>OX155907.1:25336017-26081795 GCA_944588485.1 Phosphuga atrata
AAGCGACTATGCGAATATTGACATTCACCGGTGAATGTCGACATTTCCCAAATTTCGGTCTTTCACAACATACAATCTATAACTTGCTATTTAATTTAAGCTCCAATAATAATAATAATAATTTTTATTGTCACATAAAAACATGGTTCACATGGTGAATGTCGATATTCACCGGTGTAAGTCAGAAGTAAGGGTATTTAGCAAATATTTCGGATATACACCAAGCGACTATGTGAATGTTGACATTCACCGGTGAAAGTCGAGATTCCCCAAATTTGGGTTTTCACGGTAACATATATATGATATACAAAGGGCTACCGACCAAAATTCTTTTCTTTAGCTTTAATAAAAAAAATTATTTATTTTGTCGAAAGATTTATTTAACTTGATTTTGATATTGCTGTTGATAATTAAATTGTTAAATTTAATATTATGTTTTAATCGTTTAATGGAATAGAAATAGTTGGAATAGTTGTAAGCCTTCTTGGAAGTTTTGGCTGTTGAATGTAATGTGGTTTGTGTAAACTATGGATTTGTGTGTAAAAAGTTTGTAGTTTGGATGTAAAAGTGATGGTTATTGATAAAACCGCTGCGAAATTTTATGTTAATTTAGTCGGGATGTGTAAAATACATATGTTAGAAAATATTCGCATTCCGTGAATGCGTTGTTCATGGAAAGGCGTCCACGTATTATCATCATTCTGGTGCCTGTTTGGAATTATAAGATGCCATGGAATATATTAGTTTTCGGAGGCTGGATATTCATTCCTAGCGTAGTCTATGTAACTCGCAGAATTCGAATTAACTAACGTCTTATTACATTAATCAGTTCCGGCCTTAAACCCACAATATCCATACATTTATACAACTTACCTACTCGCGAAGTTATATAATAACAACATTGACTTTCACATAAACAATGAGAATTTCGATTAATAATAAGTGATAGGGCAGAAGGATCTTGTAGTCGATAGCCCTTTGTATAAAGTATACAATAAATATATTCTGTGATATCGATGCTGGAGAAACTAATCGGAATTATGTAAATTAATAACCCATTCTTCTATTAATAGAGACCTTTGCAATGGTTAGTGTAACTGCGTTGTAATTGCCTATTCCAAATGCAATCGCAAACATTCCACTAAAATACAGGAAACATAATTTACACAGTTGTAAAATGTTTTTTTTTCCCGTTTAGTTTGTTTGGCAAGAATAAATTATCCATGTTATAATAGTAATTACAAATTGGAATTGGTGCTTTGTAAAACAATGTCTCTAATTTAAAACCGGTTTCAATTAATTTAAAAAAAAATCGATTAATTGTATGAAAAACATTGTAATTAAATTTTATTAGCAGGTTTTGTAAACACCGTTCATATTTTCAATTTGAATATATTTAGATTAAGCGCTGCTTAATTAATATATAACGGATAACGAATGTGTTTGCCAAATGGTATTTTCAGCACGCGATTTGGGTCTTAAAAGTGATAAAATCTGCTTTTTGCGGCTTATATCCATAAAGATACAATCCATATTGTTTCGCAGGGAAATCCGATCAGACAGAAATTCCTCGTTGCCAACTACAAAGGAACATTTCTAATTCCTAATAAACCTCGTCTACTCCCTTTTGCAATTTATTACGTGTCATTTTCCCGAGCATTTTATAAACTCAACTTCTATTCCACTACATGATACGCGGCCCGGAAATTAATGTCGTTTCTTCGGATGTCGATGTAAGTTTGTCATTTATCAGCTCACTGTGTACTTCAAAGTCCTGCCAAAAACATTTTAACGTTCGACTGACTCCTTTACTCGTAAATAATTAAATTTAAATTTTTGCTTTGCAATTTATGCTGAAATGGCAAATACCAGAAGAGGTACAAGAGGCATTGTATGCTTTTTGAGTTTCACAACGGTAGTAACGCAACAGTTGCTACCAAAAACATTTGCGGTGTTTATCAAATGCATTAGACGTCTACCTAGTCCTGTCTGCCTATTTTTGTCTGTCTAGTCTTGTCTGTCTAGACCTGTCCCTCTAGACCTGTATGTCTAGTTCGATATATCTCGTCCTGTCTGTCTGGGACTGTCTATCTAGGGCTGTTTTTCTAGTCCAGTCTCTCTAGAATGTCTAGTCTTCTCTATCTAGTCCTGCTTGTCTAGTACTGCCTCTTGTCTGGCTAGTCTTGTCGGCCTTGTCTTGTCTGTCCTCCTCGGTAGTGTAGTGCACAACATACCCAAGTGACAATTGGGCGACCGGAGTTCAATTCCCCACCGACGGAGAGGCATTTTCAACCAGGGCAGCACCAACCGTGCGGGCTGCCAACCCTCAAGGAATGCGAAATTTTTGATACAGGGGTGCGCATACTAAAAGCCAAGTGGAAAATGGGGTTCAGTGAGAGGTTCCCCACAAAAATCTCATAAAAAACGTCTTGTCTGTCTTGTCTTGTCTGTCTAGTCAATCAATTAATCAATCAAAATCAAAAATCAATTTTATTTCTCCAAGGATGTAAATATCACATATGAGACAAGTCAAGACAGAATAGGTAACATAATATATAACATGCATAAGAAATAAGATTAATAAAAAAAAAACAATTAAAGAGAAACTATCCAAGTCGTGTCCGTCTAGTCCTGTCCGCCTAGTCGTGTCCGTCGAGTCCTGTCGGTCTAGTAGTGTCCGTATAGTCCTATCCGTCTAGTCCTGTCCGTCTAGTCCTGTGCGTCTAGTCCTGTCCGTCTAATCCTGTCCGTCTAGTCCTGTTCGTCTAGTCCTGTCCGTCTAGTCCTGTCCGTCTAGTCATGTCCGTCTAATCATGTCCGTCTAGTCCTGTCCGTCTAGTCCTGTTCGTCTAGTCTTGTCAGTCTAGGTTTGCCTGTCTAGTCTTGTCTGTCTACTCTTGTATGCCTAGTCTTGTATGCCTAATCTTGTCTGTCTAGTCTTGTCTGTCTAGTCTTGTCTGTCTAGTCTTGTCTGTCTAGTCTTGTCTGTCTAGTCTTGTCTGTCTAGTCTTGTCTGTCTAGTCTTGTCTGTCTAGTCTTGTCTGTCTAGTCTTGTCTGTCTAGTCTTGTCTGTCTAGTCTTGTCTGTCTAGTCTTGTCTGTCTAGTCTTGTCTGTCTAGTCTTGTCTGTCTAGTCTTGTCTGTCTAGTCTTGTCTGTCTAGTCTTGTCTGTCTAGTCTTGTCTGTCTAGTCTTGTCTGTCTAGTCTTGTCTGTCTAGTCTTGTCTGTCTAGTCTTGTCTGTCTAGTCTTGTCTGTCTAGTCTTGTCTGTCTAGTCTTGTCTGTCTAGTCTTGTCTGTCTAGTCTTGTCTGTCTAGTCTTGTCTGTCTAGTCTTGTCTGTCTAGTCTTGTCTGTCTAGTCTTGTCTGTCTAGTCTTGTCTGTCTAGTCTTGTCTGTCTAGTCTTGTCTGTCTAGTCTTGTCTGTCTAGTCTTGTCTGTCTAGTCTTGTCTGTCTAGTCTTGTCTGTCTAGTCTTGTCTGTCTAGTCTTGTCTGTCTAGTCTTGTCTGTCTAGTCTTGTCTGTCTAGTCTTGTCTGTCTAGTCTTGTCTGTCTAGTCTTGTCTGTCTAGTCTTGTCTGTCTAGTCTTGTCTGTCTAGTCTTGTCTGTCTAGTCTTGTCTGTCTAGTCTTGTCTGTCTAGTCTTGTCTGTCTAGTCTTGTCTGTCTAGTCTTGTCTGTCTAGTCTTGTCTGTCTAGTCTTGTCTGTCTAGTCTTGTCTGTCTAGTCTTGTCTGTCTAGTCTTGTCTGTCTAGTCTTGTCTGTCTAGTCTTGTCTGTCTAGTCTTGTCTGTCTAGTCTTGTCTGTCTAGTCTTGTCTGTCTAGTCTTGTCTGTCTAGTCTTGTCTGTCTAGTCTTGTCTGTCTAGTCTTGTCTGTCTAGTCTTGTCTGTCTAGTCTTGTCTGTCTAGTCTTGTCTGTCTAGTCTTGTCTGTCTAGTCTTGTCTGTCTAGTCTTGTCTGTCTAGTCTTGTCTGTCTAGTCTTGTCTGTCTAGTCTTGTCTGTCTAGTCTTGTCTGTCTAGTCTTGTCTGTCTAGTCTTGTCTGTCTAGTCTTGTCTGTCTAGTCTTGTCTGTCTAGTCTTGTCTGTCTAGTCTTGTCTGTCTAGTCTTGTCTGTCTAGTCTTGTCTGTCTAGTCTTGTCTGTCTAGTCTTGTCTGTCTAGTCTTGTCTGTCTAGTCTTGTCTGTCTAGTCTTGTCTGTCTAGTCTTGTCTGTCTAGTCTTGTCTGTCTAGTCTTGTCTGTCTAGTCTTGTCTGTCTAGTCTTGTCTGTCTAGTCTTGTCTGTCTAGTCTTGTCTGTCTAGTCTTGTCTGTCTAGTCTTGTCTGTCTAGTCTTGTCTGTCTAGTCTTGTCTGTCTAGTCTTGTCTGTCTAGTCTTGTCTGTCTAGTCTTGTCTGTCTAGTCTTGTCTGTCTAGTCTTGTCTGTCTAGTCTTGTCTGTCTAGTCTTGTCTGTCTAGTCTTGTCTGTCTAGTCTTGTCTGTCTAGTCTTGTCTGTCTAGTCTTGTCTGTCTAGTCTTGTCTGTCTAGTCTTGTCTGTCTAGTCTTGTCTGTCTAGTCTTGTCTGTCTAGTCTTGTCTGTCTAGTCTTGTCTGTCTAGTCTTGTCTGTCTAGTCTTGTCTGTCTAGTCTTGTCTGTCTAGTCTTGTCTGTCTAGTCTTGTCTGTCTAGTCTTGTCTGTCTAGTCTTGTCTGTCTAGTCTTGTCTGTCTAGTCTTGTCTGTCTAGTCTTGTCTGTCTAGTCTTGTCTGTCTAGTCTTGTCTGTCTAGTCTTGTCTGTCTAGTCTTGTCTGTCTAGTCTTGTCTGTCTAGTCTTGTCTGTCTAGTCTTGTCTGTCTAGTCTTGTCTGTCTAGTCTTGTCTGTCTAGTCTTGTCTGTCTAGTCTTGTCTGTCTAGTCTTGTCTGTCTAGTCTTGTCTGTCTAGTCTTGTCTGTCTAGTCTTGTCTGTCTAGTCTTGTCTGTCTAGTCTTGTCTGTCTAGTCTTGTCTGTCTAGTCTTGTCTGTCTAGTCTTGTCTGTCTAGTCTTGTCTGTCTAGTCTTGTCTGTCTAGTCTTGTCTGTCTAGTCTTGTCTGTCTAGTCTTGTCTGTCTAGTCTTGTCTGTCTAGTCTTGTCTGTCTAGTCTTGTCTGTCTAGTCTTGTCTGTCTAGTCTTGTCTGTCTAGTCTTGTCTGTCTAGTCTTGTCTGTCTAGTCTTGTCTGTCTAGTCTTGTCTGTCTAGTCTTGTCTGTCTAGTCTTGTCTGTCTAGTCTTGTCTGTCTAGTCTTGTCTGTCTAGTCTTGTCTGTCTAGTCTTGTCTGTCTAGTCTTGTCTGTCTAGTCTTGTCTGTCTAGTCTTGTCTGTCTAGTCTTGTCTGTCTAGTCTTGTCTGTCTAGTCTTGTCTGTCTAGTCTTGTCTGTCTAGTCTTGTCTGTCTAGTCTTGTCTGTCTAGTCTTGTCTGTCTAGTCTTGTCTGTCTAGTCTTGTCTGTCTAGTCTTGTCTGTCTAGTCTTGTCTGTCTAGTCTTGTCTGTCTAGTCTTGTCTGTCTAGTCTTGTCTGTCTAGTCTTGTCTGTCTAGTCTTGTCTGTCTAGTCTTGTCTGTCTAGTCTTGTCTGTCTAGTCTTGTCTGTCTAGTCTTGTCTGTCTAGTCTTGTCTGTCTAGTCTTGTCTGTCTAGTCTTGTCTGTCTAGTCTTGTCTGTCTAGTCTTGTCTGTCTAGTCTTGTCTGTCTAGTCTTGTCTGTCTAGTCTTGTCTGTCTAGTCTTGTCTGTCTAGTCTTGTCTGTCTAGTCTTGTCTGTCTAGTCTTGTCTGTCTAGTCTTGTCTGTCTAGTCTGTCTAGTCTTGTCTGTCTAGTCTTGTGTGTCTAGTCTTGTCTGTCTAGTCTTGTCTGTCTAGTCTTGTCTGTCTAGTCTTGTCTGTCTAGTCTTGTCTGTCTAGTCTTGTCTGTCTAGTCTTGTCTGTCTAGTCTTGTCTGTCTAGTCTTGTCTGTCTAGTCTTGTCTGTCTAGTCTTGTCTGTCTAGTCTTGTCTGTCTAGTCTTGTCTGTCTAGTCTTGTCTGTCTAGTCTTGTCTGTCTAGTCTTGTCTGTCTAGTCTTGTCTGTCTAGTCTTGTCTGTCTAGTCTTGTCTGTCTAGTCTTGTCTGTCTAGTCTTGTCTGTCTAGTCTTGTCTGTCTAGTCTTGTCTGTCTAGTCTTGTCTGTCTAGTCTTGTCTGTCTAGTCTTGTCTGTCTAGTCTTGTCTGTCTAGTCTTGTCTGTCTAGTCTTGTCTGTCTAGTCTTGTCTGTCTAGTCTTGTCTGTCTAGTCTTGTCTGTCTAGTCTTGTCTGTCTAGTCTTGTCTGTCTAGTCTTGTCTGCCTGGTCTTGTCTGCCTGGTCTTGTCTGCCTGGTCTTGTCTGCCTGGTCTTGTCTGCCTGGTCTTGTCTGCCTGGTCTTGTCTGCCTGGTCTTGTCTGCCTGGTCTTGTCTGCCTGGTCTTGTCTGCCTGGTCTTGTCTGCCTGGTCTTGTCTGCCTGGTCTTGTCTGCCTGGTCTTGTCTGCCTGGTCTTGTCTGCCTGGTCTTGTCTGCCTGGTCTTGTCTGTCTGGTCTTGTCTGTCTGGTCTTGTCTGTCTGGTCTTGTCTGTCTGGTCTTGTCTGTCTGGTCTTGTCTGTCTGGTCTTGTCTGTCTGGTCTTGTCTGTCTGGTCTTGTCTGTCTGGTCTTGTCTGTCTGGTCTTGTCTGTCTGGTCTTGTCTGTCTGGTCTTGTCTGTCTGGTCTTGTCTGTCTGGTCTTGTCTGTCTGGTCTTGTCTGTCTGGTCTTGTCTGTCTGGTCTTGTCTGTCTGGTCTTGTCTGTCTGGTCTTGTCTGTCTGGTCTTGTCTGTCTGGTCTTGTCTGTCTGGTCTTGTCTGTCTGGTCTTGTCTGTCTGGTCTTGTCTGTCTGGTCTTGTCTGTCTGGTCTTGTCTGTCTGGTCTTGTCTGTCTGGTCTTGTCTGTCTGGTCTTGTCTGTCTGGTCTTGTCTGTCTGGTCTTGTCTGTCTGGTCTTGTCTGTCTGGTCTTGTCTGTCTGGTCTTGTCTGTCTGGTCTTGTCTGTCTGGTCTTGTCTGTCTGGTCTTGTCTGTCTGGTCTTGTCTGTCTGGTCTTGTCTGTCTGGTCTTGTCTGTCTGGTCTTGTCTGTCTGGTCTTGTCTGTCTGGTCTTGTCTGTCTGGTCTTGTCTGTCTGGTCTTGTCTGTCTGGTCTTGTCTGTCTGGTCTTGTCTGTCTGGTCTTGTCTGTCTGGTCTTGTCTGTCTGGTCTTGTCTGTCTGGTCTTGTCTGTCTGGTCTTGTCTGTCTGGTCTTGTCTGTCTGGTCTTGTCTGTCTGGTCTTGTCTGTCTGGTCTTGTCTGTCTGGTCTTGTCTGTCTGGTCTTGTCTGTCTGGTCTTGTCTGTCTGGTCTTGTCTGTCTGGTCTTGTCTGTCTGGTCTTGTCTGTCTGGTCTTGTCTGTCTGGTCTTGTCTGTCTGGTCTTGTCTGTCTGGTCTTGTCTGTCTGGTCTTGTCTGTCTGGTCTTGTCTGTCTGGTCTTGTCTGTCTGGTCTTGTCTGTCTGGTCTTGTCTGTCTGGTCTTGTCTGTCTGGTCTTGTCTGTCTGGTCTTGTCTGTCTGGTCTTGTCTGTCTGGTCTTGTCTGTCTGGTCTTGTCTGTCTGGTCTTGTCTGTCTGGTCTTGTCTGTCTGGTCTTGTCTGTCTGGTCTTGTCTGTCTGGTCTTGTCTGTCTGGTCTTGTCTGTCTGGTCTTGTCTGTCTGGTCTTGTCTGTCTGGTCTTGTCTGTCTGGTCTTGTCTGTCTGGTCTTGTCTGTCTGGTCTTGTCTGTCTGGTCTTGTCTGTCTGGTCTTGTCTGTCTGGTCTTGTCTGTCTGGTCTTGTCTGTCTGGTCTTGTCTGTCTGGTCTTGTCTGTCTGGTCTTGTCTGTCTGGTCTTGTCTGTCTGGTCTTGTCTGTCTGGTCTTGTCTGTCTGGTCTTGTCTGTCTGGTCTTGTCTGTCTGGTCTTGTCTGTCTGGTCTTGTCTGCCTGGTCTTGTCTGCCTGGTCTTGTCTGCCTGGTCTTGTCTGCCTGGTCTTGTCTGCCTGGTCTTGTCTGTCTGGTCTTGTCTGTCTGGTCTTGTCTGTCTGGTCTTGTCTGTCTGGTCTTGTCTGTCTGGTCTTGTCTGCCTGGTCTTGTCTGTCTGGTCTTGTCTGTCTGGTCTTGTCTGTCTGGTCTTGTCTGTCTGGTCTTGTCTGTCTGGTCTTGTCTGTCTGGTCTTGTCTGTCTGGTCTTGTCTGTCTGGTCTTGTCTGTCTGGTCTTGTCTGTCTGGTCTTGTCTGTCTGGTCTTGTCTGTCTGGTCTTGTCTGTCTGGTCTTGTCTGTCTGGTCTTGTCTGTCTGGTCTTGTCTGTCTGGTCTTGTCTGTCTGGTCTTGTCTGTCTGGTCTTGTCTGTCTGGTCTTGTCTGTCTGGTCTTGTCTGTCTGGTCTTGTCTGTCTGGTCTTGTCTGTCTGGTCTTGTCTGTCTGGTCTTGTCTGTCTGGTCTTGTCTGTCTGGTCTTGTCTGTCTGGTCTTGTCTGTCTGGTCTTGTCTGTCTGGTCTTGTCTGTCCGGTCTTGTCTGTCCGGTCTTGTCTGTCCGGTCTTGTCTGTCTGGTCTTGTCTGTCTGGTCTTGTCTGTCTGGTCTTGTCTGTCTGGTCTTGTCTGTCTGGTCTTGTCTGTCTGGTCTTGTCTGCCTGGTCTTGTCTGCCTGGTCTTGTCTGTCTGGTCTTGTCTGTCTGGTCTTGTCTGTCTGGTCTTGTCTGTCTGGTCTTGTCTGTCTGGTCTTGTCTGTCTGGTCTTGTCTGTCTGGTCTTGTCTGTCTGGTCTTGTCTGTCTGGTCTTGTCTGTCTGGTCTTGTCTGTCTGGTCTTGTCTGTCTGGTCTTGTCTGTCTGGTCTTGTCTGTCTGGTCTTGTCTGTCTGGTCTTGTCTGTCTGGTCTTGTCTGTCTGGTCTTGTCTGTCTGGTCTTGTCTGTCTGGTCTTGTCTGTCTGGTCTTGTCTGTCTGGTCTTGTCTGTCCGGTCTTGTCTGTCTGGTCTTGTCTGTCTGGTCTTGTCTGTCAATTTCAATTTCAATTTCCATTCATTTCTCTATTCAAGCTACATAGCTAAAAGAAATGTCAAACATAATATATAATATAATAGATAACATAATGTGAAATACACTACTAATTATACAATTTAAAGTAAAACTAATAATTATAATAATAGACTCAATAACAGATATAATAACTACAATATAGTTTAACACAAATTTATAAATTCAAGTTGTAAGTTGGAAACTGCCAGTTAGGATTTGTACTGTAGATATTCTTCTTTATTATATGGTTCAATATTTTTTAGATATTCAAATATTTTCTTTTTAAATATCTTCAGTTTATTTATGCCTTTGAAAGTAATTGGCAAGATGTTATATAGTTGTATACAATTATAGTGTGGGCCTTTTTCTGTAATGGTCGTGCTTTTTAAAGTTGTGCTTTGGTGGTATGTAGTGGGTTTTTTTCCTCCGCGTGTCAATCACATTTTGGTTTTCACTTTCTTTAAACTCTTTTTTATTTTTATAAATAAAAATTAGTGATTCGTAAATATATATACCCACTAGCGTTAGTAGGTTTGCCTCTTTGAAAACTCCCCTACATGATTGTCTATACTTTAGGTTATACATAATCCTTAATGCCTGTTTTTGAATTCTGAAAACATTCTGAACATTTGATCCGCCCCCCCAAAATATAATACCAAAACGCAAATGAGATAGGAAATTAGCGTAATACACTATTTTTAATACTTCTCGGCTTACGTGACGCTTCAAGATTCGCAAAGCGTATGTTGTTTTGTTTAATTTTGTTTGTAAGACACTTATATGTTGGTCCCAGCTTAAGTCGTTACTTATGTGGATTCCTAGTAGTCTGACGTTTCCTTTAACTTCTAACTTATTTCTGCCAAATTGCACATGCTGTGGGTGAAGTAATGTTGATCTCTTTGTTTTGAATATTATGATGTTGGTTTTGTCTTCATTTATAATTAATTTATTTGCATGGAACCATATTTTCAAAGACTGAATTCCTTAATCAGTTTTCAAAACAACTTCTTCTAAAGTTCCATGGCCCAGTAGCAGGCTGGTGTCATCTGCGAAATTAATCTTGTCTGTCTAGTCTTGTCTGTCTAGTCGTGTCTGTCTAGTCGTGTCTGTCTAGTCGTGTCTGTCTATTATAATCTTCGCAGTTTTTAATAAAAAAACTACACAAATTTGCAATAACATTGCAAATTCTTAATTTCGATGCGTGATTACAAGAAAGTGTTGGGCCAGTTAAACACTGTCGCCATAATTATTAAATATATGGGTAATATTTTGAACAGGCTTGGACTTGGAAAATTTCGCGGATTGTAAACTTAAATTGTCTGTGATTTCGATGAATACGACATCGATGGGAGGTATTTGTGAAAATATGTTTATTTTAGTTGTTTAGTAAGAACCCGCAAAATTAATCACAAATTTATTGCGACAACGATAAGTTTATTGATTTTCTACAAATAGTTTATGGGTGGGCTATTACAACCCTGTCCAACAGTAATCAGATTTGACAGGTGTAAATGTCAAAAAATGTTAGGTTTTGCACAGGAGCGGAATTAGACAAATTTAAAAAATGATTCAAGTTGCAACGAACTTACTTATTTACATTGAATTGAAAAATTCACAATGTTTTTACCGCACTTTCAATTTAATGTAAGTATAAATTACCACGTAGTAACTGTGGCAACCATCCTATTCATAACTTACTTATTATATTAAACATTTAGCTCACATACATTTAGCCCTGCCATATTAAAGTTTTTAAGAGAAAAGCTACACAAAAGCTGCCCAACTACACTTTGCAATAATATTGCTAATTTTTATTTTCGATGTTTGATTACAATTTTGGCTTAGTACAACCCTATCCCCACAATTACCAAATATATGGGTAATAATTTGAACTGGCCTGGATTTGGAGAATTTCGCGGATTGCAACCTCAAATTGTTAGTGATTGCGACGAGTACACCATCTCTGTGAAGTATGTGTCTAAATATCTTTATTTTCGTTCTTTTATAAGAAGAACCCACAAAATTAATCACAAATTTATTTTGACAACGTTTAGTGTATTGACTTTCTACAAACAGTTTATGGATGGGCTATTACAATCCTGTAAATCCTTCAAAATTAAAAACATCTAACCCTAATCACCACAACGGTTTTCAAGTGAGTGGTTTAGAAATTATTGTTCATGGAAGCAAAGCTGTGCTGATGAGAGATAAATCTCGAAACGCGTCCATAGATGGCTTAAGGTATCGGAAAGACATGATCTTAAAAAACAATGTTATTTTTATGGTTTTTGTTGTTTTTGCCGACACGAGTGGTGTAGAGGTGACGCTCGTGGCCTCATGTTAGAGCTAACTAACAAGTATAGGGGGACCGAGCTCTATACCCAGTGCCGGCCGCATTTGTACCAGAAGACAAATGTGAAAAATACTAATTAGCGCAATTAATAACAACTAGGTTTCTGGGCCTATAAGTGTATGTGAATGCAAAATACAATAGGCCACAAGTAGGCCGCAGCGTTTGAAGGGTTAATCCGACATCCACATCGGACCAATCTTTAAAAAAAAATGGTTTTTGTTGAGTGCCACGAAGTTAGACTGAAAGCTATAGAATAACGGACAAATTTCATACGAGATTTGTTTTTGGTAGTCCTAAAAAGACTTAGAATTATATTTATATTATATTACTAATTAAATACTAATTATATTATTAGTATTATAGAGCTCCGGAAAGGTTGAGTATATTTATACATTCAAGCTTTGTTCCGTCTTTATTAAGTTTATCTAATTATCATTATTTAATATTATAATAAACAAACAGTTGTATTTTCATATATAACTGCTACTCGACATTATTTAGAGAGACAGACGGACGGACAGACATACAGACGGACAACAAAGTGATCCTATAAGGGTTCCGTTTTCGGTACGGAACCCTAAAAACTATGGAAGATAAATTACAAATAGTGCTAACGTCGTAAACCAAACTCACGTGTGTGTTCTTTTGTGTGTATCTTTTGATCGCGTTGACTTACAAGTTTGATTTTTTCACAGCTGAAAGAGACCGCAGATCCGAGTATTTGATACAAATTTCAACATGTTACCTCTACGCGTTCCTGAGAAAATTGGTTTTGACAGACAAACAGACGGGCGGACAGACATACAGACGGACAACAAAGTGATCCTATAAGGGTTCCGTGTTCGGTACGGAACCCTAAAAACTATGCAAGATAAATTACAAATGGAGCTAACGTCGTAAACCAAACTCACGTGTGTGTTCTTTTGTGTGTATCTTTTGATCGCGTTGACTTACAAGTTTGATTTTTTCACAGCTGAAAGAGACCGCAGATCCGAGTATTTGATACAAATTTCAACATGTTACCTCTACGCGTTCCTGAGAAAAATGGTCTTGACAGACAGACAGACGGACGGGCAGACATACAGACGGACAACAAAGTGATCTTATAAGGGTTCCGTTTTCGGTACGGAACCCTAAAAACTATGAAAGATAAATTACAAATGGAGCTAACGTCGTAAACCAAATTCAAGTGTGTGTTCTTTTGTGTGTATCTTTTGATCGCGTTGACTTACAAGTTTGATTTTTTCACAGCTGAAAGAGACCGCAGATCCGAGTATTTGAAGCAAATTTCAACATGTTACCTCTACGCGTTCTTGAGAAAAATGGTCTTGACAGACAGACAGACAGACGGACGGACAGACATACAGACGGACAACAAAGTGATCCTATAAGGGTTCCTTGTTCGGTACGGAACCCTAAAAACTATGCGAGATAAATTACAAATGGAGCTAACGTCGTAAACCAAACTCACGTGTGTGTTCTTTTGTGTGTATCTTTTGATCGCGTTGACTTACAAGTTTGATTTTTTCACAGCTGAAAGAGACCGCAGATCCGAGTATTTGATACAAATTTCAACATGTTACCTCTACGCGTTCCTGAGAAAAATGGTCTTGACAGACAGACAGACGGACGGACAGACATACAGACGGACAACAAAGTGATCCTATAAGGGTTCCGTTTTCGGTACGGAACCCTAAAAACTATGAAAGATAAATTACAAATGGAGCTAACGTCGTAAACCAAACTCACGTGTGTGTTCTTTTGTGTGTATCTTTTGATCGCGTTGACTTACAAGTTTGATTTTTCCACAGCTGAAAGAGACCGCAGATCCGAGTATTTGATACAAATTTCAACATGTTACCTCTACGCGTTCCTGAGAAAAATGGTCTTGACAGACAGACAGACGGACGGACAGACTTACAGACGGACAACAAAGTGATCCTATAAGGGTTCCGTTTTCGGTACGGAACCCTAAAAACTATGAAAAATAAATTACAAATGGAGCTAACGTCGTAAACCAAACTTACGTGTGTGTTCTTTTGTGTGTATCTTTTGATCGCGTTGACTTACAAGTTTGATTTTTTCACAGCTGAAAGAGACCGCAGATCCGAGTATTTGATACAAATTTCAACATGTTACCTCTACGCGTTCCTGAGAAAAATGGTCTTGACAGACAGACAGACGGACGGACAGACATACAGACGGACAACAAAGTGAACCTATAAGGGTTTCGTTTTCGGTACGGAACCCTAAAAACTATGCAAGATAAATTACAAATGGAGCTAACGTCGTACACCAAACTCACGTGTGTGTTCTTTTGTGTGCATCTTTTGATCGCGTTGACTTACAAGTTTGATTTGTTCACAGCTGAAAGAGACCGCAGCTCCGAGTATTTGATACAAATTTCAACATGTTACCTCTACGCGTTCCTGAGAAAAATGGTCTTGACAGACAGACAGACGGACGGACAGACATACAGACGGACAACAAAGTGATCCTATAAGGGTTCCGTTTTCGGTACGGAACCCTAAAAGCTATAAAAGATAAATTACAAATGGAGCTAACGTCGTAAACCAAACTCACGTGTGTGTTCTTTTGTGTGTATCTTTTGATCGCGTTGACTTACAAGTTTGATTTTTTCACAGCTGAAAGAGACCGCAGATCCGAGTATTTGATACAAATTTCAACATGTTACCTCTACGCGTTCCTGAGAAAAATGGTCTTGACAGACAGACAGACGGACGGACAGACATTCAGACGGACAACAAAGTGATCCTATAAGGGTTCCGTTTTTGGTACGGAACCTTAAAAACTATGAAAGATAAATTACAAATGGAGCTAAGGTCGTAAACCAAACTCACGTGTGTGTTACGGAACCCTAATTTCATAATCTATCAATTCTATCAATCATAACTTATCATTAATCGCGATTGATACATGCTTGTCTGTTATGATGTATTTACATACTCCACGAACTGTACAATAATGGGCATTTACAATAGTGGTCGTTGATAAAAATCTAAATTGAACTCAAACTAACGAAATTTGTAACTAAAAATTATTTTTTTTATAAAATACAGTTTACAAATTTAAAAAAAGTTTGAAAGATAAATCACAAATAGAGCTAACATTGAAGTGAAGATTGATTCGATTTAAAGCCACTTCTATCAATCTACTTAAACACAGAACAGGAAAAATCCAAAACTAAATTTAAAAGCACCCTTATCTTCGACGTTAGAAAAACCGTACGCCGCGTTACATGAACTAAAATTAATTGCAGTTAAATTACATATTTGTAAGATTTTTGTGTCGCTCTTCGGCAAAAGCTTCTTTACTTATCTAGGAAATATTGTAGTTGCGTGAAACTTCGCTGAAATAATTTGTCATACTAACGAAAGTTTTCACGTCGCTTCTGTCACCTTTAAATTTAGACCAATATTATAATCTTATTTTTATTTTGAAAGTTATTTTTGGTGAACATTTTAAAAAACTTTCTTCAAAAATCCACAAATGTGGGCAGTATTATAATCTTATTTTTATTGAAAATTATATGGAATTTGTTAAGTTATTTTTACTGAACATTTAAAAAAAACTTGAAAAATCCACAAATGTGGACAGTATTATATTCTAATTTTTATTGAAAACTATATGGAATTTGTCAAGTTATTTTTGGTGGACATTTTAAAAAACTTTCTTTAAAAATCTACTAATGTGGACACAGCAATATAATCTTATTTTTATTGAAAATGATATGGAATTTGTCAAGTTATTTTTGCTGAACATTTTAAAAAACTTTCTTCAAAAATCCACAAATGTGGAGAGTATTATAATCTTATTTTTATTGAAAATTATATGGAATTTGTTAAGTTATTTTTACTGAACATTTTAAAGAACTTGAAAAATCCACAAATGTGGACAGTATTATAATCTAATTTTTATTGAAAATTGTTTGGAATTTGTCAAGTTATTTTTGGTGGACATTTTAAAAAACTTTCTTCAAAAATCAACAAATGTGGACAGCAATATAATCTTATTTTTATTGAAAATGATATGGAATTTGTTAAGTTATTTTTGCTGAACCTTTTAAAAAACTTTCTTCAAAAATCCACAAATGTGGAGAGTATTATAATCTTATTTTTATTGAAAATTATATGGAATTTGTTAAGTTATTTTTACTGAACATTTAAAAAAACTTGAAAAATCCACAAATGTGGACAGTATTATATTCTAATTTTTATTGAAAATTATATGGAATTTGTCGTTATTTTTGGTGAACATTTTAAAAAACTTTCTTCAAAAATCAACAAATGTGGACAGCAAAATAATCTTATTTTTATTGAAAATGATATGGAATTTGTCAAGTTATTTTTGCTGAACATTTTAAAAAACTTTCTTCAAAAATCCACAAATGTGGAGAGTATTAAAATCTTATTTTTATTAAAAATGATATGGAATTTTTCAAATTATTTTTAAAAAACTTAAAAAAAAAAAATAATTTAAATCCACAATTGTGGACATTATTATAATCTTATTTTTATTGAAAATTATATGGAATTTGTTAAATTATTTTTACTGAACATTTTAAAAGACTTGAAAGATCCACAAATGTGGACAGTGGCGTCTTAAAAATGATGTTTCACATATATTTTGCGAACTTTCTAAATAGACTGATTTTGTAATTATAATAAAAAGCAAAATCATTTTTCTAATTAGTTTTGATTTTCGTGTAATTTGCCAAAGCTTTAAAACATAAATCTGAGATTTAACTCCTTAAAATGTTCGGAAAGCAGAAAACATAATTTGTTTGGTTTTAATTACAGAACAATTCGAATTAATATTAGAAATCTCAAATATCACAAATCTCCCAGCTGTCACCCTAAATCTTGATCTTTCAAAACTAATCTTAAATAAAATACACACTAAAACCTAAGAATATTAAAAAGTCCCGCGGGCGTCGCCTATCATAATTTAAACCATTTCACTTCCAATTCCCGTTATGTAATTCTTTAACGGAGGAAAAGAAATAAAAACGTTGTTTTATGAAGTAAAATTTTCAAAGTCTTATCCTCTTTTCGCTCTAATATTTCAGTAGAGAAAGAAATAGTGGGGTTTGTTTATGGAATTAGTATGTTTTGGAAATGTGGGTTTCAGGCGACGGTTTTCAAATATAAATGGCAGCGGTTTATGTGGTCAAGTGAAAATTAACACTCGCATAAAACGTTTCCATTACAAAAAAATCGAATATTCATAGGTAAAACTCGCTCTAAGAAATTCATAGGATAAGCTTGAGGAAAGTTCCAGTCTTATGTATATTTTGTTAGGCTTAAACGCCTTTACCTGTTGAGAATCTTTATCTAAAGATTATTTTCGAAAAATCTTAAGCTGCGTTATTTCAGGGAGCTTTTATTTAGAATAACTCTCTTTGCGCTTTGGGCAATTACCCAAATTTACACAACATCAATAACTTAAATTATAATAAATTTTTTCCTTTATTTTCAAGCGTTGAATTTTAAGTGTACACTTTTTATGTTTTTAATAAACGGTTTGCATGTTGCCAGTACGGGATGTTTGCTGAAAAAGCTTTGTAGTTACAGGATGCGTGTATAATGTATAATTGATTCTCAGCTTTCGCACACAAAACAAAATGCTATTATAAACATTTGCTTATTTACATGAATTCTAATTTAGAATATACAAAACGGCTCACCGTATAAAATTCTGCTGCTTTCCACGTTTCTGTTTTGCTTTTCTCGCTTCCAAAAAATTAAACAAAACTTTTTATTTGTCTCACAGAAAGTTTCACAGTTTTTTTTTTTGTTTCACACTTTTGCAAATAATATTTAGTTTGTTCACACTTGGTTTTTAAGTGCGCGACGGGGTTAGAGGGTTTACTCGCGGCGGCGCCTTTCTATGCTTGGACCGACGACGACGTCGTAAACGGCGTAACATTGACTGGCATCTCGCTTTGGAGCCGCTCTTGAAAGGGAGGATGGACCAAAATGGCGCTTGCGCGACCTACGCCTAACGGAACTCCAGGAAGCGCTAAGCAGCACATCCACTCTGATCACCAGTTTCCTAATAGTCACCACTACTTTTCACAACTTTTACTCGCAATATTATTTGTCTTTACAAAATTACTTTTTGGGCAAACCCATTTTCCATTCGGCACACTTTTAAATAATGCTTTCCATAACTCCTCTTGTTCCATTTTCATCGTATTTACATGATTTTGATCTTCATAAACAACGATTTTACCTAAAAAAATTTCTCGCATTTTCCCCCATGCCATAACTTTTAAACGGGTTATCACACAAACTTCTAGTTTTAAGCATTCGATTCCAGTAACCCAAAATTTGCCGGAGAACATCTAACTGCTATTAAATTAATATTTAAAAAAACGTATCGATCCATTGAATAACCATTTGCAGACGCGTTTCGAGATTTTTCTTTCATCAGTGCAGCTTAGCTTTGTTTGAATTTTAAATTGCAATACACTTACATGAACTTGAACACCTCGTGCATGACTGGGTTTTAATGATTAGGTTAGGTTTAGGCTAGGTTAGGTTTTTATTAATTTTTATTTTAATGTTTTTGACAAAAAATTGAGGATTTTTGATAAATTTAATTTTCATGTTTTACAAAAATCTATAATTTTGCAAACCTATAAAAGACAGTCAAACGGACAGAACTTCATGAAATTTGCACAATACCTTTCTGTTATTACTATTAATACTTTTGCTAAGTTTCAAATTTATAGACAAAAAATTGCGAATTTTGAAAAATTTAATTTTCATATTTTACAAAAATCAATAATTTTGTAAATCTGTAAAAGACAGACAAACTGACAGAACTTTATGAAATTTGCACAATTCCTTTCTGGTATCACAATTAATATTTTAGCAAAGTTACAAATTCGTAGACCAAAAATTGCGGATTTTTGAAAAATTTTATTTTCATGTTTTACAATAATCTACAACTTTGCAAATCTGTAAAAGACACTCAAACGAACAGAACTTCATGGAATTTGCACAATACCTTTCTGTTATTACTATTAATACTTTTGCTAAGTTTCAAATTTATAGACAAAAAATTGCGAATTTTGAAAAATTTAATTTTCATATTTTACAAAAATCAATAATTTTGTAAATCTGTAAAAGACAGACAAACTGACAGAACTTTATGAAATTTGCACAATTCCTTTCTGGTATCACAATTAATATTTTAGCAAAGTTACAAATTCGTAGACCAAAAATTGCGGATTTTTGAAAAATTTTATTTTCATGTTTTACAATAATCTACAACTTTGCAAATCTGTAAAAGACAGTCAAACGAACAGAACTTCATGGAATTTGCACAATACCTTTCTGTTATTACTATTAATATTTTTGCAAAGTTACAAATTTATAGACAAAAAATTGCGGATTTAAGACAAATTAAATTTTCATATTTTACAAAAATCTAAAATTTTACAAATCTGTCAAAGACAGACAGACCGACAGAACTTCATGAAATTTGCGCAATTTCTTTCTGTTATAACAATTAATATTTTTGCAATGTTTCAAATTTATAGACAAAAAATTGCGGATTTTTGAAAAATTTTATTTTCATATTTTACAAATATCAATAATTTTGAAAAACTGTAAAAGACAGACAAACTGACAGAACTTTATGAAATTTGCACAATTCCTTTCTGGTATCACAATTAATATTTTTGCAAAGTTACAAATTCGTACACCAAAAATTGCGGATTTTAGACAAATTAAATTTTCATATTTTACAAAAATCCATAATTTTGCAAATCTGTAAGACAGAGAATCCAACAGAACATCATGAAGTTTGCACAATCTATTTCTATTATCACAATTAATATTTTTGCAATGTTTCAAATTTATAGACAAAAAATTGCGGATTTTTGAAAAATTTTATTTTCATGTTTTACAAAAATCTACAACTTTGCAAATCTGTAAAAGATAGTCAAACGAACAGAACTTCCTGAAATTTGTAGAATACCTTTCTGTTATCACTTAATATTTTTGCCAAGTTTCAAATTTGTAGACAAAAAAATTCTGTTTTTTGAAAAATTTAACATTCATATTTTACTAAAATCTATAATATTTGCAAATCTGTAAAAGAAAGACAAACCGACAGAACTTCATAAAATTTGCACAATTTCTTTCTGTTATCACAATTAATATTTTTGCAAAGTTTCAAATTTATAGACAAAAAATTGCGGATTTTTTAAAAATTTAATTTTCATATTTTACAAAAATCTATAATTTTGCAAATCTGTAAAAGACAGACAAACCGACAGAACTTCATGAAATTTGATTATTAATTATCATTATTATTAATTATCATTTTTTATTTTTGCAAGAATTCAAATTTATAGCCAAAAAATTGCGGTTTTTTGAAAAATTTAATTTTCATATTTTACACAAATCAATAATTTTGCAAATCTGTAAAAGACAAACAAACCGACACCACTTCATGAAATTTGCACAATTTATTTCTGTTATCACTGTTACTATTTTTGCAAAGTTACAAATTCGTAGACCAAGAATTGCGGATTTTTGAAAAATTGCAAATCTGTAAAAGACAGTCAAACGAACAGAACTTCCTGAAATTTGCACAATACCTTTCTGTTATCACAATTAATATTTTTGCCAAGTTTCAAATTTGTAGACATAAAATGTCTGTTTTTTGAAAAATTTAACTTTCATATTTTACTAAAATCTATAATTTTTGCAAATCTTAAAAAAAGACAAACCGACAGAACTTCATGAAATTTACACAATTTCTTTCTGTTATCATAATTAATATTTCTGCAAAGTTTCAAATTTATAGAGAAAAAATTGTGGATTTTTGAAAAATTTAATTTTCATATTTTACAAAAATCAATAATTTTGCAAATCTGTAAAAGACAAACAAACCGACACAACTTCATGAAATTTGCACAATTTATTTCTGTTATCACTGTTACTAGTTTTGCAAAGTATCAAATTTGTAGACAACAAATTTCGGATTTTTTAAAAATTTAATTTTCATATTTTACAAATATCTATAATTTTGCAAATCTGTATAAGACAGACAAAGCGATAGAACTTCATGAAATTTGCACAATTTCTTTCTGTTATCACAATTAATATTTTTGCAAAGTATCAATTTTAAAGAGAAAAACTTGTGGATTTTTGAAAAATTTAATTTTCATATTTTACAAAAATCAGTAATTTTGCAAATCTGTAAAATAAACACAAACCGACAGACTTCATGAAATTTGCACAATTTCTTTCTGTTATCACAATTAATATTTTTGCAAAGTTTCAAATTTATAAAGAAAAAATTGCGGATTTTTGAAAAATTTAATTTTCATATTTTATAAAAATCAATAATTTTGCAAATCTGTAAAAGAAAGACAAACCGACCGAACCTCATGAAATTTCCACAATTTTTTTCTGTTATCACTAATAATATCTTTGCAAAGTCTCAAATTTGTAGACAAAAAATTGCGGATTTTTGAAATATTAAATTTTTATATTTTACAAAAATCAGTAATTTTGCAAATCTGTAAAAGAAACACAAACCGACAGACTTCATGAAATTTGCACAATTTCTTTCTGTTAACACAATTAATAATTTTGCAAAGTTTCAAATTTATAGAGAAAAAATTCCGGATTTTTGAAAAATGTAATTTTCATATTTTACAAAAATCAGTTATTTTGCAAATCTGTAAAAGAAACACAAACCGACAGAACTTCATGAAATTTGCACAATTTCTTTCTGTTATCACAATTAATATTTTTGCAAAGTTTCAAATTTATAGAGAAAAAATTGCGGATTTTTGAAAAATTTAATTTTTTTATTTTACAAAAATCAATAATTTTGGAAATCTGTAAAATAAACACAAACCGACAGATCTTCATGAAATTTGCACAATTTCTTTCTGTTATCACATTTAATAGTTCTGCAGAATTTCAAATTTATAGACAAAAAATTTCGGATTTTTGAAAAATTTAATTTTCATATTTTACAAAAATCTATAACTTTGCAAATCTGTAAAAGACAGACAAAGCGATAGAACTTCATGAAATTTGCACAATTTCTTTCTGTTATCACAATTAATATTTTTGCAAAGTTTCAAATTTAAAGAGAAAAAATTGCGGATTTTTGAAAAATTTAATTTTCATATTTTACAAAAATTAGTAATTTTGCAAATCTGTAAAAGAAACACAAACCGACAGAACTTCATGAAACTTGCACAATTTCTTTCTGTTATCTCAATTAATATTTCTGCAAAGTTTCAAATTTATAGACAAAAAATTTCGGATTTTTCAAAAATTTAATTTTCATGTTTTACAAAAATCTACAACTTTGCAAATCTGTAAAAGACAGTCAAACGAACAGAACTTCCTGAAATTTCTACAATACCTTTCTGTTATCACAATTAATATTTTTGCCAAGTTTCAAATTTGTAGACAAAAAATGTCTGTTTTTTGAAAAATTTAACTTTCATATTTTACAAAAATCTATAATTTTGCAAATCTGTAAAAGACAGACAAAGCTATAGAACTTCATGAAATTTGCACAATTTCTTTCTGTTATCACAATTAATATTTTTGCAAAGTTTCAAATTTAAAGAGAAAAAATTGCGGATTTTTGAAAAATTTAATTTTTATATTTTACAAAAATCAGTAATTTTGCTAATCTGTAAAAGAAACACAAACCGACAGAACTTCATGAAATTTGCACATTTTTTTTCTGTTATCACAATTAATATTTTTGCAAAGTTTCAAATTTATAGAGAAAAAATTGCGGATTTTTGAAAAATTTAATTTTCATATTTTACAAAAATCAGTAATCTTGCAAATCTGTAAAAGAAACACAAACCGACAGAACTTCATGAAATTTGCACAATTTCTTTTTGTTATCACAATTAATATTTCTGCAAAGTTTCAAATTTATAGACAAAAAATTTCGGATTTTTGAAAAATTTAATTTTCATGTTTTACAAAAATCTACAACTTTGCAAATCTGTAAAAGACAGACAAACGAACAGAAGTTCCTGAAATTTCTACAATACCTTTCTGTTATCACAGTTAATATTTTTGCCAAGTTTCAAATTTGTAGACAAAAAATTTCTGTTTTTTGAAAAATTTAACATTCATATTTTACTAAAATCTATAATATTTGCAAATCTGTAAAAGAAATACAAACCGACAGAACTTCATGAAATTTGCACAATTTCTTTCTGTTATCACAATTAATATTTTTGCAAAGTTTCAAATTTATAGAGAAAAAATTGCGGATTTTTGAAAAATGTAATTTTCATATTTTACAAAAATCAGTAATCTTGATCAGAAATATTTCACAAGAATAATGCAATAATTTTGCAAATCTGTAAAATACAGACAAGCCGACAGAACTTCATGAAATTTGCACAAATTATTTCTGTTACGACAATAAATATTTTTGCAAGAATTCAAATCTATAGCCAAAAAATTGCGGATTTTTTAAAAATTTAATTTTCATATTTTATAAAATCAATAATTTTGCAAATCTGTGAAAGACAAACAAACCGACACCACTTCATGAAATTTGCACAATTTATTTCTGTTATCACTGTTACTATTTTTGCAAAGTTTCAAATTTGTAGACAAAAAATTTCGGATTTTTGAAAAATTTAATTTTCATATTTTACAAAAATCAATAATTTTGTAAATCTGTAAAAGACAGACAAACTGACATAACTTTATGAAATTTGCACAATTCCTTTCTGGTATTACAATTAATATTTTTGCAAAGTTACAAATTCGTAGACCAAGAATTGCGGATTTTTGAAAAATTTAATTTTCATGTTTTACACAAATCTACAACTTTGCAAATCTGTAAAAGACAGTCAAACGAACAGAACTTCCTGAAATTTGGACAATACCTTTCTGTTATCACAATTCATAATTTTGCCAAGTTTCAAATTTGTAGACAAAAAAATGTCTGTTTTTTGAAAAATTTAACTTTCATATTTTACTAAAATCTATAATTTTTGCAAATCTTAAAAGAAAGACAAACCGACAGAACTTCATGAAATTTACACAATTTCTTTCTGTTATCACAATTAATATTTCTGCAAAGTTTCAAATTTATAGAGAAAAAATTGCGGATTTTTGAAAAATTTAATTTTCATATTTTACAAAAATCAGTAATTTTGCAAATCTGTAAAAGAAACACAAACCGACAGAACTTCATGAAATTTGCACAATTTCTTTCCGTTATCACAATTTTTATTTTTGCAAAGTTTCAAATTTATAGAGAAAAAATTGCGGATTTTTGAAAAAATTTTACAAAAATCAATAATTTTGCAAATCTGTAAAAGAAAGACAATCTGACAGAACTTCATGAAATTTGCACAATTTCTTTCTGTTATCACTAATGATATTTTTGCAAAGTCTCAAATTTGTAGACAAAAAATTGCGGATTTTTGAAAAATTAAATTTTTATGTTTCACAAGAATCAATAATTTTGCAAATCTGTAAAATACAGACAAACCGACAGAACTTCATGAAATTTGCACAAATTATTTCTGTTACGACAATAAATATTTTTGCAAGAATTCAAATTTATAGCCAAAAAATTGCGGATTTTTGAAAAATTTAATTTTTCATATTTAATTTTCATATTTTACAAAAATCAATAATTTTGCAAATCTGTAAAAGACAAACAAACCGACACAACTTCATGAAATTTGCACAATTTATTTCAGTTATCACTGTTACTAGTTTTGCAAAGTTTCAAATTTGTAGACAAAAAATTTCGGATTTTTTAAAACTTTAATTTTCATATTTTACAAATATCTATAATTTTGCAAATCTGTAAAAGACAGACAAAGCGATAGAACTTCATGAAATTTGCGCAATTTCTTTCTGTTATCACAATTAATATTTTTGCAAAGTATCAATTTTAAAGAGAAAAAATTGCGGATTTTTGAAAAATTTAATTTTCATATTTTACAAAAATCAGTAATCTTGCAAATCTGTAAAAGAAACACAAACCGACAGACTTCATGAAATTTGCACAATTTCTTTCTGTTATCACAATTAATGTTTCTGCAAAGTTTCAAATTTATAGACAAAAAATTTCGGATTTTTCAAAAATTTAATTTTCATGTTTTACAAAAATCTACAATTTTGCAAATCTGTAAAAGACAGTCAAACGAACAGAACTTCCTGAAATTTCTACAATACCTTTCCGTTATCACAATTAATATTTTTGCCAAGTTTCAAATTTGTAGACAAAAAATGTCTGTTTTTTGAAAAATTTAACTTTCATATTTTACAAAAATCTATAATTTTGCAAATCTGTAAAAGACAGACAAAGCGATAGAACTTCATGAAATTTGCACAATTTCTTTCTGTTATCACAATTAATATTTTTGCAAAGTTTCAAATTTAAAGAGAAAAAATTGCGGATTTTTGAAAAATTTAATTTTTATATTTTACAAAAATCAGTAATTTTGCTAATCTGTAAAAGAAACACAAACCGACAGAACTTCATGAAATTTGCACATTTTTTTTCTGTTATCACAATTAATATTTTTGCAAAGTTTCAAATTTATAGAGAAAAAATTGCGGATTTTTGAAAAATTTAATTTTCATATTTTACAAAAATCAGTAATCTTGCAAATCTGCAAAAGAAACACAAACCGACAGAACTTCATGAAATTTGCACAATTTCTTTCTGTTATCACAATTAATATTTCTGCAAAGTTTCAAATTTATAGACAAAAAATTTCGGATTTTTGAAAAATTTAATTTTCATGTTTTACAAAAATCTACAACTTTGCAAATCTGTAAAAGACAGACAAACGAACAGAAGTTCCTGAAATTTCTACAATACCTTTCTGTTATCACAGTTAATATTTTTGCCAAGTTTCAAATTTGTAGACAAAAAATTTCTGTTTTTTGAAAAATTTAACATTCATATTTTACTAAAATCTATAATATTTGCAAATCTGTAAAAGAAATACAAACCGACAGAACTTCATGAAATTTGCACAATTTCTTTCTGTTATCACAATTAATATTTTTGCAAAGTTTCAAATTTATAGAGAAAAAATTGCGGATTTTTGAAAAATGTAATTTTCATATTTTACAAAAATCAGTAATCTTGCAAATCTGTAAAAGAAACACAAACCGACAGAACTTCATGAAATTTGCACAATTTCTTTCTGTTATCACAATTAATGTTTATGCAAAGTTTCAAATTTATAGACAAAAAATTTCGGATTTTTCAAAAATTTAATTTTCATGTTTTACAAAAATCTACAACTTTGCAAATCTGTAAAAGACAGTCAAACGAACAGAACTTCCTGAAATTTCTACAATACCTTTCTGTTTTCACAATTAATATTTTTGCCAAGTTTCAAATTTGTAGACAAAAAATGTCTGTTTTTTGAAAAATTTAACTTTCATATTTTACTAAAATCTATAATTTTTGCAAATCTGTGTAAGAAAGACAAACCGACACAACTTCATGAAATTTGCACAATTTCTTTCTGTTATCACAATTAATATTTTTGCAAAGTTTCAAATTTAGAAAGAAAAAATTGCGGATTTTTGAAAAATTTAATTTTCATATTTTACAAAAATCTATAATTTTGCAAATCTGTAAAAGACAGACAAAGCGATAGAACTTCATGAAATTTTCACAATTTCTTTCTGTTATCACAATTAATATTTTTGCAAAGTTTCAAATTTAAAGAGAAAAAATTGCGGATTTTTCAAAAATTTTATTTTCATATTTTACAAAAATCAGTAATTTTGCAAATCTGTAAAAGAAAGACAAACCGACAGAACTTCATGAAATTTGCACAATTTCTTTCTGTTATCACAATTAATATTTCTGCAAAGTTTCAAATTTATAGAGAAAAAATTTCGGATTTTTGAAAAATTTAATTTTCATATTTTACAAAAATCTATCATTTTGCAAATCTGTAAATGAAAGACAAACCGACCGAACCTCATGAAATTTCCACAATTTCTTTCTGTTATCACTAATAATATTTTTGCAAAGTCTCAAATTTGTAGACAAAAAATTGCGAATTTTTGAAAAATTAAATTTTTATATTTCACAAGAATCAATAATTTTGCAAATCTGTAAAAGAAACACAAACCGACAGAACTTCGTGAAATTTGCACAATTTCTTTCTGTTATCACAATTAATATTTTTGCTAAGTTTCAAATTTGTAGACAAAAAAAATCGAATTTTTGAAAAATTTAATTTTCATATTTTACAAAAATCTATAATTTTTGCAAATCGGTAAAAGAAACACAAACCGACAGAACTTTATGAAATTTGCACAATTTCTTTCTGTTATCACTATTATTATTTTTGCAAAGTTTTAAGAATTTTAAATTGGAATACACTTACATGAACTTGAACACCTCGTGCATGACTGGATTTTAATGATTAAGTTGACACAAAGTTTACAATAAGACACAAAGCAGCACCTCAGCGGAGTTAGTGCCTGAGGCATCCGGAACATCCCAGATGCCCACCCCAGGAGCCCCAAATATGCAGCCGGGCAAAAGACTCCGCGAAACACCAGGGGAGACGAGCGCCACCAAGCGCCGACCATCCACACGGCCTACTTCCCCGGAACCTTGGACGCTAGTCGCCAAGAAGGGCAAAAGAAAAAAAACGCAAGAGCAGTGCGAACCACCGAGGCTCCAAACAACTCCTGCACCAGCAGGAACCTCAGCCCCAGGACCAAATAGAGAGAGAAAGAAGAGCCAAACAGGGGGTGACTGGAGTAGGGCTGCGGCCAAGGCTCAAAAACGTCCCGCCCTGAAAAAAAGGATCATGCCGGATGCAATATTCATTAAGAGGGCTGACGATACCCAATTAGAGGGCTGACGATACCCAATTAGAGGGCTGACGATACCCAATTAGAGGGCATCTTAAAAATGATAAAGGTCGACCAACAACTGGCATTGGTCGGGAGAGCGGTCACCAAGATTCGGAGAACCGGAATCGGTGACCTGCTCCTCACCCTTGGAGGCAAAGAGGGTCCCACGCTGCAGCAATACGCGGAGGCCTTGAGAATGTCACTGGGCCAGGCGGCTACTGTCACCGAAAAGACGCCCATGGCAGAACTAGAGGTAAAAGACCTGGACGAATTGTCCACAGTGGAGGAAGTCCAGCAGTCCCTCGCCGCCCTAACGGTAGAGCAGGTGCACTCGGGCGACATACGCATGAGGGTCGCATACGAGCGGACCCAGGTGGCTCGCGTACGCCTCCCTCCAGCCCAGTGTGCGAGGGCCCTGAAGTTTGGGACTATGCGAGTCGGGTGGACTAACTGCCGGCTACGCCTAGTCGAGAGGACTCAGCGGTGCTTTAGGTGCTGGGGCACAGGGCACATAGCAGTGAACTGCAAAGAGAAGGACCGGTCGAAAGACTGTCGGAGATGCGGTAAGACCGGCCACTTTGCTGCAGCATGCCCGCACGGTAGGCCGGTGCCAGAAAGGACCGACCCGGCTCCAGCTCTACTAGAGCAGGTAGCAGAAATGAGCAACGGAGGAGCTCCACCAAGACCATCATGTTGAGACTCCGTCAACTCAACATCAACAGGTGTCAGGCTGTTGTCAGGTGTCAGGAGGCCCACGACCTCCTGACGCAGGATGTGAGGACCGAATAAATGGACGTGGCCATTATCAGTGAGTGCTACAGAGGGACGAAGCAGCGGGGTGACGTGTGGCGTTCCGACACCACCAGCCTCGCTGCGCTCTGGGCCTGTGGAAAAACGCCCTTCGGCGCGGTCGGGCGAACCCTAACACTGGGCAAGCACCAATCCCACACTGAAAGCCTTAGGTGAAATTTGAATATTTCCCGTTGAAGGTTTTTCCCTCTAAGAGAAAAAAAAAGGTTTAGGTTAGGTTTAGGTTAGGTTAGGAATTTTAAATTGGAATACACTAACATGAACTTGAACACCTCGTGCGTGACTGGGTTTTAATGATTAGATTTTAATGTGACATTTGTGGAGGAAGATATGAACTAAGTTATAATTGGTAAAACCATCCTACGTTATAGATAATCATACGAACTTGAAACAATCGGAACACAGCTTGAATATATAAATATATTCAACCTTTCCGGAGCTCTATAAAAATTACTGAGTTTTTTTAGGACTACCAAAATAAATCTCATGTGAAATTTGTCAAATAGCTTTCAGTCCACTTTTGTGGCACTTAATATTCAACCTTTCCGGAGCTCTATAACGATTACATAGTCCTTTTAGGAGTACCAAAACAAATCTCATGTGAAATTTGTCAGTTATTTAATAGCTTTCAGTCCACGTACGTGGCAGTCAACAAAAACCATAAAAATAACATTGTTTTTAAAATCATGTCTTTCCGATAACTTAAGTAAGTAGCCATCTGCAGACGCGTTTCGAAATTTATCTCTCATCAGTGCAGCTTTGCTTTTTATTAATAACAATTTGTGAAACACGCACTTGAAACCCACATGGTGATTAGGGGTTAGTTATTCTTAATTTGACATTTAGTGAGAGAGACATGAACTTAGCAGGTTATTGATTTAAATGTTAAAATAGAATTAGTAAAACCATCCTACGTTATAGATAATCATACAAACTTAAAACAATCCGAACACAGCCTTGGTTATTGATTTTAATGATAATTGAATATTGGCCAAATCATTTTAATTATAGATACAATCATATAAACTTATTAAATATATTCAAGCTGTTCGTAGCTCTATAATATTAAGTCTTATTAACACTACTATGACAAATTGCATGTTGAAATAACTACTTCCCTAGCTAATACCACTCAGGATATTGAATTATACAACAGACATTTGCATGTTATTACTAGTCCCAGTTCATTTTCATGTCACTAAACTAGACAAATAATACTGCTTTTAAGATCATTTCTTTGTATTTAAATTATGTGAATAGCCATATTCAGACGCACTTCGAGATTTATCACACAAACTTCTAGTTTTAAGCATTCCATTCCAGTATCCCAAAATTTGTCGGAGAAAATCTAACTGTTATTAAATTAATATTTAAAAATCACATCGATCCATTGAATAACCATCTGCAGAGGCGTTTCGAGATTCATCTCTCATCAGTGCAGCTTTGCTTTTTTTGAATTATAAATTATACACTTACATGAACTTGAACACCTCGTGCATGACTGGCGAGGTTAGGTTTTAATTTGACATTTGTGGAGAAATATATGAACTTAATTATGGTTATTGATTTAAATGATAATTGAATATTGGCGAAACCATACTAATTATAGTTACAATCATATAAACTTATTAAATATATTCAACCTGTTCGTAGATCTATAATATTAAGTTTTATTAAGACTACAATAACAAATCGCATGTTGAAAGAACTACTTTCCTGGCTAATACCACGCAGGATATTGAATTATACAACAGACATTTGCATGGTTTTTCTAGTCCCAGTACATTTTCATGTCTCTAGCAAGCACTAGACAAATAACAATGTTTTTTAAGATCATTTCTTTCTATTTAAATTATCCAACTGCAGACGCGTTCCAAGATTTATCAGTGCAGCTTTGCTTTTTTGAATTATAAATTGGAAAACAGTTAAAAAAACACCTCGTGCATGACTGGCGTTAGGTTTTAATTTATGAATAGGTTGAATATATTTATATATTCAAGCTACTTTTCGACTTTAATAAGTTTATATGATTGTATCTATCTATAATTGTATGGTTTCAGCAATATTCAATTATTAGCAACTGTTGAATTTAAATATTTTCGAGCAATTTGAAAAATACCTGGTTTTATATCGAATTTTACCGAATGAAAAATGATGAGTATATACGATTGTTGATGATTTATGCTACTTGCTCTCTCCCCGTCTCTCCTCAAATATTTGAATGGTTATATAACTGACGCTCGCCCGCTCAAAAGAGCAAATATTTACATTACAGATGACTTACGGCCTTTTCATCTCCGTGTTTTTTTTTTCCTGGCCGTTAGGTTTTTTTATTATTATAACACCCCAATTATACCAACCAGCAATCGTCACCCTCATATTAATTATAATAATTTTTAATGGTTTAATAAAAACTTCATATTTTTTTAAGAAAATTTCACACATTTATTATACAAAACTTTAATTTTGGATAAAATCATTTAAAACTTAACATGAATATTTCACGTTGTTTCAATAATTTTGTCAAGTTTTCTTCTGGTACTTACCTATTAACGCCACCATCGCTATATATTGGATCGGGAGTTTGCGCTGCCGCGCGTATGGGTCTTAATTTATAGTCATTTATAGTCAGCTTCGCGGCGGCGTTCTAACTGGGGTTAAAAGTTCTAGTTTTAAACATTCGATTCCAGTATCCCAAAATTTGTCGGAGAACATCTAACTGTTATTAAATTAATATTAAAAAACACATCGATCCATTAAATATCCATCTGCAGACGCGTTTCGAGATTTATCTTTCATCAGTGCAGCTTTGCTTTTTTTGAATTATAGATAGGAATACACTTACATGAACACCTCGTGCATGACTGGCGAGATTATGTTTTATTTTAACATTTGTGGAGAAAGATATGAACTTAGTTATAATTGCTAAAACCATCCTACTTTATAGATAATCAAACAAACTTAAAACAATCACGGCCTGAATATATAAATATATTCAACCTTTCCGGAGCTCTATAACAATTACTGAGTCTTTTTAGGACTACCAATACAAATCTCATGTGAAATTTGTCATTTTGGTACTTACGTATTAACGCCACCACCGCTATATATTGGATCGAGAGTTTGCGCTGCCGCGCGTATGTTGTCTTGATTTATCTGTCCGCTTCGCGACGGGCAAATTAATTTATCCGGGGTTAAAAAATGAAGTATTTTGAGTTTTAAAAATGTTTTAATTTTAAATAAAATTTGCGAAACTTGAGATTAAATTTGATAAAACAAACCAAAACATTTACGTCTCGAGTGGATAATAGCGACGAGATTACTAGCGCCTTTAACTTTAATATTTTTCAATATCTTCAATATCTCCAATATCTCCAATATCTTCAATATCTTCAATATCTTCAATATCTTCAATATCTTCAATATCTTCAATATCTTCAATATCTTCAATATCTTCAATATCTTCAATATCTTCAATATCTTCAATATCTTTTAACTGACTGTCTCATTTATGTAAATATAAGAATTTTGTAATCAATTAAACTGATAGACTTTTTACAGTTTGTTAAGCGCATGCGCCATGTTTGAAAGGCGGGAATATGAAAGTTTCGGGCACATATTTAGTTATATGTCAGAAAGTTGACACATGCGACACAAAATTGACACATACGCACAAAAAAAATTCAACTATGAAAAGGTCTATTGTCTATTATTAATACCTAAGTTTCAGTTATAAATAGATTTTTTAGTATTGAGTTAAACTAAAAATATTAAGCTTTTTGAACGAATGTTTGAACTACATTTATTGCTTGTGCACTTGGTATTGAGTTGTTTCTTCATACATGACTAGACAAACAAGACTAGGGAGACAACACTAGGCAGACTAGAGAGACAAGACTAGGAGACAAGACTAGGAGACAAGACTAGGCAGACAAGACTAGGCAGACAAGACTTAGGCAGACAAGATTAGGCAGACTAGGGTGACAAGACTAGGCAGACTAAGGAGACAAGACTAGGCAGACTAGGGAGACAAGACTAGAATATTCTGAAATGTTATCAGATGAAGAAATATTTATTGAAGACAAAAGTCTACAAAAGGTTATCGACCACAAGGTCTCTCTGCCCCGGAATTTGATAAATTGATAAGGATTTCCTTGATTTATAGAGATTTCTGTGAGGGTGTTAGTTGGGAAAGATCCTATGTTCTGAATCCTCCTTACTCCTCGCCCTCTACCACAACCTCTACGATCACAGAAATACCTCCAAGCAATAGTGAAACCGGTTGCAATCAACAATATAATCAACAAGGCTAAAGTTTGCAGGAGATCTACAATCACAGAAACACCTCTAAGCAACAGTGAAGCCGGTCCAGAAGAGCATCATCCAAGCTTGCTTCAGCTATAGAATTAATGGTTCAGAGATTGATGTAGATTTCTTTATTAACAAATTGAACAGCCGTTGTACGAGAAGCCGCATTCTATCCATCCACTTTCCGTCCACTTTTCGTCCACTTTTTTCCGTTCCACCGTCCACTTTTTTCCGTCCACCGTCCACTTTCCATTCACTTTAATAAGCTTTTAATCAGCTTTTAAACAGCTTTTTAATCAGCTTTTAAGCAGCTTTTTAATCAGCTTTTTAAGCAGCTTTAAAACAGCTTTTTAATCAGCTTTTAAACAGCTTTTTAATCAGATTTTAAACAGCTTTTTAAAAAGCTGATTAAAAGCTGTTTCAACTAGAGGGAAAGTGGACGGTGGATGGAAAAAAGTGGACGGTGGACGGAAAAAAGTGGACGGTGGACGGAAAAAAGCGAACGGTGGACGGAAAAAAATGGACGATGGACGGAAAAAAATGGACGGTGGACGGAAAAAAAGTGGACGGTGTACGGAAAAAAATGGACGGTAAAAGGTGGAACGGAAAAAAGTGAACGGTGGACGGAAAAAAATGGACGGTGAACGGAAAAAAAGTGGACGGTGCACGGAAAAAAATGTACGGTGGACGGTAAAAAGTGGACGGTGGCACGGAAAAAAGTGGACGGAAAGTGAACGGAAAGTAGACGGAGTGGACGGAAAGTAGAAGAATAGAATGCGGCTTCTCGTACATCAGCTTTTAAACAGCTTTTTAATCAGCTTTTAAACAGCTTTTTTAATCAGCTTTTAAACAGCTTTTAATCAGATTTCAAACAGCTTTTTAAAAAGCTGATTAAAAGCTGTTTCTAGTGGACGGAAAGTGGACGGTGGACGGAAAAAAGTGGACGGTGGACGGAAAAAAGTGGACGGTGGACGGAAAAAAGTGAACGGTGGACGGAAAAAAATGGACGGTGGAAAGAAAAAAATGGACGGTGGACGGAAAAAAAGTGGACGGTGTACGGAAAAAAATGGACGGTGGAATGTGGAACGGAAAAAAGTGAACGGTGTACTGAAAAAAATGGACGGTGGACGGAAAAAAAGTGGACGGTGCACGGAAAAAAATGTACGGTGGACGGAAAAAAGTGGACGGTGGAACGGAAAAAAGTGTACGGAAAGTGAACGGAAAGTAGACGGAGTGGACGGAAAGTGGATGAATAGAATGCGGCTTCTCGTACAACGGCTGTTCAATTTGCTATTAAGGCAATTTACATCAATCACTGAACTATTAATTCTATAGCTGACACAAGCTTGGATGATGCTCTGTGGCGGTGGCGGTTGTGGTGTGGAGTTAGGAGTGAGGAGGATCCAGAACATAGGATCTTTCCCTACTGGTGTTTAAGAAGAATTAAAAATTGCGATTCTAAATTTGCAATTTGATTTATGCAAATATGTTTTCTCCACTCACACACCAAAATGAACACATTAATAATTACATTATTGTGTGTGAAGGATGCCATTATTATAATCATGTGTAAAAGTATCCAAATCGTGCTTAAAAGTCCAATGTAAATCAAATAGAGTTGCATTATTAAACGATTTCTGTTTGTTTTTACTATGGCAACAACTCGCGTCACTAAACAAAAACGTAGACGTAGGTAGTGAAAATAAATTTTCTGACGTTGAAATTAATTTTTCTTATTTTGAATCGAGAAGTCTCGGCCTCTCAATCTTGGATTTATCTGGCTCGAATATAACATAACCTAACTATAATTAAGATTCTAAACCTAACCTAACCTAGATTAAATCTAGGTTAACCTCAGATTACATCGAAGTAGGGAAATAGGGTTCCTTCAAGACCCTCCACCTCCATTGACCTTGACACTTCCTGTTCCGACTTCCGGTTTCGAATCGTTTTCGGAATGGTTTTTTCACAAAAAACTGTCTGTCAAAATGCGCGGGCAAATTCAGAATTCGGCGCAGGCGGGAAAATTCAAAATTTGACGCTGGCAGGAAAATTAAAAATCGAAGCCGGAAGTGTAACTATGTAACTTCACGCCGGGTGTGAGGTCTATGTATTCCCACGTGTGAGGTCTATGTAACCCCACGCTGGGTGTGAGATCTATGCAACCCCACGCTGAGGTCTATGTAACCCCATGCTGAGTGTGAAGTCTATGTAACCCCACGCTGAGTGTGAGGTCTATGTAACCCCATGCTGAGTGTGAGGTCTATGTAACCCCACGCTGAGTGTGAGGTCTGGTTTCGACTTCTGTTCCCCGTTTCACATCCAGTTTCCCACTTCCGCCCGGCCCATTCCCGGTTTCTGCACTGTGCACGGGCAAATACAGAATTCGGCGCAGGCGGGAAAATTCAAAATTTGACGCAGGCGGGAAAATTCAAAATCGAAACCGGAAGTGACATGGTCAGGTCAGGGTCAATGGAGGTGGAGGGCTTAACTCCACGCTGGGTGTGAGGTCTATGTAGTCGCACGTTTGAGGTCTATGTAACTCCACGCTGAGTGTGAGGTCTATATAACCCCACGCTGAGTGTGAGGTCTATGTAACTCCACACTAGTTGTGAGGTTTATGTAACCCCACGCTGAGTGTGAGGTCTATGTAACTACATGCTGAGTGTGAGGTCTATGTAACTACATGCTGAGTGTGAGGTCTATGTAACTCCACACTGGGTGTGAGGTCTATGTAACCCCACGCTGAGTGTGAGGTCTATGTAACCCCACGCTGAGTGTGTGGTTTCGACTTCCGTTTCGACTTCTTTTCCCCGTTTTCCACATCCAGTTTAGAACTAGAAACTAGATTCAACAGTATTAACATGCTTCGTAGATAAAATAATTTATGACACACTTATGTGAAGAAGCGCTTTTGTGCATTCATTGCGATTAAACCACTCGCCTTCGGCTCGTGCTGTAAACTTCGCAACTCATGCACAAAAGCCCTTCTTCACACACTTTTATCATAAACTACTAATACGTTTGAAGGCTACTACTATAACCTGTGGCGGAACAAACACATATCGCTTCATCTTCATCTATCAGCATCCATCTCGCTCGACTTTATAAAACAGTTATTTACACACAACCCAAGTTAAGTAATGACATAAACTGCGCATGTATTTTGTTTAGGAAGCTTTGTTGAAGTGACTCTAGTGATAAACAGCAAAAATATTAGGGCTTCACTCGAGAACGATATTTTTCTCGTCTCGTCTCGTCTCGTAAAAGCGAGACGAGAACGAGACGAGACCGCATGTGGTCTCACTCTCGCGAGAGCGAGAACGTATGTGGTCTCGCTCTCGCGAGAGCGAGAACGTATGTGGTCTCGTTCTCGCGAGACACGAGAGTCTCGTTTCTGATCCCGGTCATACTTCTTCTTCAATCTTTGATTCTAATACGGGCAGCCGTAATATTTTCTTGCATAAATTTGAACTGCGGGCTCGGGCAAGTTACATTTAATTATATAACAATTAAAAGAGTAGATTTCGTAATATGAAATAGATGTCGTAGACAATTTCAATTTTATTTCATTTAATTTCATTTTATTTTCATTTTATGTTTTTTATTATATATTTTATGTTCGTTTGTATTATTAATTTTAAATCGTCAACAAAGTAGATGGTTTATAGACGAGACGAGACAAATGGTAACGAGAGCGAGACTAGACAAACGGTTACGAGAGCGAGACGAGACAAACGGTTACGAGAGCGAGAGCGAGACGAGACTAACGGTTACGAGAGCGAGAGCGAGACTAGACTAATGGTTCCTAGAGCGAGAGCGAGACTGAGGCGAGAGTAATTTTTTATACAACAAACGAGAGCGAGACGAGATTTTTGAAACTCGCGCCCTATCTGGTCTCGTGTGAAGCCCTAAAAAATATGGATTGTCATAGTAAGTAAATGTTGCGGTGGCAATTGCCACCGCCAGGGCCTAAAGGGTTAAGAATAGTGGAATATTGTGAGGTAAAATTCGGCAAACAAAAACACGCAGAAGTTACACAGAGGATGTATGAAGTTTTCGTTCCGAAATTACAATTAAATTTCACAGAAAAAAATATCTTATTCGAAAATCGACCTGTTTTTGCAACATTTAGCACTTCAAAATTCGCAAAAATTTATTTTATGATTTATCATACATTTAGGTGTAGATTTAAAAATGTAGCGGTGGTGGCGTTAATACGTAAGTACTTTTCTTTTTGTTGTTCAAGCACGATGACGGACATAAATTGGGCAAATTTTACTGAATGTTTTAACCACACTTATAATATGTAAAAATAATATATAACGTGTTAACAGTTATTTAAATTGAGATATTTATCACGACTTGACTGTTTTCGATTCGTTTTTGCCACATTTAGCGCTTCAAAAGTCACAAAAATTTATTTTATGATTTATCATACAAATTTTAGATGTAAATTGGCGGCATCTAAAAATATAGCCGTGGTGGCTTCAGTACGTTAGTACCTTTCTTTTGTTGTTTAAGCACGATGACGGACATAAATTGGGCTAATTTCACTGAAAGTTTTAACCAAACTTATAATATATAGAAATATTATATAACGTGTTAACAGTTATTTAAATTTAGATATTTATCACGACTTGAGTTTCGACTGTTAACCCTTTGACATACAGTGACTAAGTCATTAAGTTTTTGCAACATTTAGCACTTAAAAATTCGCAAAAATGTATTTTATGATTTGTCATATAAATTTTAGGTGTAGATTTGGCGGCATTTAAAAATTTAGCGGTGGTGGCGTTAATACGTTAGTACCTTTTTGGTGTTGTTCAAGCACGATGACGGAAATAAATTGGCCAAATTTTACTAAATGATTTAACCACACTTATAACTTATAATATGTAAAAATATTATATAACGTTATTTAAATTTAGACATTTATTACGACTTGAGTTTCGACTGTTAAAGGTTGCAATTGTTTTTGAACAAATTTAGAAATTTTTTGATAAAATTTTTTTGTTTGAGGGTGGAAATGGAAAGCGTTGAGCGTTGATTATGGCGCGTCGCAAGCACACAGCTTTTGTTCTTTTTCGTTGTTATTTTTTCATTTTTGTGTGTTATTTTCTTCTTTGTTATTTTTTCGAAAAATTGTTTCTCTCTATATCTCCCAAACCAAGTAAATAATCATTTTCGGGCATTTGCTATTTCGGGACAATCACCTGTTTTAACTGTCTTTCTTTCCTTCAAGTCCCCCTCAGCATCCCTGACGAATTGGAGTATTTGCTCGCGGTTGACTTTGATGCCGTAGATCGTGGATCTTCCAAGGCCATAAGTGCGTGCGAGGTTTGCCGCGGTTTCTACTTTATCAAGATTATAGATTATAATCTCCTGTTTTTGATACAAACTTAAAGAGATGTGTTTCCGTTTGGTTGACATTGTACACTAAATAACTACATACACTAAATACACTCAATAACCGACAAACCAATAACAAAACAAGATGTAATTGAGTGGTGAACAGAATGAGTAGATAGAGAAAGAGTGGCGGTAGGGAAGAGCACGAGCGGGCATGTTTACTTATATCCGGTGCGGCGTGGCGACAAGAAAAAACACGTGTTTTTCCAGACCACCGGATTACTGAACGTGTCCGACTAACCAACCGCCGAATTACCGAGATTATACTGTGTTTAAATTATTAACCTTTTTTAAAAGCTTATTTTATTGTTCCATGTCATGATTACAATATATTTTTCCTTGCTTTTATTAACTTTTGCTTGAGCAAATTGAAAAGTACCAATAAACCCACAAAAGTTATAAATTTATTTTAACCCTTAACCACCTGCCATATGTCTCAGATGAGAAAATTACTGCTACTTTGGGTCTGAGAGACGTATGTCAGGTGGTTAGGTGATAAATTCAATGTTGTTTAACTTTTTTAAACAAATTATAAAAATTGTATTTGTATCTTGATTAGAATATTCATAATTCACCTTACCTCATCAATAGCTTGGAAAGCTATAGAGTTATCTTGTGGGGCATCAATAATATCTTTAAATTTACTTGTTTACGTCGCGGATCTAAAGAAAAATGTATAAACAATTTGTGGCTTTTACTTCTTTCCATGCATCCGAAATATATACATTTTCTTGGTATGCAATACAATGTTGTTGTACCAAATGGTACAACAGTGCTACATTCTACATTCATTTAGCTGCTAAACTTTAGCTGCTAAGCATTACGTATACGCTATCAAATATAAACATAGCCAGCTTTTGCAAATCAATTTGGTAATCTTCATAATATGTGTACTAAGAGGAATTATATTTCTTTAATTGGATTATCCTACCGAAAACATATTTATATTTATTAGATTTTCTAAACCTGACTAGGGAAATATAGTTCCTTCTAGACCCACAGCCACCTTATGGGGATTACATTTAAATCTAGCCCCTTATGGGGGAAATTACATGTAAATCTAGCACGATGCCCCTTATGGAGATTTACATGTAAATCTAGCACGATGCCCCTTATGGAGATTTACATGTAAATCTAGCACGAAGCCCCTTATGGGGGAAACCCATACAAAATAGTTCTGAACGTGTCCGAGCGAGTATGTGTAGATGGCGCCGCGATTTATCAGTAGTTCTGAACGCGGCCGAGCGTAGATGTGTAGATGGTGTTAGGATATATTAAAAAATGCGCGGTGAGAAGGGCCGTTCATTCCCAACTTGCCTGTAAACGCATGTGAAACAAATTAATTTCTCGGAAAATAATCTGCGTTTTTATTTTGATTTACCGTTAGACGTGACCCAATGTCTGCCGTAGATAGAAACCACTGTTATCTTATCAGTCTAACTGTCACTCTAATTATTTTTTCGGAAATTTATCTGCGTCTAGTCTGCTGCTGATAACAATTTGAATTTCTTAGAAATTGTCCGTTTATTTTAATACACATGCTAAAATTTTGATTCACTGTCCGGCTTGTCAATTAGGCGCGACCGGATGTCTGTCGTAGATAACAAGCCCCTGCTAACTTATCAGCGGTGCGCGAGCGGAGAAATAATCATCTCGTCGTAATAAAAAATATTTATGTGATGGTTGTTTAAACCCTTTTTAAACCGAATCGAATTTTATGATAAGTAGGGTAATCAATTTCTTGGAAATAATCTGCGTTTTTATTTTGATTTACCGTTAGACGTGACCGAATATCTGTCGTCGATACCAAACCCCGTATCTTATCAGCTACATACAAGCGTGTAACCAATAAATTATGCCGGTCTAATTAATTTCTCCGAAATTTATCTGCGTCTAGTCTGCTGCTGATAACAATTTGAATTTCTTAGAAATTGTGCGATTATTTTATAATAAACATTTACACCAAACGAATTTCCCTTCCAAAAAAGGAAGAACTGTGTGTTGCGAACTATTGCCAAGTCACTCCTAGTAAAAAAATGGACTCGTCGGTGCTGTTCATTTTAATAGCCTCATCGAACACTACACGACATACGTCTTCAATGAAATCTGGTGGAAACTGTATGATGACTTACGTGAAAAGGTACAGAAAGTTTCTAAAGAAACGGAAATTGTTCTACGCCTTATCATTTATGTTAAAACAGGAAAATTTTGCAATTTTCAAAATTCAATTTTTTTGCAAAATGTCAATTCTTGCAGAACTTTTTGCAAAATTGATCAAGTACTCTATATCTCCCGATATTGCCGTTTGCTCTCTCATGGCACTCTCTTGGATAAACCAAGTAAATAATCATTTTCGGGCATTTGCTATTTCGGGACAATCACCTGTTTTAACTGTCTTTCTTTCCTTCAAGTCCCCCTCAGCATCCCTGACGAATTGGAGTATTTGCTCGCGGTTGACTTTGATGCCGTAGATCGTGGATCTTCCAAGGCCATAAGTGCGTGCGAGGTTTGCCGCGGTTTCTACTTTATCAAGATTATAGATTATAATCTCCTGTTTTTGATACAAACTTAAAGAGATGTGTTTCCGTTTGGTTGACATTGTACACTAAATAACTACATACACTAAATACACTCAATAACCGACAAACCAATAACAAAACAAGATGTAATTGAGTGGTGAACAGAATGAGTAGATAGAGAAAGAGTGGCGGTAGGGAAGAGCACGAGCGGGCACGTTTACTTATATCCGGTGCGGCGTGGCGACAAGAAAAAACACGTGTTTTTCCAGACCACCGGATTACTGAACGTGTCCGACTAACCAACCGCCGAATTACCGAGATTATACACAATTTAAATTATTAACCTTTTTTAAAAGCTTATTTTATTGTTCCATGTCATGATTCCAAGATATTTTTCCTTGATTTTATTAACTTTTGCTTGAGCAAATTGAAAAGCACCAATAAACCCACAAAAGTTATAAATTTATTTTAACCCTTAACCACCTGCCATATGTCTCAGGTGAGAAAATTACTGCTACTTTGGGTCTGAGAGACGTATGTCAGGTGGTTAGGTGTTAAATTAAATGTTGTTTAACTTTTTTAAACAAATTATAAAAATTGTATTTGTATCTTGATTAAAATATTCAAAATTCACCTTACCTCATCAATAGCTTGGAAAGCTATAGAGTTATCTTGTGGGGCATCAATAATATCTTAAAATTTACTTGTTTACGTCGCGGATCTAAAGAAAAATGTATACAAAATTCGTGGCTTTTACTTCTTTCCATGCATCCGAAATATATACATTTTCTTGGTGTGCAATACAATGTTGTTGTACCAAATGGTACAACAGTGGTACATTCTACATTCATTTAGCTGCTAAACTTTAGCTGCTAAGCATTACGTATACGCCATCAGATATAAACATAGCCAGCTTTTGCAAATCAATTTGGTTATCTTCATAAAATGTTTAGTAAGAGGAATTATATTTCTTTAATTGGATTATCCTACCGAAAACATATTTATATTTATCAGATTTTCTAAACCTGAGTAGGGAAATATAGTTCCTTCTAGACCCACCGTCACCTTATGTGGATTACATGTAAATTTAGCCCCTTATGGGGGAAATTACATGTAAATCTAGCACGATGCCCCTTATGGAGATTTACATGTAAATCTAGCACGATGCCCCTTATGGAGATTTACATGTAAATCTAGCACGAAGCCCCTTATGGGGGAATCCCATACGAAATAGTTCTGAACGTGTACGAGCGAGTATGTGTAGATGGCGCCGCGATTTATCAGTAGTTCTGAACGCGGCCGAGCGTAGATGTGTAGATGGCGTTAGGATATACTAAAAAATGCGCGGTGAGGAGGGCCGTTCATTCCCAACTTGCCTGTAAACGCATCTGAAACAAATTAATTTCTCGGAAAATAATCTGCGTTTTTATTTTGATTCACCGTTAGACGTGACCCAATGTCTGCCGTAGATAGCAACCACTGTTATCTTATCAGTCTAATTGTCAGTCTAATTCATTTCTCGGAAATTTATCTGCGTCTAGTCTGCTGCTGATAACAATTTGAATTTCTTAGAAATTGTGCGTTTATTTTAATACACATGCTAAAATTTTGATTTACTGTCCGGCTTGTCAATTAGGCGCGACCGGATGGCTGTCGTAGATAACAAACCCCTGCTATCTTATCAGCGGTGCGCGAGCGGAGAAATAATCATCTCGTAGTGATAAAAAATATTTATGTGATGGTTGTTTAAACCCTTTTTTGAACCGAATCGAATTTTATGATAAGTAGGGGTAATCAATTTCTTGGAAATAATCTGCGTTTTTATTTTGATTTACCGTTAGACGTGACCGAATGTCTGTCGTCGATACCAAACCCCGTATCTTATCAGCTACATACAAGCGTGGAACCAATACATTATGCCGGTCTAATTCATTTTTCGGAAATTTATCTGCGTCTAGTCTGCTGCTGATAACAATTTGAATTTCTTAGAAATTGTGCGATTATTTTAATACACATGCTAAAATTTTGATTTACTGTCCGGCTTGTCAATTAGGCGCGACCGGATGTCTGTCGTGGATAACAAGCCCCTGATAACTTATCAGCGGTGCGCGAGCGGAGAAATAATCATCTCGTCGTGATAAAAAATATTTATGTGATGGTTGTTTAAGCCCTTTTTAAACCGAATCGAATTTTATGATAAGTAGGGTAATCAATTTCTTGGAAATAATCTGCGTTTTTATTTTGATTTACCGTTAGACGTGACCGAATGTCTGTCGTCGATACCAAACCCCGTATCTTATCAGCTACATACAAGCGTGGAACCAATAAATTATGCCGGTCTAATTAATTTCTCGGAAATTTATCTGCGTCTAGTCTGCTGCTGATAACAATTTGAATTTCTTAGAAATTGTGCGTTTATTCTAATACACATGCTAAAATTTTGATTTACTGTCCGGCTTGTCAATTAGGCGCGACCGGATGTCTGTCGTAGATAACAAGCCCCTGCTAACTTATCAGCGGTGCGCGAGCGGAGAAATAATCATCTCGTCGTGATAAAAAATATTTATGTGATGGTTGTTTAAACCCTTTTTTCAACCGAATCGAATTTTATGATAAGTAGGGTAATCAATTTCTTGGTAATAATCTGCGTTTTTATTTTGATTTACCGTTAGACGTGATAAATGTCTGTCGTCGATACCAAACCCCGTATCTTATCAGCTACATACAAGCGTGGAACCAATAAATTATGCCGGTCTAATTAATTTCTCCGAAATTTATCTGCGTCTAGTCTGCTGCTAATAACAATTTGAATTTCTTAAAAATTGTGCGTTTATTTTAATACACATGCTAAAATTTTGATTTACTGTCCGGCTTGTCGATTAGGCGCGACCGGATGTCTGTCGTAGATAACAAACCCCGGCTATCTTATCAGCGGTGCGCGAGCGGAGAAATAATCATCTCGTCGTGATAAAAATATTTATGTGATGGTTGTTTAAACCCTTTTTTAACCGAATCGAATTTTATGATAAGTAGGTTAATCAATTTCTTGGAAATAATCTGCGTTTCTATTTTGATTTACCGTTAGACGTGACCGAATGTCTGTCGTCGATACCAAACCCCGTATCTTATCAGCTACATACAAGCGTGGAACCAATAAATTATGCCGGTCTAATTAATTTCTCCGAAATTTATCTGTGTCTAGTCTGCTGCTGATAACAATTTGAATTTCTTAGAAATTGTGCGATTATTTTATAATAAACATTTACACCAAACGAATTTCCCTTCCAAAAAAGGCAGAACTGTGTGTTGCGAACTATTGCCAAGTCACTCCTAGTAAAAAAATGGACTCGTCGGTTCTGTTCATTTTAATAGCCTCATCGAACACTACACGACATACGTCTTCAATGAAATCTGGTGGAAACTGCATGATGACTTACGTGAAAAGGTACAGAAGGTTTCTAAAGAAACGGAAATTGTTCTACACCTTATCACGTATGTTAAAACAGGAAAATTTTGCAATATCAGTTGCGAGACTACGAGAGAACTCGCACTGGAATAGACTTCGAGATAAATAACTCTAAGAGTTCTACTGGGATCTGCAAACAGCACTGTTGCGCGATTTTTTCTCTTCACTTCGTCGCTTCGGCAAAGTCCAATTTTTCGCAATTTTTTTTTTAATTTTACAGAAAAATGTTATAAGGAGTTTCGATAGAACTCTAAGAGTTCCACTGGGAACTGCCAACAGAACTGTTGCGCGATTTTTTTTCATCTTCACTTCGTCTCATTGGCGAAATCTAATATTTCGCACATCTTTCCAATTTTTTAGATAGCTATAACTATAGGTAGCTATAACTATTTCGATAGAACTCGTAAGAGTTCCATCGGGAACTGCAAACACAATTGTTCCGCGATTTTTTTTAATTTTCATTCAAAATAATGGGTCCCTTATTATTTCAAATATCATTTGAACTAAGGTTTTTATCAAAAAATGACAAAGGGATCTTCGATAGAACTCTTAGGGTGCTATTAGATCCGCGAATAGAACTGTTTTTGCAATTTTCAAAATTCATTTTTTTTTGCAAAATGTCAATTTTTGCAGAACTTTTTGCAAAATTGATCAAGTACTCCAGAACTATGGTCTAGGTACAGGAATATGTAAAAAACGCACAGTTTCTCTCAAAAGTGGTTGCTGGCTCAATTTTGGTATTTTCCAATTTTTCGCAAAATTTTGCAGAACTATTGAAATTTTGCACAAAGTACTCTAGACCTATTTCATATCTGCCGGGAATTCCGATGTAAAATTATATTTTTGCAAATTCCGTTGCTAACTTCACAGGACTCACAGCTTAGAGCGAACACTGCTTATAATATGTAAAAATAATATATAACGTTATTTAAATTTAGACATTTACGACTTGAGTTTCGACTGTTAAAGGTTGCAATTGTTTTTGAACAAATTTAGAAATTTCTTGTTTGAGGGTGGGAATGTAAAGCGTTGAGAATTATGGCGCGTCGCACGCACACAGCTTTTGTGTTCGGAGATTTTATTGTTCGACTGTTTTAATTAACTCTTTTTAATTAGACTTGACAATTTACTGCCGATAAAACGGTAACGTAATCATTAGTCGTCGGCTGCATATAAAATGCGCAAACAGATTTTTTATTTGCGGCGGAATTTTGTAATTAATGAAATTATTTCGGTAGTTTTGAGCGGGAGTGTATATGTGGGATTTAATATTCGGCAACAGGAAGTTATTACAATTGTCTGGGAGGAATCTGCGATGTAATTACCTTGAGGAGCATTCCAGCAGTGTAATGGAATGCACATTATATTAGAAATTAATTACGGAAAACAATAAGCACTTAAATAGAGAATAATCAATGATATATGTTTATGTGTGTTCTAAATAAAGGGGGAATTGTGGGGAAATGACGAATTTTCAAGGAGCAGATTTCCGTATGGCTTCGAAAAGTTGGAACTACACTCGCAGGACTAATAAAAATTTGATGCGGGCAACCTAAAACCTGACTATGTTACGAAACATAAAACTTTGCCTGATCTACAAAATCAAATACTCAAATAAACCATTTGGATGTGCCGCGTCGTGGGAGGTTCGCGAGATTTTAAGATCCCATATACATACACACATATGCAATAAAAACCCCGACCCCGATTGCGACGTTAACTACAAACTCCAGCGACTCATTCTGCTCGAAATCATCTTTTTAAAGGAAGTTAAATAACAAACCTCAGACAAAGCAATTAATACGTTTCGTTCTAATTATAATCTGTTGGCTTATTCAATCGGCAAATCGAGATCATTCACTTGTATAAATACCGTTCGGGGGATTCAAGACATTCACAGTTTAATTGATTCTCAATCTACCGAACGATTCCCGGGACGTGGATAAAACGTGCACAACAAACCATCCCCACAAACACCAACAGTCCACTCCACTCCCATTGTCTCATTCACTCACTCTCCCCTAATATTTGCAAAGCACGTCTCCCTTACTTGTATAATCAACCAAACCACACATGTTATATCTTCCACAACACTCTCATGTAAACATATCTTTATATCTCTCCACCCCCTACAACATAAACTTTATTCCAACAAAAAACTTACAAATTGCAGTTGTATACTATATGAATCCATGGATAATTAGGTAAAATATTTCCCCTTTTCCGCCGGCATTTAACCGATTACTCGCTTAATTATCGAATTAATTACAAGGGTCGAAGGTTGGCCGCGGCTTGAAAAATCGACGATTTTCAGGTCTCTCCTGTTCTGAATAAATTTACCGGTTTCGTTAATGCGCGCCGAGCCCTGCCTCGAGCACATGTTTCACGTGATATGTTCCATATCACGGCTTTATTACCCCCCTTGCAATCAATCATACTCCCCAAAATTCACATATCCTAATTAACATCCAAACATATAAAATATTTCTAGTTTTATTTTTAACCCTTAACCACCTGCCATACGTCTCAGGTGAGAAATTTACTGCTACTGTTGGCCTGAGAGACGTATGTCAGGTGGTTAGGTGTTTAAACCCTTTAAAACTCAACATTTGCATAAATCTAAATTTCTTTTATACCCCATACTTAAACTATTCCTTACGATTGGTTTAGTAAATTATTTAACGAAAAATTATAATTTATAATATTTATAATTATAAAATTCAATTATATAAACCTGACTACGATAGACAATAATTAATATGTTTATTATGTGTTGAAAGGTGAGATGAATTGTGTGGGGTGAAAGCTGTGGGTGGAATTGTTGTAGGTGCTTGAGACTGTCTAGTATACCTTTGGGAAACACACGTGGATTTATGTACACGTGCCCGCCCAGTCAATTACCGCATGGACCGCCACCAAAACTTCCGTACAAACCCCAAAGATTTCCTCCCTCGCAAATATTACCGGCACCGTATATATTTTTCGGTCGCCCCCGCCTACAAATCTTTTGGAGAGCCCCAAAAAAACTCAAAATGATAGTTGATTTATTTCTTCGACAAACCACCCCTGTGAATAAAATCTAAGCTAATTAGTCTAATTAACAAAAATCTATGATTATTAATTATAATTTGAAACTAATTGTTAATTAGTGGATATTCTACAACCGTTAATTATAATTTAAAACTTTTTTTATTATGCGTTCACTAATTAATTTTCAGATTTTTTTACTCGCTATTGTCTGGATTTTAATAATTTTTGGCTGTTTTTTAATGTGAACTTCGGTTAATTTGAACCGAATATAGGCCGGCTAATCAATAAAATAATTATAATTTTATTACTAATTAAAATTTAGTTAAATTATAACAATTAATATAATTGTGCAATTTGAAGTCATTTAAATATTTGAATTATTAATTCAAACTATAAACGATAATTATCTATCTCGCATCTGGATAATCTCGATTTAAATTTGTGTTTAATTAATTATAGGGTACTAGAAATTGTTTGATTTAATGTTTTCAATTTTCTGAAAAAAGACAATCAGTTTATACTTAATGTCGCATTTTCAATTGAAAATTCTGTGCCTTCTATAAAATTCAATACAAAAAACGGTCAAAACCGGTTTCAAATATTAATTCGTAATACTAGGGTTTATACAAAAATCGACATTTTGAAAAAACGGTTTTCGAATTCCAGATTTCCAAAAAAAAACGGTTTTGGCCGGTTTTCGATTTTTGTATAATTTTTTGTATAAATTGGATAATTGGATTTTTGTATAAATCCTAGTATTAATTCATAATTCTAGGGTTTATACAAAAATCGACATTTTGAAAAACCGGTTTTCGAATCCGAGATTTCCAAAAAAACGGTTTTGGCCGGTTTTCGAATTTTTGTCAAAAACATAGAATAAGGAAAAATATTTTATTTAATTTATATAAAAAAACGATGTAAATATCAAAGTCAAAATATAAAGAAAAATTGAACGAATGTTTTCAATTTATACTTAATATGGCATTTTCACTTGAAAATTCAGTGCCTCGTATAAACTTCAATCCAAAAAACGGCCAAAACCGATTTCAAATATTAATTCAAAATACTAGGGTTTATACAAAAATCGACAATTTGAAAAACCTGTTTTCGAATTCGAAAACCGACCAAAACCCGTTTTTGGAAATCTGGAATTATAAAAACCGGTTTTTCAAAATGTCGATTTTTGTATAAACCATAGTATTAATTCATAATAATAGGGTTTATACAAGAATCGGCATTTAGAAAAACCGGTTTTCGACTTCCAGTTTTCCGAAAAACGGTTTTTCAAAATGTCGATTTTTGTATAAATCCTAGTATTAATTCATAATGCTAGGGTTTATACAAAATCGACATTTTGAAAAACCAAACGGTTTTCGATTTTTGTATAAATTTTTGTATAAATTGGATAATTGGATTTTTGTATAAATCCTAGTATTAATTCATAATTCTAGGGTTTATACAAAAATCGACATTTTGAAAAACCGGTTTTCGAATCCGAGATTTCCAAAAAAACGGTTTTGTTTTGTTCGATTTTTTGTCAAAAACATAGAATAAGGAAAAATATTTTATTTAATTTATATAAAATAACAAAAAACGATATAAATATCAAAGTCAAAATATAAAGAAAAATTGAACGAATGTTTTCAATTTACTGAAAAAATACAATCAATTTATACTTAATATGGCATTTTCACTTGAAAATTCAGTGCCTTGTATAAAATTCAATCAAAAAAAACGGCCAAAACCGATTTCAAATATTAATTCAAAATACTAGGGTTTATACAAAAATCGACAATTTGAAAAACCTGTTTTCGAATTCGAAAACCGACCAAAACCCGTTTTTGGAAATCTGGAATTCGAAAATCGGTTTTTCAAAATGTAGATTTTTGTATAAACCATAGTATTAATTCATAATAATAGGGTTTATACAAGAATCGACATTTAGAAAAACCGGTTTTCGACTTCCAGATTTCCGAAAAACGGTTTTTCAAAATGTCGATTTTTGTATAAATCCTAGTATTAATTCATAATGCTAGGGTTTATACAAAATCGACATTTTGAAAAACCGGTTTTCGAATTCCAGATTTCCAAAAAAACGGTTTTGGCCGGTTTTCGAATTTTTGTCAAAAACATAAAATAAGGAAAAATATTTAATTTAATTCATATAAAATAACAAAAAACCATATCAATATCAAATTCAAAATATAAAGAAAATTTGAACCATCAAATTTTAATTTAATTTTATTAAATTATAATAATTAATATAATTGTGCAATTTGAAGTCATTTAAATGTTTGAATTATTAATTCAAACTATAAACGATAATTATCTGTCTCGCATCTGGATAATCTCGATTTAAATTTGTGTTTAATTAATTATAGGGTACTAGAAATTGTTTGATTTAATGTTTTCAATTTACTGAAAAAAGACTATCAATTTATACTTAATGTGGCATTTTCACTTGAAAATGTTGTGCCTTCTATAAAATTCAATACAAAAAACGATCAAAACCGGTTTCAAATATTAATTCGTAATACTAGCATTTATACAAAAATCGACATTTTGAAAAAACGGTTTTCGAATTCCAGATTTCCAAAAAAAAGTTTTTGGCCGGTTTTCGATTTTTGTATAAATTTTTGTATAAATTGGATAATTGGATTTTTGTATAAATCCTAGTATTAATTCATAATTCTAGGGTTTATACAAAAATCGACATTTTGAAAAACCGGTTTTCGAATCCGAGATTTCCAAAAAAACGGTTTTGTTTTGTTCGAATTTTTGTCAAAAACATAGAATAAGGAAAAATATTTGATTTAATTTATATAAAATAACAAAAAACGATATAAATATCAAAGTCAAAATATAAAGAAAAATTGAACGAATGTTTTCAATTTACTGAAAAAATACAATCAATTTATACGTAATATGGCATTTTCACTTGAAAATTCAGTGCCTTGTATAAAATTCAATCAAAAAAACGGCCAAAACCGATTTCAAATATTAATTCAAAATACTAGGGTTTATACAAAAATCGACAATTTGAAAAACCTGTTTTCGAATTCGAAAATCGACCAAAACCCGTTTTTGGAAATCTGGAATTCGAAAACCGGTTTTTCAAAATGTCGATTTTTGTATAAACCATAGTATTAATTCATAATAATAGGGTTTATACAAGAATCGACATTTAGAAAAACCGGTTTTCGACTTCCAGATTTCCGAAAAACGGTTTTTCAAAATGTCGATTTTTGTATAAATCCTAGTATTAATTCATAATTCTAGGGTTTATACAAAATCGACATTTTGAAAAACCGGTTTTCTAATTCCAGATTTCCCAAAAAAAACGGTTTTGGCCGGTTTTCGAATTTTTGTCAAAAACATAGAATAAGGAAAAATATTTAATTTAAATCATATAAAATAACAAAAAACGATATCAAATTCAAAATATAAAGAAAATTTGAACGATCAAATTTGCCCGCAGAAGCCGGGCGACGTTCGAAGGTAGTTATACGAAACGTCTCCTTCGAAGATGATAATTTCTAGTAATGCTCGTCATTGCTAACATTTCACAACTTTTCACTAACTTTTCTGCGTTGTCCACAGTCATATTTTTAGCGATTTTTGTAGTTGAGTTTTCCTTGCAAGATGATCTTGCGTATGTTTATTAACGGGTACATGTAGCGAGGGAGATTGATAATATTCGATCGAGACATTTTGTATAACCACGATGGAACTTGGTTTTAATAATTTTTAGCTGTTTTTTAATTTAATTTTAGATTAGGTTGTTAATTTGAACCGAATATAGGCCGGCTAATCAATAAAATATTTATAATTTTATTAAATTATAATAATTAATATAATTGTGCAATTTGAAGTCATTTAAATTATTAATTCAAACTGTAAACGATACAAACGATAATTATCTGTCTCGCATCTGGATAATCTAGATTTAAATTTGTGTTTAATTAATTATAGGGTACTAGAAATAGTTTGATTTAATGTTTTCAATTTACTGAAAAAAGACAATCAATTTATACTTAATGTGGCATTTTCACTTGAAAATTCAATGGCTTCTATAAAATTCAATCCAAAAAACAGGCCAAAACCGCTTGTTTGGAAATCTGGAATTCGAAAACCGGTTTTTCAAAATGTCGATTTTTGTATAAACCCTAGTATTAGTTCATAATAGTAGGGTTTATAAAACAATCGACATTTTGAAAAAACGGTTTTCGGTTTTCGAAAATACGTATTTTTGAAAAACTGGTTTTCGAATTAGAAAACCGGCTAAACCGGTTTTTCCGAAATCTGGATATTATGAATTATTACTAGGGTTTATACAAAATCGACTTGAAAAACCGGTTTTCGAATTCTAGATTTCCAAAAAAACGGTTTTTCACAATGTCGATTTTTGTATTAACCTTAGTATTAATTCATAATTCTAGGGTTTATACAAAAATCGACATATTGAAAAACCGGTTTTCAAATTCCAGATTTAAAAAAAAACTGTTTTGACCGGTTTTCGATTTTTTGTCAAAAAAAATAGAATAAGAAAAAATATTTAATTTATATAAAATAACAAAAAACGATATCAATATTAAATTCAAAATATAAAGAAAAATTAAACGAATATTTTCAATTTACTGAAAAAAGACAATCAATTTATACCTAATGTGGCATTTTCACTTGAAAATTCAGTGGCTTCTATAAAATTCAATCCAAAAAACAGGCCAAAACCGGTTTCAAATCTTAATTAATAATGCTAGGGTTTATACAAAAATCGACATTTTGAAAAACCGGTTCACGAATTCGAAAACCGTCCAAAACCGTTTTTTTGGAAATTTGGAATTCGAAAACGGGTTTTTCAAACTGTCAAATTTTGTATAAACCCTAGTATTAATTCATAATACTAGGTTTTATACAAAAATCGACATTTTGAAAAAGCGGTTTTCGAATTCCAGATTTCCAAAAAAACAGGTTTTTCAAAATGTCGCTTTTCGTATAAACTCTAGTATTAATTCATAATACTAGGGTTTATACAAAAATCGACATTTTGAAAAACTGGGTTTCGAATTCCAGAATCCAAAAAACCGTTTTTTGGCCGGTTTTCGAATTTTTGTCAAAAACATAGAATAAGGAAAAATATTTTATTTAATTTATATAAAAGAACAAAATACGATATTAATATTAAAGTCAAAATATAAAAAAAAATCGAACGATCAAACGAGCCCGCCGAAGGCGGGCAACGTTCGACCGTAGTTATACGAAACGTCTCGTTCGAACATGATAATTTGTAGAAATGCTCGTCATTGCTAACATTTCACACTTTTTCGAGTTTGAAATTTGGCGCCTAGGCTGGTGTTACCGGCCCTGCGTCGTCCACAGTAGAGGTGAGCATGAAACGATTCTCTCGTTCTAGATCCCATTCCGTGGGACGGATCCCTGTCACTGTCCCATCACATCGCATTTTCGTCCCACTGTCCCATCCCACAAACCTAAAATTTTCGTCCCATCCCAGTCACGTGGCCCGTCCCATTCATCCCATTTTTCCCATACAGTTGACTAGATTTCTTTGCTGAATTTGAAATTTGTTGTGGATTTTATAAATACAGCAAAAGACTTGCTAATTACTTGTCTACTTTCTTGAATTCGTTCTTCCAAAGCATATAATAATTTCCAACTTATTTGAGTCATTAAATTTTTTTGATCAATTAACAGAAATGCAAATATACCTTCATTTCTTAAGAAATTGGCATAATTTTTACGTAATTTGAATTTTTGAAACCGGTTTTCTTAACTTAAAAACCGGTTTTCAAATGTGACAAATTTATTTCAAAAGCCGGTTTTCAAATGTGACAACTTTATTTAAAAAACCGGTTTTCAAATGTGACAAATTTATTTAAAAAACCGGTTTTCAAATGTGACAAATTTATTTAAAAAACCGGTTTTTTTTAAACCGTGCTTGGAAAACCGTCAAAGCCTAGTCATTCCTATTATTATTATACTACATTATTCCTTGGTATACTTAATGGGCCATTTTCGCTTGAAAATTTAGTGCCTTCTATAAAAATCAGATAATGAATTAATAATGGAAGAAAATAAACGTTCTGGTAGCTAGGACTGAAATAGGTCAAAACATCTTACTAGTTGATTAATTAATTTGAATGAATCAATTTAAGGATGTTAAAAAGGCAACAAATTTATACTTAAAGTAACATTTTCACTTGAAAATTGAGTGGCTTCTATAAAAATCAGATAATGAATTAATTGCGATAATGAATAAATTTCTACGTAATTTGAATTCTTTGAAACCGGTTTTCTTAAGTTTAAAACCGGTTTTCAAATGTGACAAATTTGTTTAAAAACCGGTTTTTTAAAACCGTGTTTGGAAAACCGTCAAAGCCTAGCCATTCCTATTATTATTATTCCTTGTATTGTTAGTCTTATAGGTATTGTTAGTCTTATAGTAATTGTTGTAAATATGCCAATAAAGGTAAATAATAAAAAAAGTAAATAATAAAAAAAATAGTCATTCCTATTAAAATGATAAATACACTTTAAACGCCGTTTTTTTAATGACGATTAAAAGCCCTCCTGTTAATAAATTGGCTTCTCGTCGCGCTAATCCTTCAGCTGCTATACGAATCGGTCCCAAGATTTTATGAAGTTCCAAAAGTCTAGGACATCGAGCTTCGTTCCACATATAATAACCAATATCATTCAATGCTAAAACAACACATTGCGCATTTGTACACATAAAATCATACTCACAGAAAATAAGTTGATTATGCACATCTTTTCCACGTGCTCAGTGCACAATGCAGAAGCACTGGGCAACGCAACTTGCAACGTTATAAAAATGTTTACTGCCCGTTGCATAGAATCAATGGCAAATCAAATAAGTTATGTAAAAAATATTTTTTACGTAATTTGAATTCTTTGAAACCGGTTTTCTTAATTTAAAAACCGGTTTTCTTAACCTTCCTATACACGCGTTTTTTTTATGGCACAAATACACGCGTCGGTCTGAGACATCGACTTGTAATAATTTAAATTTAACATTAAATTTTAAATACAAATTCAGTTTAAAATAGATCTATGTGACAACAGATTATAGATTTTATTACATGGCTAAAAAAATAACAATAATAAAATAAAGAAATAACAAAAATAAAAAAAGTAAAAAAAAGTAAACATATATATTCAAACTAGACAGAATAAACTCATACTGCTTATTTACTTGTAAATAGACACAACATTATATGAAACATGAAATAACATACCAATGTGGATATTACGACGGAAAAAAGAATATTCACCGTTCACGAAAATATTTAAAATTGACACGCGTAGGTCTGTCAGACCGAATGTATAATCAAATGCACACGTGTTGTTTATACAATGGTATCTACGCTACTGCCATAAAAAGTACAAAGTTTTGAGAAGGTATCGGGAGCATGAGCACGCAAGCGTGTCTAGTTTTCACGGAATAACCAGTCTAAGAACCCTTCGATCTGTGAGACCGACACACGTGTATAGAAAGGTTAATTTAAAAACCGGTTTTCTTAATTTAAAAACCTGTTTTCTTAATTTAAAAACCGGTTTTCTTGATTTAAAAACCGGTTTTCTTAATTTAAAAACCTATTTTCTTAATTTAAAAACCGGGTTTTCAAATGTGACAAATTTATTTTAAAAACCGGTTTTTGAAAACCGGCTTTGAAAAACCGTTAAACCCTAATTAATACTGAAAGAAAACAAACGTTATTAGAACGTTTAGTCATAATTGCGTCAAAACTTCTTACTTGCACATTAATTAATAAATTTGAATTAATCAATTTAAGTGTTTTTTTTATTTCCTTACTGAAAAACAGGCAATAAATTTATACTTAATGTGCCATTTTCACTTGAAAATTTAGTGCCTTCTATAAAAATCAGATAATGAATTAATAATGGAATAAAATAAACGTTCTGGTAGTTAGGACTGAAATAGGTCAAAACATCTTAATAGTTCATTAATTAATTTAAATGAATCAATTTAAGGATGTTAAAAAGGCAATAAATTTATACTTAAAGTGACATTTTCACTTAAAAATTGAGTGGCTTCTATAATAATCAGACGATGAATTAATAATGGAAGAAAATAAACGTTCTGGTAGTTAGGACAGAAATAGGTTAAAACATCTTACTAGTTAATTAATTAATTTGAGTGCATCAATTTAAGGATGTTAGAAAAGCAATAAAATATTTAAAATGACATTTTCACTTGCAAATTGAGTGTCTTCTAAAAAATTAGACAATAAATTAATACTGCAATTTTTACGTAATTTGAATTCTTTGAAACCGGTTTTCTTAATTTAAAAACCGGTTTTCTTAATTTAAAAGCCGATTTTAATATGTTACAAATTTATTTTTAAAAACCTGTTTTCAAATGTGACAAATTTATTTAGAAAACCGGTTTTCAAATGTGACAAATGTATTTTAAAACTGGTTTTCAAATCTGACAAATTAATTTTAAAAACCGGTTTTCAAATGTGACAAATTTATTTTAAAACCGGTTTTCTAATGTGACAAATTTATTATAAAAACCGGTTTTGGAAAACCGGCTTTGAACAGCCGTCAAACCCTAATTAATACTGAAAGAAACAAACGTTCTATTAGTTTAGTCATAATTGGGTCAAAACATCTTACCATTACATTAATTAATTAATTTGAATTAATTAATGTTATGTGGCCATGTTAAATGGCAATAAATTTATACTTAAAGTGACATTTTCACTTAAAAATTGAGTGGCTTCTATAAAAATCAGACATTGAATTAATAATGGAAGAAAATAAACGTTCTGGTAGTTTGGACAGAAATAGGTTAAAACATCTTACTAGTTAATTAATTAATTTGAATGAATCAATTTAAGGATGTTAGAAAAGCAATAAAATATTTAAAATGACATTTTCACTTGCAAATTGAGTGTCTTCTAAAAAAATGAGACAATAAATTAATACTGCAATTTTTACGTAATTTGAATTCTTTGAAACCGGTTTTCTTAATTTAAAAACCGGTTTTCTTAATTTAAAACCCGATTTTAATATGTTACAAATTTATTTTTAAAAACCTGTTTTCAAATGTGACAAATTTATTTAGAAAACCGGTTTTCAAATGTGACAAATTTATTTTAAAACCGGTTTTCAAATCTGACAAATTTATTTTAAAAACCGGTTTCTAAATGTGACAAATTTACTTTAAAACCGGTTTTCAAATGTGACAAATTTATTATAAAAACCGGTTTTCGAAAACCGGCTTTGAACAGCCGTCAAACCCTAATTAATACTGAAAGAAAACACACGTTATTAGAACGTTTAGTAATAATTGCGTCAAAACTTCTTACTAGTACATTAATTAATAAATTTGAATTAATCAATTTAAGGGTTTTTTTTATTTCCTTACTGAAAAACAGGCAATAAATTTATACTTAATGTGCCATTTTCACTTGAAAATTAAGTGCCTTCTATAAAAATCAGATAATGAATCAATAATGGAAGAAAATAAACGTTCTGGTAGTAAGGACTGAAATAGGTCAAAACATCTTACCAGTTCATTAATTAATTTGAATGAATCAATTTAAGGATGTTAAAAGGCAATAAATTTATACTAAAAGAGACATTTTCACTTGAAAATTGAGTGGCTTCTATAAAAATCAGATAATGAATTAATAATGGAAGAAAATAAACGTTCTGGTAGTTAGGACAGAAATAGGTTAAAACATCTTACTAGTTAATTAATTAATGTGAGTGAATCAATTTAAGGATGTTAGAAAAGCAATAAAATATTTAAAATGACATTTTCACTTGGAAATTGAGTGTCTTCTAAAAAAATGAGACAATAAATTAATACTGCAATTTTTACGTAATTTTAATTCTTTGAAACCGGTTTTCTTAATTTAAAAACCGGTTTTCTTAATTTAAAAGCCGATTTTAAAATGTTACAAATTTAGTTTCAAAAACCTGTTTTCAAATGTGACAAATTTATTTAGAAAACCGATTTTCAAATGTGACAAATGTATTTTAAAACTGGTTTTCAAATCTGACAAATTTATTTTAAAAACCCGTTTCCAAATGTGACAAATTTATTTTAAAACCGGTTTTCAAATGTGAAATTTATTATAAAAACCGGTTTTCGAAAACTGGCTTTGAACAGTTGTCAAACCCTAATTAATACTGAAAGAAACAAACGTTCTATTAGTTTAGTCATAATTGGGTCAAAACATCTTACCATTACATTAATTAATTAATTTGAATTAATTAATTTAAGGTTTTTTTTATTTCCTTACTGAAAAACAGGCAATAAATTTATACTTAATGTGCCATTTTTACTTGAAAATTAAGTGCCTTCTATAAAAATCAGATAATGAATTAATAATGGAAGAAAATAAACGTTCTGGTAGTAAGGACTGAAATAGGTCAAAACATCTCACCAGTTCATTAATTAATTTGAATGAATCAATTTAAGGATGTTAAAAGGCAATAAATTTATACTAAAAGAGACATTTTCACTTGAAAATTGAGTGGCTTCTATAAAAATCAGATAATGATTTTATAACGGAAGAAAATAAACGTTGTGGTAGTTAGGACATATATAGGTTAAAATATCTTACTAGTTAATTAATTAATTTGAATTGATTAATCTAAGGATGTTAAAAAGGCAATAAATGTATACTTAAAGTGACATTTTCACTTGAAAATTAAGTGGCTTCTATAAAAATCAGATAATGAATTAATAACGCAATAAAATAAACGTTGTGGTAGTTAAGACAGAAATAGGTCAAAACATCTTAATAGTTCATTAATTAATTTGAATGGATCAATTTAAGGATATTAGACAGGCAATAAAATACTTAAAGTGACATTTTCACTTGTAAATTGAGTGTCTTAAAACTTACTGCATTTTTTACGTAATGTGAATTCTTTGAAACCGGTTTTCTTAATTTAAAAACCGGTTTTCAAATGTGACAAATTTATTTATTATCAATTATTTACAAATAATTAATTTGAATGAATCAATTTAAAGATGTTAGAAAGGCAATAAAATACTTAAAGTGACATTTTCACTTGGAAATTGAGTGTCTTAAAAAAATGAGACAATAAATTAATACTGCAATTTTTACTTAATTTGAATTCTTTGAAACCGGTTTTCTTAATTTAAAAACCGGTTTTTAAATGTGACAAATTTGTTTATTATCAATTATTTCTAATTAATTAATTTGAGTGAACCATTTTAAGGATGTTAGAAAGGCAATAAAATACTCAAAGTGACATTTTCACTTGGAAATTGAGTGTCTTCTGAAAAAATGAGACAATAAATTAATACTGCAATTTTTACGTAATCTGAATTCTTTGAAACCGGTTTTCTTAATTTAAAAACCGGTTTTCCAATGTGACAAATTTATTTATTATCAATTATTTCTAATTAATTAATTTGAGTGAACCATTTTAAGGATGTTAGAAAGGCAATAAAATACTCAGTGACATTTTCACTTGGAAATTGAGTGTCTTCTGAAAAAATGAGACAATAAATTAATACTACAATTTTTACGTAATTTGAATTCTTTGAAACCGGTTTTCTTAATTTAAAAACCGGTTTTCAAATGTGACAAATTTATTTATTATCAATTATTTCTAATTAATTAATTTGAGTGAACCATTTTAAGGATGTTAGAAAGGCAATAAAATACTCAAAGTGACATTTTCACTTGGAAATTGAGTGTCTTCTGAAAATATGAGACAATAAATTAATACTGCAATTTTTACGTAATTTGAATTCTTTGAAACCGGTTGTCCTAATTTAAAAACCGGATTTTAAATGTGACAAATTTATTTGTTATTAATTATTTATAATTAATTAATTTGAATGAATCAATTTAAGGATGTTAGAAAGGCAATAAAATACTTAATGTGACATTTTCACTTGGAAATTGAGTGTCTTCTAAAAAAATGAGAAAATAAGTTAATGCTGGAAGAAAATAAACGTTTGTGATGGTTAGGTGAGAAATAGGTCAAAACAAGTTACTAGTTCAATCAACCGGACTAGTGAAGATTAGACTCACCTGCAGAAAGGTTGATAACTTCAGGATGTGACTGGAATGAGCAACGCCCATTCTTTCCCCTTAAACAAACAACTCGACGGGAAAAAAAATATTTAATGCTAATACACAAAATGCGATTTTAGGGTTGTAACAGAATTAAAACCCAAATGTTGTCCACATTCTTTTTAATTATAACTCAGCTTTCATACACTAATTCCCTCTTTAAAAAAAAACAAGACATTATTCCCGCTATATTTCTCCACATGTTCGAGCATAAAAAAAAAACAGGATTTACATTTAAAAAGAATGGAAATTTACGAGTTAAAACAAAACAAATTGAGATTTATAAATAAAAGTTATTGTCGTCTGTATTTGATTTCGGTGACTTCGTCGTAGATGTCGGAGTCGGTGACGGGAGTTTCGGTGGTTGATGGTTGCTGGGGTGAGGTTGACTCGCCGGGCTTGAGGAGAGCGAGACCGCCGCTACCCATGCTCATGCAATCGAAATGCAACACTAGGACGGGGGCGCGCTGGATCCTGGTCTCGAAATCCAAACACATATGCAAATTTTGGCCGGGCGTGTGGATGTCGAATAATTTCGCGCAAAAATCCACGGAAGGTAGATAAGGGATCGGCACTGGAATACACAATGGCGGCGGGTTTTTTGCTGCGAAAAATACATATATACGTGTAGGAGTATTGAGAGGGGAAGTTTAAATTTATTTTGTTGCGTTGTGGGAATTATAATACACACTCGATGTATATTCCTTCTCGATTTTCTACAAATTTGTCCTTTTCGTGAATTCGTCAAAAACACGTAATAGTTTCCTAGTCGACAAAATTTCCCTCGATTTTAACAATTTAAGGATCTCGCAGACCGGCGCGAAAGTTTCGTTGCCGCGACCGCTGCGATATCGCGGCGAACCGATTGAAAAGGGCGGCTTATGTACATGTTCAGACCAACAAGCGCCGAAAATTACGCTTGTTGGTCTGAATATGTACATAAGCCGCCGCATCAATAGGTCCGCTGCGATATCGCAGCGGTCGCGGCAACGAAACTTTCGCGCCGGTCTGCGAGATCCTTAAATTGTTAAAATCGATGGAAATTTTGTCGACTAGGAAACTATTACGTGTTTTTGACGAATTCACGAAAAGAACAAATTTGTAGAAAATCGAAAAGGAATATATATATGTGAGCACCTTTAATCAAGTCTTATCACGCGAACGGAAGCAGCTAGCAAAATGCAATTTGTATATTTACAACCAGCAGTAAAATCGCCTTCAGACAAACTTTGAAATTTTCGATTCACTTGATAAATAATGATTTTGAGGAAATAAATTTTCTTGAATTTCGCGATGTCATAACTTTGTCATAGCTTATCATCCAGACTTCTAGTTTGCACCAATCGATTCAGCGTCCCGAAATTAGTCCGAAAACATATATTATATTCCCTAGGAAGCATGTCGATGGTATTTCAATTAAGAAATTTTCCCATGTCGATGGTATTTCAGTTAAGAAATACCATCGACATGGGGAGTCTAGACCGCGGAAACGACGAAATGCGAGAAAATCGATTTTGTCAAAATCTTTAGTTTTTGAGTTACAGCAAAATTTAAAAACGTTCCTGAAAGCATTTTTGATGCTGATTACAGATATGCATCTTTCCATTCAATATCGCCTGCAAGAATTGAAGAAATTTTTAAGAAATTTCGGCGCGCGAGTAAAGATCTCGGAATGTCGTGAATTTCCAGAGGAACATCTTGGTGCATTAATAGGAAAATGACCTTCTGAAAACGATTCCGCAATCCGTTTTTGATTACCTGCAACCGTTTCCGAGATATCTACTTAGCAATTCGAGTATCGGGTAAATTTCAGTTTGAAATTCCTCCAGGAATTATTAAATATTTCCGGACAATTTACACATCAAATTGTTCGCCTTGTGGTGTAGTTTCTGTGTGCCAAAAATTATTTCACTGCTTTTTACCGTTCTCGAGAAAATCGAACAAAACCGAAAAGGCAAATAATTTTCGAACAAAATGATGGAAAATTTTTGATGAAAATTGTTTGGAATTTTTTTTCTTGATTTTTTTTCGGTTACTCAAAGGCAATTGAAGTGCTGAAAAAGGTTTTTCAGTTTATTTCGCTCTAAAATTACAAATAAGCAAGTTTTTATATATTTTTTCGCTGTACACAATCTCGCATTTCCGACTGATTTCACGCTGTCATAACTTTTGAACGGCTCACCACCGAGACTTCTAGTCTTCACCAATCGATTCAGCGTCCCAAAATTAGTCCGAAAACGTATATAATATTCCCTAGGAAGCTTTCAGTTAAGAAATACCATCGACACAGGGAGTCTAGACTGCGGATACAACGAAATGCTAGAAAATCGATTTTGTCAAAATCTTTATTTTTTTAGTTAAAGCAAAATTTAAAAATGTTCCTGAAAGAATTTTTGATGCTGATTACAGATATGCAAATTATATTTCGCTAGCTCTTTCCGTTAAATATCGCCTGCAAGAATTGAAGAAATTTTTAAGAAATTTCGGCGCTCGAGTAAAGATCTCGGAATGTCGTGAATTTCCAGAGGAACATCTTGGTGTATTAATAGGAAAATGACCTTCTGAAAACGATTCCGCAATCAGTTTTTGATTATCTGCAACCGTTTCCGAGATATCTACTTCGCAAATCGAGTATCGGGTAAATTTCAGTTCGAAATTCCTCCACGAATTATTGAATATTTCCGGCTAATTTACAGATCAACTTGTTCGTCATGTCGTGTAGTTTCTGTGTGTCGAAAACGATTTCACTGCTTTTTACCGTTCTCGGGAAAATCTAAAAAAACCGAAAAAGCAAATAATTTTCGAACGAAATGATGGAAATGAAAATTTTTTTGGAATTTTTTTTCTTGATTTTTTTTCGGTTGCTCAAAGGCAATTGAAGTGCTAAAAACGGTTTTTCAGTTTATTTCGCTCTAAAATTACAAATAAGCAAGTTTTATATATTTTTTCGCTGTACACCATCTCGCATTTCCGACTGATTTCACGCTGTCATAACTTTTGAACGGCTCACCACCGAGACTTCTAGTCTTCACCAATCGATTCAGCGTCCCAAAATTAGTCCGAAAACGTATATAATATTCCCAAGGAAGCTTTCAGTTAAGAAATACCATCGACACAGGGAGTCTAGACGACGAAATGCTAGAAATTTTTTGTCAAAATCTTTATTTTTTTAGTTAAAGCAAAATTTTAAAACGTTCCTGAAAGCATTTTTGATGCTGATTACAGATATGCAAATTATATTCCGCTAGCTCTTTCTGTTCAATATCGCCTGCAAGAATTGAAGAAATTTTTTAGAAATTTCGGCGCTCGAGTAGAGATTTCAAAAAGTTGTGAATTTCCCGCGGACAATCTTAGCGTATTAGTAGGAAAATGACCTGAAAATGATGCCGTAACCCGTTTTTGATTATCTGCCACCGTTTCCGAGACATCTAATTAGCAAATCGAGAATCGGGTAAATTTCAATTTGAAATTTCGCGACGAATTATGAAATCTTTCCAGACAATTTACACATTGATTTATTCGTCTTGTCGTGTAGTTTCTGTGTGCCAAAAATTATGGCACTGCTTCTTACCGTTCTCGAGAAAATCTAAAAAAACCGTAAAGGCAAATATTTTTCAAACGAAAAGATGAAAAATTTTTGTTGAAAAAATTTTTGGAAAATTTTTTCGTAATTTTTTTTAGGTTACCCGAAGGAAATCGAAGTGTTAAAAACGGTTTTTCAGTTTATTTCACTCTAAAATTACAAATAAACAAGTTTTTATATATTTTTTCGCTGTACACCATCTCGCATTTCCGACTAGTAGGGAAAGATAGTTCCTTCTGGGCCCGCCTCCCGCCTCCCAACCTTGACCCCGACACTTCCGGCCCACCACTACCCCCCACCCTAAATCATTTTTTCAGCCATTTCATGAGAAAAATCAAATTTGTTGTCAGAACGACTCTAGCATGTGCCCTAAGAGAGATACCGCCCGACCGCCTCCCTCTCAGTAGATGACGTCATCCGCCGCGGCAGATATTGCTAAAGTAATTTTCTCGATGCTGATTGGTTGATTAACGAATAAATAATTACAGTTGACCTTTTCCCTCAATTTATATGTAATGGGCGAGGCTAGATACATGAGACTAGACAGACGAGTCTAAATACACCAGACTAGATAAGACTGATCTAGAATATATAAGAGAATATTTTGCGTTTAATTTAATAAACATAATAAGATTTTGATTTATCAGTAGTCGGTTAAGCGTTGTCGTATGTTTGGCACTCATAACAACTCCGTGTTATCTTATCAGCTCATTCGCATCATTCCTAACCTTCCGTAACCTAACCTAATGCTAACCTAACCTAATGCTAACCCAACCTAATGCTAACCCAACTAACCCAATGAGATTAAAGCTGTTTAAAGCTGATAAAAGCTGATAAGAGCTGCCTAAAAATAGACCTCACACCCTCTTTAGCGTGGGGCATCATAGACCTCACACCCTGTTTAGCGTGGGGTTACATAGACCTCACACCCTGGTTAGCTTGGGGTTACATAAAAGTGACCACATTTTCATTGAGACAAAGCGGGACAAAGGGGATAAAATGAGAATTATAATTTGTTTATGAAAGCAGACCAATAATTTAATGTATATATTCATAGACATGTCTATAAATATACAAACATGTATTTATTATTAATTATTGGTAACCATAAAAATATTTTCTAAAAACAATAATTTGAATATTTTCTTGAAATATGGAAATTCACACAGTATAGTGAATTTCCATATTTCAAGAAAATAATTCAGAAATCACCATGTTCTCTAATTCACACATGACTTATAAAATAAATAAATATAATTACAAGTACGATTTGGTTTCCTTCACTTTTGTGCTACGAGAGACCATGTGGGTTGCTAAAAAATACTATAACCTGATAAATAATAATACTGAACATACGCGTTTCTGCCTTTTGGCTTCATCAGTATGGACTTATCGAACGAAAGTGCAGGAAACCAAATCGTACTTGTAATTATATTTATTTATTTTATAAGAAATTAGGTTTAAAAAGAACTCATAAATTTAAAAAAAGAATTTAAAAAAAAAATTGTATTGAAATGATTTTCTTTCACGGTCATAATTTTGATCCGAGTGAATACTGCAATAGATCCGGATCATTTAATAAAATCTCGTGAAATTTCTCATATGAATTGGTCAAATTTTGATTTAAGCTGTGTTTTTTCAGTTGTCCATATGTTATTGATACTAGAAAAAAACTCTCTCATTTTAAAACAAATTCAAATTCTCATTTTAAACGAAATAATATTCCTTATCAAAATATTTTGAAAATATTCTGTTTGAATTGAAGCAATAACTCCGTCCACTTTTTGTCTGTTTCCACATTTGCAGACAACCAACATTTAACTTTTAATTCGCAAATATTATTTTTCGGAAAATGTTTACTAATATATTCAAAAGATTTTTCCACATATTCTTATAAAATCTCATCTTTGAATGTCTTCTAATGAAAATTTCAGAACAAGGTGCTATTAAACGACCGGGTTTTCTGAAAGAAGTCAGAAGTTTTTATAATAACTGCTTGAAATATCTTGAAGAATAGACATTTCAATTCCAGGATATTAAAAATTGTCATAGGTTGACATTAAAAATGGAGATTTTATATCAATATGTGGAAATATACTATATTATATAATACAGTACATTTAAAATTAGAAATGATTTTTTCTAAAAAGCGGGACATTTTTGAAAATCGGCGGGACGCGGGACAGGCCACCAAAAAGCGGGACTGTCTCGCCAAAATCGGGACGTGTGGTCACCTTAGGTTACATAGACCTCACACCCTGTTTAGCGGGGGGTTACATAGACCTCACACCCTGTTTAGCGTGGGGTTACATAGACCTCACACCTTGTTTAGCGTGATGAAAAGTGGATGCAAGTAGATGAAAAGTGGATGCAAGTAGATGAAAAGCGGATGCAAGTATGACTTAATGGAAGAAAGCAGTTTGGAAAGCAAGTAGATGAAAAGTGGATGCCAGAATATTGAACTCTGGTATTTATATAAATCTGGTAATTATATTTAGTGATGGTGGTAGTGGTGGGCCGGAAGTGTCAAGGTCGAGCTCAAGGTCGGGAGGCGGGAGGCGGAACCAGAAGGAACTATATTTCCCTGCTCCGACTGATTTCACGCTGTCATAACTTTTGAACGGCTCACCACAGAGACTTCTAGTCTTCACCAATCGATTCAGCGTCCAAAAATTAGTGAGAAAACGTATATAATGTTCTCTAGGAAGCTTTCAGTTAAGAAATACCATCGACACGGGGAGTCTAGACCGCGGAAACTACGAAATGCGAGAAAATCGATATTGTCAAAATCTTTATTTTTGAGTTTCAGCAAAATTTAAAAAACGTTCCTGAAAGCATTTTTGATGCTAATTACGGATATGCAAATTATATTTCGTTAGCTCTTTCCGTTCAATATCGACTGCAAGAATTGAAGAAATTTTTAAGAAATTTCTGCGCTCGAGTTGAGATTTCGGAAAGTCGTGAATTTCCAGAGGACAATCTTAGTGTATTCACAGGGAAATCACCTTCTGAAAACGAGGCCGTAACCCGTTTTTGATTATCTGCCACCGTTTTCGAGACATCTACTTAGCAAATCGAGTATCGGGCAAATTTCAGTTTGAAATTCCTCGACGAATTATTGAATGTTTCCAGACAATTTATACATCAACATCTTCGCCTTCTCGTGAAGTTTCTGTGTGCCGAGAATGATTTCTTTCAAGATATTTTTCGAACGAATAGTTTTTTGGAAAAAAATTGCGATTTTTTTTTTGCTATCCGAAGGAAATCTAAGTGCTGATAACGGTTTTCCAGTTTATTTCGATCTAAAATTACAAATAAACTAGTTTTTATATATTTTTTCGCTGTACGCCATCTCGCATTTACGACTGATTTCACGCTGTCATAACTTTTGAACGGCTCACCACGGAGACTTCTAGTCTTCACCAATCGTTTCAGCGTCCCAAAATTAGTCGCAAAACGCATTTAATATTCCCTAGGAAGCTTTCGGTTAAGAAATACCATCGACACGGGGAGTCTAGACCGCGGAAACGACGAAATGCGAAAAAATCGATTTTGTCAAAATTGTTATTTTTGGAGTTCCAACAAAATTTAAAAACGTTTCTAAAAGAATTTTGGTTGCTGATTACAGATATGCAAATTATATTTCGCTAACTCTTTCCGTTCAATATCGCTTGCAAGAATTGAAGATTTTTTTAAGAAATTTCGGCGCTCGAGTAGAGATCTTGGAAAGTCGCGACTTTCCTGTGGATCTTAGCGTATTAACAGGAAAATGACCTTCTAAAAACGATGCCGCAATCTCTTTTTAATTACCTGCAACCGTTTCCGAGATATCGACTTAGCAAATCGAGTATCGGGTAAATTTCAGTTTGAAATTCCTACACGAATTATTGAATATTTCCGGACAACTTAGACATCGAATTGTTCGTCTTGTCGTGTAGTTTCTGTGTGCCAAAAATCACTTCACTGCTTTTTGCCGTTCTCGAGAAAATCGAAAAAAACCGAAAAAGCAAATAATTTTCGAACGAAATGATGAAAAATTTTTGTTGAAAAAATTTTTTGGAATTTTTTTTCCAGATTTTTTTTCGGTTACCCAAAGGCAATTGAAGTGCTAAAAACGTTCAGTTTATTTCCAGTTTATTCCGCTCTAAAATTACAAATAAACAAGTTTTATATCTTTTTTCGCTGTACGCCATCTCGCATTTCCGACTGATTTCACGCTGTCATAACTTTTGAAACGCTCACCACAGAGACTTTTAGTCTTCACCAATCGATGCAGTGTCCCAAAATTAGTCCGAAAACGTATATAATTTTCTCTAGGAAGCTTTCAGTTAAGAAATACCCTCGACACGGGGAGTCTGGACCGCGAAAACGACGAAATGCGAGAAAAACGATTTTGTCAAAATTGTTATTTTTTGAGTTACGGCAAAATTTAAAAACGTTTCTAAAAGCATTTTTGCTGCTAATTATAGATATGCAAGTTATATTTAACTAGCTCTTTCCGTTCACTATCGCCTGCAAGAATTGAAGATATTTTCAATAAATTTTGGCGCTCGAGTAGAGATCTCGGAATGTCGTGAATTTCCAGAGGACAATCTTAGTGTATTAATAGGAAAATGACCTTCTGAAAACAATTCCGTAATCCGTATTTGACTATCTGCAACCGTTTTCGAGACATCTACTTAGCAAATCAAATATTGGATAAATTTCAGTTTGAAATTCCTTGATGAATTTTTGCATCAATCCGGACAATTTACACATCGACTTACTCGTCTTGTCGTGTAGTTTCTGTGTGCCGAAAAATATTTCGCTGCTTTTTACTGTTCTCCAGAAAATCGAAAAAAACGAAAAAGCACATATTTTTCGAGCGACAAAATTTTTGGAATTTGTTTTCGTGATTTTTTTTTCGGTTACCCAAAGACAATTGAAGTGCTGAAAACGGTTTTCTAGTTTAATTCGCTCTAAAGTTACAAATAAACAAGTTTTATATATTTTTTCGCTGTACACCATCTCGCATATCCGACTGATTTCACGCTGTCATAACTTTTCAACGGCTCTCCACAGAGTCCACAGAGTCAGAGTCCTTCTAGTCTTCACCAATCGATTCAGCGTATCAAAATTTGTCGGAATACATATAACGGTTAGATATAAACTTATAATTTAAAAGATCGCATAGACCCAGCCATCGATCCCAGTCATGACCCTTTAATAGATTGCTCAAGAAACTTTAAACCGATTTCCATAAATTTAGTCTCAATAGATATGTAGGGAATTGCGCATCCCAAAATTAGTAAACATATTAAGTTTTTCAGAAAGCCACACGTCCCCAAATTTGACCGGTCCTACCCTTTGATTCTCACAGTACACAGAGGGTATTACGGGTATTACGGGTTACGGCATCATTTACACAGAGGTATACAGTATAGAGGGATTTAGTTTGAGATTTTTTTTCACACCAAAAATTATTTAAATTTACGTAATTTGTTTCACAAAATTTCCATTATAACTGTTCGTATTTTATTAATTTGCAAGATTAATCAAAAACTAATTTAAACATTAAACGAATTTAGGTAACTTCAAGCAAAAATTTTAAAATATCATCAAGTTATCTCGATTTCAGTTAAAAACAACTCGTCCTTTGAATGCAGAAACTTTATGCAAAAGAAAGCTTTCAGAAAACAAATTATTCCTTTATAAACCCTGCATGAATTTCCTATTTGTTTCCTTTCACATTGTACTATTTCTTTTTAATTAAATTAATATTGGATAAGTATATCGCAGAAAATTGGATCTTTGTTCGGTAATATTATAAGTTCATCAAGTCATTTCATATTCATAAAGCTCTAGCAAACGCGGTTAAAAGCCCGTTTATACCAACGAAACAAAAAAACTATTTTTAAAACATTTGCCGGTACTTACGTATTAACGCAACCACCGCTATATATTGGATCGAGAGTTGTCTTGATTTAATTGTCCGCTTCGCGGCGGGCAAACTAATATAACCGGGGTTAAAAAAACCGGTCAAGTGCGAGTTGTGACTCGCGCACCGAGGGTTCCGTACAAACTTGTAAGTAAGGTATCTTTTTTTTGTGGAGGACGTAACTGTATGCAACCCATATGCTTCTGGTGCCTGACAATACCACGCAACACATTAGTGTATTTTCATGAGTTTCTAATAATCAACAGCAAAGTGATCCTGTAAGGGTTCCGTTTTCGGTACGGAACCCTAAAAATAAAGTATTTTGAGTTTAAAAAATGTTTTAATTTTAAATAAAATGTTTTATTTTATAAAAAAAACCTTCTTGCCAAATTTCATGATTCTAGGTGAACGGGAAGTACCCTATAGGTTTTGATTCCCTTGTGAAATCGCAAAATATGCGACATAAACGGTCATATCTTTTGATCGCGTTGACTTACAATTTTTTCACAGCTGAAAGAGACCACAGACCCGAGTATTTCATACAAATTTCAACTTGTTACCTCTACGCGTTCCTGAGAAAAATGGTCTTGACAGACAGACAGACGGACGGACAGACAGACAGGCGGACAACAAAGTGATCCTATAAGGGTTCCGTTTTCGGCACGGAACCCTAAAAATAAAGTATTTTGAGTTTAAAAAATGTTTTAATTTTAAATAAAATGTTTTATTTTATAAAAAAAACCTTCTTGCCAAATTTCATGATTCTAGGTGAACGGGAAGTACCCTATAGGTTTTGATTCCCTTGTGAAATCGCAAAATATGCGACATAAACGGTCATATCTTTTGATTGCGTTGACTTACAAGTTTGATTTTTTCACAGCTGAAAGAGACCGCAGACCCGAGTATATGATACAAATTTCAACTTGTTACCTCAACGCGTTCCTGAGAAAAATGGTCTTGACAGACAGACAGACGGACGGACAGACAGACAGGCGGACAACAAAGTGATCCTATAAGGGTTCCGTTTTCGGCACAGAACCCTAAAAATAAAGTATTTTGAGTTTAAAAAATGTTTTACAAATAAACAAGTTTTATATATTTTTTCGCTGTACGCCATCTCGCATTTCCAACTGATTTCACTCTGTCATAACTTTTGAACGGCTCACCATCGAGACTTCAAGCCTTCACCAACCGATTCAGCGTCCCAAAATTAGTCGCAAAATGTATATAATATTCCCTAGGAAGCTTTCAGTTAAGAAATACCATCGACACGGGGAGTCTAGACCGCGGAAACGACGAAATGCGAGAAAATTGACTTTGTCAAAATCTTTATTTTTTGAGTTACAGCAAAATTTAAAAACGTTCCTGAAAGCATTTTTGTTGCTGATTACAGAAATGCAACCCATATGCTTCTGGTGCCTGATAATACCACATTAGTGTATTTTCATAAATTTCTAATAGTAAATTCGTATTTTTAGGGGTCCGTACCGAAAACGGAACCCTTATAGGATCACTTTGTTGTCCGTCTGTCTGTCTGTCTGTCTGTCTGTCTGTCTGTCTGTCTGTCTGTCTGTTCGTCTGTCTGTCTGTCAAGACCATTTTTCTCAGGAACGCGTAGAGGTCACAAGTTGAAATTTGTATCAAATACTCGGCTCTACAGTCTCTTTCTGCTGTGAAAAAATCAAACTTGTAAGTCAACGCGATCAAAAGATATGACCGTTTATGTCGCACATTTTGCGATTTCACAAGGGAATCAAAACCTATAGGGTACTTCCCATTGACCTGGAATTATAAAATTTGGCAAGAAGCGGTGTTTTACAGTACATGTAAAGGGGAAAATCTAAAAACCGTAAATATGTAGTTTAATTTCAAGAAAAATGCGAATTTACTATTAGAAATTTATGAAAATACACTAATGTTGTCGTAGTGGTATTGTCAGGCTCCAGAAGCATATGGGTTGCATACAGTTAGGTCCTCCTCGATTAGGTCCGAAGGTTAAAAAGTATGTGTTGGGACCAAGCTGTTTATTCTGAATTTCCTTTGTTTATATTCGTTATGCATTTCATCACGTACGCTCTATATACATAATATATACAGGGTATATATTATGTCTAAATTTTGCTTGTTTATAACCGACATGCGACATACTCAAGTTTCGTAACATCCTGTATATATTATATTTCGTCTAATTTTTCTTTATAATCTACATATACTTAAATCACGTACGCCCTATATTTTTTGGTAGTCAATTGCCCAAAAGCAGTCAATTGAACAACTGAATGTTAAGAGTATCGAAATAGATCTAGAAATAGTTAATATATCAGTTTATATTAGATCTAGAAATAGTTAGATCTTAATATAAGTTAGTGAATAAGTGTAATACTAAAATAAAGTTTTCTTTTTATAACTTTAAAAATATTCGCGTTATTTAAAAAAAATACTCTGTATACCTTTATAGAGGGTATACAGGTTTACAGGCAAAATTGAGCAGTAAAAACAAATAGTGAAGTTCCAGAACCTCTAAACACTCATAGTGAATGGGGGATGTATGGTAATAAAATATAGGGTAGAATTCCATCGTACGACAGTGACATCTTGAGGTTATGCTTGCAGCGGTACTAAGATGGTCGCGATTCCAGGAGGGCCACTTGTCAAGTTAACTGAATGTGCTTGCTACGTCCTCCACAAAAAAAAATACCTTACTTACAAGTTTGTACGGAAACCTCGGTGCGCGAGTCACAACTCGCATTTGGCCGGTTTTTTTCTTATAATTAAACTACATATTTACGGTTTTCATGATTTCATGATTCTAGGTCAACGGGAAGTACCCTATAGGTTTTGATTCCCCTGTGAAATCGCAAAATATGCTACATAAACGGTCATATCTTTTGATCGCGTTGACTTACAAGTTTGATTTTTTCACAGCTGAAAGATACTGCAGACCCGAGCATTTATTACTAATTTCAACTTGTTACTTCTACGCGTTCCTGAGAAAAATGGTCTTGACAGACAGACAGACGGACGGACAGACGTACAGACAGACAGGCGTACAACAAAGTGATCCTATAAGGGTTCCGTTTTTGGCACGGAACCCTAAAAATAAAGTATTTCGAGTTTAAAAAATGTTTTAATTTTAAATAAAATGTTTTATTTTATGATTTATCATAAAAGTTTGAGGTGTATATCGGCGGCATTTAAAAATGTAGCGGTGGTGGCGTTAATACGTAAGTACTCATTTGCCTTAAATTAATTTAGCCCCTTGACATACGAATAAAATGACGTTGACATGTGATCATATCAGATATATACACAGCCCCTTGACATACGAATAAAATGACGTTGACATGTGATCATAACAGATATATATACAGCCCCTTGACACACGAATAAAATGACGTTGACATGCGATCATATCAGATATATACACAGCCCCTTGACATACGAATAAAATGACGTTGACATGTGATCATATCAGATATATACACAGCCCCTTGACATACGAATAAAATGACGTTGACATGTGATCATAACAGATATATATATACAGCCCCTTGACACACGAATAAAATGACGTTGACATGCGATCATATCAGATATATACACAGCCCCTTGACATACGAATAAAATGACGTTGACATGTGATCATATCAGATATATACATGACGTCTTAGAGACGTCATTGTATGTCAAGGAGTTAACTTATTTATGGTTTGTTATATAATTTACCTGATAGACTATTACTGAATACTTTGTTGGAATTCATAAACATATTCATTGATATTGAGAAGTCGAATGGATCGTATGTGAAATTCATGCAACCTGAAAATTTAAAAGGTAATTGAAAATTAAAAAAAAAAAATTAAAGGTATGTGAAAATGTAAAGTTATGTGAAAATTGAAGGGGTGGTTTTATAATTTACCTTCTCTGTTGAAGTTGAATTGCTGTAGATTAAATCCGGTGCAGCAACCGCAGGTGAGGTCTTGGCACGAGCATCCGTTACTTCTATACGTAAGTTTCGGCCGAATGAAGTTGGTTTTGCTTTGTTCGGGATCTTCTGCGTGTTTTGAAGTGTTTTGAATGGGTAGCGGCAAGTTGGTAGTCGGATCGTAGTATATGAATATAGGCACGGCGGATTCTGAAACTCAATGTGACATTATAATGGATGTATCGAACCTTGCATAAGATCGAGTGATTTCCTCTGCGAAGGCATCTATTTGTCTTCCCCGTACACGCTCGACATACATTCTCCTAATCTCGTAACATAAGCTCAGATCTTTATTACGCGCTTTCCCAGGCATTTCTTTTATTAATCATTAAATATATCGCCTCGTAGATAATTTCCACGTCTTATCTTTCACGGCTCAAATCATCCCACCACATAAACAATTCCTTCTTCCCTTTTCTCATTTTTTTTTCTGCTTTAATCACCTCCGCACAAACATTTTTTATCACACCTAATATATCAATAATTTTTTTTTTTAAACAGAAGCTCAAAAATTCAGTTAAATAATTTGTTTCATGTAATTTTTGGAACTACACAAAGTTATCATTATAAACTTAATAAAGACGGAACATAGCTTGAATATATAAATATACCCAACCTTTCCGGAGCTCTATAATTCTAATGAGTCTTTTTAGGACTACAAATCTCGTATGAAATTTGTCAGTTATTCCATAGCTTTCAGTCCACCTTCGTGGCACTCAACAAAAACCATAAAAATAACATTGTTTCTGTTGGACGCGTCCTCTCAGCGCGAACTCTCGACATATACTATCTGTCATATTGAAAATGTCAACAATTGTTTTCAACAAAAACACGATTTTTTATTGAACCAACGTAGACAACGTAGAAACTTAATTTTTGCTTTCGGATCATATTTCGGGCATATAAACCAAGACAAGATACGTGCGGCAGCGCTAACTTTCGATCCAATATAGGTCAATGTGGCAAGGACCGTTGGTTTAACCCAGGTTAGATTAGGTTGTCCGCCGCGATGCGGAGAGATAAATCAAGACAACATAAGCGCGACAGCGCGAACTCTCGATCCAATATATAGCGGTGGTGGCGTTAATACGTAAGTACCGGCAAATGTTTTAAAAACCATTTTTTTGTTTTTGTTTCGTTTTTATAAACGGGATTTTAACCGCGTTTGCTGGAGCTTTATGAATATGAAATGAATTGATGAACTTATAATATTACCGAACAAATAATAGCCATCTGTGGACGCGAGATTTATCTCTCATCAGCACAGCTTTGCTTCCATTTGTTTGTGTAGTTCCAAAAATTACATGAAACAAATTATTTAACTGAATTTTTGAGTTTCTGTTTTTCAAAAATAATAATATACCAAACTTTTTTTAATTTTTTTGAATTTTGTTAATTTTAATTAAAATTAATTAACACGATTTATATTTAGAAAATACGTCTTTTTCTGTGAATTTTCTGTCGCTGATGTAAATAATTAAAAGTGTTCCATTTATTTTCAATATGGGTCAATTAAAACATGTCAAAAGAATTTCCAGGAAATTCCAATAGAAATATTTCTGGGGACGTTCTAATTTATTTTTTATTACACGTTTCCCTTTTCATCCCCTTTCAACGCAAAAATGCTAATAAACTTTCAATTCACATTGATTGCAAATTTCCGCTCAGCAATATTTCTAATATTAAATAAATAATAATTCTTAACTTAACGGAAATATTAATTTCCAATAAAAATATCTCTTACTGTTTTTGTGTGTAAAACAAATAATAAATCGATAGAAATTCTGAAACAAACGGTGGGTGTGTTTAGGACAATTTGGACAAACTTCTATTGACATTTCCGTTGAAACAAAAACTTAATTAGTAGCTTTAGAAGTAATTCCACAAAACGTTGCGGGCTCTTACACCAACATTTTCAATTCAATTATAAGTGGAAGATTTTAATTTCTATGTAATAAATTTAAAAAAACCGAAATTATTAAGTTATCTGGAAAGATATTGTCTAGAATATTTTCAACTTCTTAGGTGAGCAGAAAACCTTACAAATCCAAAGACACTGAAAGCCCAATTTTCATTATTTAAGGCAACGAATAAAAGAACCAAAAACTTTGATGACCAGAAAACTATAAAACCAAGAAAACCTACCAAACAAATCCCATGTTGAAAAAACTACTTGCCTGGCTAATGCCACGCAGGATATTGAATTATACAACTAGGGTTTATACAAAAACGGACTTTTTGAAAAACCGGTTTTCGAATGCCAGATTTACAAAAACCGGTTTTCGAATGCCAGATTTACAAAAACCGGTTTTACCCGGTTTTCGAATTTTTGTTAAAAAATTAGACGAAGGAAAAATATTTGATTTAATTTATATAAAATAACAAAAAACGATATCAATATCAAAGTCAATATAAAAATAAAAATTCTAGGAATACGCATTACTTATACAAAATAACGAAAATTCAATTAAAAACTTCAAATAGTATTTATCGTTATTTCACAAACTGTAATTTCTCCCAAGAAAATGGGATTTAAAAAAAGTTAAAACATTCACTGAACGGTGGCTAATTCAGAGAATGTACGTACGAATGTATGTAGAGGGGTACGTACCCCTTGATTTTTTTTTCATTTTATATTTTTTTCTTTTGTGACTCAACCGAAGGTTTTTACAAAATTTGCAAAGAATAATTTTTTGTAGACACCGACGTCCTACATCCGGATATCCAAGTTATGATTTTCTATTTTGAGGTGTTGACCATATTTGCAAAAAAACTTTTAACACAAAATAATTTTCCACGCCGTACCCATTGGACCGGGAGGATTCAAATTTTGTCAGCTGATACCTCTGGTGGATACTCACATTCAGTAAAAGTTTCATTGAAATCCTTACAGGCTTTAATTAGTAGCTTTAGAAGTAATTTCAGAAAACGTTGCAGGCTCTTACACCAACATTTTTTAATTCAATTATAAGTGGAAGATTTTAATTTCAATTCAATAAAAGTAGGGAAAGATCCTTCCTTCTAGACCCTCCACCTCCTCCAACCGCCTCTGACCTTGACCTTGGCACTTCCGGTTTCCGGTTTCGACTTCCGGTTTCCGGTTTCGGCTTCGACTTAGGTTAGGTCAGGTTAGGGTTTTTAGGTTAGGTTTCATTGAAGTCCTTACAGGCTTTAATTAGTAGCTTTAGAAGTAATTTCAGAAAACGTTGCGGGCTCTTACACCAACATTTTTCAATTCAGTTATAAGTGGAAGATTTTAATTTCAATTCAATAAAAGTAGGGAAAGATCCTTCGTTCTAGACCCGCATCCTCCTCCAACCTCCTCTGACCTTGACCTTGACCCTGGCACTTCCGGTTTCCGCTTTCGGCTTCGACTTAGGAGTAAGGTTTATGGTGCCCCACGCTAAAGAGGATGTGAGGTCTATTTTGAGTCAGCTTTCATCAGCTTTAATCAGCTTTTAATCAGCTTTAACCTCATTGGGGTAATTGTGTTAGCATTAGGTCAGGTTAGCATTAGGTTAGGTTACGGGGAGGTTAGGAATGAAACGCGCTTCATTTCTAACCTCCCGGTAACCTAACTTAATGCTGACCTGACCTAATAAAAATAAACCTCACATCTTCTCTGTTAAGCGTGGGGTTACATAGACCTCACACCCTGTTTAGCGTGGGGTTACATAGACCTCACACCCTGTTTAGCGTGGGGTTACATAGACCTCACACCCTGTTTAGCGTGGGGTCACATAGACCTCACACTCTGTTTAGCGTGGGGTCACATAGACCTCACACCCAGTTTAGCGTGGGGTTACATAGACCTCACAACCCTGTTTAGCGTGATGAAAAGTGGATGCAAGTGGATGAAAAGTGGATGCAAGTAGATGAAAAGTGGATGCCAGAAAATTGAACTCTTTGATATTTATATATATATGAAAAACATTAATACGATCTGGGTCACAGACGAGTTTAAGAAATTTTGCTTACACATAGGAAATTATTCGGATATCACAGGAAATATGTGGTCTGTATAGTCTTTTCCGTTCTTGTTCGACCTTCTTCGATATTGTGCGATCTTGTCCGGCCTAAAACCAATAATCTCATTTGAATCAATCCGTAATATGTTTGCAATCAATTATGTATGCATATACGATTCTCCGCTACCTACCCGCAACTCATTTTGAATTTTCCCCGCTTGTCTGTCTAATCTAGTCTGTCTAGTCTAGTCCCTCTATACTTGCCTGGTGTTATCAGCGCTAGACGACCGGTCCCGCCTAATTGACTACCGATAAACCGATAAATAAAATCTTAATATCTCTATTGAATTAAACGAAAAACCATCCTAAGAAATTAATTAGATCGCGCTTCATAATTTATTATTTCTACACTCACGTGTAGCTGATAAGATAACAGGGAGTTATTATGACTGCCAAACATCTGGCCACGCTTGCCCGACTACTGATATATCAAAATCTTAATATGTTTATTCAATTAAAACACAAAACAATTCCTTATATATTTTAGTTCAGTCTTATCTAGTCTCGTGTATTTAGCTTCGTCTGTCTAGTCTCATGTATCTAGCCCCGTCTATCTAGTATCATGTATCTGGCCCCGTCTATCTAGTCTCATTATCTAGCCCCGTCTGACTAGTCTCATGTATCTAGCCCCGTCTGTCTAGTGTCATGTATCTGGCCCCGTCCATCTAGTCTCATGTATCTGGCCCCGTCTATCTAGTCTCATGTATCTGGCCCGGTCTGTCTAGTCTCATGTATCTAGCCCCGTCTGTCTAGTCTCATGTATTTAGCTTCGTCTGTCTAGTCTCATGTATCTAGTCTCGTTTATATATGCAACCAACTACATACCTCATTTGCCCTACCGACATCTAATTTTGAATTTTCCCGCCTCGCGTCTATTTTGTTGAATTTTCCCGCACATCCAGTAGTTCCGGACATCCAGTAGTTCCAAAATCAGAAGTAGAAACCGGAAACCGGAAGAGGGAAGCGGAAGTCGAAACCGGAAGTCGGAACCGGAAGTGCCACGGTCAAGGTCAGAGGAGGTTGGAGGAGGAGGAGGGTCTAGAACGAAGGATCCTTCCCTACTAATAAATGTTCTGCTTTATCAAGAATTGATTATTATTTTTTTAAAGTAACATAAACATTATTATTACATAGATAAAGTAACATAAACATTATCCATAAATTGTTTTAATTCCTTGTATTCTCCCCTTTTGTTTGCAATTCCTGAGATTAAATGTGTTGATAAAATGCGTTCTATATAACACAAAAAATCGCTTATATTTAATTAAACGCGTAAAGTAGAACAGTTTAGTGTGTCAAACGAATTGAGAGTAAATTCGCTAACTGTTGTAATCATCCGTACGTCAAAAATGATTCATTTCTTCTGTTGTTTATTTGAACAGGCCGCGCTAATTAGATTCCTAAGAGAGCGTATTGATAAAAATGAACCGGGTTCGTTGATCTTTTCATTATCTAAGGCGTTTGTTTGGGATGAATTTGGTATGAATCAAATATAATTTAACAAATCCAAAGACACTGAAAGCCCAATTTTCATTATTTAAGGCCACGAATAAAAGAACCAAAAACTTAAGATACCTTATTTAATGCCCTAAAAACTATAAAACCATGAAAACCTACAAAACAAATCCCATGTTGAAATAACTACTTGCCTGGCTAATGCCACGCAGGATATTGAATGATACAACTAGGGTTTATACAAAAACGGAGTTTTTGAAAAACCGGTTTTCGAATGCCAGATTTACAAAAACCGGTTTTACCCGGTTTTCGAATTTTTCTTAAAAAATTATAAGAAGGAAAAATATTTAATTTAATTTATATAAAATAACAAAAAACGATATCAATATCAAAGTCAAAATAAAAATAAAAAATTTAGGACTACGCATTACTTATACAAAATAACGAAAATTCAATTAAAAATTTTTCCCAAGAGAATAGGATTTAAAAAAACTTAAAACATTTACTGAACGGTGGCTAATTCAGAGAAGGGGTATCCCTTGAAAATTTTTTTGCATTTTATATTTTTTTCTTTTGTGACTAAACCGAAGGTTCCGTATATCCCGGCTATGATTTTGTATTTTGAGTTGTTAACGAGATATTTGCAAAAAAACTTTGAACACAAAATAATTTTCCACGCCGTACCCATTGGACGGGGAGCATTCAAATTTTGTCAGCTAATTCAGAGAAGGGGTTCAATTCAAACCCCTTGAATTTTTTTTTTGCATTTTATATTTTTTTCTTTTGTGACTAAACCTAAAGATTTTACAAAATTTGCAAAGAATACTTTTTTGTAGACACCGACGTCCTACATCCGGATATCCCGGTTATGATTTTCTATTTTGAGGCCTTGAAGAGATATTTGCAAAAAAAACTCTGAACACAAAATAATTTTCGTCGCCGTTCCTATTGGACTCCCCCGACGGGGGAGCGTTCAAATTTTGTCAGCTGATACTTCTGGTGGATACTCACATTCAATAAAACGTTCATTGTCATTGTCCCTACAACTAGGGTTTATACAAAAACCGACTTTTTGAAAAACCGGTTGTCAAATGCCAGATTTACAAAAACGTTTTAACCCGGTTTTCGAATTTTTGTTAAAAAATTATAAGAAGGAATTTTTTTTTTCTGGGGAGCGTTCAAATTTTGTCAGCTGATACTTCTGGTGGATACTCACATTCAGTAAAACTTTCATTGTCATTGTCCCTACAACTAGGGTTTATACAAAAACGGACTTTTTGAAAAACCGGTTTTCTAATGCCAGATTTACAAAAACCGGTTTAACCCGGTTTTCGAATTTTTGTTAAAAAATTATAAGAAAGAAATTTTTTTTATTTAATTTATATAAAATAACAAAAAGACCTTACAGGCTTTAATTAGTAGCTTTAGAAGTAATTTCAGAAAACGTTGCGGACCAACATTTTTTAATTCAATTATAAGTGGAAGATTTTAATTTCAATTCAATAAATTTTCTGTTTTTTCAAAAATTGATTATTATTTTTTTTAAGTAACATTAAATCATAAATTGTTTTAATTCCTTAAATTCTCCCCTTTTGTTTGCAATTCCTGAGATTAAATGTGTATTGTATATAAAAAATTCGCTTATATTTAATTAAACGCGTAAAGTAGAACAGTTTAGTGTGTCAAACGAATTGAGAGTAAATTCGCTAACTGTTGTAATCATCCGTACGTCAAAAATGATTCATTCCTTCTGTTGTTTAATTGAACAGGCCGCGTTAATTAGATTCCTAAGAGAACGTATTGATAAAAATGAACCGGGTTCATTGATCTTTTCATTATCTAAGGCGTTTGTTTGGGATGAATTTGGTATGAATCAAATAAGGAGGGTTGATATGCTTTGGTTATATAAGCCATGTCCAATTAGTTCTCGGGCGGAGGTGAGCAATGCTTTGTAACGCCGTTGCAAACTGTGAAACTTGTGTTGAGTTATTTAAAAATGTTGTCAAGTTAGTAAATTGGATTGATTAAACACGGAATGTCGGTTTTTAGTGAATTTCAAATTCGATAAACTAGAAAACGGCGATGATTATAACACAGTTTGTGTTTCTAATTAGACACTTGACGTGATTGTCGGCGTAACATCACGATTCGGTTGATCCAATCTGGCCGATTCCATCCCGCGAAAATCAGATTTATCGATTGCCTCCTACGGCGCGATTTTTCGCATTTGCCGCTCCAAAAAATAATCGAATCCCACGTTCGTGTCGATGTGCATTTTTTATACATTTTTTATCGGAATTAAAAGCAAGGGATGGAATATAATATGCAGAAAAACACAAAAAATAACTTGATTCACCCCTGCGAGATTACAACGGGAAATTTTTGTTGTTTTAAAAACCGAATAAAATTTTTTCATTTAAAAACGAAACTTTTTCAGTTTAGAAAAAATTTAAAAATAATAAAGTTTGTTTAAATTAATTATTTATGGTACTTACCATTTCGACAAGTTTTAGTTGTAGTAGTTGAAAATAGAGCGAGGAGAAGAACGTATAAACCCGTCATTTGTAGGTGGTTAACGGTTTCAATATTCTTGTAAAATTGATGAGCGATGTTTCAGTGAATTGCAAAGTGGATTACACGGACATATATAAACGTACGCTTGCGACTAACGTATCCGAGCAAAAGAACTTCGAAGTTTCGTTGAGCGTAATCGTAAAATGTATTTACTTACTCCAGTCATGGTTTTCACCAACTTTGCATACACACTCTTATTTGACTCATGTTAATTTGCGGCCGTAGTTCCAAGAGAGAAACTTACCTTTTATTCCCTCTAAGATTTACCCAAAGAGCTGCATCAATATTTATAATTCATCCAAGAAAGGTCCACCAAATTTGAAACACAACTTGATTCGCAAAAATAACAGCATTTAAATCTAGGTTACACAAAATAACTGTGTCAATCCATTTTTATTTCGGAAATTCTTCGAAGATCAATCACTTATTTTTCATATGTAACGTTAATTACCGGATATTCTTCAGCAAACTTTCTAAACCAATTTTATAAATTCACCTCGATTTACTTGCTTTTTTTATTAAGTGGCACAAAATATTTCTCTTTGTTGCTTCAAAATTACTCAAAACATTCAATTCAATTTATCTTGCAATGATTCAATTACGAACCCGACATTTATATCCTTTCAACAAATCTCCTTAATCTCTCTTCAAGCCTTTTATTAAAAATTGCTTTTACTTAATTACATCTGGTTACAAAATCAATAATCATTATAGAAGAAACAAAATTGATATATTTTATCCAATTTGCACAGTTTTTACACCAATTAATAATTAGTAATTTTTTAAATAAAATTTTATAATTTTTGCACAAACAGAATCTTTGTTTTCAAGATAATTTCGAAACGAGTTTGCAGATTATTGGCTATTCACTTCTTTTAAATACAAAGAAATGATCTAAACACAATGTTATTTATCTACTAGTCGTTTAGCGGCATGAAAATATTCTGAGGCTGGTAATAACATGCAAATATGGGTTGTATATAGGGTTTGACGGTTTTTCAAACCCGGTTTTTAAAATAAATTTGTCACATTTGAAAACCGGTTTTTAAATTAAGAATTTTTGCACAAACAGAATCTTTGTTTTCAAGATAATTTCGAAACGAGTTTGCAGATTATTGGCTATTCACTTCATTTAAATACAAAGAAATGATCTAAACTATGTTATTTATCTACTAGTCGTTTAGCGGCATGAAAATATACTGAGGCTGGTAATAACATGCAAATATGGGTTGTATATAGGGTTTGACGGTTTTTCAAACCCGGTTTTTAAAATAAATTTGTCACATTTGAAAACCGGTTTTTAAATTAAGAAAACCGGTTTCAAAGATATCAAATTTTGTAAAAATTAATTTTAAACTTATTTGATTTGCTATTCATTTTATGCAATGTTTGCAACATTTTATAATTTTTGCACAAACAGAATCTTTGTTTTAAAGATAATTTCTTTCTATTTAACAGATAATTTCTGGCTATTCACTTAATTTAAATACAAAGAAATTATCTAAAAACAATGTTATTTATCTAGTGCCAGTGTTAGGCATAACTCAATTAATTTTTTAATTGCAGAATCAAACAATTACAATTTTAATTGCAACTAAATCTATTGCAATTAATTTAATTCAATTTAGTGTTTAATTGTGATATGCAATTAAAATCAATTTCAATTAAATCCATTAATTGTGGTTTACAATTAATTTAATTGCAATTAAAATTTTAATTGTTAGTTACAATTAACTTAATCATCAATTGTTTATTATAACAATTTGATGAATGTTTGATGAATGTAAAAACTTAAACAGTCGGGAAAGATCCACTCCACCTCCACTTCCGGTCCCCACCACGCCCCACTTCCCCACTTCCGGTTCTCAGCCCAAATTCCGTTTCCCACTTCCGGTTCCCACCTTATTTCCATTTCTCACGCCAACTTCCGGTTTTCACTCTCACTTCCGGTTCCGGAACCGGAAGTGGGTGAATTTTTGGAACCAGAAGTGTGGGTGGAAACCAGAAGTGAGGTGGGAACTCGGGGATGGATGACCGGTGAATGATCCGGTTTCCACCCCACTTCCGGTTCCGGCTCCCACTTCCGGTTCCCACTCCCACTTCCGGTTCCCACTCCCACTTCCGGTTCCCACTCCCACTTCCGGTTCTCACTCCCACTTCCGGTTCCCACCCCAATTCCATTTCTTACGCAATCGTTCGGTTCCCAACCTCACTTCCGGTTCCGTAACCGGAAGTGGGTGAATTTTTGGAACCGGAAGCGGGTGAATTTTAGGAAGCAGAAGTGGGGTGGAAGTGATACAATGGAGTATAATAAACATATCTTCTAACCGACATTTATTAATTGTTAACCGTAATTATAAAAATGCATCAATCAATTAACAATTAATTAATTGTGATTGCAATATTTTCAATTAACAATTAATTAATTGTTTATTGTGTTATCTTGCAATTACAATTAATTATTTTAATTGTTAGTTACAATTAAATCTTGCAATATATATGTTAGTTGTTAATTGTTTTCACAATTAATTTTTGCCCAACTATGTCTAGTGCTCGTTTAGTGACATGAAAATGTATTGGGGCTGGTAATAACATGCAAATGTTGGTTGTATATAGGGTTTGACGGTTTTTCAAACCCGGTGTTAAAAAACCGGTTCTTAAAATAAAATTGTCACATTTGAAAACCGGTTTTTAAATTAAGAACACCGGTTTCAAACAAATCAAATTTCGTAACAATTAATTTTTACATAACTTATTTGATTTGCTATTCATTTTATGCAATGTTTGCAAAATTTTATAATCTTTGCACAAACAGAATCTTTGTTTTTAAGATAATTCCTTTCTATTTAACTTTCTAAACGCGTTTGTAGATTATTGGCTATTCACTTAATCTAAATACAAAGAAATGATCTAAAAACAATGATATTTATCTAGTACTCGTTTAGTGACATGAAAATGTACTGGGGCTGGTAATAACATGCAAATGTTGGTTGTATATAGGGTTTGACGGTTTTTCAAGCCCGGTTTTAAAAAACCGGTTCTTAAAATAAAGTTGTCACATTTGAAAACCGGTTTTTAAATTAAGAACACCGGTTTCAAAGAAATTAAATTTAGAAAAAATAATTTTTACATAACTTATTTGCCACAATTTGTCACATTTGAAATCCGGTTTTTAAAATAAGAAAACCGGTTTCAAGAAAATCAAATTTCGTAAAAATTAATTTTTACATCAACAACTTATTTCATTTTTATTCATTTTATGCAATGGGCAGAAGACATATTTTTAGAGCGTTGCAAGTTGTCCAATGCTTGTGCATTGTGCCCTGGACACGCCGAAAAGACGTGCCTAACGGTCTTATTTTATGTTAGTGCATATGTGCAATGTGTTGTTTTAGCATTCAATGATATATGTGGAACGAAGCTCGAACTTTTGGAACTTGGTCTTGGGACCGATTCGTATAACAGCTGAAGGCTTAGGGCGACGAGATGCCAATTTATGAACAAAGAAGGTATATTTCAAATTCTGTTAAATGATCTAAAAAAACTGAAGTAAGTTTGGAATTATTATGTGCTCTGGAAGAACGAATTCAAGAAAGAAGACAAGTATAATTAGCAAATTTTCTCACAAAATATTTCCAGTTCCGTAAGGAAATCTAGTGTACTTTCTTTAGCTTCAAAAACCGAAATTATTAAGTTATCTGGAAAGATATTGCCTAGAATATTTCCAATTTATTATGTGGAAACCTGCAAAAAAAACTTACAAATCCAAAGACACTGAAAGCCAACAATTTTCATTATTTAAGGCAACGAATGAAAGAACCAAAAATTTAGATCCCTTATTTGACGCCCTGAAAATTATAAAACCAAGAAAACTTACAAAACAAATCCCATGTTGAAACAACTACTTGCCTGGCTAACGCCACGCAGGATATTGAATTATACAACCAGGGTTTATACAAAAACCGACTTTCTGAAAAACCGGTTTTCGAATGCCAGATTTACAATAACCGGTTTTACCCGGTTTTCGATTTTTTATTGAAAAAGTAGAATAAGGAAAATGTTTTATTTAATTTATATAACATACGCATTAAATTACGCATTACTTATACAAAATATCGAAAATTCAATTAAAAATTTCAAATATTATTTAACTTCATTTCACAAACTGTAATTTCTCCCAAGAAAATAGGATTTAAAAGGAACCTAAAACATTCACTGAACGGTGGCCAACTCAGAAAAGCGGTACGTACCCCTTGATTTTTTTTTGCATTTTATATTTTTTTCTTTTGTGACTAAACCGAAGGTTTTTACAAAATTTGCAAAGAACACTTTTTTGTAGACAACGATGTCCTACATCCGGATATCTCGGTTTTGGTTTTCTATTTTGAGGCGTTGACGAGATATTTGCAAAAAAACTCTGAAGACAAAATAATTTTCCACGCCGTACCCATTGGACGAGGAGCGTTCAAATTTTGTCAGCTGATACTTCTGGTGGCTACTCACATTCAGTAAAAGTTTCATTAAAATCCTTACAGGCTTAATAAAGCAATTTTTTAATATTTTAAAATTTTCGTATTCTTATTTCATATTTTGGTCGGATTCGTGATTGATGTCAGGATGTAAAAAAAAATATTGAAGTAAGTTTCACACAACGTGGAACAGTAAAATTTGACACATTTGTAGAGAATTAGTCAGTCTATGATATTCCTCAGTTCGTTTTGCAAAATATTTTATCTGGCGGCGGTTGCTGCCCCACAAACTCGGACTTTAACAAAAAGTAATAAATTCAAATAACTATAAATTGAAAACTGCAACAGATATATTAAAATTTCTTTCAGATCTAAATAAATTATAAATTTTTCTATTGACGTTGAGGTTTTGGTATCTTCATGGCCGATAGCCTTGACACAGGATTTTTTGTAATAAAGAAATACTTATTAAAAATTGCCAATATATTTTATGACCAACTCTCCGATGTCCACCAAACATGCATTTAGAGCAGATTTTCATCTAAAAATTGTCAATTTCATCTTTCCAAAGCAAACATTTTTTTGCAGAATAAATTAATTTGGAAATCTCTTACCGCGTTCTCCATTTAAACCCATGTAAATTGAAAAACTTTAGAGAAGGGGTACCACTTAAAAAAAGAGGGTACTATCCATTGGAGGGGCAACGTTCAAATTTGGCCAGCGGGTACTTCATGTGGCCACCTACATTCAGTAAAGACTTTGATTGAAATCCTTGAAGGGTTAATATATATTTTGTCAATTTTTGAAATCTTCGTATTCGGTATTGCTACTCATGATTGACATCTGTTAAAAAAATCTGTTAATCTGTTAAAAAAATAAAAAACCGGCCAAGTGCGAGTTGTGAGTTTTGTGGAGGTAACGGAGGTAACGTAATTGTATGCAACCCATATGGTTCTGGTGCCTGACAATACCACGCAACACATTAGTGTATTTTCATAAGTTTCTAATAGTAAATTCGCATTTTTCTTGTAATTAAACTACATATTTACGGTTTTCAGATTTTTCCCTTTACATGTGCTGTAAGACACCGCTTCTTGCCAAATTTCATGATTCTAGGTCAACGGAAAGTACCCTATAGGTTTTGATTCCCTTGTGAAATCGCAAGATATGCGACATAAACGGTCATATCTTTCGATCGCGTTGTCGCACAAGTTTGATTTTTTCACAGCTGAAAGAGACCGCAGACCTGAGTATTTGATACAAATTTCAACTTGTTACCGCTACGAGTTCCGGAGAAAAATGGTCTTGACAGACAGACAGACGGACAGACGGACAACAAAGTGATCCTATAAGGGTTCCGTTTTCGGTACGTAACCCTAAAAATATTTTAATAAGTTTCAAACTACGTGGAAGAATAAAATTTTAGAAATATGTAGCGAAATTATCATTCTATCAAGTCCTTTTATGAATTTTGCAAAGTATATTATCTGGCGCCCCTCAAACTCTAAGCAGCACACAATGTAAGACATTCAAATTACTATGGCTTGGGAACTTGGACAGATGTATTCAAAATTTTGCCGTGCAAAAGTGGAAAAAAATGTTTTAAAAACTCTAGACAATTGACTAATCTTATTGTTCCACGTTGTGTGAAACTTACTAAAATATATTTTTTTAAATCCAGACATGTCAGTCGCGAATGCCGATTAAAGACGAAAATTTTAAATTATTCAAAAATTGCGAAAAAATTTATTAAGTCTGTATGGACTTCAATGAAACTTTTAATGAATACGAGTATCCACCAGAGGTATCAGCTGACAAAATTTGAACGCTCCCCGTCCAATGGCTACGGCGTGGAAAATTATTTTGTGTTCAGAGCTTTTTGCAAATATCTCGTCAACGCCTCAAAATGTAAATCGTATCGATGGGATATCTGGATGTAGGACGTCGGTGTCTACAAAAAAGTATTCTTTGCAAATTTTGTAAAAACCTTCGGTTTAGTCACAAACGAAAAAAAAATAAAATGCAAAAAAAAATTCAAGCGTACCCCTTCTCTGAATTAGCCACCGTTCAGTGAATGTTTTTTAAAATCCTATTTTCTTAGGAGCAATTACAGTTTGTGAAATAAAGATAAATACTATTTGAAATTTTTATTTGAATTTTCGTTATTTTGCATAAGTATTTCATAATCTAAAATTTTTATTTTTATTTTGACTTTGATATTGATATCGTTTTTTGTTATGTTATATAAATTAAATAAAATATTTTTCCTCATTCTATTTTTTTAACAAAAATTCCAAAACCGGGTAAAACCGGTTTTTGTAAATCCGGCATTCGAAAACCGGTTTTTCAAAAAGTCGGTTTTTGTATAAACCCTAGTTGTATAATTCAATATCCTGCTTGACATTAACCAAGTAGTTCTTTCAACATGGGATTTGTTTTGTGGTTTTAATAAGACTTAATATTAAAGAGCTACGAACAGGATGAGTATATTTACATTTCGCTTATCTTCGACTTTACTATAAATCACAAATTCTTCAACACACATTGTTATTAAATTACAATGTAAATAAATTAACATAAAAGAATTATTTGTTGCAAGTAAAATGTAAGATAATAAATAAAACTTCAATTAAAATAGGAATAAATTAAAATTTGATTTAATAAATTAATCTACATAAAAGAGAATATTTCAATTAAAAATTCAGAGTATGGATTTGAGTTCTCGTTTTAATTCGTCATTAAAGTAATTAGAATGTGAGCGATTGAAAGAAATGAGAACCTCTCCCCCTTTTAATACTTCGACGTGGAACGGTTTATTGAATGTATCGACGATGGGAACGTTCCTCGCGCTGTCATCGTAATCCTCGTCGATCTGATCTTCCTCGTCGAGCGGTGACAGGGGCAATCCTCCGCCCTCTTCTGGCCCTATAACCGCCACCCCGCTGACGCCCAAACGTACACAATCGAAGGACCATTCCATCACTGTGAAATCCTCCCAGTTCGCCTTTGCGTCTATACACAGATGTATATTCCTTTTTGCGAAATATATGTTGGAAAACTCCACGCAGAACTGGATGAAACGGAATCTTGGCACTCTAATACACATCGGTGGCGGATTTTTTCCTAAATAACATTTTTTTTTTAGAATAAGAAGAACTTTTATGTACGTAAAACTTTACACTTTTTTTTTCGTCCTATCTTTTCAAACTGATATGAAGAGCTTTATAATGTATTGTAGCCTTAAGGCACATGTCAATAGGCTTTGTTTGGAAAGTTTCTTTTCCTGTCGAAATTTTACTGCGTGAGATAATAGTTTATAAAATCAACCTAAGCTTTAACAAAATTACACAAAAATATTTTTTATCTACTCGCACACCAAAATGAACACATTAATAAATAAATAATTTGTGTTTTAAATTGATTGTGCGTGAAGGATGCCATTATTATAATCGTGTGTAAAAGTATCCAAATCGTGCGAAAAAGTTGCAATGTAAATCAAATGGAGTTTCATTATTAAACGATTTCTGTTTGTTGGTATTATAGCAACAACTTGCGTCAGAACAACATAAAATATAGAGGTGGTGAAAATAAATTTTCTGACGTATATTAAAGAACTAGTTCAATAAGCGCGATTTTTCAGCACGCGTCCATGTTTAGAAAACGACGAGCGTAACGAGGAGTTTTCCAAACATGGACGCGAGCTGAAAAATCACGCATATTGAACACTCGTTCTTTAAACTATTTTTTGCATTTTCTCGCTACAATCTTCGTTTTCTAAACATAGACGCGTGCTGAAAAATCGCACTTATTGAACTCGTTATTTAAACTATTTTTTCCATTTTGCGCCCTTTTATGCCATTTCTAAATAAAGAAATCGTCGATACATATTGAGAAAATTGTATCGCACTTGGCGAGGCATTAACGAACTCATATGAGTGCTTTAAAGACTTCATTATACACGCAAAATAGAAAATAGTACATTTAAGAACTAGTTCAATAAGAGCGATTTTTCAGCACGCGTCCATGTTAAGAAAACGATGAGCTGAGCAAGAAAAAACACGCTTATTGAACTAGTTCTTTAAACTATTTTTCTTATTTTCTCGCTACGGTCGTCGTTTTCTAAACATGGACGCGTGCAGAAAAATCGCGCTTATTGAACTCGTTCTTTAAACGATTTTTTTTATATTGCGCCCTTTTATGTCATTTCTAAATAAAAAAATCGCCAACACATATTAATAAAATTGTATCGTACTCGGCGAGCCATTAGTGAACCCATATGAGTGCTTTAATGACTTCATTATAGACGCAAATTAGAAAAAAATTAATTGTTTTTGAATCAAGAAGTCTCGGCCTCTTAGACTCAATTTATCTGATTACATTCACAACGACCAAATGATGTTCCCGTGCGTTTTTACTAGTTTGCAATTTTTGCCACGGACGCGTTGAACGTTCCAACCTTATTGTGTCAGTGATTTGAAGTCAAAATTACAATTTTGGTATATTATCGGTAAAAAACAATTATTTTATTTGTAGATTCAACGTATTTTAACATGCTAGTATATAAGCTATAAGGGTTCTAGCTCACTTCAACTTTTCAAAGTCCAAACTCGTGCGCCATTTTGGCAGACGGTGGCCCCGAGGGGCGACATACGGGGGCTCCGATGGGGGCTGGGGGCGCCTTCAGACGGTGCCTCCGGGGAGCTTATGGCTACGAGGGGACTGAAATATCAAGGGTCGGACGACGCCCCACGAACACGGCTGCGCCGTTTTAGCAGACGGTGGCTCTGGCATCGGGGGTCGACGATGGGGGGCTCCGACGTGGGACCGAGGGGCACAATTAGTCGGGGGCCTATGGCGGCGAGGGGTAGGGGCTGAAATGTCAAGGGATGGACGACCTCCACGAACACAGCTATAGGGGGACGACGATGGGGGGCTCCGACGTGGGACCGAGGGGCACAATTAGGCGGGCGAGGCGGCGAGGGGTGGGGGTTGAAATGTCAAGGGATGGACAACCCCCACGAACACAGTTACACAGTTAAAAATATAATTTATTATCTTGACATTTCGCACGGGGGCCTCCGGGGGACTTATGGCGGCTAGAGGTGGGGGCTGTCAAGGGGGGCGGACGGTCCCCCAACGAACACAGCTACAACAGTAGGGAAAGATAGTTCCTTCTATTCTCGCCTTCCGCCTCTGACCTTGACCTCGACCCCCCACCACCACCCCCACCCCTAGACCCCGCCCCCAGGCTACGTACACCGTTTGCAATGCAACTTTCACAAGAGAAGATAGCGATATATAAGAAAATATAATATAAAATCAATCATAATGGTGGGAAGAAGAGGAGTCTAGATACTGAATATTTACCCTAAACCTCCAAGAAGATATAGTTGGAGCCGTAGACAGTCAACAATACCCAACAAGGTTAAAGTTTGCGTGGGATCCTTTGATCACAGAAACACCTTCAAGCAACAGTGAAGCCGGTCCAGCAGAACATCATCCAAGCTTGTGTCAGTTAGAATTGATGGTTCAGGGATTGATGTAGATAGCTTTATTAGTAAATTGAACAGCCGTTGTACGAGAAGCCGCATTCTATCCATTCACTTTCCATCCACTTTACATCCACTTTCCATCCACTTGCATCCACTTTCCATCCACTTTCCATCCACTTACCATCCACTTTCCATCCACTTTCCATCCACTTTCCATCCACCTGCATCCACTTTCCATCCACTTTCCATCAACTTTACATCCACTTTACATCCACTTTCCATCCACTTTCCATCCACTTTCCATCTACCTGCATCCACTTTCCATCCACTTTAATCAGCTTCTAAACAGCTTTTAATCCGTTTTTTAATCAGATTTTAAACAGCTTTTAATCAGCTTTTTAGTCATCTTTTAAACAGCTTTTTTATCAGCTTTTAAACAACTGTTTAAAAGCTGATCAAAAAGCTGTTTAAAAGATTATTAAAAAGCTGTTCAAAGGCTGATTAAAAAGCTGTTTAAAAGCTGCTTAAAAAGCTGATTAAAAAGCGGATTAAAAGCTGTTTAAAAGATGATTAAAAAGCTGATTAAAAGCGATTTAGAAGCTGATTAAAGTGGATGGAAATTGGATGCAGGTGGATGGAAAGTGGATGGAAAGTGAATGTAAAGTGGATGGAAAGAGGATGAAAAGTGGATGTAAAGTGGATGCAGTTGGATGGAAATTGATGTAAAGTGGATGGAAAGTGGATGGAAAGCGGATGTAAAGTGGATGGAAAGTGGATGGATAGAATGCGGCTTCTCGTACAACGGCTATTCAATTTACTAATAAAGCTATCTACATCAATCCCTGAACCATCAATTCTATAGCAGACACAAGCTTGGATGATGTTCTGCTGGACCGGCTTCACTGTTGCATGAAGGTGTTTCTGTGATCGAAGGATCTCCCGCAAACTTTAAGCGTGGTCTGTGGTTGGGGCGGGGTCTGGGGGTTGGAAATGGGGGCTGGGAGGGCGGTGTCTGGGGGTTGGGGGGTGGAGTTTGGGTGAGTGGAAGTGGTGGTTGGGGGCGTGGTCTGGGGGGCGGGGACTAGGGGTGGGGACAGTGGTGGGGGGTCGAGGTCAGGGTCAGGGACGGGAGGCGGGAATAGAATGAACTATCTTTCCCTACTTACAACGACTGCGCCTGGGGGCATCACGTTGAATGTAAAAATACAATTTATGATCTTGACATTTATCAAAGACGCCTGGGGTGATGACGAATATCTCGCTAATTGAAGGTAATAAAAAATTCAATTTAAGATTTTGACTGACATTTAACAAAAACGTCTGAGATGATTACGAACATCAAGTTAATTGAAGATAATAAAAAAGATTGACATTTTACAAAAGACGCCTGAGGGTGAAGACTCATAGGAATATCACGTTAATTGAAGGTAATAAAAAATATAATTTATGATTTTGACATTTAACAAAGACGTCTGGGTTGATGTCGAATATTACGTTAATTGAAGGTAATAAAAAATACAATTTATGATATTGACATTTAGCAATGACGCTCTTGACATTTCACAATTACGGCTGGGGTTGATAACTAATATCACGTTAATTGAAGGTAATATATGGGGCTTATGGTGGCTAGAGGTGGGGGTTGTCAAGGGGGCTGTCAAGGGCGCTGTCAACGGGCTGTGGACAGTGAGACAAGTGGGGCGGACAGTCCCCCAACGAACACAGTTCCGTCGGCGGCGCCTGGGGGCGTCACGTTGAATGTAAAAATACAATTTATGATCTTGACATTTAGCAAAGACGCCTGGGGTGATGAGGAATATGTCGCTAATTGAAGGTAATAAAAACTATTAGCAAAACCTAACCTAACCCAACAAACACAGCTACAACGGCGGCGCCTGGGGGCGTCACGTTGAATGTAAAAATACAATTTATGATCTTGACATTTAGCAAAGACGCCTGGGGTGATGACGAATATCTCGCTAATTGAAGGTAATAAATACAATTTATTATTTTTACATTTAACTATGACGTCTGAGGTGATTACAAATATCAATTTAATTGAAGATAATAAAAAATATGATCTTGACACTTAACAAAAGACGCCCGAGGGTGATGACTCGTAGGAATATCACGTTAATTGAAGGTAATAAAAAATATAATCTATGATTTTGACATTTAACAAAGACGTCTGGGGTGATGACGAATATCACGTTAATTGAAGGTAATAAAAAATATAATTTATGATCCTGACATTTCGCAATGACAATTATTACGTTTATTACATTAATTATTAGACGCGTGAGGGTGATGACTCATAGAAATATCACGTTAATTGAAGGTAATAAAAAATATAATTTATGATTTTGACATTTAACAAAGACGTCTGGGGTGATGACGAATATTGCGTTAATTGAAGGTAATAACAAATGTAATTTATGATCCTGACATTTCGCAATGACAATCCCAAAAATTGACAATTTTGGACAATTTCTGATGAGTTTATTTGATCACATTTGTTAGATTTTTGATCCTTGAGGTCCAAATTTGTGAGATTACACCTTTTTAAAGACAAATTTGAATAAATGTAGACCAGCTGATCCTCGTACTATGAACCTGAGCTGACCGGCCATTGAAATTTATGCTAACATTGCAGGATTGTCGGTAGTCGGGATTTTTTTAACGCTTAGCCAATTTGGGTAAATTTAGACCATTTTTGATAATTTTAACCATTTTTTACAAATTCGGACAATTTTGGATAATTTCTGATGAGTTGATTTCGACACATTTGTTGGGTTTTTGGATCTTAAGGTCTAAATTTGTGAGATTACACCTTTTTAAAGACAAATTTGCATAAATTTAAACCATTTTTGATCATTTTTAACAATTTTAGACAAATTTTGACAATTTTGGACAATTTCTGTTGAGTTAATTTGGTCACATTTGTTGGATTTTTGGTCCTTAAGGTTTAAATTTGTAAGATTATACCTTTTTAAAGACAAATTTGGTCAAATTTAGACCATTTTTATAATTTTGAACCATTTTGGACAAATTTTGACAATTTTTGATAATTTCTGATTCCGTCAAATTTGTTAGGTTTTTGGTCTTTAAGGTCTAAATTTGTGAGATTACACCTTTTTAAAGACAAATTTGGATAAATTTAGACCAGCGATCCTCGTACTATGCACCCGAGCTGACCAGCCATTGAAATTTATGCTAACATAGCAGGATTATGAGTTGTCGGTAGTCGGGAGTTTTTTAACGCTTGGCTATCTGGCCCTCCCGCTTGCGTCACTTTCATTTATTGTCAAGCCTTACATATACTGTAAATTTGGGCCAAATCGGTGATGACGAGTTGACAGGGCCCACTTGTTAGTGATATCTTTGAAAAATAGTAGTTTATGATACCCGTGTGTGAAGGGCTTTTGTGCACTCATTGCGATTAAACTTCGCAACTCATGCTATCACTCAAGATGTTACTAAAATTTTATCTACATATTAATCTTATTTTTCTGAAGAATTTTGACTGGGTGAGGTAATAGACTAAGCTAACCTAACCTAACCTAACTTAACTTAACAATGCATAAAATTACAAAAAAAAACCGGCCAAGTGCGAGTTGTGACTCGCTCACCGAGGGTTCCGACTTACAAACTAGTAAGTAAGGTATCTTTAGGAGGACCTAACTGTATGCAACCCATATGCTTCTGGTGCCTGACAATACCACGCAACACATTAGTGTATTTTCATAAGTTTCTAATAGTAAATTCGCATTTTTCTTGTAATTAAACTACATATTTATAGTTTTCAGATTTTTCCATTTACATGTGCTGTAAGACACCGCTTCTTGCCAAATTTCATGATTCTAGGTCAACTGGAAGTACCCTATAGGTTTTGATTCCCTTGTGAAATCGCAAAATATGCGACATAAACGGTCATATCTTTTGATCGCGGTGACTTACAAGTTTGATTTTTTCACAACTGAAAGAGACCGCAGACCCGAGGATTTGATACAAATTTCAACATGTTACTTCTACGCGTTCCTGAGAAAAATGGTCTTGACAGACAGACAGACGGACGGACAGACGGACAGACGGACAGACGGACAGACGGACAGACGGACAGACGGACAGACGGACAGACGGACAGAAGGACAGACGGACAGACGGACAGACGGACAGACTGACAGACGGACAGTCGGACAGACAGACAGACAGACAGAAGGACAGACAGACAGACGGACAACAAAGTGATCCTATAAGGGTTCCGTTTTCGGTACGGAACCCTAAAAACAAGTTTTTCTTATCTATATATTAATCTTATTTTTCTGAAGAAATTTGATAGCGTGAGGTAATAGGCTAACCTAACCTAAACTAACCTAACCTAACTTAACTTAACAATGCATAAAATTACAAAAAAACTTGTTTTTTTTCCAAAAATATCACTAAAACTTTTTATTTAAATATTACTTTTTTTTTCCAATTAAATTTCACTTTTATTTTTGTTTTGATAAAAAAATCATTCTAAGCGAAAAAATTTGTGTGGATTTTGTGGAATAGTGCGCGTCAGTTTAACGTGTGAATCAAATGAAAGAAACACCGATAAAGTTTAGTGTGATCAAATTGTTCGGGCGTTTTTGTTTGGCAACAAATCGCGTCTAGCTGCCTCACTGGATATTAGATTTATCCCAGATAAAATATCTATTAAGCTCCTCTCTAAATATCCGCCAACGTGTATAAATTGTAAATTTAACGCCGTTTTATACCTGTGACAGTGTTTTTGTAAAGCACTCGCTGGTTCATGGACATCGAAGCTGTGATGGCAAATTCATCGGGATCGTAAGTAAGATTCATGCAAGCTTTTTGCTTGAATCGTTCTAGGATCATTCCGGTGCAACAGCCACATTGTCCTCCTATGCAAGAACAAGGCAATTTCAAGCCTTGTAACAAGGGGCGCCGTGTTGTTGTTATTGCATTTGTTGAGATTGCTGGGACATTTGTTGGTACGTTCTCTATTAAGGAATTTGGACTAGTGCTATTTTTATTTGACGGACTCATCGTGCTTTCTTCCACGCTTCCTGCGGATAAAACAAAACCAAATTAACATTTAAATTGCGCTTTGTTTCACCTTCTCATGTGTTCCTTTCAAATTACCAGGATATTTTATTCAAATATTCGCAATTTACATCTTTATTACTAACTTACTTTCACATGTTACCAACTTTTCATACACTAAAACATCGAGGAAAAGGAAAACACAAACAAATTTTAATTTCTAAACCCAAATAATTAAAACAAATTAAATTATTGCTATATTTTTGATGTTTTTAAAAAGGACGAAATTTTATAATAAGAAAACAAACATATTTTTAGTGTGTCAGGAAAGCAAATATTTGAAAGATTTTACTTACTTGTTACTTACTCATTTAACAAATTTAACCCCTTGACATACAATGACGTCTCTAAGACGTCATGGATATGTGATAAGATCACATGTATATGGATAACGCGCATTTTATTCGTATGTCAAGGGGTTAAACAATTTTAAACATTTAAATTTTCAAATAAGAAAACAATCATATTTTTAGTGTGTCAGGAAAGCAAATATTTGAAAAATGTTACTAATTCGTACTAACTTGTTACTTACTCATTTAACAAATTTTATCCCTTGACATACAATAACGTCTATAAGACGTCATGGATATGTGATAAGATCAAATGTATATGGATAAGTCGCATTTTATTCGTATGTCAAGGGGTTAAACAATTTTAAACATTTAAATTTTCAAATAAGAAAACAATCATATTTTTAGTGTGTCAGGAAAGCAAATATTTGAAAAATGTTACTAATTCGTACTAACTTGTTACTTACTCATTTAACAAATTTAACCCCTTGACATACAATGTCGTCTCTAAGACGTCATGGATATGTGATAAGATCACATGTATATGGATAACGCGCATTTTATATCAAGGGGTTAAACAATTTTAAACATTTAAATTTTCACAAAATCCTTTTTCCTTATGTGTCTACACAAAAATGTGGCTCAAGACAAATCAGTTCCTCAAAAAAAAACAATTAAACCTAAATTGAATTCGCTGAGAATTGGAAAACGAACACAAAGGTTTCACTTCATCAAAGAAACTAATTACTCAGCACAGAAGAGTTTCACCTCCAAACAAACGTCGAGAATTCTTAAGAAAACTTTTCTATTAATATATTTTTTTAAAACGAACTTTAATTGACTTACCAGTAGATATCACACAATAAGTGAGCATAATAGCAAAACGCCAACCGTTCATTGTCAAGTCTTCTCGACAAACTGATAAACTTCTTGTTCCACTTTCAAGGAAAAAGCGGTAAAAGTATTACGCATCTCCCTACATATCCGGAATTAATAATAAATCTGATTCCACTTTCATTCTTGGATATTCCGTCTCCAATACGCTGATTGAAAAGATTGAATAAAACGACAGCGATTTCAGTAATAATAAATATTAAGTAAAATTTATTGAGCATTCAAAAACACATTTAATTACAATAAACATTTTTTTCTCAAACTGTGATTTTTTTATTAAATTAAAAATATAAATAAATAAATAAATAAATACATATTTTAGTCTTTTTTCCTAAATTACCAATGCAGCCTACTCAACCACATATCCCTGCTCTCCCTTACTTTCCCTCCAACCCTCCTAGTAAGATGTTGTTTCGCCTTCCTCGTCTCAAAATCCTCATCCTCTTCGTCATCCAACAAATCGTCCTCTTCGTCATCATCATCTTCATCCTCAACGTTAACGTTATCCTTCGTGTTTTCCTCACTTTCTTCTCCACCGAAAGTATCAACAACTCCATCAAGAATATCAGTGAAAACATCTTTCTTTTCTACCTTCACCACCTTACTAGCACCCTCAGTAGTACCCTCAACTTCATCATCATCATCATCTACTTCATCCTCAATTACATCCCCAACAGCATCCGTCAACGGATCAGTATCCTCCTCACTTTCTCCCGACTCATCCTCATTCTTAATTATATAACTATTAACAGGAGTATCTTCCTCTTCATCATCATCATCCTCCAAAGCAGTAGTATTTTCCATAAAATTAGTAGTAGCATCCACAACTTCTGTAGTAGTTTCTAAAGGCGTTGTTATAACCAAAGCTTCAGTTACAACTTCGGTGATTTCATTTCCTTTTTTAATTTCATCGCTAGTGTAAAGAATTTGATCAGTAACTACCGTTTCCGTAGTATATTTTTCTGTGGTATCAGTCGTGGTTGGAACGCGTTCTGAAACCTTGGGAGGTAGTTTAGCATCGACGGGAGCCACTTGAGGTAGACTTTCCCCAGGGATATCCTGTAGCATGGCAGTCACGACCGCAATGGATTCGTGTGGCGATGATGGAACGCTCTCAGAAACCGTAACTGTGGGTGCGTCGATGATATTCGATTCGATACTCTCCGGTTTCGTTTCCGATACAATCGTCGCTGAAGTTATTAATTGGATTTTTTCTGTAGTTGTTGTTGCTTGAGTAGTAACTTTTTGTGGTTTGGGTTTTAGTTTGAGTTTAGTTTTAGTTACTGGTCGTGGTGTTGTGGCTTGAGTTACCTTTTTGGGGGGAGCTGGTGTCGTTGAAAGCACCGCTTTTTTGGTGGGTACTTTACGTTGCGGTTTTTGGGTGGCTTTTCTGACTGGAGGTTTCAATGTTGTTGTCGTCGTTGTTTTCTTCTTTTTGGTGCCGGAACTTTGTGGAACGAAGAAACTGTCGATGAAGTCGTCGTCGAATACGCTGAAGGTAGTTCCGTATTCGGTGTCCACGTCGTTGTCGCCATCGTCCCCTTCGTCGTCTTCGAGTTCTTCTTCGTCGTCGTCATCGTCGTCGATATCATCAACATCGTCGAAATCAAACTCGTCTTCGTCGTCATCGTCGTCGTCATCGTCATCAGATTCTTCTTCAACGACAGGTAGAGGTTGTGGTGGTTCAACTTTAAGTCCTTTAGGTCCAAATTTAAAACAGGATACGCGTAGCGCGGCTTCGATGTCTTGAACTGCTCTAAGCTCTAGTCCCAGGCAAGCATTAAAGTCTTCTCCATGCCGGCCAATGTTGTAAACGCGTCCACAAAACTTCGATACACCTCCAGGCAGAGGCATACAAACAGGCTTTGGTTTCTTACCTACAAATTCAAAATCGTTACGCATATATTGACAAATGACGCATATATTGACATTTAACCCTTGACATACGAAAAAAAAATCGTTTTGACGTGTCCATATACATGTGATCTTATCATGACGTACATGATACATGACGTACATGATACATGACGTACATGATACATGACGTACTTGATACATGACATACATGATACATGACGTACATGATACATACATGATACATGACGTACATGATACATGACGTATATGATACATACATGATACATGACGTACATGATACATGACGTACATGATACATACATGATACATGACGTACATGATACATGACGTACATGATACATGACGTACATGATACATGACGTACATGATACATGACGTACATGATACATAACGTACATGAAACATGACGTACATGATACATGACGTACATGATACATGACGTACATGATACATGACGTACATGATACATACATGATACATGACGTACATGATACATGACGTACATGATACATACATGATACATGACGTACATGATACATACATGATACATGACGTACATGATACATACATGATACATGACGTACATGATACATACATGATACATGACGTACATGATACATGACGTACATGATACATGACGTACATGATACATACATGATACATGACATACATGATACATAACGTACATGATACATGACGTACATGATACATGACGTACATGATACATGACGTACATGATACATACATGATACATGACGTACATGATACATGACGTACTTGATACATGACATACATGATACATGACGTACATGATACATGACGTACATGATACATGACGTATATGATACATGACGTACATGACACATGACGTACATGATACATACATGATACATGACGTACATGATACATGACGTACATGATACATGACGTACATGATACATGACGTACATGATACATGACGTACATGATACATACATGATACATGACGTACATGATATATGACGTACATGATATATGACGTACATGATACATGACGTACATGATACATGACGTTTTAGAGACGTCATTGTATATCAAGGGGTTAAGTATTAGAAGTAACTTACTATCAATGGTGGTGTTTGTAAGGACTCGTTCGCCAAAGCTCATTGAGATTGCCAGTTTATCGCCGCGTAGGTATTGCAGAGAAGCGCATCCAGGACCTTGCAAGGACACGACGGGGATGTTGAATTCCCTGCAGCAGTTGCAGAGTTTTGTTGAGCAACTGCAATATTTGTTCGGCCCAGCGTCCTGTCTGTTCTTATTACTAACTTTTCCATGATGTTTTCGAATGGATGCACTACGAATACTCCTCAAATCCTTTCCATCTGATACTGAAACACCAGAAATAAAAACAAACGTTTTTTTTAAATTCATAAATTAGGGTGAAAATGATAAAAATGAATTGGGTGTGATGTAGATGGTTTTTCAAACCCGGTTTAAAAAAAATCGGTTTTTAAAGAAAATTTGTGACATTTGAAAACCGGTTTTTTAAATAAGAAAACCGGTTTCAAATTAAATTGTTAGGTAAAAATTATTCTATGGCATGATGCAATGCTTGTACATTGTGCATATTCACATCCGGTTTAAAAAAACGGTTTTTAAAGAAAATTTGTCAACTTTAAAAACTGGTTTTTAAAATAAGAAAACCGGTTTCAAATCAAATTATTAGATAAAAATTATTCTATGCCATGATGCAATGCTTGTATATTGTGCGTATTCACACCCGGTTTATAAAACCGGTTTTTAAAGAAAATTTGTCACGTTTGAAAACCGGTTTTTAATATTAGAAAACCGGTTTCAAATTAAATTATTAGGTAAAAAATATTCTATGCCATGATGTAATGCTTGTGCATTGTGCATATTCACAACTGGTTTAAAAAAAAAACGGCCAAGTGCGAGTTGTGACTCGCGTACCGAGGGTTCCGTACAAACTTGAAAGCAAGGTATCTTTTTTTTGTGGAGGACGTAACAAGCACATTTAGTTAACTTGACAAGTGGCCCTCCTGAAATCACGACCATCTTAGTACCGCTGCAAGCATAACCTCAAGATGTCGCTGTCGTACGATGGAATTCTACCCTATATTTTATTACCATACATCCCCCATTCACTATGAGTGTTTAGGGGTTCTGGAACTTCACTATTTGTTTTTACTGCTCTATTTTGCCTGTATACCTATATATCCTGTATAAAGGTATACAGGGTATTTTATTTAACTAACGCGAATATTTTTAAACTTAATAAAAAAAAAACTTTATTTTAGTATTACACTTAATCACTAACTTATATTAAGATCTATTTCTAGATCTAATATAAACTAATATATTAATTATTTCTAGATCTATTTCGATACTCGATTAACATTCAATTGTTCAATTGACTGCTTTTGGGCAATTGAATACCAAAAAATATAGGGCGTACGTGATTTAAGTATATGTAGATTATAAACAAAAATTAGACGAAATATAATATATACAGGATGTTACGGGACTTGAGTATGTCGCATGTCGGTTATAAACAAGCAAAATTTAGACATAATATGTACCCTGTATATATTATGTATATAGAGCGTACGTGATGAAATGCATAACGAATATAAACAAAGAAAATTCAGAATAAATAGCTTGGTGCCGACACATACTTTTCAACCTTCGGACCTAACCGAGAAGGACATAACCGAGGAGGACCTAACTGTATGCAACCCATATGCTTCTGGTGGCTGACAATACCACGCACATCACATTAGTGTATTTCACAAGTATCTAATAGTAAATTCGCATTTTTCTTGTAATTAAACTACATATTTACGGTTTTCGGATTTTTCCCTTTACATGTGCTGTAAGGCACCGCTTCTTGCCAAATTTCATGATTCTAGGTCAACTGGAAGTACCCTATAGGTTTTGATTCCCTTGTGAAATCGCAAAATTTGCGACATAAACGGTTATATCTTTTGATCGCGTTGACTTACAAATTTGATTTTTGCACAGCTGAAAGAGACCGCAGACCCGAGTATTTGATACAAATTTCAACTTGTTACCTCTACGCGTTCCTGAGAAAAATGGTCTTGACAGATAGACAGACGGACGGACAGACAGACAGACAGACGGACAACAAAGTGATCCTATAAGGCTTCCGTTTTCAGTACGGAACCGTAAAAACGGTTTTTTAAGAAAATTTTCACATTTGAAAACCGGTAATTTTAGATTAAGAAAACCGGTTTCAAATAAATTAAGATATTAGGTAAAAATTATTCTATGACATGATGCTATGCTTGTGCATTGTGCATATTAACAAGTGAAGGTATTTTTGAATTTCTGTTAAATGAACTAAAGAATTTAAATACTGAAAAAGTTGAAATTAGTATGTGCAACGTATTAGCAACGCTTTTGATACATTTATAAAATCGAATAAACATAAACCCGTTTAGCAAAGAAATCTAGTGTAATAGTGTAATATTGGAAACTAATTCGTTTGAAGAGCAAACTACTCATGAGATTAATGCATAAAGCCAAGTAAAAATCTATTCATACCTTTCTTGAAGATTGAAGAAAAACATTCACTGAAATCTAAATTTTTGTTTGTTTTCAAACGTTATTTGAGTCAAATCCATGTTTTTTTATATATTTTGACTTTGATTTGATTTCATTTCTTGTTATTTTATATAAATACCGACTTTTTGAAAAAACCGGTTTTCGAAATCCAAATTTAAAAAAAAGAACGGTTTTTGAATTTTTGTCAAAAAAATAAAATAAGGGAAAAATATTTTATTTTTTTGACAAAAATTCTAAAACCAGAAAAATTTAATTAAGGGAAAAATATTTTATTTTTTTGACAAAAATTCTAAAACCGGTTTTTTTTTAATTTGTATTTCGAAAACCGGTTTTTATATAAACCCTAGTGTGAAGTAATGAAGTATCTATGCAAAGTGGATGAGTTTGTGTGATTTTTTTTTGTGATGAGGGTGAAATTTGTAGGAATTCGTAGAAACTTTTCGGGGGCTGTAATTGTTTCCAGGGGAGGCATCCACGTGTATCGGAGAGGTTTTATCCGATTGTTAAAAGCCGACTGTTTCAAGTTTCAAGTTTACGGCCTCATAATGGCCGGATACCGTGCTAACTGGCTATAATGCTATATAATCATACCTATAACTCTAGAGGCTGCAAATGCTATCAGCACGAAAATAAGTAACAACTCGAAGACGAGTGATAATCGCATGTTGCTCCGATCCAATCTGAAAACAAGACACATTAATCATAACAACCACTTTTACCGCGCTTTTAATAAATCAAATATTTGTTTAATACCATTTCTATTTTATTTTTCTGTTGAGCTCATACTTTTTTTAATTACGGGTTTAAATCAAGATGTCAAACGCATTTCATAGCCGAAATGAATTCCTGCCGGGATTACATTGACCTTAATGCAGACACAGAATTTCTTTCTGCGCGGATTCGCTCGGATATTCAATTCTTACGGTAAACTCGTACGCGTCTTTAATTTACAACCGCTAAGAAATAACAATAAATAATACAAAATCGGCAACAGAATGAATAGAAATGTTAATAAAAGTCGAGAATTAAATGGGCTCTAAATAAAACTTTTGTCCATTTAAATCCTCCAAAGTTAATTTCATTTTTAAACAAACTAGTGTTTAAATAAACTAATTATTAGTTAATTTTGGTGTAATTTAATTGGTTGCTGCTTACCTAATATTGATAAAAAATGTGTAGGTAATCCACGCTTGTGTAAAGTATTACTGGTTAAGTTAACCGGTTGGTGTCTGAGTTGAGGAACTCTTTACTGCCCACTCTTCTTCAGCGCGGAAAGGGGGGCGAGAATGTCGGTCACTAGCAGTTAGGTCATCGCCGGCCTTCCGGCCTTTTACCCATGGAAAGCATTTTTTCTACATACGCGTTCAATTTCTACTTCTGTTTCATTCAATTTTCTTCAGACCTTGACCATCCAATACTCACACTCCAAACACCACACATTTTACATTATAATACTCATATATCTAGACTAGACTAGGTAATACAAGACTAATCAGTTTTTGATTTTAATACATTTTACAAACACCACAAATTTTACATTGTAATACCTATATATCTAGACTAGACTAGGTATTCATCATTTTTTAATTTTCTTACTAGCCTTGACTGGATTCTTAATAAACTTGTACTTGAACTTGTAACATTCCACGCGTTTGTTGTTTCTTCTCAAGAACGAAATAAAAAAACTAGAAAGAGAAAATAAGACAAAGTTACAAATTTATTAAAGACGAAATATCGGTTGAAAATGTAATGGGACTAGTAATAACATGCAAATGACTGTTGTGCAATTCAATATCCTGTGTGATATTAGGCAGGCAATACTTGTTTCAATATGAGATTTGTCCATAGTCTTAATAAGAGTTAATATTATAGAGCTACGAACAGGTTATATATTCAAGGTATTAACGCTACCACCGCTATGTGGCAAAGGACCATCGGTTTAACCCCGGTTAGATTAGGTTGCCCGCCACGAAGCGGACAGACAAAAGACCTCAGAGACCGGCGCGGAAGTTTCGCTGCCGCGACCGGTGCGTTATCGCGGCGGACCGATTGACTTGGCGGCTTATGTACATGGCGCGTTTTCCGCCAAAGTCGCAGTTGTGTAGCGTTGCTTGCGAAAGAACGCTGCATGAGCGGTTAGTTTCGCTGCCGCTGTGTTGCCGAAGGCGATTGGTTTAATCGCATTGAGTGCACAAAAGCCTTTCAGCCATGAAAATACTGGTGAATCTACAAACAAATTATTGTTTCTTACCGAGAATGTTGTAAAAATTGTAATTTTGAGAAGAATAAGGTTAAACGAATAAGGTTAGAACGTTCAGCGTCGCCGTGGAATAAATTGCTAACTAGTTGTTGTTGTCTCGATTTAAGGATCTCACAGACCGGAGCGGAAGTTTTGCTTCTTAAAAACTACGTTTTGATGCGGGCATTGCGATTTCACTGCTAGCGATTATTTTGCTCCGGAAAATTCGCAACGCATACGCAAAATTCGCTAGCGGCGCGGCAGCGAAATCGCAATTCCCGCATCAAAACGCAGTTTTTACGAGGCGAAACTTCCGCTCCGGTCTGCCAGATCCTTAAATCAAGACAACATACGCGAGGCTGCGCGATCTATCGATCCAATTTATAGCGTTGTTGGCGTTAATACGTAAGTACCTTAAATGTATAACCTGTTCGTAGCTCTATAATATTCACTCTTACTAAGACTATGGACAAATCTCATGTTGAAACAAGTATTTCCTGGCTAATATCACACAGGACACACATATTCCGGTTCCGACTTCCGATGTCGACTTCCATTTCCGGTTTCCCACTTCCGTTTTTTACATATGGGAGTGTGAGGTCTATGTAGCCATACGCGCGAGGTCTAGGTAACCCCACGCTGGGTATGAGGTCTATGTAGTCCGGCATGTGAGGTCTATGTAACCTCACGCTGGGGGTGAGGTCTGGTTTCGACTTCCGTTTCCGGTTTCGACTTCCGTTTCCGGTTTCTCACTTCCGATTTTCAATTTCCGGTTTTCTACATCCGCCGCTCCATTTCCGGTTCCTGCACTGTGCGCGGGAATAGGTCTATGTGTGAGGTCTATGTAACCTCACGCTGGGTGTGCAATTTGGTTTCGACTTCCGTTACCGGTTTCTCACTTCCGATTTCCCATTTCCGGTTTTCCACATCCGGCCGCTCCATTTCTGTGCGCGGGAAAATTCAAAATCAAGTTACAAATTTATTAAAGACGAAATATTGGTTGAAAATGTAATGGGACTAGTAATAACATGCAAATGGCTGTTGTGAAATTCAATATCCTGTGTGATATTAGGCAGGAAATACTTGTTTCAATATGAGATTTGTCCATAGTCTTAATAAGAATTAATATTATAAAGCTACGAACAGGTTATATATTCAAGGTACTTACGTATTAACGCCACCACTGCTATATATTGGATCGAGAGTTCGTGCTGCCTCGCGTGTCTTGATTTAAGGATCTCACAAACCGGAGCGGAATTTCGCTTCGTGAAAACTGCGTTTTGATGCGGGCATTGCGATTTCGCTGCCGCGTATATTAGCTAGGAAATACTTGTTTCAACATGAGATTTGTCCATAGTCTTAATAAGAGTTAATATTATAGAGCTTCGAACAGGTTATATATTCAAGGTACTTACGTATTAACGCCACCACCGCTATATATTGAATCGAGAATTCGCGCTGCCTCGCGTATGTTGTCTTGATTTAAGGATTTCACAGACCGGAGCGGAAGTTTCGCTTCTTAAAAACTACGTTTTGATGCGGGCATTGCGATTTCGCTGCCGCGCCGCTAGCGATTTTTTTGCTCCGGAAAATTCGCAACGCATACGCAAAATTCGCTAGCGGCGCGGCAGCGAAATCGCAATGCCCGCATCAAAACGCAGTTTTTACGAAGCGAAACTTCCGCTCCGGTCTGTCAGATCCTTAAATCAAGACAACATACGCGAGGCAGCGCGAACTCTCAATCCAATATATAGCGGTGGTGGCGTTAATGCGTAAGTACCTTAAATATATAACCTGTTGTAGCTCTATAATATTCACTCTTATTAAGACTATGGACAAATTTCATGTTGAAAAAAATATTTCCTGGCTAATATCACACAGGATATTGAATTACACGAATTCCGGTTCTGACTTCCGATCTCGACTTCCATTTCCGGTTTCCCACTTCCGGTTTTTCACACATGAGAGAGTGAGGTCTGTGTAGCCATACGCGCCAGGTCTATGTAACCCCACGCTGGGTATCAGGTCTATGTAGTCCTACGTGTGAGGTCTATGTAACCTCACGCTGGGTGTGAGGTCTGGTTTCAACTTCCGTTTCCGGTTTCGACTTCCGTTTCCGGTTTCTCACTTCCGATTTTCCATTTCCGGTTTTCTACATCCGCCGCTCCATTTCCGGTTCCTGCACTGTGCGCTGGAATAGGTCTATGTGTGAGGTCTATGATACCGCACGCTGGGTGTGCAATTTGGTTTCGACTTCCGTTTCCGGTTTCTCACTTCCGATTTCCCATTTCCGGTTTTCCACATCCGGCCGCTCCATTTCTGTGCGCGGGAAAATTCAAAATCGAAACCGGAAGTGTCAAGGTCAAAATCAATGGAGGTGAGGGCCTAGAATGAAAAATCTTTCCCTACCCATCGACAACGACCAAATTGTGTTCCTGTTACTGTCCGCTTTTACTAGTTAGCAATTTATTCCACAGAGGCGCTGAACGTTCTAACCTTATTGGAGTTATTGGTCAGTGATTTGAAATATGTTGTCTGTCAAAATTACAATTTTTACAAAATTTTCGGTAAAAAACAATAATTTGTTTGTAGATTTTCAACTTTTTAGATTTTAAAAATTTTAGATTTTTTGGTTTGCAGTATTTTCGTGAGTGAAAGGCTTTTGTGCACTCATTGCGATTAAACCAATCGCCTTCGGCAACACAGCGGCAGCGAAACTAACCACGCATGCAACGTTCTTTCGCATGCAACGCTGCACAACCGCGACTTTGGCGGAAAACGCGCCATGTACATAGGCCGCCACGTCAATCGGTCCGCCGCGATAACGCACCGGTCGCGGCAGCGAAACTTCCGCTTCGGTCTGTAAACTCCCTTGTCTGTCCGCTTCGCGGCGGGCAACCTAATCTAACCGGAGTTAAACCAACGGTCCTTGCCACATTGTCCTATACTGGCTACACATTTCACTAAGTCTCATCTTAGTAGCTAGACTACTCCCTGAGTACAACACGCTTAAACTCAATTTTCCTAAATTCTAGATAGCTTTTAGAAATTCTACTACGTACTTACGTATTAACGCCACCACCACTATATATTGGATCGAGAGTTCGCGCTGCCTCGCGTATGTTGTCTTGATTGAAGGATCTCACAGATCGGAGCGGAAGTTTTGCTTCCGGCATCGGTGCGAAATCGCGGCGGAACGATTGATAAGGCGACTTATGTACATGTTCACATCAACAAGCGCGATTTCCGTCATTGTCGCGGTAGCGCAGCGTTGCACGAGAAGGATTTTTTTATACGCTGTTAGTTTCGCTTCCGCTGTGTTTTTAAATGGTGATCTCTGCAATCACATTGATTTTATGAACCCATGGAACCCATATTTCATTCTGAAATTAGTTTGACGTGTTTTAGAAGTTCAAGCTTCTTTCTCTGAGGAAATCATGACTACTATAGTCGTAAAAATTGCGTTTTGATGTCGGTCTGAACGAGCCTTTAAGGAGTTCACAGACCGGCGCGGAGCATTAAAGACGAAATAGAGGTTGAAAATGTATTGGGACTAGTAATAACATGCAAATGTCTGTTGTATAATTCAATATCCTGTGTGATATTAGTCAGGAAATACTTGTTTCAACATGAGTTTTGTCCATAGTCTTAATAAGAGTTAATATTATAGAGCTACGAATAGGTTATTAATTCAAGGTACTTACGTATTAAAGCCACCACCGCTGTATATTGGATCGAGAGTTCGCGCTGCCTCTCGTATGTCTTGATTTAAGTATCTCACAAACCGGAGCGAAAGTTTCGCTTCCGCCATCGATGCGATATCGCGGTGGAGCGATTAACTCAAGATAAATACAAAATAACATCTTTTATCTTATGCACTTAACGCTTATAATAGCCTGCATTCTTCCTCTGAGGAAATCATGACTACTATAGTCGAAAAAAATGCGTTTTGATGCGGGCATTGCGATTTCACTGCCGCGCCGCTAGCGAAATTTTTGCTCCGGAAATTTCGCGACGCATACGCTTCGTGCCGGTCTGAAGGAGCCTTTAAGGAGCTCACAGACCGGCGCGGAGCGTTTGCGTCACGAAATTTCGCTAGCGGTGCGGCAGCGAAATGGCCATGCCCACATCAAAACGCGATTTTTACGTGTATAGTAGTCATGATTTCCTCAGAGGAAGAAGCTCTGGTATTATTAGTATGGACAAGAGAAGACGAAAATCGGTCAGTTTGTTATTTTTAATTTGTTTTTAATTTATAAAATTAATTTAAGAAATAAAATAAAAAGTACATGTCATCAACAAACTCAATTTTCAACATTTTATTTCAATTCAATTCCTATTAGAAATTGTGTCCTTTTTCCTTATGTTGTTATAGTTTTCATCATCCAGGTCATACAATATAGGATTTTGTTTTAAATTCGTAATCAACTGCTTTGTAATCGTCATTTCAAAACCCAGCGGCAGCGAAATTAACCGCGCAGCGGTTGTGCAGCGTTCTTTTGCATGCAACGCTGCACAACCGCGACTTTGGAGGAAAACGCGCCAAGTACATAAGCCGTTACATCAATCGGTCCGCCGCGATAACGCACTGGTCGCGGCAGCGATATTTCCGCTCCGGTCTGTGAGCTCCTTTGTCTGTCCGCTTCGCGGCGGGCAACCTACTCTAACCGGGGTTAAACCAACGGTCCTTGCCAGATTGTCCTATACTGGCTACAAACTTCACTAAGTCGCATCTTAGTAGCTAGACTACTCGCTGAGTACTACACGCAATTTTCCTAAATTCTAGATGCTTTTAGAAATTCCACTAGATACTTACGTATTAACGCCACCACGGATATATATTGGATCGAGAATTCGCGCTGCCGCGATCTGTCCGCTTTGCTGCGGGCAACCTAATCTAACCGGGGTTAAAAAATAAAGTATTTTGAGTTTAAAAAATGTTTTAATTTTAAATAAAATGTTTTATTTGATGATTTATTATAAAAATTTTAAGTTCAATCAACTCCTCTGTAACCGTCATTTCAAAACCCAGCGGTAGCGAAACTCACCGCGCATGCAGCGTTCTTTCGCATTCAACGCTGCACTACCGCGACTTTGGCGGAAAACAGGCCATGTATATAAGCCGCCACGTCTATCGGTCCGCCGCGATATCGCACCGGTCCCGGCAGCGAAACTTCCGCCCCGGTCTGTGAACTCCTTTATCTGTCCGCTTCGCGGCGGGCAACCTAATCTAACCGGGATTAAACCAACGGTCCTTGCCACATTGTCCTATACTGGCTACAACTTCCACGCGTTTGTTGTTTCTTCTCATGAACGAAATAAAAAAACTAGAAAGAGAAAATAAGACAAAGTTACAAATTTATTAAAGACGCAATATAGGTTGAAAATGTACTGGTACTTGTAACATGCAAATGTATGTTGTATAATTCAATATCCTGTGTGATATTAGCCAGGAAATACTTGTTTCAACATGAGATTTGTAGATAGTCTTATTAAGAGTTAATAATATAGAGCTACGAACAGGTTATATATTCAAGCTACTTACGTATTAACGCCACCACCGCTATATATTGGTTCGTGCTGCCTCGCGATTGATTAGGTTCCCCGCCGCGAAGCGGACAGATAAATCAAGACAACATACGCGCGGCAGCGCGAACTCGCGATCCAATATATAGCGGTGGCGTTAATATGTAAGTACCAAACTATGTATGATATTAGAATTTAGGACTAATGATAATTCGAAAATTTTCTAGCTTTTTAAGATTTGCTGAGTTATTGCAGACCAAATTGCATAATGATTTATATTAGCGTAATCTGTGTGAAATTCTGCGTGTTTTGATGTGCAATATGCAAAAATCGTAGTGGTGTCGAAAATCGCGATTTTGTTAAGGCATACCCCCCCTTCTTAATTGCGAATTTTGACATGTCTTGTATATTGACATATGATATATCAAAAGACGCATAATTTTGTATAGAATAAAGAAATAATAATAGTGTTCTGTTTTGGTAGAACATAAGCCTGATAATAGCGATTTAAAAAACGCGCGAAATAGCGTACTTTCGGATTTTTGCCAGAAACTTGTTCCAAATCAATCTAAATCGCCTCAATCTTCTTCTAGATTCTTCCTAAATTAAACGCAGATTAAAATTATGTATGATATCAGAATTTAGGACTAATGATAATTTGAAAATTTTCTAGCTTTTTAAGATTTGCTGAATTACTGCAAACTAAATTGCATAATGATTTATTTTAGCGTAATCTGAGTGAAATTCTGCGTGTTTTGATGTGCAATATGCAAAAATCGAAGAGGTGTCGAACATCGCGATTTTGTTAAGGCATACCATCTTATTTGCGAATTTTGACATGTCATATATATTGACATACGATACATCAAAAGAAGCGAAATTTGGTATAGAACCAACAAATAATAATAGTTTTTTGGTTTGGTGGAACGTAAGCCTCATAATAGCGATTTAAAAAACGCGCGAAATAGCGTACTTTCGGATTTTTGCCAGAAACTTGTTCCAAATCAATCTAAATCGCCTCAATCTTCTTCTAGATTCTTCCTAAATTAAACGCAGATTAAAATTATGTATGATATCAGAATTTAGGACTAATGATAATTTGAAAATTTTCTAGCTTTTTAAGATTTGCTGAATTACTGCAAACTAAATTGCATAATGATTTATTTTAGCGTAATCTGAGTGAAATTCTGCGTGTTTTGATGTGCAATATGCAAAAATCGAAGAGGTGTCGAACATCGCGATTTTGTTAAGGCATACCATCTTATTTGCGAATTTTGACATGTCATATATATTGACATACGATACATCAAAAGAAGCGAAATTTGGTATAGAACCAACAAATAATAATAGTTTTTTGGTTTGGTGGAACGTAAGCCTCATAATAGCGATTTAAAAAACGCACGAAATAGCGTACTTTCGGATTTTTGCCCGAAACTTGTTCCAAATCAATCTAAATCGCTTCAATCTCTTTCTAGGTTCTTCCTAAATTAAACGCAGATTAAGACTATGTATGATATTAGAATTTAGTACTAATGATAATTTGAAAATTTTCGAGATTTTTAATATTTGCTGAGTTATTACAGACTAAATTGCATAACGATTTATATTAGCGTAATCTATGTGAAATTCTGCGTATTTTGATGTGCAATATGCAAAAATCGGAGAGGTGTCCCCTTCTTATTTGCGAATTTTGACATGTCTTGTAATTGACATATGATACATCAAAAGACGCGAAATTTTGTATAGAATAAAGAAATAATAATAGTTTTCTATTTTGGTGGAACATAAGCCTGATAATAGCGATTTTAAAAACGCGCGAAATAGCGTGCTTTCGGATTTTTGCCCGAAACTTGTTCCAAATCAATCTAAATCGCCTCAATCTTCTTCTTGATTCTTCCTAAATTAAACGCAGATTAAAATTATGTATGATATCAGAATTTAGGACTAATGATAATTTGAAAATTTTCTAGCTTTTTAAGATTTGCTGAGTTATTGTAGACTAAATTGCATAATGATTTATTTTAGCGTAATCTGAGTGAAATTCTGCGTGTTTTGATGTGCAATATGCAAAAATCGAAGAGGTGTCGAACATCGCGATTTTGTTAAGGCATACCATCTTATTTGCGAATTTTGACATGTCATATATATTGACATACGATACATCAAACGACGCGAAATTTGGTATAGAACCAACAAATAATAATAGTTTTTTGGTTTGGTGGAACGTAAGCCTCATAATAGCGATTTAAAAAACGCACGAAATAGCGTACTTTCGGATTTTTGCCCGAAACTTGTTCCAAATCAATCTAAATCGCTTCAATCTCTTTCTAGGTTCTTCCTAAATTAAACGCAGATTAAAACTATGTATGATATTAGAATTTAGTACTAATGATAATTTGAAAATTTTCGAGATTTTTAATATTTGCTGAGTTATTACAGACTAAATTGCATAACGATTTATATTAGCGTAATCTATGTGAAATTCTGCGTATTTTGATGTGCAATATGCAAAAATCGGAGAGGTGTCCCCTTCTTATTTGCGAATTTTGACATGTCTTGTAATTGACATATGATACATCAAAAGACGCGAAATTTTGTATAGAATAAAGAAATAATAATAGTTTTCTATTTTGGTGGAACATAAGCCTGATAATAGCGATTTTAAAAACGCGCGAAATAGCGTGCTTTCGGATTTTTGCCCGAAACTTGTTCCAAATCAATCTAAATCGCCTCAATCTTCTTCTTGATTCTTCCTAAATTAAACGCAGATTAAAATTATGTATGATATCAGAATTTAGGACTAATGATAATTTGAAAATTTTCTAGCTTTTTAAGATTTGCTGAGTTATTGTAGACTAAATTGCATAATGATTTATTTTAGCGTAATCTGAGTGAAATTCTGCGTGTTTTGATGTGCAATATGCAAAAATCGAAGAGGTGTCGAACATCGCGATTTTGTTAAGGCATACCATCTTATTTGCGAATTTTGACATGTCATATATATTGACATACGATACATCAAACGACGCGAAATTTGGTATAGAACCAACAAATAATAATAGTTTTTTGGTTTGGTGGAACGTAAGCCTGATAATAGCGATTTTTAAAAACGCGCGAAATAGCGTACTTTCGGATTTTTGCCCTAAAGTTGTTCCAAATCAATCTCAATCGCTTCAATCTTTTTCTAGATTCTTCCTAAATTAAACGCAGATTAAAACTATCAATGATATTAGAATTTAGGACTAATGATAATTCGAAAATTTTCTAGCTTTTTAAGATTTGCTGAGTTATTGCAAACTAAATTGCATAATGATTCAAAAACAATGTTATTTTTATGTTTTTGTTGAGTGCCACGAAGGTGGACTGAAAGCTGTAATAAAGCTTACAAATTTCATGTGAGATTTGTTTTGGTAAAAAGACTCAATAATTATTATAGAGCTCCGGAATCTTGTACAGCTCCGGTCATTCAAGTTACAGCTCAAGTTATTTTACAGCTTTCAGTCCACCTTCGTGGCACTCAACAAAAACCATAAAAATGCCATGGTTTTTAACTTTTTTTTAATCATGTCTTTCCGATACCTTAAGACGCGTGGACGCGTTTCGAGATTTATCTCTCATCAGCACAGCTTTGCTTCCTTGAACAATAATTTGCTGAATATATTTATATATTCAGGCTGTGTTCCGTTTGTTTTAAGTTTGTATGATTATCTATAACGTGGGATGGTTTCACCAATTCTATCTTATCGTTTAAATGTAATTTAACACTATGTAGAATGTATGGAATTAAATTGAAGTAGGAAAACTGTTTTAAGACTTGTGCTATTTGTATTATCTATTTAGATTTGTGTAATGTGTTGTATGCTTAGTAGTAATGTGAAACGAGGGTTGTAATTAGTATAAATTGTTGGTTTAATAAATATTTAATGAAGTGAATTAGAATTAGAAGTTTTGAGAGTGAAATGTTGTAGTGAAACAATCGTGGATGGTGTAGTTTTCCGGGGATAATTATAAAAGGGGAATGGAATAGTCGGATGAAAGGGATGAAGTGAAGAGTTTGGGGATATGATTTTAGTTTGGTAAACACAAGTTTTTGGTAATTAATTTGGGCGGCGCGTGTTTAATACGGCAAGGTGACTAGTAATCAATTATTAAGTTCGAATTTCGTACCGAATCCGGCTTTTGTGGATTTATTCACGTATGAATTTCGTGAAACTCGAAAATAAATTATCCGTGACACAAATTCTAAACTCTACCAGACTACAATGTCCATTGAGAATGCTAATAGACAATCCAGCGCTTAAGCCGTGGCAACTATTTTGTATCGACGTTTCTCGATTTATTCGGGTATGAATATTCGTGTTGTTTGAACTACGAAATAAATTATGCGTGCCGATGCATTTTATGTCGGCCTGTGCGAATTCAAAAGCCATAAGTGATTTACGTTCGCCAATTCTTTTTTCCTCTTCACACACACAATGCGTCCAAAAACTTTCTAATTTGAACTAATTCTATTTCGCATACTAATTTGTTTTTCCTTCTTTCGCAATAAATATTTTAACCAAACACAATAAAAAGAATATTAACAAATTTAATATTAAATCTTATCTATGCAAATATTTGTTTAAAAACTAAAATTGAAGCCTTGTTGAGTGAAAAAAAGTTTAATTGATTTTACAAATAGCATCCCAGCCCCAATATGTAACCCTCTATGCTAGTTTCAAGTTTAATTGTTTTAGTAGTTGGTAATTGCTTGGAGCTTATCACACACACTTATCGATTGGTTTTTGGTATTAATTATGGAGCTAATTAATTTCTTTGATTCGTGTGTAACTCGGATCGCTAATTAGTATTTTAATTATTCGGTTTTTATGGACGCAGCCTGTGTGTAATAATCGGGGCTAAAAAGGAGGGAGAAAAAAACCAAAAACTTTTTGCATTACGGTACAGCATTCCGATTTCCAGCCAATCGGTCGACGTTTACATAATGATCCCTTTCCAACAATCAATCGTTTTTATTAGCAATGCACATTTCCCACAAACTCCAACAAACAAAAACTATATTTACATCAATAATTTCTCATCTATAACCTTTTTTATGCATTATACTACAACAAGCAAAATATACTGATAATTTAATATTGGTAAAATCATACTAATCATATAAACTTGAAAATATAAATACCGAGTATGGTACTTACGTATTAACGCCACCACGGCTACATTTTTAAATGACGCCAATCTACACTTAAATTTTTTTTGATAAATCATAAAATAAAACATTTCATTTAAAATAAAAACATTTTTTAAACACAAAATATTTTATTTGATTAAGTTGCCCGCCGCGAAGCGGACAGATAAATCAAGACAACATTCGCGCGGCAGCGCGAACTCTCGATCCAATATAACGCGGTGGTGGCGTTAATACGTGAGTACCCATAGTTTTAATCTACGTTTAATTTTGGATGATCTAGAAAAAGATTCAGGCCATTTAGATTGTTTTCGAACAAGTTTCGGGCAAAAATCCGAAAGTACGCTGTTTCGCGCGTTTTTAAAATCGCTATTATCAGCTTTAACAACATCGCGATTTTCTACACCTCTCCGATTTTTGCATATTGCACATCAAAACACGCAGAATTTCACACAGATTACGCTAATAAAAATCATTATGCAATTTAGTTTGCAATAACTCAGCAAATCTTAAGAAGCTTGAAAATTTTCGAATTATCATTAGTCCTAAATTCTAATATCTAACATAATTTTAATCGGCGTTCAATTTAGGAAGAATCTAGAAGAAGATTGAGGCGGTTTAGATTGTTTTGGAACAAGTTTCTGGCAAAAATCCGAAAGTACGCTCTTTCGCGTGTTTTTAAAATCGCTATTATGAGGCTTACGTTCCACCAAAACAAAAAACTATTTTTATTTCTTTATTCTATACAAAATTTCGCGTCTTTTGATGTATCATATGTCAATATGCAAGACATGTCAAAATTCGAGAAGAAGCTGCTGGTATGCCTAAACAAAATCGCGATTTTCGGCACTTCTCCGATTTTTGCATATTGCACATCAAAACGCGCATAATTTCACACAGATTACGCTAATATAAATCATTATGCAATTTAGTCTGCAATAACTCAGCAAATCTTAAGAAGCTAGAAAATTTTCAAATTATCATTAGTCCTAAATTCTAATATCATACATAATTTTAATCTGCTTTTAATTTAGGAAGAATCTAGAAGAAGATTGAGGCGTTTAGATTGTTTTGGAACAAGTTTCTGGCAAAAATCCGAAAGTACGCTATTTCGCGCGTTTTTAAAATCGCTATTATCAGGCTTACGTTCCACCAAAACAAAAAACTATTTTTATTTCTTTATTCTATACAAAATTTCGCGTCTTTTGATGTATCATATGTCAATATGCAAGACATGTCAAAATTCGAGAAGAAGCTGCTGGTATGCCTTAACAAAATCGCGATTTGCGACACCTCTCCGATTTTTGCATATTGCACATCAAAACACGCAAAATTTCACACAGATTACGTTAATATAAATCATTATGCAATTTAGTCTGCAATAACTCAGCAAATCTTAAAAAGCTAGAAAATTTTCGTATTATCATTAGTCCTAAATTCTAATATCTAACATAATTTTAATCGGCGTTCAATTTAGGAAGAATCTAGAAGAAGATTGAGGCGATTTAGATTGATTTGGAACAAGTTTCGGCCAAAAATCCGAAAGTACGCTATTTCGTGCGTTTTTAAAATCGCTATTATCAGGCTTATGTTCCACCAAAATAGAAAACTATTATTATTTCTTCATTCTATACAAAATTTCGCGTCTTTTTATGTATCATATGTCAATTACAAGACATGTCAAAAATCGCAAATAAGAAGGGGGGTATGCCTTAACAAAATCGCGATTTGCGACACCTCTCCGATTTTTGCATATTGCACATCAAAACACGCAAAATTTCACACAGATTACGTTAATATAAATCATTATGCAATTTAGTCTGCAATAACTCAGCAAATCTTAAAAAGCTAGAAAATTTTCGTATTATCATTAGTCCTAAATTCTAATATCTAACATAATTTTAATCGGCGTTCAATTTAGGAAGAATCTAGAAGAAGATTGAGGCGGTTTAGATTGTTTTGGAACAAGTTTCTGGCAAAAATCCGAAAGTACGCTCTTTCGCGTGTTTTTAAAATCGCTTATATGGGGCTTACGTTCCACCAAAACAAAAAACTATTTTTGTTTCTTTATTCTATACAAAATTTCGCGTCTTTTGATGTATCATATGTCAATATGCAAGACATGTCAAAATTCGAGAAGAAGCTGCTGGTATGCCTAAACAAAATCGCGATTTTTGACACCTCTCCGATTTTTGCATATTGCACATCAAAACGCGCATAATTTCACACAGATTACGCTAATATAAATCATTATGCAATTTAGTCTGCAATAACTCAGCAAATCTTAAGAAGCTAGAAAATTTTCAAATTATCATTAGTCCTAAATTCTAATATCATACATAATTTTAATCTGCGTTTAATTTAGGAAGAATCTAGAAGAAGATTGAGGCGTTTAGATTGTTTTGGAACAAGTTTCTGGCAAAAATCCGAAAGTACGCTATTTCGCGCGTTTTTAAAATCGCTATTATCAGGCTTACGTTCCACCAAAACAAAAAACTATTATTATTTGTTGGTTTTATACAAAATTTCGCGTCTTTTGATGTATCGTATGTCAATATATATGGGTATGCCTTAACAAAATCGCGATTTGCGACACCTCTCCGATTTTTGCATATTGCACATCAAATCACGCTAAATTTAACACAGATTACGTTAATATAAATCATTATACAATTTAGTGTGCAATAACTCAGCAAATCTTAAAAAGCTAGAAAATTTTCAAATTATCATTAGTCCTAAATTCCAATATCCAACATAGTGTTTCATTCAGGAAGAATCTAGAAAAATATTAAAGCGATTTAGATTGTTTTGGTACAAGTTTCGGGCAAAAATCCGAAAGTACGCTATTTCGCGGGTTTTTTAAATCGCTATTATCCGGCTTACGTTCCACCAAAACAAAAAACTATTATTATTTGTTGGTTCTATACAAAATTTCGCGTCCGTTGATGTATCGTATGTCAATATACATGACATGTCAAAATTTGCAAATAAGAAGGGTGAGGGGGATGCCTAAACAAAATCGCGATTTTCGACACCTCTCCGATTTTTGCATATTGCACATCAAAACACGCAAAATTTCACACAGATTACGCTCATATAAATCATTATGCAATTTTGTCTGCAATAACTTAGCAAATCTTAAAAAGCCAGAAAATTTTCGTATTATCATTAGTCCCTAAATTCTAATATCATACAAAGTTATAATCTGCGTTTAATTTAGGAAGAATCTAGAAAAAGATTAAAGCGATTTAGATTGTTTTGGAACAAGTTTCGGGTAAAAATCTGAAAGTACGCTATTTCGCGCGTTTTTTAAATCGCTATTATCAGGCTTACGTTCCACCAAAACAAAAAACTATTATTAGTTGTTGGTTCTGCACAAAATTTCGCGTCTTTTGATGTATCGTATGTCAATATATATGACATGTCAAAATTCGCAAATAAGAAGGGGGGGTATGCCTTAACAAAATCGCGATTTTCGACACCTCTCCGATTTTTGCATATTGCACATCAAAAGACGCAGAATTTCACACAGATTACGCTAATATAAATCATTATGCAATTTAGTCTGCAATAACTCAGCAAATCTTAAAAAGCTAGAAAATTTTCAAATTATTATTAGTCCTAAATTCTAATATCATACATAGTTTTAATCTGCGTTTAATTTAGGAAGAATCTAGAAACAGATTAAAGCGATTTAGATTGTTTTTGAACAAATTTCTGGCAAAAATCCGAAAGTACGCTATTTCGCACGTTTTTTAAAACGCTATTATCTGGCTCACGTTCCACCAAATCAAAAAACGATTATTATTTGTTGGTTTTATACCAAATTTCGCGTCTTTTGATGTATCGTATGCCAATATATATGACAAGTCAAAATTCGCAAATAACAAGGGGGGCCTCAACAAAATCGCGATTTTCGACACCTCTCCGATTTTTGCATATTGCACATCAAAAGACGCAGAATTTCACACAGATTACGATAATATAAATCAATATGCAATTTAGTCTACAATAACTCAGCAAATCTTAAAAAGCTAGAAAATTGTCAAATTATTATTAGTCCTAAATTCTAATATCATACATAGTTTTAATCTGCGTTTAATTTAGGAAGAATCTAGAAACAGATTAAAGCGATTTAGATTGTTTTTGAACAAATTTCTGGCAAAAATCCGAAAGTACGCTATTTCGCACGTTTTTTAAAACGCTATTATCTGTCTTACGTTCCACCAAATCAAAAAACGATTATTATTTGTTGGTTTTATACCAAATTTCGCGTCTTTTGATGTATCGTATGTCAATATATATGACATGTCAAAATTCGCAAATAAGAAGGGGGGGTATGCCTTAACAAAATCGCGATTTGCGACACCTCTCCGATTTTTGCATATTACACATCAAAACACGCAGAATTTCACTCAGATTACGCTAAAATAAATCATTATGCAATTTAGTCTGCAATAACTCTGCAAATCTGAAAAAGCTAGAAAATTTTCAAATTATAATTAGTCCTAAATTCTAATATCATATATAGTTCTAATCTGCGTTTAATTTAGGAAGAATCTAGAAGATGATTGAGGCGATTTAGATTGTTTTGGAACAAGTTTCTGGCTAAAATCCGAAAGTGCGCTATTTCTCGCGTTTTTAAAATCGCTAGCTTACGTTCCACCAAAACAGAAAAAGATGATTATTTCTTTGTTCTATACAAAATTTCGCGTCTTTTGATGTATCATATGTCAATATATATGACGTGTCAAAATTCGCGAATAAGAAGCAAGGCGAGGGACATGGCAAGACGAGGAGAAACATGTCAAGGCGAGAGACATGGCAAGGCGAGGAGAGACATGGCAAGGCGAGAGACGTGTCAAGGCGAGAGACATGGCATGGCGAGAGACATCGCAAGTAGGGCATCCAAACCGGTTAAAACCGAACCCGGTTAACCGGGTTTTCTGTTAAAATTTACGAAACCGTAAAACCGGGTTTTTTCGAAAAACCGAAAGTCGGTTTTTATTCATTTTATTTTTTTCTTCAAGTGGAAAATACATAATTTTATTTTTCTATGGTTATTCATGAAGAATTATATTGTAGATTTATTTGTACTAAAATAAAACGTGAGGGGTCGTCCATTAATCACGTGATGTTTTTTAGCAACTTTTGATTCAAAAGTTTTAAGAACTTCGTGCCAAGAAACTCTCCAACTTCTCCATGCGTCCTCTCTAGCTGACCAACGTGTCAAATTTACTCTCTTTGGCGTTTCCCAATTTCAGTCATTAACTTTTGTCAGCGTTGTGTCGAATATATAAGAATCTTAGTCTTAGATATTTTACATGACTCCCAAAAAATGGATCGAATTCAGCTAACAGTTCCAAAATCATACATTAATTTCCGTTATTCGGATCACTGAACTTTTTATTTTTCCCTTTATAGCTCATAACGGAAGAAAAATTAATACATATAAGAATTTGCATGACTCAATCAACAGAGGCGGCTTTTCTTTTCAGCGGCTTTTCTTTTCAGCGGATTTTCTTTTCAGCGGCTTTTATTTTCAGCGACTTTTATTTTTAGCGGATTTTTCGTTTGTATCGCAGAGCCGCTCTATATCTGTCTCTCTCAGACTCAATGCCACTACGCGGCGTATGCCCCTAACAGCTCGGCCCCGTCGATCCTGCTTCGAACCAACCTCCTGCCAACCACTACTAGGCAAATTGTAGGAAAAAATAATTTAACAATACGTGGTGAAACATATTACATAATTTCCGTTATTCGGATCACTGAACTTTTTATTTTTCCCTCTATAGCACACAACGGAAGAAAAATTAATACATATAAGATATTGCATGACACAATCAACAGAGGCGGCTTTTCTTTTTAGCGGCTTTTTCGTTTGTATCGCCGCGCCGCTCTATATCTGTCTCTCTCAGACTCAATGCCACTGCGCGGCGTATGCCCCTAACAGCTCGGCCCCGTCGATCCTGCTTCAGGCCAACCACCTGCCAACCACTACTAGGCAAATTGTAGAAAAAAATAATTTAACATATTACACAATTTTCACTGAACTTTTTATTTTTCCCTCTATAGCAGAGTTTCCCAAATGCCGGGTCGCGACCCGGTACCGGGCCATGGAAAAAAAATACCGGATCGCAAAGAAATTAAAAAAAAAATGATCTGCTCTTTGATTTAGTTTATTTATTTTCACGAAGGCGTAAAATATTACTAAATAAAATTAAATCGGCATTATTGAATAAATTAATTGTGTGCAAAAATACATTCTATTTTTATACTTTCTGGGAATATATAAAGCTATTCTTAGAAGCAACAATTAAAAACAAATAACGTCCCACAATGCCGCGACTTGCGAGAGAACACAAACTTAAAATATTTTGATTTTAATTGAAAAAAACTAGTACTTCATTCACACTCATTAATGTGACGTCAATACTTCATTCGAACTATTCGGCTACCAATTAGCTATCATTTACGAGTTGCCTATTTCTTGCAAGTTAGAACATGTAAACTGCATTTATGATCTCAGTTTCGTTTTTTCGATTTTTGACTTTTCTATCAGCAGGAATATGAAGCCTTTTGCGTCAACATACAAGTGTGAAGCAGGCTTTTGCATTGTTGCACAGGCAACATTGGTTTTTCTTTAAAATATATTTAGAAATCGATTAGACGTAGAACCAGATTTCAGAATAAAATTGTCATCATTTTCTCCACACCCAAAATATTAATCTTTACATTAATATTTATTTTATTTATAAATACGTATATATTTTTTGTAATGCTGTTTTGCATTGCGTGCAATCTTTGTTGGAGCTACTTTTGTTTTACCATAAATAAAAGTATCCATTGTTTATCTTCTTTCATTTTAACAAAAACTCATACAATTTTATAGGTACTGGGTCACGAATCAAAAATATTAAAATAAACGGGTCACGTTAAAGAAAATAGTCAAAAGTCAATTTCAGTTTCAAGTCAATTTTCAGTCAAAGAAAAAAGTTGGGGAAACTCTGCTCTATAGCACACAACGGAAGAAAAATTGCATGACTCAATCAACAGAGGCGGCTTTTCTTTTCAGCGGCTTTTTCGTTTGTATCGCCGCGCCGCTCTATATCTGTATCTCTCAGACTCAATGCCACTACGCGGCGTATGCCCCTAACAGCTCGGCCCCGTCGATCCTGCTGCGCACCAAATACTATCACGCAAATTGTAGAAAAAATGAATTTAACAATAGGTGGTGAAACATGTTACATGTTGAATTGTTTCTGTGGACATAATAACATTTACATTAAGGTATATAAAAATTAATCTTTTTAATTTCTGTACGGCAAAAAAATGTTGGCACCAAATTTGCCGCCCTAGCCCCCAGCCACTCAGCCTGCTGGTAAATCCAGCACTATCTCCTAGTTTAGACATTGTTTTGAGACAAAACATACGCGGCAACGATTTACGCATGTATTCGGTAAACAAATGTAAGAGCAGTAAATATGTAGTGAAATAAAGGTTCACATCTTTAGAGCATAACTTATGCTCCAATCTTATGGCTCGCGTACACCTAAACCGCCATCGGCCGAAGTTTGCTCGTGCGACGACGGCGATTAACACTCAAGTGTATTTATAGAGTGGTTGGCAGGTGGTTGGTCCGAAGCAGGATCGACGGGGCCGAGCTGTTAGGGGCATACGCCGCATAGTGGCATTGAGAGAGACAGATATAGAGCGGCGCGGCGATACAAACAAAAAAGCCGCTGAAAAGAAAAGCCGCCCCTGTTGATTCAATCCAACTCTTGTAAAAGAGTGACAGCGCGTACACAAACACGGCTGTCATCGTCCGATGACGCCCGAAAACGGCCGATCATCACGATGATCCGAACTTGTTGGGATTTCTCGCCAGACTGCCGGCGTCTACAGGGCAAATTCAGTGTATTTATAGTTAAATTTTGTTGTTATCTACCTAAACGACTATGGATATTGTAAAATTAAGAACTTGTTTTTATAATAGACCAACCCTGTGGGATAAACATTAAAAAAATTAATCGACGAAATAGCACTGTTGGTAACACTGTTAGTAACACTGGTATAATATACACTGTTGCAGGGTAAGCACTTACTCGTCCGGGAAGTTCTGTCCGCCATCGGCCGACAAAATCGGTTTTGGTGTACGCTTAGCATTACATTTTAGTCTAGTTTCGTACTTTGATAAATAAATATATATCTACATTTGTAGTTAGTTATCTCTTCGTAAAGATTTTATTCTAGCAGCAATATCTAGTCGATATTAATTATATTTCATTTTAAAAATTGAATGAATTGATCGTCCTGCATATACTAAACTCCTATAAAATATAATTTTAGCACAAATATGAACAACAAAAAGTCAGGAGTTTGGAAAATATTCCAAAAAGTAACAAAAATTATGTATTTTTTATATACTCTAATAAAAATTATTTTAAATCCTATTTGAATATTTATATAAATTGTGCCACTTTTTTATTCTTTACGTAAATATAATGAAATATGAATATTTTTTTAATATATTAACCCCTTGACATACGAATAAAATGACGTTGACGAGTCCATATACATGTGATCTTATGAGATATACATGACGTCTTAGAGACGTCATTGTATGTCAAGGGGTTAAATATTATAAATGGTGAATAAATGTTTATTTTATTTGGTTTACAGCCGCAATTAATTTAATTTTATACTTAAAACCGGGTTTTAACCGGTTAACCGGTTTTTTACTTTACAAAAAACCGAAAACCGGTTTTTGAAATTTCATCGGTTTTTTGGATGGCCTAATGGCAAGGCGAGTGACATGGCAAGGCGAGAGACATGGCAAGGCGAGAGACATGGCAAGGCGAGAGACATGGCAAGGCGAGATATGGCAAGACAAGACGTGACGAGACGAGACGAGATATAGCAAGACAAGACCAGACATGGCAAGATAAGACAAGACAAGACCAAACATGGCAAGACAAACGTATTCAAGACTATACTTGTCCAGACAGACTTATTCAAGATTAGACAAAGCCAAACTAGACAGAACTAGACAAGTATAGACATATCTAGATAAGGCTATGCAATTCTAAAGGCTATGATATTAGACAAAATTAGAAAGTTATAAGATATAATTCTTATATTGTTAGTATAAAAATATGTAATAATTTGTGTGTAGTTTTAAGAATAGTTTTAATTTTCAAGTAGTTGAACACGTTGCAGGAGATATGTAGTTGTGTACGTTAGGTTAGGTGAAGAGGTAGGAAGTGGGTGACCCAGTGACCTGCATAGCGGGCAAGGACCGAAGAGTATCGAAGATGTCCGTGTCCGGCATACTGAGTGTGGATAAGAGGTGCTTAGTTCTCATCATTGGTACTGACCAGCTCAAAACATAGCGCTATGCAAAGGCAGCTCGTTTTCGTCCAGTTCCTGCTGTTTGGGGCTGCTCTGGCTTCGGCGGCTAACATTTTGGGTGAGTGCACGTGTTTCCGTGTTTTACTATCTTATTGGGATTTACATAAAAATGTTAATTTTTATTCAAATATTCTCTTAACACAGGACACGAATATTTATTTTACTCCGATCCACGAACGCTTTCTTTCCAATAATAATTTATTTACTAAATCTACATATTTTATCTCATCCTCCTATATTTACATTCTTGTTCTTTTTTCATATTCATTTCACATCATTTTTACATAAATCTTTATACCTCTATTAATAAAAAAATAACTAAATTTATTTCTTAATTCTTTTATTAATAATAATAAACTTTAAATAAATAATAATAAACTTTTTTTAAATAATAATTAACTTTAAATAAATAATAAACTTTTTTTAAATAATAATAAACTTTTTTTAAATAATAATAAACTTTGTCTATAATTTTCTAATAAAAAGCAAAAATTAAAATTCCACAAAAATTTAAAAAAACTTTCTTAAAATTATCTTAACCCCTTGACATACAATAACGTCCCTAAGACGTCACGTATATGTGATAAGATCACATGTATATGGACGCGCATTTTATTCGTATGTCAAGGGGTTAAATAAACTTTATTTAAATAATAATAAACTTTATAAAAGAAATGTTTATTAAAAACAAACGTTTACAAAAGGCTATCGACCACTAGGTCTTTCCAAACTTTATAATAATAACGTTTGTCTATGTTGGAATGTTGTTACAACGTTTTAGATTTATACACAAAAATTTGTGGGTTTTAGCAAAATTTTGGATATCATCAAATTCTAAACTTCTTTCCGTTGATAAAACACAAACAAATTAAAAGAATTTTTTCAAACTTTTATTTCAATTTATATTATTTTTTGCACAATTTATTTCTTTTTTTTTAATAATTATTTCGCGAGGTTTTAGATTTGTAGACAAAAGTTTATGGATTTTAGCAAAATTTAGAGTTTCATAAAATTTTAAATTTTCCTGATTTCCTAAAAAAAAAAACGAAATTTTAAAATTCCACAAAAATTTAATAAAACGTTGCATCAATAATTCAAATCCCATTAATAAATTTGAATATTGCTCATTTAATCAAAGAAAAAAATTATTACAATTCCCCCGAAACAATATTTGATTTGAAAATGTATTACACAATTTAAATATGTATTTTAGAAAGATATGAAAGATTGTTTCGCGCTGGCAATTAATCTCAATAGGAAGATTCATATTGCGTTTATTTCCATTCGTAGATTTACTGCTGGGCGATTCGGTCAGGGCGGGAAGCGTCGAGAAAAGGGACGAGAACGTGGAAAGTGCCGGCGAACGGACGTGCGATTGCGTCGGCCCCTCATGCATATGCTGCGTTGATTTTAATATCACCTTCATCGACCTAGGAGGGCCAGGTAACAAAAACATGTGCTTTCTTCAAATATTTTTTGGATAAATACAATTTATTGGGAATCGATTTATATCAAATAAAATAAAAAAACTTGACCTAGAATATATTGCTGCATTCGTTCGTTATGACAATATTTTTGAAAATTTCTAACTGTTCCAATTTTATTTTATTAACAAAGAATTTATTCAAGTCGAAATCGATCCATTGTAACGGTATAACAAATGCTCAGCCTGCTACTAAGAATTTTTATGCACGTAGACAAACTCAATTTATTACTGCATAAATTTCTAATTAACTTTATAATGAATTCTCGATATTAGGTTGACAGTTATTTATGTTAAAAATTTGTTTCTTTTATTTTTAATAAGGTTTTTGCAACGTTTTAGAATTGTTGACAAAAAATTGTGGGTTTTAGCAAAATTTCGAGTATCATAAAATTTTTAAATTTTGTCGGTTGATAAAGTGCAAACAAATTAACAAATTTTTTCAAACTTGCACAATTTGTTCCTTTTATTTTTAGTAATTATATTGCAAAGTTTTAGATTTGTAGACAAAAATTGGTGGGTTTTAGCAAAATTTCGAGTTTCATAAAATTATTAAATTTTGTCGATTGATAAAATGCAAACAAATGAACAGTTTTTTTAAACTTACACAATTTTCTTTTCTTTATTTTTAACAATTATTTTGCAAATTTTGTAAACAAAAATTTGTGGATTTTAGCAAAATTTCGAATTTCATATTTTAAAATTTGGTCGGTTGATAAAATACAGACAGATTAACAGAATTTTGTCAAACTTACACAATTGGTTTCTTTTATTTTTAGTAATTGTTTTGCAAAGTTTTAGATTTGTAGACAAAAATTTGTGGATTTTAGCAAAATTTCGAAATTTCATAAAATTCTAAAATTTCTTCGATTGATAAAATACAAAGAAATTAATTCATTCAATTTCAAACTTGCGTAATTTCTTTCTTTATTTTTAGTAATTATTTAACAAAGTTTTGGATTTATAGACAAAAATTTGTGGGTTTTAGCAACATTTCGGTTTTCATAAAATTCTAAAATTTTGTATGTTGATAAAACACAAACAAATTAAAAGAATATTTTTCCAACTTGCAAAATTTGTTTCTTTTATTTTTAGTAATAATTTGACAAAATTTTAGATTTGCAGACAAAAAATTGTAAATTTAGAATTCGAAATTAGCAATATTTCGAATTTAATAAAATTCTAAAATTTCGTCGATTGAAAAAATTCCAATTAACAGAATTTTTTCAAACTTTCACAATTTATTTCTTTTATTTTTTATAATTATTTTCAAAGATTTCGACTTGTAGACAAAAATTTGTGGGTTTTAGCAAAATTTGGAATTTCATAAAATTTTAAAATTTCGTCGATTGATAAAACACAAACAAATTGAAGGAATATGAGCAGAGAAATATATATTTCGTGCAATATTAATTTATTAGTGGAAACTGTTTTACAAACACAAGTGCAGTTTACAAACGTCAAAAAGGAATTAATTGTAGCGCCTCTAGCGACAAAACTTCAAACTATATTAGATTGCGTTCTATTCCAACAACCACCCCTGAACGCAAACCCATTTTTGCGATACAAAACAAATTTTTATGTACAGTTACACCTTTATTCAAAATATCTGCTATCATTTTATCACCTCTGCAATACAAAAACTTTATATTTGAATTATTAACATATTCTTTCAAAAAATGATATCTAATATCTATGTGTTTAGAACGAGGTAGATAACAATCATTAGTAGACAACTTTATAGCACTTTGATTGTCACTGAATATGGAGAAAGGACTGACTATAGGTTGTCCTAACTCTTCGTGTAGTTTACGCAGCCACAACGCCTCTTGCGCCGCCGATGACATTGCCATGTACTCTGCCTCGGCTGTCAACAGAGCAACCGTTTGCTGTTTTCTTGAACACCAGGAAATAGCACCTCCCTGCAAAATAAAAACATAGCCCGTGCAGGACTTCCGGTCATGGTTATCACTGGCCCAAACAGCATCACAGAACCCGCTTATGCTTGAGTCATCTTTGGTATAAGTGAGTTGCAGGTCTTTAGTTCCCTGTAAGTATCTTAACACCCTTTTAACTGCTGTCCAGTGTTCAGTTCTTGGCTCCTTATTAAATCTGCTTAAAGCATTAACAGCAAAAGAAATGTCTGGTCTTGTGCCCTGAGCCACATATAGTAGACATCCAATAGCCTGTCGGTATGGGTAGTCTATTTTCGTGTCTTCTTCCATGTCCTGATTGAACTTCAGACCAACCTCAATCGGTGTTTTAGAGGCTCTGCAGTCAGACATTCCAAATCTGATAAGTATATCCTTGATGTATTTTTCTTGGTCTATCACAATGGTGTTTCCTTTTCTCAATATATTTAGACCAACACACTGAAAAGCTTTGCCAAGATCCTTCATTTCCAAATGTTGCATTAATTTATTTTTCACTAACTCCTTTTCATCTTTTTGGGAAGTAAACAAAATTAAATCATCAACCCATACGGCAATGTAAATATTTTTATCCACATTGAAGTAAGCACGTGGATCAGACTTTGACCGTTGTAATCCTATACTTTGCAACACATTGTTTAGTTTAGTGTTCCACAATCTGCTTGTCTGCATTAATCCATTTATAGATTTATGAAGGTGACATACCTGTGAACCTTGTTCATACAAGTCTGGTTGTTTCATATAAATATCAGTACCAATGTCTCCCTGGAGAAAAGCTGACACCGCATCTAGCTGATCAATCTCAAGCCCTAATCTTGCTGCTAGTGCAAACAAATATCGTATGGTACTGTACCTTACAACTGGTGCAAATACTTCGTCATAATCAGTTCCCTTCCTTTGCGCAGATCCTTTTATAACGAGCCTGGCTTTGAAGCGAATTATATTTCCACTTTGGCCAGTTTTTGTTTTGAACACCCACTTGCAGGGTAGATTGTAGATTGTAGATATGGTGGTGACGACTTGTACTGCGACCTTTATAGATCTATTGTACCCCACCCTCCTCCTCCAAGTGTTGGTGTACTTACCCATTTAGAGCGCCTCCTCTAATCCTGATTCCTTTAGGAATTTCAGGATCTGGGTCGGATTCAAGGCCTGCAGCTCCTCTGTGTTCAAGCAGTGAGCCCCAAGGTACATCTGTCTCTTGCGGAGTAATGCTCCGCAGTCTTTGAACAGATGTATGGGGGTTTCCTCTGCTGAGCCACAAAATCTGCATCCATCATCCTCCTCTAGGCCTAGGGCCTTGAGATGTTTCCTAAGTCTGCAGTGTCCCGTCAGGGCTCCTGTCAGAATTCTGAGCCTGTTCCTGCTTAGTTTCAGGCAAGCTGCCGTTCTCTTCTGGTTAAAAGATCCCAGCATCACTTTGGATTGCCTTAGCCCTGGAAGTTCTTTCCAGGTTTTCATTCATTTTCCTCTTATTTCTTCATCTAAACTTTTGCGGATGGTGTTCACGCTCATACCGCAAAAGGGTTCCGGACCTATAAAGGGGTTACTGGATCCCTTGTTTGCTAGGTGATCGGCTTCTTCGTTCCCGTCTATACCAGTGTGTCCTGGTACCCAGTATAGCGTTACTTTATTATCCCTGCCAAGCTTGTTCAGCTTCCCCACACAGTCCCATACCAGTTTGGATCTGATGGTGTATGAGCTAATGGCCTTGATGGCTGCTTGGCTATCTGACAGGATAGCAATTCGTTTTTTGCGGTAATTCCTGTCGAGGTTAAACTGTGCACATCTTTCGATTGCGTGCACCTCTGCTTGGAAGATACTTGGGGATGTTCCCATGGATTGGAAGTATCTGGTACGAGGTCCAAACACTCCTGCACCAGTGCCTTCCTTTGTCTTCGAACCATCTGTATACCACTTGATGGCATTTTGCTCTATGTGGTATGCTGAGGATTCGTCGCTCCAATCGGCTTCACTACTACACATTGCTGTGTAGTTTTTCTCGAAGTGGTATTTGCATACAATTTCGTCTTTTGGTACTTCCAGCCAGGGGATCTTGGCAGCGAGGCTGTTTCGGTCTCTGCTTCCGATTATTTTGGCTCTGCCCATTCCTTCCTTGCTGAACCTTTCGATCGCCGATCTGGCGGCGCTCTCCACCACAAGGTGCAGCGGAGTCAGATCCAGCAGCAGCTCCAATGCTGCTGTCGGACACGACCCCATCGCCCCCGTGATGCAGACACACGCCAGTCTTTGAATCTTCTCAAGCTCTTTCCTCATAGAGGCCAGCTTGATTCTACTTCCCCACGCAACCGCCCCATAAGTGATTGCAGGTCTCACTATCATGGTGTACATCCATCGCAGGATAGTGGGGTTACAACCCCACGTTTTTCCTGCCAGATTTCTGCACACCATTAGGGCGCGTTTGGCTTTACCTACCACTGTCTCAGCGTGTCTATTCCATAGGAGTTTGCTATCTAGTGTGATACCCAGATACCTTATCTCCTGTTGGTATTCTACTGCCTTCCCATCTATGAGTATGGGATGTAGGCAGTTTAGTTTTCTCCTTCTAGTAAATGGTATCATCGTGGTTTTGCTCGGGTTGAGTCTCAATCCCACTGTTTGACACCATCTACTAGTTACTTTGAGGCCTCTCTGAACAATTTCACAGAGCGTTCCCTCAAATTTTCCTCTGGCCATTATGACTATGTCATCGGCGTAACCTTGACATTTGATGTCTAGGTCGTTTAGCCTAACCAGTAGTTCATCAACTACCAGGCTCCACATTAGCGGTGATAGTACACCTCCCTGTGGGCACCCTCGAGTTGTGGAGATCTTAATGGTGTCTTTTCCCACTTGTGTCTCCGCCGTTCTAGTTCTCAGCATTTCTCCCATCCACTTTGAGATAGTGCTGTCGATATTCCTTCTTTCGAGGGCCGCCCTGACAGCCTCGTGTGAGGTGTTGTCAAAAGCTCCCTCTATATCCAAGAAGGCACATATCGCTACTTCTCTAGTGCTGCTTCTATTTCGTTTGTCAGCTGATACAGGGCGGTTTCTGTGGATTTCCCTGCTCTGTAAGCATGCTGACTCCTGTGTAGTGGTGTACCTACCAGCACTATAGTCCTAAGGTAATTATCAATCACCTTCTCCATTGTCTTTAACATAAAAGATGTTAGACTAATGGGTCTAAATGACTTCGGTTGAGTGGTGTCTTTCTTCCTCACCTTCGGTATAAATACCACCTTAGCCCTTCTCCATAGCTCCGGTATATATCCGAGCGCTAAGCTACTTCTAAAGATATTTAGAAGATACGGCATTAGTTCTCTCTCTCCCTTTTGTAGGAAGGCAGGAACTAGTCCGTCCACACCTGGGGCCTTAAAAGGCTGGAAAGTGCCGATAGCCCATCTGATTCGGTTTTCCGTACAGATGGACGCTGCCCTCTTCCAGTCGGCCCGACTTGGTTTCCGTGGTTGCATCAAGCCCTCGGTCTCCCTGTATCCTCTACATCCCGGAAAATGGGTTTCTAGTAGGAGGAGAGCTCTTTGCTCTTCATCCTCCGTGAAGGTCCCATCCGGTTTCTTGAGAGTGGTTGTCATTTCCACTCTATCCTTCGCTAGTGCTTTGTGCAGTCTAGCTGCCACTGGCGTGGATTCTATGTTTTCACAGAAGGTCCTAAAGTTTTCCCTTTTTGCCCTTCTGATCTCTTTGTTGTAGGTGGTAAGCACCTCAGAGTATTCTAGCCAATTTCCGTATTGCTTGGCTTTGTTGAAAAGCCTACGTACTTTTGCTCTTAATGTAGACACATTTTTGTTCCACCATTTTTCGTCCTTATTCTCCTTCACGGTTTTTACCGGGCAGCTGGATTCAAATGCCGTGGTGATTGCTACATTTATTTCTCCTACAGCCTGCTCCAGCACGGTGTAGTGTTTGATACTACCCCGCACTGTCACCTGCTCTAGGTTTTCTTTTAGTTGGGAACTAAACATACGCCACACAGTTTGTCTGCGGTTTCGAATGGGGGTGTTTCCCTCACTCGCTCCTTCCAGCTCAAACTCTATGATCCTATGATCTGACATTGAGGGCTCATTTGAAACCCTCCACTTTTTAATTAGTTTACTTACGTTAGCGCTACCTACCGTAATATCCAGTACCTCATTTCTGACTTTAGTGACAAATGTTGGTGTGTTCCCAACGTTGTACACAATTAAGTTATCTTTAATGAGGTATTCTAAAAGGTACTCACCCCTCTTATTAGTGTCCGTGCTGCCCCACATCTCATTGTGTGCGTTCGCGTCACATCCCAGGATGAGTGGCAGCCTTCTCCTAATACAGTGTTCCACCAGCTTTTGTACTTCAATGGGTGGTATGCTGTTACCATCGCCAGGGAAGTATGCTGATGCGATCACTACTTCGCGGTGGAGACCCTCGATCTTGATGAGGGCCTGAATCGGTACTAAATCCCGCGTTAAAAATTCTGAAAGACATAAGTAATTTATGTCATTTCTTACCATAATGCAAGTTCTAGGGGAGACCTCACGGCTGTCCCATACCAACTTACATTCCCTGTTGCTAAGGTCTCTGATCTTACCTCCGTAGGTCCAGGGTTCTTGAAGCAGCGCTAGCCCTAGGTGCTGCTTGGTGAACATCCTAGCCATCACAGCTGAAGCTGCTTTGGCATGATGGATGTTCACTTGGGCTATTTTGGTGCGCCTGCTGGTCATTCTTGTTTTGTGACAGGAGGCGGCAAGTCCTCCTCTGTCATTACAAGAACATCTACTTCTGCCTCTGTAGACATGGCTGGACTGCTCATGTCTACGAGTGTGAGGTCAAGGTCGTCTTCCCGGGAATCCGGGCTGACTTCCTTGTTCTCTGTGTCGGTTTGGTCCCGTACACATGGATTATTTTTACTTTTGGAATTCATATAAATCCCACGAGTCGCAAGGGAACTAAAGGTCCACCACATCAGAGCCCCGCTTGATAGTGGTAAGGCTGGATACCCTCTGAGGTCGCCAGGTATCAGAGGGGCTCCGTAAGCGATGGCCGGTTGCCCTTGGCCATCAACCAGTCCCTTTGGGACGGGTCGCATGACACCTTGGTATTAAGGGTTTGGAAGTTCTTGGTTGTTCGCCCTCCGCCGAACGCCCCGACCAGAGTTGTTCCAGTCGTGACGTCCAACGGTATGTTGCGAAACTAAGCCCTCACACCGCGACAAGGTGACTTCCACGTGAGGGTCTCTGGCGACTTACTGCAAACCCTTCCAAATGCCAACTCCTCGTACCTAATCACAGAATTTCCCCCAATTCCCCACACATCCACCTAGATAACATTAACGTGACACCGACAACTCATATAAAATACCTAGGCATGACATTCGACAACAAACTTAAATTCAACACTGACGCTAAAATGCGGAGGACCAAAACTGTACAAAGAAGTAAACATTTCCGCTGCTTGACACAAGGAGACCAAGTTATCTCTATTTCAACGGTCGCCAAGATTTACAAATCCATCTGCAGACCTATCCTCGACTACGGACACATACTACTGACTACTACTAACAGAAAAACATACAAAATACTAGAAACGGCAGAACGAACGTCCCTACGCATAATTTCCAAACTAAGACACCCCAAAAACATCCTCCATAACCCTTCCAATGAACTCCTATACAGACTCACCCAAATCCCGAGACTCTTCGACAGACACAAACGACTGCTGACCAAATACAAAGCGACTAACTCTCACTGGATCATCACAAACCCCCTATGTATCAGACGTGACTCTACCAAACCCTCCCGTAGACACCCACTCAAAACACTCCAAGAAACAATATTCGACTTAAGACTAAACCCTCCATAATATGTAAATTCAGCTTTTTTTGTATAAATTTATTTTAAACATTAAAATGTAAACTCCTGGGCGGAGAGACCTAATGGTCGATAGCCTTTTGTAAACGTTTGTTTTTAATAAACATTTCTTCTTCTTCTAAAATTTCGTCGGTTGATAAAATACAAATTAACAGAATGTTTTCAAACTTGCACAATTTATTGCTTTTATTTTTAACAATTATTTTGCAAAGTTTTAGATTTATTGACAATAATTTGTGGGTTTTAGCAAAATTTCGGATTTCATAAATTTATTATTAAACAAACAAATAAATTTAATTTGTTCAAACTTGCACAATTTGTTTCTTTTATGTTTAGTAATTATTTTGCAAAGTTTTAGATTTTCAGACAAAAATTTGTAAATTTAGAATTCAAAATTAGCAAAATTTCGAATTTCAAGAAATTCTAAAATTTGGTCGGTTGATAAAATACAGACAGATTAACACAATTTTTCAAACTTGCGCAATTTATTTCTTTTATTTTTAATAATTTTGCAAAGTTTTAGACAAAGATTTGTATATTTTAGCAAAAATTTCGAAAAATCAACAAATTCTAAAATTTGATCGCTTGATAAATATCTAAAAATTTTGAATAATTTTGAACTTTCTAGTGGGAAAGTCTACACGGCAAAGCTTTCACGCGTAACGAATAATAGTTTAATAACAATTGTTACTCGAAATTCCTGACCCAGATCCATAATCTAGATTTCTAGATGCATCACACAACTTTTCATCACTTATTTTAATGTTTCCGATGAAAACAGAACATAAAACAACCTGAATCATTGATAGGAACTTGATGAACGTTATAAATATAAAAAGAACCCATTAAAAGTTTACACTCAATTCAAATTTTCATTTTATTACCATTTTTTCCTTTTATGATTTCCCACATATTTATTATTACCCATTTTAATAATCCCTGCTGAAAACATAAACGTCTTGTTACTACCAAGCTTCAATTACTTAAATTGACTAAATTAGCCAAGACAGTTTGTTTATGCTTTATTATTAATTAATTATGATTATAGAGATTGGTGAAACCATCCCATGTTATAGATAATCATACAAACTTAAAACAAACGGAACACAGCCTGAATATATAAATATATTCAGCCTTTCCGGAGCTCTATAACAATTATTGAGTCTTTTTTTGGACTGCCAAAACAAATCTCACATGAAAAGTTATTTTACATCTTTCAGTACACTTTCGTGGCACCTAACAAACACCATAAAAATAACATTGTTTTTAAGATCGTGTCTTTCCGATACCTTCAGTGGATAACATTGTTTTTAAGATCATGTCTTTCCGATACCTTAAGTGGATAGCTCTGTGGACGCGTTTCGAGACATATTTTCGAGATTTATCTCTCATCAGCACAGCTTTGCGTCCTTTTAGGTTAACCTAGATTATATCGTGCTGATGAGAGATAAATTTCGAAACGCGTCCACAGATAGCTATCCACTTAAGGTATCGGAAAGAGAACAAGACCATAAAAATAACATTGTTTTTAAGATCATGTCTTTCCGATACCTTAAATGGATAGCTCTGTGGACGCGTTTCGAGACATATTTTCGAGATTTATCTCCCATCAGCACAGCTTTGCTACCTTTTAGGTTAACCTAGATTATATCGTGCTATTGAGAGATAAATCTTGAAACGCGTCCACAGATCCACTTAATCCACTTAAAGTATCAGAAAGAGAACAAGACTATAAAAATAACATTGTTTTTAAGATCATGTCTTTCCGATACCATATATAAGTGGATGATGATATAAGTGGATAGCCATCTGTGGACGCGTTTCGAGATTTATCTCTCATCAGCACAGCTTTGCTTCCATTAATAAATTTTTTTGTAAACAACTCACTTCAAAACCCATGCGGTGTTTAGGGTTAGATGTTTATAATTTTGACATTTTGTGAGAGAGATGTGAACTTAGCTTGTGAACAGATGATGAAGATGTGAACAAAGCTGTTATAGAGCTCCGGAAAGGCTGAATATATTTATATATTCAGGCTGTGTTCCGTTTGTTTTAAATTATGTTTATGTTTATTAAATTATGATTATAAAAGTATTAATGAGTTTGGAATAGAAGTAATAGGTTTTGTGAGTTCTGGTGTATTAGAAGTAAATAACTACATTTAGTGCGGGTGAAGGTTTAATGGTTTATAGATTAGATTGGGCTTTGTTTTTGAAATGTCTTCGGTAATTCTGTTAAAGTAGTAAAATGTAAGTTTGGGAAATCAATAGTGGACTCAAAAGTTTGGAATATTGGGGGTAGCGGTTTTTCAAATAATGTTCCGGATTGTTTACAAATCTAAAAATCTGTAAAATAATTGTTTTTTTATGAAAATCGTTAAAAGTACATTCAATTGAATTGTTTGTACCTTGGAAAATATTCGCCTCCCTTAAAAAGGGGTGCTGTATATGTAAATAATTGTAATATCGCCAGCACTAATTGTTTTTTATGCAAATCGTTAAAAGTACATTAAAGTACATTAAATTGAATTGTTTGTACCTTGGAAAATATTCGCCTCCCTTAAACAGGGGTGCTGTATATGTAAATAATTGTAATATAACTAACACTAATTGTTTTTTATTCAAATCGTTAAAAGTACATTAAAGTACATTCAATTGATTTGTTTGTACCTTGGAAAATATCCGCCTCCCTTAAAAAGGGATGCTGTATTTGTAAATAATTGTAATATTACTAACACTAATTGTTTTTTATTCAAATCGTTAAAAATACATTAAAGTACATTCAATTGAATTGTTTGTACCTTGGAAAATATTCGCCTCCCTTAAACAGGGGTGCTGTATATGTAAATAATTGTAACATTACTGACACTAATTGTTTTTTATTCAAATCGTTAAAAGTACATTGAAGTACATTCAATTGAATTGTTTGTACCTTGGAAAATATTCGTCTCCCTTAAACAGGGGTGCAGTATATGTAAATAATTGTAATATTACTAACACTAATTGTTTTTTAGTCAAATCGTTAAAAATACATTAAAGTACATTCAATTTAATTGTTTGTACCTTGGAAAATATAGGCCTCCCTTAAAAAGGGATGCTGTATTTGTAAATAATTATAATATCATTAACACTAATTGTGTTTTATGAAAATCGATGAAAGTACATTAAAGTATATTCAATTGAATTGTTTGTACCTTCGAAAATATTCACCTCCCTTAAAAGGGGGTGCTGTAAATGTTAATAACTGTAATATCAGTAACACTAATTGTTTTTTTATGAAAATCGTTAAAAGTACATAAAAGTACATTCAATTGAATTGTTTGTACCTTGGAAAATATTCGCCTCCCTTAAACAGGGGTGCTGTATATGTAAATAATTGTAATATTACTAACACTAATTATTTTTTATTCAAATCGTTAAAAGTACATTGAAGTACATTCAATTGAATTGTTTGTACCTTGGAAAATATTCGTCTTTCTTAAAAAGGGGTGCAGTATATGTAAATAATTGTAATATTACTAACACTAATTGTTTTTTATTCAAATCGTTAAAAGTACATTAAAGTACATTCAATTGAATTGTTTGTACCTTGAAAAATATTCGCCTCCCTTAAAAAGGGATGCTGTATTTGTAAATAATTGTAAAATCATTAACACTAATTGTGTTTTATGAACATCGATAAAAGTACATTAAAATACATTCAAGTACTTTAATGTAAAATGTAAAGTAAAATGTAAGTTTGGGAAATTAATAGTGGACTCAAAAGTTTGGAATATTGGGGGTAGCGGTTTTTCAAATAATGTTGCGAATTGTTTACAAATCTAAAAATCTGTAAAATAATTGTTTTTTTAAGAAAATCGTTAAAAGTACATTAAAGTACATACAATTGAATTGTTTGTACCTTGGAAAATATTCGCCTCCCTTAAAAAGGGATGCTGAATTTGTAAATATTTGTAATATCATTAACACTAATTGTGTTTTATATAAAATTACATTAAAGTACATTCAATTGAATTGCTTGTACTCTGGAAAATATTCACCTCCCTTAAAAGGGGGTGCTGTAAATGTTAAGAACTGTAATATCAGTAACACCATTTGTTTTTTATGAAAATCGTTAAAAGTACATAAAGTACATTCAATTGAATTGTTTGTACATTGAAAAATATTCGCCTGCCTGAAACAGGGGTGCTGTATATGTAAATAATTGTAATATTAGTAACACTAATTGTTTTTTTTCAAATCGTTAATAGTACATTAAAGTACATTCAATTGAATTGTTTGTACCTTGGAAAATATTTGCCTCCCTTAAAAAGGTATGCTGAATTTGTAAATATTTGTAATATTTACAAATTAACACTACTATTAACACGATGTTCATTAACACTAATTGTGTTTTATGAACATCGATAAAATTACATTAAAGTACATTCAATTGAATTGCTTGTACTTTGGAAAATATTCACCTCCCTTAAAAGGGGTGCTGTAAATGTTAATAACTGTAATATCAGTAACACTAATTGTTTTTTTAATGAAAATCGTTAAAATTACATAAAAGTACATTCAATTGAATTGTTTGTACCTTGAAAAATATTCGCCTCCCTTAAACAGGGGTGTTGTATATGTAAATAAATGTAATATTACTAATTGTTTTTTATTCAAATCGTTAATAGTACATTAAAGTACATTTAATTGAATTGTTTGTACCTGGGAAAATATTCGCCTCCCTTAAAAAGGGATGCTGTATTTGTAAATAATTGTAATATCATTAACACTAATTGTGTTTTATGAAAATCGATAAAAGTACATTAAAGTACATTCAATTGAATTGTTTGTACCTTGGAAAATATTCACCTCCCTTAAAAGGGGGTGCTGTAAATGTTAATAACTGTAATATCAGTAACACTAATTGTTTTTTATGAAAATCGTTAAAAAGTACATAAAAGTACATTCAATTGAATTGTTTGTACCTTGGAAAATATTCGCCTCCCTTAAACAGGGGTGTTGTGTATGTAAATAATTGTAATATTACTAACACTAATTGTTTTTTATTCAAATCGTTAAAATTACATTCAATTGAATTGTGTGTACCTTGGAAAATAATCGCCTCCCTTAAAAGGGGGTGCTCACTTTTTCTAAATGAAGATTTTTCGTTTTTTGGTAAAGGTACAAAAAAATTTACTCTCAGTACATTACGAAACAAGTACAAACGAAATGGAATATAAAAATTGGTTCCAAGTATTATTTTGCAGAAACCGGGTGTTAAGTTGATAGAGCTATCGCAACGAGTATAAATAATTAATTTCGGGCTGACATTCCTCGTATCCAACTAGAAATCCACCAAATCCCACCAATCCAAAACCCACCCAGAAATAAATTGTGCAAGTTTGAAAAAATTCTGTTAATCTGTCCGTATTTTATCAACCGGCCAAATTTTAGAATATCATCAAATTAAAAATTTTGTTAAATTTCACAAATTTTTGTCTACAAATCTAAAAATTTTCAAAATAATTGCCAAAAATAAAAGAAACAAATTATGCAAGTTTGAAAAAATTCTATTAATTTGTTTGTATTTTATCAATCGACGAAATTTTAGAATTTCATGAAATTTGAAATTTTGCTAAAACCCACAAATTTTTGTCTACAAGTCTAAAACTTTGCAAAATAATTATTAGAAATAACAGAAATAAATTGTGCAAGTTTGAAAAAATTCTGTTAATCTGTCTGTATTTTATCAACCGAATTTTAGAATATCATGAAATTCAAAATTTTGCTAAAATCCACAAATTTTTGTCTACAAATTTAAAATTTTTCAAAATAATTGCCAAAAATAAAAGAAACAAATTGTGCAAGTTTGAAAAAATTCTATAAATCTGTTTGTATTTTATCAATCGACGAAATTTTATGAAATTTGAAATTTTGCTAAAACCCACAAATTTTTGTCTACAAATCTAAAACTTTTCAATGTAATTATTAAAAATAAAAGAAATAAATTGTGCAAGTTTGAAAAATTCAATTAATTTGTTTGTAATTTATCAATCGATAAAATTTTAGAATTTCATGAAATTCGAAATTTTGCTAAAATCCACAAATTTTTCTCTACAAATCTAAAACTTTGAAATAGTAATTATTAAGAATAAAAGAAATAAATTGTGCAAATTAAAAAAATTCTGTAATTTGTATTTTATCAACCGACGAAATATGAGAATTTCGAAAAAAATAAAATTTCGAAATTTTGCTTATTTATTTATTGTATTAATTTATGAAATTTAATAAAATTAGAATTTTTTAGATATCTGAAAATTTGAAATAATGCAAATTAATTTGAATAGAAGAATTTTTATATTTTTATTTTTTTAAACAAATAATTTTGAAATTTCTAGGATGTGTGAACATGAAATACTTGTCACAAGAGGAAGGGCTGAGCGTAAACGTATCATATGGGGACAGTTTGTTGCACAGCGAGGAAGTAAAAGGTCCGAATCCGGAACCAACGTGCATGTCTCTCCTTGCAAATTTAGCAGAAGTGTGCGCCCGATTTTCAAGTTTGGAACGGCACAATGATGGATTGAAGGGCTGCCTGCAATTAGAGCCGAAACTTTTGGGTGATATACAGACCCAATTTAACATTGGTTGCTTTACCATGGGACAGAACGGCATGAAACTCGACGAGGCGGCCACAGCAGAATTTACCAAAACTATCAATAACGAAACCGACAAAACAAACACAACACAGTACTAAAAAAACAAAACAAAATGATAACGATATTGAAATTTAATTATTTCAGGGCGGAATCGATTGGATTAAATGAGGAGGAAATCATTGCTGCGGTGAACGAGTCGGCACAACAAGGTTTAGCTTTCTTCGGCAATTTGTTTGGACTAGCTTTTGGGAATCAGGAAGCTAATAAAACGGAGACGGAAGCCGAAACTGAGGCAACGGAAGATCAAGCTAGACAACTAACAACGAAACTAAATTAACTTTTCAACTTGATGATTAACACCACCAAAATATGAATTTGCTTCATTTATTTTATAAGACTGTATTTTATACCTTTTTCATACAGGGTATCATTCTATTATTTATTTATTCGTCTAATTGTAAGTTAATAAAAATATTCTGCTTCTTTCAGGAATTGGTAGTGGAATATCCGACTTTTATTCCAGCGTAGCTTTAAATTACATTTAATTGCGATAATAAAAACAAACTCACATTTGTTTCTTAAGATTTTTTTTTTCGTTTTGTTGCATTTATTTAAGCAGAAAACTGTTCTGTGTCAATTAAAGCATAATAGTTTATTATAGCTCTTTTAACTGTTTACAAAGACATAGTTGTGGACACCTTTCTTGGTAACAGGAAGTTACTACTTCCTATTTCAATACGATTTTATAAAATATTTATATTAAAGACACTTGTTTCTTTTATAATTAGTAATATTTTTGCAAAGATTTAATTAAATAATTAATTTAATTTCATAGGTCTGTGAGATGCCTACCAAGGGTATAACTGCATATACATATGGAATTTGCCCCCGCGGAGTTTTCTCTTCGTACTTTAGGGATCCTTTTGGTACCAAATACAAATAATTCGGACAAAATTTGAGCTTTATCGAAACCGTTATCGAGATATTCAAAAAAAACTTTTTTTAACTTTTTATTTTTTCCCCATAGAAAAATTTAAATCTAATAAGCTCCGATTTTTTTTCCCAGTCCTTTGGTACCAAATAAAAATAATTCTGACAAAATTTGAGCTCTTTATCTAAAGCCGTTATCCAGATATTCAAAAAAAAGTTTTTTGTAAATTTTATTTTTTTTTCCCATAGAAAAATTTAAATCTAATAAGCGCCGATTTTTTTTCCAATCCTTTTGGTACCAAATAAAACTAATTCTGACAAAATTTGAGCTCTTTATCTGAAGCCGTTATCGAGATATTAAAAAAAAACTTTTTTTAACTTTTTATTTTTTTCCCCATGGAAAAATTTAAATCTAATAATCGCCGATTTTTTTCCCAATACTTACGAGTACTAGGCATGAAAAAATTTGTTTTTTATGAACCCCGGATGAAAAGCCGATTTAAAAAAAAAGAAATAAAATTAAAATCTTTTTTTTTACTGTATTTTTGAAAAGTGTCATCGGAAAAGTTTTATCAGAAAATCTCTTCTGTACTATTGGTCGATAGCCTTTTGTAAACGTTTGTTTTCAATAATCATTTCTTCTTGTAGCTATAATAAAATATTTTCATTGGAATGTAAGATCGTTTTTTAATTTTTTTCACATTGTTCCACCACATCAAAAAAATTGAAAAAATTCCTGAGTATAAAGGACTACAGAAGACATTTTCTGACAAAATTTGATGGATGAAACTTTTCAAAAATTCGGTCAAAAAAATTATTTCAGTTTTATTTCTTTTCTTAAAAATCAGCTTTCGATCTGAGAATCATAACAAACAACTTCTTTGATCCACATCAAAAAAATTGAAAAAATTCCTGAGTATAAAGGACTACAGAAGACATTTTCTGACAAAATTTGATGGATGAAACTTTTCAAAAATTCGGTCAAAAAAATTATTTCAGTTTTATTTCTTTTCTTAAAAATCAGCTTTCGATCTGAGAATCATAACAAACAACTTCTTTGATGCTTTTTACTCGTAAGTATTGGGCAAAAAACGGCGCTTATTAAATTTCAATTTTACTATCGAAAAAAAAATAAAAGCGAAAAACTAGTTTTTTTTTAATATCTCGATAACGGTTTGAGATAAAGAGCTCAAATTTTGACTGAATCGTTTTTATTTGGTAGCAAAACGATCCACAAAATATGAAGTGAAAACTCTTTAAGACGCCGGGACTTTCTTTATTTACGGGGGGGTCCACCTCAAAATATATGAGGTGGGCCCCCCAGTAAATAAAGAAAGTGAATAAACACATAGATTCTTTAATTTTTAATATATACAAGAAAGGAACATATGTATAGAAGAAATATTATATAATAATATATTAATATAAAAGAAAAACAAAATTGAACTTTATCTTTCTTGCTTTAATTTAGGCGAAATACCCCCCCCCCCTTTTTTTTCGCCTCAAAATTTTATTTATTGGTCCTCAAATGGGGGGAGGGGCACAGCCTCTTTGGGGGGGGGTTCTTTTGGGGGGCTTCCTTTGGGGGGGGGCATTCGCCCGATTGACCGACGCTAGCGACGCTACTGCCGCGGTAGCAAATTTCATATACATATTCGGCTATACCCTTTATTGAAACTTTATTACTATTTAAACTTTTTTATTATTTGAAACTTTATTTCTATTGTTATTATTAATATTTTTGCAAAGTTGCATATTTTCAGAAAACAAAAACTGTGGATTTAAAATAAAAATGTTTGTATAAATTTCCAATGAGACGTATTCCATTAAATGTCACGTATAAAACAAAATGTAATTACAAATACAAACTGAAGTATAATCTTGCAGTCGAAGTATTGTGTTCGCGAAATCTTGAACCTTAGCCAAAAGCAAAAACTTTTCCAACTTTTTCGTATTCCGTTCCCCACAAAAGAGCTTTAGCTGCATAGCTGAACCTCCATCAAAAAATCGCCTTGGAAATTTTAATTTATTTTACAGCTTTGCACATATACATTTCTGAAATTATCTCATCAAATTAAGAAAGAAACTAATGAAATTGATGGAATGAAATTACGTTTCTTATCTTCAAACTCAATAATTAAAAAACATTCGATCTCATCAAATTTCTATTTGAATTCGATGTTTTAATGTTTGATTCGATGATTAATAAGATTGTAATTAGGATATACCTTTTTTTAAATTCAAAATATTCATAGTTTTTCTTATATTTTTCGATTTAACTGTGAAAAATTACATTTCAGCTGGATTTCGTTTCCTTTGTGAAACCGTGCTGCATCTAAATAGTTAAACTATGCGTCTCCAAGAAGAATAGTTCCCAACATTTTGGTTTCCTTCCACGAAAAACCTTTCCCTACGACTTGAATTGCAGCCAACTGCAGGAAATCCTAAATTTATTCCAGATCCTCATAAGATCCTTTATTATTCAAACAATCCAAAAATCAAATCTTCGCAATCATTTCATTTCAATATTCAAATTCACTAGACAGACAAGACTAGACAGACAAGACTAGACAGACATGACTAGACAGACAAAACTAGACAGACAAGACTAGACAGACAAGACTAGACAGACAAGACTAGACAGACAAGACTAGACAGACAAGACTAGACAGACAAGACTAGACAGACAAGACTAGACAGACAAGACTAGACAGACAAGACTAGACAGACAAGACTAGACAGACAAGACTAGACAGACAAGACTAGACAGACAAGACTAGACAGACAAGACTAGACAGACAAGACTAGACAGACAAGACTAGACAGACAAGACTAGACAGACAAGACTAGACAGACAAGACTAGACAGACAAGACTAGACAGACAAGACTAGACAGACAAGACTAGACAGACAAGACTAGACAGACAAGACTAGACAGACAAGACTAGACAGACAAGACTAGACAGACAAGACTAGACAGACAAGACTAGACAGACAAGACTAGACAGACAAGACTAGACAGACAAGACTAGACAGACAAGACTAGACAGACAAGACTAGACAGACAAGACTAGACAGACAAGACTAGACAGACAAGACTAGACAGACAAGACTAGACAGACAAGACTAGACAGACAAGACTAGACAGACAAGACTAGACAGACAAGACTAGACAGACAAGACTAGACAGACAAGACTAGACAGACAAGACTAGACAGACAAGACTAGACAGACAAGACTAGACAGACAAGACTAGACAGACAAGACTAGACAGACAAGACTAGACAGACAAGACTAGACAGACAAGACTAGACAGACAAGACTAGACAGACAAGACTAGACAGACAAGACTAGACAGACAAGACTAGACAGACAAGACTAGACAGGCAAGACTAGACAGACAAGACTAGACAGACAAGACTAGACAGACAAGACTAGACAGACAAGACTAGACAGACAAGACAAGACAGACAAGACTAGACAGACAAGACTAGACAGACTAGACAGACAAGACTAGACAGACAAGACTAGACAGACTATACTAGACAGACAAGACTAGACAGACAAGACTAGACAGACAAGACTAGACAGACAAGACTAGACAGACAAGACTAAAACAATTAACTCTCAAATTAATTTATTAACCAAAAAGATTCATATATGTTACGGTAAAAGTACAAAATCGGCAAATGTAAACATTTACCGGTATATGTATACATCTACCAATGTGATAGGTAAATGTGAGTTTAAATCTGAGATCAGCTTTATATATCTTCTTTTACCGGAAAATGTGTACTTTTTGTGCGTTACAATATCACGTGTGTCTTGTTGGACAGCCCATGCGTTGTGTATTTTATTGTAAACCTCTAACAATTGCCAACAACATTATGTTTACATTTGCCGGAAATAATTGGGAAATGTATGTTGAGCTCACATTTACCAACCAAGAAGGTAAATGTGCACATATACCGGTAAATGTGCACATTTAGCAAACTACGTACTTTTACCGCAACAAATATGCAGATAGATATTGGTAAGTCAATACAATGATTCAAATAGATATTTCCGCGCTAAAGCAGAAATAATTCAAGAAAATTTGTCAAAAACTAAATTTTATATAATTTCCATTAAACTTTACCTACATTATATTATAATATTCTGGTATTTCCTTGGAGATGAGACCTTGCGACAGGTGTTACAGGGAACTTTAAATACCGGAAATCCTGGCCTAGATCTTCCAACCTTCCCTTATAGATTTCAGCTTGTCGCATTCAATTTGAGACTGTGATAAGTCCTAATACCTCGAATATTTTCTCACCGATCGCCCGATTATTCCTTATCTATCTATAGCTCGCCCCAACGGTCACTCACAGCTTTAATCTCCTTGTATAACATAGCTTGACCAAATCCAAAACGTTTCAGAGATTTCAAGGAAGATATTACAACAAATACTAAAATAGACTGGACAGACAAGATTACACACAGGAGATTAGATAGATTAGACTAGACAGAGGAGATTAGATAGACAAGATTAGACAGACAAGACTAGACAGACAAGACTAGACAGACAAGACTAGAAAGACAAGACTAGACAGACAAGACTAGACAGACAAGACTAGACAGACAAGACTAGACAAACAAGACTAGACATACAAGACTAGACAGATAAGACTAGACAGACAAGACTAGACAGACAAGACTGGACAGACAAGACTGGACAGACAAGACTTGACAGACAAAAATAACCAGACAAGTCTAGACAGACAAGACTGAACAGACAAGACTGGACAGACAAGACTGGACAGACAAGACTGGACAGACAAGACTGGACAGACAAGACTGGACAGACAAGACAGGACAGACAAGACTGGACAGATAAGACTGGACAGACAAGACTGGACAGACAAGACTGGACAGACAAGACTAGACAGACAAGACTAGACAGACAAGACTAGACAGACAAGACTGGACAGACAAGACTGGACAGACAAGACTTGACAGATAAGAATTGGACAGACAAGACTAGACAGACAAGATTGGACAGAAAAGACTGGACACACAAGACTGGGCAGACAAGACTGGACAGACAAGACTGGACAGACAAGACTGGACAGACAGGACTGGACAGACAGTACTGGACAGACAAGACTGGACAGACAAGACTGGACAGACAAGACTGGACAGACAAGACTGGACAGACAAGACTGGACAGACAAGACTGGACAGACAAGACTGGACAGACAAGACTGGACAGACAAGACTGGACAGACAAGACTGGACAGACAAGACTGGACAGACAAGACTGGACAGACAAGACTGGACAGACAAGACTGGACAGACAAGACTAGACAGACAGCACTAGACAGACAAGACTAGACAGACAAGACTGGACAGAAAAGACTGGACAGACAAGACTGGACAGACAAGACTGGACAGAAAAAACTGGACAGACAAGACTAGACAGACAAGACTAGACAGACAAGACTAGTCAGACAAGACTAGACAGACAAGACTGGACAGACAAGACTGGACAGACAAGACTTGACAGACAAGAATGGACAGATAAGGCTAGACAGACAAGACTGGACAGAAAAGATTGGACAGACAAGACTGGACAGACAAGACTGGACAGACAAGACTGGACAGACAAGACTGGAGAGACAAGACTGGACAGACAAGACTGGACAGACAAGACTGGACAGACAAGACTGGACAGACAGGACTGGACAGACAGTACTGGACAGACAAGACTGGACAGACAAGACTGGACAGACAAGACTGGACTGACAGGACTGGACAGACAAGACTGGACAGACAAGACTAGACAGACAGGACTGGACAGACAGTACTGGACAGACAAGACTAGACAGACAAGACTGGACAGACAAAACTGGACAGACAGGACTGGACAGACAGGACTGGACAGACAGTACTGTACAGACAAGACTGGACAGACAAGACTGGACAGACAAGACTAGACAGACGAGACTAGACAGACGAGACTAGACAGACGAAACTAGACAGACGAGACTAGACGGACGAAACTAGACAGACGAGACTAGACAGACGAGACTAGACAGACGAGACTAGACAGACGAGACTAGACAGACGAGACTAGACAGACGAAACTAGACAGACGAGACTAGACGGACGAAACTAGACAGACGAGACTAGACAGACGAGACTAGACAGACGAGACTAGACATAGGAGACTAGAAGGACGAGACTAGACGGACGAGACTAGACGGACGAGACTATACGGACGAGACTAGACAGACGAGACTAGACAGACGAGACTATACAGACGAGACTATACAGACGAGACTAGACAGACGAGACTAGACAGACGAGACTAGACAGACGAGACTAGACAGACGAGACTAGACAGACGAGACTAGACAGACGAGACTAGACCGACGAGACTAGACAGACGAGACTAGACAGACGAGACTAGACAGACGAGACTAGACGGACAAGTCTAGACAGACAAGACTGGACAGACAAGACTAGACAGACAAGACTAGATAGACGAGACTAGACAGACAAGACTAGACAGACAAGACTAGACAGACACGACTAGACAGACAAGACTAGACAGACAAGACTGGACAGACAAGACTGGACAGACAAGACTGGACATACAAGACTGGACACACAAGACTGGACAGACAAGACTGGACAGCCAAGACTGGACAGACAAGACTGGCCAGACAAGACTGGACAGACAAGACTGGACAGACAAGACTGGACAGACAAGACTGGACAGACAAGACTCGACAGACAAGACAAGACATACAAGACTAGACAGACGAGACTGGACAGACGAGGCTAGACAGACGAGACTAGACAGACGAGACTAGACGGACGAGACTAGGCAGACGAGACTAGACAAACGAGACTAGACAGACGGAACTAGACAGACGAGACTAGACAAACGAGACTAGACAGACGAGACTAGACTGACGAGACTAATAATAATAACCTTTATTGGCATAATTAAAATAATTTCCATACAAAATATACATACAAAATAAAACAATAAAAAATAATAAAAAAGTTGTGAAACTAAAACCCCATTAAAAAGAAAAAATAAATTTTACCACCCTATAAACCTATACTTCAACACCTATACATCGGACATAAGCTCACAAAAAAAAAAAAAAACTAAACCGCAACACTCAAAAAACTACCCCGTCGCATCCGCTCTTTCCATGTTTTCACTCTGTGTAAAAACGACAGTCCCTTCCCGCTCTCGTCCATACACTCCCTCCAATCCTTTCCTCGCCTTCTCTCCTGGTCATTCCACTCCGCCATCGTGCATTCTTCCAACCAATGACTCCACATATCTTCCTTCAACCCACACACCAAACACCTTCTACTTTCCTCCTTCATCCAATGTCTCCTTCCACGCTCTTCATTGCCACACCTAAATCTCGCCAACACTGACTGGTCGTCCGACCCTTTACTTGTCCTCAAATAACCAGGAACACGGCCATGCACTTGTATCTGACTGTAGCCTTGGTGATATTTACTAGCCTCTATTTTCGATTGGCGCTCTTGGAAGTCCACTTCTAATAACCTCTCTTTTAGCATCCGTTTCCACTGAGCACCCGCACTTTTTTCCGTTTCCAACCCCTCGGATGATAACCCGCCTCTCTCATACAGTTTCCTTTTATTCAACCCCCAACCGCTCTCTCTTCTACCACTTAACCCCTCTTTATTCACTACTCGAAAGATTTCCTTTATTATCCTTTCATCTCCTAACCCATCCACCCTATACTCGAAATTTATCACTCTTTCCGCAGCTATTACCGCCACCTTACAAGCACTCACTTCCTGAAGCACAATGTGACCAGGCGTCGACCTATCAAGTTTCAACACTTTCTTATAAAACTTTAGCTGCACCCTTTCGATCTTGTCTTCCTCTTTCGTTCCCCAGACCTCGCATCCATACAGTAACACGCTTCGCACACATGCCTTCCATATGGTCTCTGCTGCTCTAAAGTTTCCATCAAAGTTCCTTTTCCAAACCTCCCAGATACGACCCGCCGCCACCCATGCCTTCTTTGTAACATACTCTATGTGTTCTTTATTACTGTATCCAGTCCCAAAGACATACCCCAAATACTTAAATTTACTAACTTCCTCTATTTCAGTACCCTGCCATTCAAACCTTTCTTTCTTATATCGCCCACCCCTTTTAAACCGAATCCATTTTGTTTTACCAACATTCACCCTTAAATCCCTCTTTTCGAAATACCTGCCGAGCCTTTCAATCACGTCCTTCATCTCACTAGCCGACTTTGCAAATACCACCATGTCATCCGCATATGCCAAGCTCCACACCTTCTTTTTCCCAATCACCACTCCTCCAGCTTGCCCGGCCTGTAGAACCTTTTCCATATCCGCCACATACAGATTGAACAGCGTGGGACTCAAAGGGCAGCCTTGTCTCAGGCCCTTCCTCACCTCAAAATAGTCCGATTCCCATTCATTCGCTACTACCTTACAGACCGTTTCCTCGTACAAATTCCTGATGTTCCTTCTTACACTCTCTGAGATACCTAGCTTGCCCAAACACTCGTCAAGTCTCCTTCTGTTCACCGAGTCATATGCGGATTTCAAATCAATGAAAAGAGCAAACAGGCATCCCTTTCTTATTCCTTGGTCTATGATGACTCTCAAGGTCACCAGGTGTTCCACCGTGCTCCTTCCTTCTCTGAACCCCGCTTGTATTTCCGGCAAAAGCTTCCTTTCATTGATTTCCTTCCTCAAGCGACAATCCAGGATTTTAGCAAATATTTTGTATGAGGAGTTCATCAAAGTTATACCTCTATAATTTTCTAGCGCGTCCCTCGTTCCACTCTTAAACACCGGTTGAATTATCCCCACTTTCCAGCTGACTGGTATCCTTTTCTCTCCTCTCCCTATCCTTCTCAATTCCTCCGTAAACTTCTCCTTACAGATTCCAGGTGCTTTTTTCCACGCTTCATTTCCGAGCCCATCCAAACCTCCCGCTTTTCTTGGATTTAGGGAATCAATAACATCCTCCACCTCTGTCACGGTGATATCCTCGGGGAGCTCTTCCTGCTTTCTCTGTCGATCTCCTGAACTATCATCTCTTTCTGACCACATCTCCACCCCTCCTAGCATCCTCATGAAGTGGTTTTGCCATTCTTCTATCGCAATGCTCTTGGGTAATCTTTCCTTCCTTTTCCTATTCTCTCTCACGTATTTCCACAGTTCAGCTTCCGTCTTGATTTCTCGTACCCGCTGCTTCTCCTTCTCCTCCCAAAGCTCCTTTTTCTTCTTCTCCATTTTTTGCAATTCTGTTTTCGCTTCCAGCACGTGCACTTTGAGCCCTTCTCCCTTTCTCCATTCTCTCATAGCTTCTCGAAACCTTTGCTTTGCGTTCCGCACTTCCCCGTCGTACCATGCTCGGCCTGGAAACGCTTCTTTGATTTTCTTTTTCACAAGTGCAGATTCCATTTTCTTTGCCATCATGTCTATATCCTCTATGACGTTCCACTCTACCTCTTCTAATTTCCTTCTGTATTCTTCTGTCGCCTCCTTATCCCATCTGGCCACCCATTTCTCCGCCTTAACATCTTTCTCCCTTTGCTGCTTCAACGACACCACTACCGGCATATGATCCGACTCACTTCTTATTCCGATTTCCATCAGTTTTATTTGCCGTCTCGCCGCATCATTTGTAATTATTAGGTCAATAACTGAGGTACCCATTGCACCCACAAACGTAAATTCTCCCTCCCAGTCGCCCTCAATACACCCATTCAAAATATCCCATTGGTTCTCTAACACCCACGCCAACCAAACATTTCCCTCTGCATTTTTAATTTTGTCTTTAGAATTCCTTCTTATCACATCACCCGTCTTATCCACCGTATTGACCTGCTCTTCTCCTATCCTAACGTTCCAATCACCTCCTAGTAGCAAGTTTGTCGTTACCATATCTTCTAAATTCCTCTTTATACCCTCTTTAATTTTTTCCAGTCCCTTATTATTGTAAACGGTTGCTATCTGCCACCACTCCCCCTCCAGTTCTACCTCCCTAAAAACTAGACCCTCCACCTCTTCTAGAATTCTCTCCGATTCCTTGATGCCTCTTCTGACCCCTGTTATTATTCCCCCCTTTGCCCTTCCGTAGTCACTCTCTCTCCGTGCCGGTTGTATCCTCCAATTGTACTCCTTGGGGAGTCTCTCTTTACAGGCTTCCCATTCCTTCTCTTGAACCCAGGTCTCCACTAACCCAACTATTTCGAATTACCTAAAGAATTCTATAAAAGACCCATCCACCTTATCCAATTTCTTCCTGAGCCCTGCTACATTCCAAAACATTAGCTTTACATTTTCCTTTTCCGTTCCGTCGTTGTGTAACTGTCCCCTCTTTCTTTGGTCGTTTATTCGTTTTTTGCTACCTTGTCCCATGGTACCCAATTCCCATCTATTTCCATTCTTTGGTATCCTACTTTAATCTGGTGGCCCCTTTCCTTGAGTACCTTTGCCTTCCTTAACAGTTCTTTCTGGATTCCTTGTTCCTTAGGGGTGAAATCATCTTGAATGAATACGTTTGTACCTCTAAGCTTGCGTTTGTTTCTCATTATGTCCTTTTTTACCTCCCAACTTTCTAATTTTAACATAATCGGGCCTTTACTTTCTCTATTATCCCTATTCGAGCCAAGCCTGTATGCACTCCCGAAACCTTCGTTTAAACCTAGCTTTTCCCGAAATATGTTCTTTGCCTTTTCCCGCCAATCTTCTCCTTCAATTCCATAAATAACAATGTTATTTCTTAATTCCCGCCTTAGTCTCCTCTCTTCCGTATCTTTTAGTTTAGCCAGCTCCTCTCTCATTGCCTGACGTTCCTCCTCCCACTTACTCTCGGTTCTTCTCTTCTCCTCCTGACGAGACTAGACTGACGAGACTAGACAGACGAGACTAGAAAAACGAGACTAGACAGACGAAACTAGACAGACGAGACTAGACAGACGAGACTAGACAGACGAGACTAGACATACTAGACTAGACAGACGAGACTAGGCGGACGAGACTAGACAGACGAGACTAGACAGACGAGACTATACAGACGAGACTATAGCGACGAGACTAAACAGACGGGACTAGACAGACGAGACTAGACAGACGAGACTAGACAGGCGAGACTAGACATACGAGACTAGACAGACAAGACTAGACAGACAAGACTTTTTTTGTTTTAAAAGTAGTTCGGTGGAAGCTCTCACCAAACCCCTATTCCACCTTGGCTTTTAGTTTGCGCCACCCCGGTATCGCATATTTTGCATTCGTTCAGGGTGGGCAGCCCGGACTACACGGACACGGTTATTGAAAACCGCCCTGGTTGTTGTCTCCCCGACCGAAACTTAATACTGGCGTCAATTTATTTTAACTTCCCAATTTCTTCTAGGTCAACACCAAATGTGCTATTAACGTTATAATCTGTCACCAATTCTGCATACCTACCCCATTTACCACCCTATCATACCCATCCTGCCCTATCCTAATCCTACCATTTTACCATTCACTCTAGCATAGTTTAGGTTAGTTCTACCTTAATTACCGTAGCTTAGTTCTCATAGCATAGCTTAGTTACTACCTACCACCTATAGTCCATTTTTTTTAAGAATGCAGTACAAGGAAGCTAGGGCTTATTTTACCTTGTTCTCTGATTGGCTTAAATCGAGGAGAAGTTAACACCAAAGATATTTACTTCTCCATCTCAACCTCTTTTCTCTCTTTATTTTCAGCTGTTCGTTGTCAATGGCTGCCATGTCAATTCACAATTATCATCTGATCTGTTTGTATCATTTAGATATTTTGCGTTTTTCTCCATTTATTTATTTGTATTTTATTACTACTGTTACCATTTGGTATATTTAATCAATAATAACAAGATATTCAATGAAACCATTAGTAAATTATCAATTTTATATTCAAGTTAATATATTTGAATTTAGCGCCAAATTTTGTAACTGGATTGAACATTTTTCATAGTGTAAAGCAGGTTTCTAGTTACTGCATTCTTAAAAAAAATGGACTATAGTGCTAGATAAATTCATGTATAGTTATGCTAGCCATAAAATTAAAGTAGCTTAAGATAACCGGCTCAGTGCGAGATCGGCAAGAAGGCAATGTATTCCTCTTACATAATAAATAAATAAGATGTCTCCCCGACCAGGATTCGAACCCGGGTCTCACGCATTGGAAGGCGGCTATTTAGACAGACAAGACTAGACAGACAAAACAAGACATACAAGACTAGACAGACAAGACTAGACAGACAAGACTGGACAGACAAGACTAGACAGACAAGACTAGACAGACAAGACTAGACAGACAAGATTAGACAGACAAGACTGGACAGACAAGACTAGACAGACAAGACTAGACAGACAAGACTAGACAGACAAGACTAGACAGACAAGACTAGATAGACAAGACTAGACAGACAAGACTAGACATACAAGACTAGACAGACAAGACTAGACATACAAGACTAGACAGACAAGACTAGACAGACAAGACTAGACAGACAAGACTAGACAGACAAGACTAGACAGACAAGACTCGGTGGTGTAGTTGACAACATACCCGCCTTTCAATGCGGGAGACCCGGGTTCGAATCCTGGTCGGGGAGGCGACAACTAGGGCGGTTTTCATTAACCGTCCGGGCTGCCCACCCTGAATGAATGCAATATTTGCGATACCGGGGTGGCGCATACTAAAAGCCAAGGTGGAATAGGGGATTTGGTGAGACAGACAAGACTAGACAGACAAGACTAGACAGACAAGACTAGACAGACAAGACTAGACAGACAAGACTAGACAGACAAGACTAGACAGACAAGACTAGACAGACAAGACTAGACAGACAAGACTAGACAGACAAGACTAGACAAACAAGACTAGACAGACAAGACTAGACAGACAAGACTAGACAGACAAGACTAGACAGACAAGACTAGACAGACAAGACTAGACAGACAAGACTAGACAGACAAGACTAGACAGACAAGACTAGACAGACAAGACTAGACAGACAAGACTAGACAGACAAGACTAGACAGACAAGACTAGACAGACAAGACTAGACAGACAAGACTAGACAGACAAGACTAGACAGACAAGACTAGACAGACAAGACTGGACAGACAAGACTAGACAGACAAGACTAGACAGACAAGACTAGACAGACAAGACTAGACAGACAAGACTAGACAGACAAGACTAGACAGACAAGACTAGACAGACAAGACTAGACAGACAAGACTAGACAGACAAGACTAGACAGACAAGACTAGACAGACAAGACTAGACAGACAAGACTAGACAGACAAGACTAGACAGACAAGACTAGACAGACAAGACTAGACAGACAAGACTAGACAGACAAGACTAGACAGACAAGAGTAGACAGACAAGAGTAGACAGACAAGACTAGACAGACAAGACTAGACAGACAAGACTAGACAGACAAGACTAGACAGACAAGACTAGACAGACAAGACTAGACAGACAAGACTGGACAGACAAGACTAGACAAAAACAAAACTAACTAACTAGACTAACTAGACATGTGACACTAGACAGTGTCACATGTTTGACAAATGAAAAGATATAGAACAAATTAAAATTGATTTAAAAATGGACCCGCAAAGCGCCAGCCCTGAACTAGTCAGACAATTGATTTAAAAAAAAATGAAATTCTATTTTACCGATCAAAAGTTAGTAATGTTGATATCAAGCGATAGATGTCGCGGTGATTTGACGTTTCACTAGTTGTATATTTTTGTTATTTATTAGAAAACAATTTCCAATATTTAACAATAAAGACCGATAATGTGAGTTCCACTGAAATCTTAAGTACATTGGGTAGTTTCTTGTGCAAGCACTCGACACGACTGCGTTGATAGCAGTGGGGCAAGGTGGGATTCAAACATAAACAATGTTGGCAAAGTGATATGAATTTCCTGTATTATATCACTAACATATTGTTAATGATCTTCATATCCTTTTTCCATTGGGAACGTCACGATTACACATTCCATGAATCATTAACACTGGCGACAAAGTAACATGTCCGGCTTCATAAGCAAACCGTCGAGTGGCTGGATCCATGCCGATGGGGTCATCTCCAAACAAGGCGCATCATACGCCGTCAGAGTAAGCAACAATCCTTTCTACTTACCCAACAAAACTCCAATTCTTTGTTTTAGTATATCGGTTGTTTAGAAGTTCGAGTTTCTATGAGAGTCCTTGACTTTCAAACAAGATCTAATGTCGCTAAGTAACTAGTCCTAATTAAGTTATATGCCTGTCTGTAATAATTTGTTTTTAGAGTTTGTATAAGTCGCGTGTGTGAGACTGCGGGTTTGAAGACGGCTGATAAAAAGCAGAGGATTAATAAGAAGGTGATAAAGGCGATAGCGGAAGAACCAAAAATGGATTACGCAGGCACAAATGTAAACTTGAACATTTCAAGCACTAGTTTGAAGTTGACTTGTCTGGATTCTGGTGTTCTCATAGCTAGTCACGACATGCCGCGCATCTCATTTGCATCTGGAGGAGATCTTGTAAATAAAACTACGTTAAAACAATTTATTGTTTGTTATGGTTTATGGTTGTTTCAGGATACGTTAGATTTTGTTGCTTATATAGCGAAGGATGCGAATGATTGGAGAGCTTGCTATGTGCTGGAATGTGGTGGTGGCCTTGCGAAAGACGTCATCTCAACTATTGGACAAGCCTTTGAGCTTCGTTACAAACAGTACATGAAGCCAGCGTAAGTCAATTCCCTTTCTTCTTCTTCTTTCAAATAGGTCTACTTTGGACCATGCTTGTTCAACTGTTGGGCTTTGACCTTTGCCCAGTATTGTCGCATCTTCTGCCGGTGTAACTCCTTTCTGTCTTCTGTCCTTTCTAGGGGGTACCTTTCCTTTGAGGTTTTTCCTCAAATCCACGACTTCCTTCAGGGTGCGTCTCACAGACTGTCGGTTTTTGAGGTCTGTTATTCCCAGTTCTTTAATATCCTTCTCGGTCTCTGTTAGTCAAGTGGTTTTTCAGTCAAGTGGTTTACGAAGCTTCTTGTTTTGCCAGAAGGTGAACAGACAGTTGGTTAGTCGGTTTGGAGGCAATCTTGCAACGTGACCATAGAAAGCTACCCTTCTTTTCCTTGCACAGTCAGAGAGCATCTCAATATGAGCTCAGAGGATAAGAGATAATATAGCTCAGAGTTATGCCACCTTCAGAATTCCCCATCTTCCTTTACCGGGCCTAGGATCTTCCTGAGAATTCTCCTCTCTCTGATTTCCAATTTCTCTATTAGACCCCTTCGGTTCAAGGAAAGACACTCCATGGCATATAGGGCTCTTGGTTGTGAGATTGATGTCTAGTGCTTAAGTTTCAGGTTGCGTGACAGGCATTTCTTATTGTAAGTGTTCTTAGTCAGCCGATAGGCTAGTTCTAACTTGCTGACTCTCTTGGATAATGATGCTCTTTCTGATAAGTTGGGTTCAATCCATCCGCCGAGATACTTAAATTTCTCAGTCTTGATGTTTCCCTGTTCTAGTAACATCTCTCTGTTTGCTTCTCTGATGTTGGTGAAGAATTCTGTTTTCTCCAGCGACACTTGAAGACCCAAGTTTTCTGAGGCAGTTTACCTGCATTGTTGCCATCTCAAGAGAATCAGCAAACAGTGCCATGTCATCTGCAAAGGCCAGGCAATCTACAACCAGTCCATCGTTCTTACGTCCCAGGTAGATATCACTTGGAGCACCCAAATTGTTCAGTTCCTTGCGCCATTCTCTCATAACCTTTTCAAGGACACAGTTGAAGAGAAGTGGAGAAAGTCCATCTCCTAGTCTCACTCCAGTTTTTATTTCGAAGCTTTCTGAAATCTCGCCTCTAAATTTAACCTTGGAATGGGTGTTGGTCAAAGTTTCTAGGATGAGTCTGCGGGTTTTGTTGCCTAGTGCTAGATCCTGGAGGTCTTTGTTAAGTTTTCTCTATCAATGAAATCGTATTCCTTCCTAAAAGCAACAAAGGTGACGACCACCTTGTGGTTTCTCATCTTGGAGTATGCAAGTACAGTTTTAAGATTGAGGATCTGTTCAACACAGGATCAGGTCTTTTGCCTCAGTCTGAAGCCCCCCTGGTATTCTCCCAGTTGACTATCCAACTGATTTTCTGCCCTTGTTTGTAACGCCTTCGAAAGAATCTTGTATGTTACCGGGACGAAAGAAATTCCATGGTAGTTGCTTAGATCAGGGGTTCTCAAACTTTTCGAAGTCGGGGAACACTAAACCGTGATATATTTTTAAGCGGAACATCTACAATATAATATAAACGTTAAGACAGGGCGCAGGTAGCTTTTTGACACCAAAAGAGTAATAACAAACACATTAATGTTCGCAGACCCTCTGTTATTATAGAGCATAATGGAATAAGAATCGTGTCGCAGTATGTGATTGGCAACCCCTGCTTCAAAGTGCTACTTTTAGTAAATAAAATATGTACCGATATTGATTGATGCAAATATATTTATTGCAAACACAATTAAAATTACACTGAGCTTGACCATCTTGACAGATCTCAGCGAATTTTCAATCTCAGACGAATAAATGATAAAGCCACACGCATTTCTTCTTCTAAATTCTCTAGACTCTCGCATTTGTTTGTCTATATATTAACCATAGTTGAAAATCCTGCTTTGCAAAGATATGACGTGGTAAATAAAAATAATAAATTCAGGGCTTTTTTGCTTACATGTATTTGGGTCTTTAACAGAGGGGTCAACATTTGGGTCAACAGAGGGTTTAACATTTGGGGTCTTTAACAGAGATCCAAACATTTTCAGGAGTGTTTCCATGGAACTGTAATTTTAATCCGCGATCTGAAGAAAGTGACGTCTTCTCCTTTTAAGGTAAAACTAGAAAATTGGGAAGAAACAAATCAATTTTCTTAGCCCATCTTATTATTCTGGTCTTAACAAAGCCTAACAAAAATATTTGCAAGTTTTTCTTTTATTGTTGATTCAACCGATCTTTCAACTATTGATGATTCAACAAATGTTCCATTATCAAAGAAACGATTGCGTCGTTGGTATCTTGCAGAGAGGGAACATTTCTGTGTTTCTCTCCCTTTCGTGTCTTTTCCATAGTAAAAGTATTTTTGTCATTGAACATAATTTGTCGGTCGATGTAAAAATGTTTTCATCTTTTCCTGGCATACTTACGCCAAATTATTGCAGCAATCATAATTTTTTAGATAATTCACAAAAAGTTTTTGATTTTATGATTCATAAAAGAACAATTCATTTTTTAATGCCAACACACGATTTTAAACCTTACCTCGTGACAACCTCCTTACTTCGGTATGAAGTAGTAAACACTCACAATCTGCTTCCATCGATGAACAAAGTTGTTTCATTCTTCATCGATCAGTTCATCTTCAGTTTATTTTTATACATTTGATATTTATTTTGATACATTTGACATCTATTTTGACACACTTGACATTTATTTTGATACGTTTGACATCTATTTTGACACAATTGACTTCCAATTTTAACACATTTGACATTTATTTTGGTACATTTGACATATATTTTGATACATTTCACATATATTTTGACACATTTGACATTTATTTTGATATATTTGACATTTCTTTTGATATATTTGACATTTATTTTGATACATTTGACATCTATTTTTACATATTTGACATTTCTTTTGATACGTTTGACATCTATTTTGACACATTTGACATCTATTTTAACACATTTGACATCTATTTTAACACAATTGACATTTATTTTGGTACATTTGACATATATTTTGACACATTTGACATTTATTTTGATATATTTGACATTTCTTTTGATATATTTGACATTTATTTTGATACACTTGACATCTATTTTGACACATTTGACATTTATTTTGATATATTTGACATTTATTTTGATATATTTTACAATTATTTTGATACATTTGACATCTATTTTAACACATTTGACATTTATTTTGATACGTTTGACATCTATTTTGACACATTTGACATCTATTTTAACACATTTGACAATTATTTTGGTACATTTGACATATATTTTGACACATTTGACATCTATTTTAACACATTTAACATTTATTTTGATACGTTTGATTCTATTTTGACACATTTTACATCTATTTTAACACATTTGACATTTATTTTGATACATTTGACATATATTTTGACACATTTGACATATATGTTGACACATTTGACATCTATTTTGACACATTTGACATTTATTTTGATATATTCGACATTTATTTTGATATATTTGACAATTATTTTGATACATTTGACATTTATTTTAACACATTTGACATTTATTTTGATACGTTTGACATCTATTTTAACACATTTGACATTTATTTTGGTACATTTGACATATATTTTGACACATTTGACATCTATTTTGACACATTTGACATTTATTTTGATATATTCAACATTTATTTTGATATATTTGACAATTATTTTGATACATTTGACATCTATTTTAACACATTTGACATTTATTTTGATACGTTTGACATCTATTTTAACACATTTGACATTTATTTTGGTACATTAGACATATATTTTGACACATTTGACATCTATTTTGACACATTTGACATTTATTTTGATATATTCGACATTTATTTTGATATATTTGACAATTATTTTGATACATTTGACATCTATTTTAACACATTTGACATTTATTTTGATACGTTTGACATCTATTTTAACACATTTGACATTTATTTTGGTACATTTGACATATATTTTGACACATTTGACATCTATTTTGACACATTTGACATTTATTTTGATATATTCGACATTTATTTTGATATATTTGACAATTATTTTGATACATTTGACATCTATTTTAACACATTTGACATTTATTTTGATACGTTTGACATCTATTTTAACACATTTGACATTTATTTTGGTACATTTGACATATATTTTGACACATTTGACATCTATTTTGACACATTTCACATTTATTTTGATATATTTGACATTTATTTTTATATATTTGACAATTATTTTGATACATTTGACATCTATTTTAACACATTTGACATTTATTTTGATACGTTTGACATCTATTTTGACACATTTGACATCTATTTTAACACATTTGACATTTATTTTGATACGTTTGACATCTATTTAGACACATTTGACAACTATTTTAACACATTTGACATTTATTTTGGTACATTTGACATATATTTTGACACATTTGACATCTATTTTGACACAGTTGACATTTATTTTGATATATTTGACATTTATTTTGATATATTTGACAATTATTTTGATACATTTGACATCTATTTTAACACATTTGACATTTTTTGATACGTTTCACATCTATTTTGACACATTTGACATCTATTTTAACACATTTGACATTTATTTTGATACGTTTGACATCTATTTTGACACATTTGACATCTATTTTAACACATTTGACATTTATTTTGGTACACTTTACATATATTTTGACACATTTGACATCTATTTTGACACTTTTGACATTTATTTTGATATATTTGACATTTATTTTGTTATATTCGACATTTATTTTGATATATTTGACAATTATTTTGATACATTTGACATCTATTTTAACACATTTGACATTTATTTTGATACGTTTGACATCTATTTTAACACATTTGACATTTATTTTGATACGTTTGACTTCTATTTTAACACATTTGACATTTATTTTGGTACATTTGACATATATTTTGACACATTTGACATCTATTTTGACACATTTGACATCTATTTTGACACATTTGACATCTATTTTGACACATTTGACATTTATTTTGATATATTCGACATTTATTTTGATATATTTGACAATTATTTTGATACATTTGACATCTATTTTAACACATTTGACATTTATTTTGATACGTGTGACATCTATTTTAACACATTTGACATTTATTTTGGTACATTTGACATATATTTTGACACATTTGACATCTATTTTGACACATTTGACATCTATTTTGACACATTTGACATCTATTTTGACACATTTGACATTTATTTTGATATATTTGACATTTATTTTGATATATTTGACATTTATTTTGATACATTTGACATCTATTTTAGCACATTTGACATTTATTTTGATACGTTTGACATCTATTTTGACACATTTGACATCTATTTTAACACATTTGACATTTATTTTGGTACATTTGACATATATTTTGACACATTTGACATATATTTTGACACATTTGACATCTATTTTGACACATTTGACATTTATTTTGATATATTGGACATTTATTTTGATATATTTGACAATTATTTTGCTACATTTGACATCTATTTTAACACATTTGACATTTATTTTGATACGTTTGACATCTATTTTGACACATTTGACATCTATTTTAACACATTTGACATTCATTTTGATACGTTTGACATCTATTTTGACACATTTGACATATATTTTGACACATTTGACATCTATTTTGACACATTTGACATTTATTTTGATATATTGGACATTTATTTTGATATATTTGACAATTATTTTGCTACATTTGACATCTATTTTAACACATTTGACATTTATTTTGATACGTTTGACATCTATTTTGACACATTTCACATCTATTTTAACACATTTGACATTTATTTTTATACGTTTGACATATATTTTGACACATTTGACATCTATTTTGACACATTTGACATTTATTTTGATATATTTGACATTTATTTTGATATATTTGACATTTATTTTGATACATTTGACATCTATTTTAGCACATTTGACATTTATTTTGATACGTTTGACATCTATTTTGACACATTTGACATCTATTTTAACACATTTGACATTTATTTTGGTACATTTGACATATATTTTGACACATTTGACATATATTTTGACACATTTGACATCTATTTTGACACATTTGACATTTATTTTTATATATTGGACATCTATTTTGATATATTTGACAATTATTTTGATACATTTGACATCTATTTTAACACTTTTGACATTTATTTTGATACGTTTGACATCTATTTTGACACATTTGACATCTATTTTAACACATTTGACATTTATTTTGATACGTTTGACATCTATTTTGACACATTTGACATCTATTTTAACACATTTGACATTTGTTTTGGTACACTTTACATATATTTTGACACATTTGACATCTATTTCGACACTTTTGACATTTATTTTGATATATTTGACATTTATTTTGATATATTTGACATTTATTTTGATATATTTGACAATTATTTTGATACATTTGACATCTATTTTAACACATTTGACATTTATTTTGATACGTTTGACATCTATTTTGACACATTTCACATCTATTTTAACACATTTGACATTTATTTTGATACGTTTGACATATATTTTAGCACATTTGACATTTATTTTGATATATTTGACATTTATTTTGATATATTTGACAATTATTTTGATACATTTGACATCTATTTTAACACATTTGACATTTATTTTGATACACATCTATTTTGACACATTTGACATCTATTTTAACACATTTGACATTTATTTTGGTACATTTGACATATATTTTGACACATTTGACATCTAATTTGACAGATTTGACATTTATTTTGATATATTTGACATTTATTTGATATATTTGACATTTATTTTGATACATTTGACATCTATTTTAACACATTTGACATTTATTTTGATACATTTGACATCTATTTTGACACATTTGACATCTATTTTAACACATTTGACATTTATTTTGGTACATTTGACATATATTTTGACACATTTGACATCTATTTTGACACATTTGACATCTATTTTGACACATTTGACATTTATTTTGATATATTTGACATTTATTTTGATATATTTGACATTTATTTTGATACATTTGACATATATTTTAACACATTTGACATTTATTTTGATACGTTTGACATCTATTTTGACACATTTGACATCTATTTTAACACATTCAACATTTATTTTGGTACATTTGACATATATTTTGACACATTTGACATTTATTTTGATATATTTGACATTTATTTTGATATATTTGACATTTATTTTGATATATTTGACATTTATTTTTATACATTTGACATCTTTTTTGACTCATTTGACATTTATGTAGTCTATGACGATATACATATATACATATATATATATATATATATATATATATATATATATATATATATATATATATGATTTATCAAGTTGACCAACTTATTCTTTAGAAAAACCAAATGACCCTAACTAGGCAACATTAATGTAGCTTTTATATCGATAGCCTATGGCAATAGACGTCCTCTTATCCGACTCTCGCAAAGCAACTTTCAAAGAAGACATGGGCTTGAGAGCGACTTTCAAATTTCCCACGATTCATGTTCCAATTTCCGAATTCCAACTTTGACATCTGTCAAAATAAATTGTCAATTCTACAAAGATAACAACTGTCAAACCTAAATGACATCTATCAAGATAAAATGACTGGAAAAATGGCGATTAATCTGACGTTGACGTCTGTCTAACCGACAAAGATATCATCTGTCAAACCTAAATGACATCTGTCAGGATTAATTGACCATAATTGATCATCATTCCAACTTTGACAGTGTCAATATAAACTGTCAAACCTATAAAGACATCAACTGTCAAACCTAAATGACATCTGTAAAGATAAAATGAATGGAAAAATGGCGTTTAATCCAACTTTGACGTTTGTCAAACCGACAAAGATATCAACTGTCAAACCTAAATGACATCTGTCAAGATTAACTGACCATAACTATGGTTTTGTCGGTAACTAATCAACATTCCAACTTTGACAAGTATCAATGTAAACTGTCATGGTAAATCGGTCCAGGTAAATCCAAATTTTAAGTATTCTTCGTCATCAAGAAATGCAAATTGAGAGAATTAAAATTTGAACTTCATATGAGTCACATTTAACACACGAATATATTGAAAAAAGATTAATTAAATTCCTCAGAGGCCGATTCTACAATTGGAGTCTTGCGTAGTTGCGGATGTCGGGCGAACAGTTAATGCGCACATCGGAGGAGATTCTCCGTAGCCCTAGCCACTAGTGACGGGACCTAGTGAATTGTAGAATTGGATTACGCAGAATTTTGATAACTGCCATAATACTTTTTAATATTGATTTTTTCGCGTTTAACACTTAAATGTGCATCGCGGAACACTAGTGTTCCGCGGAACACGCTTTGAGAACCCCTGGTTTAGATCAGTAAAATCTTTTTGTGAAGCGGATGGATCAGAGCAGATTTCCAATGGGATGGTAATTTCTCTGTTTCCCAGATGTCCTGGATGATCTCGGTTAGCTTGCGCATGGCATTGTTTCCAGCACCTTTCCACAGTTCAGCAACGATAGAGTCCTCTCCAGCTGCTTTATTATTCTTAAGAAGTTGAATGATCTGGCCAACTTCTTCCAATGAAGGGGGAAGCGAGTCCTGGTTTGGTGTGGTTTCTTTATAGTCGAAGTCTTCACTAGGTGGGTCACAGTTGAGTAAATTTTTAAAGTACTGTGCCAAAAGGTGGCAGTTGTCCTTGTCGTTATAAACCAGTTTGCCTTGTGAGTCTCTGAAGTGGAGGCCTGGCGGAGTGTATTTTCTGATTGCCAGCTTAAAGATTCCAAAGAAATCTCTGGAATTATTCTTAGCAAAGCTCTCTTCGATTTGGATTAGTTGCTTTTGTGTGAAAGTTCGTTTGTTTCCTCGAATTATCTTGGCTGTAACCTTTCTTAGTTCCAAAAATTTATGCCAATTTTCCTTAGTCTTTTTAGAATTCCACTTCACCCAGGCTATCTGTCTTTGGGCTATTGCATTGTCACAGTCTACAGTCCACCACAGATGCTTCCTTCTTCTAGCGAGAGGGGCGAGTTCATTGGCCGCCTTGACAAGAGTCTCCTTCAGTTGGTCCCAGTTATTTAGGTCTGTGTTGTTCAGTCTCCTACTTACTTCTTTACTGTTCGCTCTACGTCAAATCTTACCATTTTAGAGGTTCTGTGTAATCTAGTGTTTCTGGGCTGGAGTCTTATTTTGATCTTTGAGAGGTAGTGGTCTGAGTCCAGATTGGCGCTTCTTAGTACCTTCACGTTTTGTATTTCCTTTCGAGATTTTCGTGAAATGGCCACATGATCTATCTGAAATTCACCAGGTGGGTATTAGGTGAAATCCAAGTCTTCTGCTTCCTTGGCAAGTGTTTGAAGGCCGTAGATTTCATGATCAACCCAAAAGTCCTACACAGATCCACTTTTTTTTTTAGGAGGAAGCGGAAACCTTTTATAGGCACCCTCTAGCTGGGTAGTGTGGGACTCCTTCTCTTCCAGAGATAGTATACCCACTAAAACCACCTCCCCCCTTTTTCTCATTTTGTCCCTAGCGCTGCCGTGGTTTGCACCCTCTCGGGGTATTATCACTCGGCAACTTTGGGTTCACGCTCTTTGGTTACTTTTTAATTTGTTGGTCTGCTTCCATTCTCCTCTCATCTACTTCCTTGGCCTTCATTGCGTTCCAATTATCTTTACTTTCTAGCATGGTTTCGGTCAAATTCTCCTTGTCCGGCCATACACCACTTTTCCTTGCCATCCCTAATCTTAGCTTGTCCCATCGTTCGCAAAAGAATATCGTATGACACGCGTCATCTCTTTCGCCGCAGTACCAGCACTGATCGCTACGCCTTTGCCTATTCTGTGTAGAAAGGCGTTAAAGCACCCTTGTCCCGTTAGCGCCTGGGTCACATGGTAATCGACGTTTCCGTGTTTACGTTCAGCCCAGATTTGCACATCCGGAATCAATTCTCACGTCCATGCGCCGTTTTTTGCCTCTTGCCAGGCATTTTGCCAACTCGCCATGGTGCGCTGCCGCGCTTCTTTCTTGGATAGGCCTTGGCATTTTCTGAGGGCAATCCTTTCGTCTACAAGGAGTGTTATTGGTGGGGATCCAGCCACCACTTGTACAGCCTCTGCCGAGACTGTCTGGTATGCAGAGACTACCCTAATCAAGGCCCTCCTCTGTGCTCTTATCATAACCGTTCTGTTTATTCCCCGTTGCAGGCCAGTTCCCCAGATCTCCGCTCCATATAGCATGTTTGAAGTGATCACAAACGCCTGGTCAGGCTGAGAGCCCCCCAACGTTCGGCATGAGTCTCCCCAGCATCGCGGCCGTCTTTTCTGCTTTGGCCGACACATTACGAATGAGAGGCGTGAAGCTCACCCGCTGGTCCATAACTACCCCCAAGTATTTAATACTCTTCTCTGGTTTAATTATTGACCCACCCAGCTGAAACTGCACTGACTCCGGCCTCCGGCAACCTACCAGGAGCACAGATTCCGTCTTGTGCATTGCTATGGTTAGTTTCATGTCAAACATCCATTGCATTATCTTAGCTAGAGACTGGTTAGTTAGACTTATTAAGTCATTCTCCTTGTGACCCATTGTCAGAAGAGCTAAGTCGTCAGCAAAGGCCAATGTCCGGGCGCCGACAGGCAACTCATGGCATAAAGTGCGGGCCCCAAAACCGAGCCCTGCGGGACCCCACAGGTCACCTTGACTGCTCTATCGTCTTCGACTATTAACCACCTGTCGCTTAGATAGCTCATAGTTATGGCAACAATTTCTGGTGAGATCTCTTTCTTCTTAAGGGCTTCCACCATTTTGCTCCACGAATCCGTGTTAAAAGCATACTCTACGTCAATAGTCGTGAGAGGACAAAGATCCCTGCTTCTGCGTAAACCGCTATTTGCTAACTTTGCAAAATTAATTACCTCCTCCATAGCACCAATGGTTGAGCGTCCCTGCCTGAAACCGTACTGCCTTTCTGAAAGTCCGCCTCTTTCCTCAATTTCCTCATGTAGCCTTGCTTTGACAAGGTGTTTGTACAACTTCCCCATAGTGCATAGCAGGCATATTGGCCTTACTTTGGGGGTTCCGTGCCTTGCTTCGGTATCAATACTAATCTGGCCACCTTCCATTTTTCCGGAACACACTGACTGCAAAGAGGTCGTTCACCACCGAGAGCACCGTTTCATGAACCACTGCTACCACCAGACGGATCACTTCGGCCAGGATACCATCTGGGCCAGCTGCCTTTCGCATCCGCAATTCTGTTGCAGCCGCATTCAATTCCTCCAGAGTAAAAGGTTTTCAACTTCCTACCTGCGCGGGTACCCAGCGAGCCTCCGGTCGTTCAGGAAACAACTTTGCTATTGCCTGGAGAGTGTCTTTTTTCTTCCATACAGAGCGTGTCCTTAACTTTCTCATGACTATTTTATATCCTTTCCCCCAGGGGTCCTTCAATTCGTCGATTAATTTTTGCCATGTCAAAGCCTTCACCTGTCGCTTCAATAGTCTCCTAGCGGATTGGTATTCTTCCCTGAGGTCTTGAATTACCTGGTATTGTTGTCTTTGGGTTCTGCTGCGATTTTCTCTCGCCAGCTTCTTCCTTGCCTCCTTGCAGGTAGCTCTACAAGCGGCAACTACGGGCGTCCATCAGTACACAGGTCTTTTGGAGTCATAGTGAACATTCTTCGGGGTTAGCGTCTCTTCGCATGACTGCGTTATCGCCTCCATAAGTTTGTCTGCCGTGCAACGAGTGCACCAAGCCAGCTTGCTGTAGATGTTCGCAGCCAATTTTTCTTTCTTGCGTTCGTCCCACTTCCATCCTACATTTACTCGAGAGGGCTCTGGCAGATGCCCAGATTTTTTTTGCATGAAGGCTATCGGTAGATGGTCGCTGCTACATTCAGAGTCCAAGACTCTCCATAGATCAAGGCGTGTTCCTAGTGTGCTTGAACAAAAGGTGACATCTATTATAGATTGGCTGTTTCCACGAACAAATGTGGGTTTAAAAAAGTCAGGTTTAGTGCTGCTGCCAGATCGGCCAGCAGATTGCCTCTTCGATCTTCTATATGGGAACCCCACAGGTAGGCCTTGGCATACCACAAAAGGACCCTCTCTTTTTTTTCTGCGATGCTTCGAGTTTCCCAAGATATGCAGCAAATTCTTCTATAGCGACATTTGGTGATATATAACAGCTATACTGGGTGTCCCATTTTAATCCGCCAGTAGCGATAATTCTGAAACATTGCATTGAATCAAAAAGTGTTCCAAATGAGGAGTTAATGGTTCTGAGGGGGACATCTGATGCCGTAGACTTTGCCCCCCCAGCCCCCCAAGGGGGGCGGGAACAGGGGGCAACTTTAAAATCTTAAATGGAAACCCCTATTTTTTATTGCAGATTCTGATAGAGGGTTAAAAAGTATGTAAGTTTTATCCGAAACATTTTTTTTATTGGTCGAGAGATGGCGCTGCAAATGTAAAAATTAGGTTTTTTGTCAATTAAATTGCGAAAATCGTCACGTAATTAACTGTTATTATTACTTAAGACTTACTCACAACCTAACAAGGTTGTTTTTTTCTCAGCCTGCTCAAATACTACCCCCCCCCCCCCCCCCCCCCTACAAAGACGTAAAGTACTCAAAAATAGCGATTGAGTACTTATTTTTCAAATTAAATAATGGTAAAATAATTCAAAAAAGAATGTCATTTTTTTTCAAACAGTGTTTCACCGGGCCCCCCACATAGCCCAACCACCCACCCCGCTCCCGCCCCCGGGGGGGGGGGGGGGCTGGTGTCAACTTTAGAATCTTAAATGGAAATCCCTATTTTGTACCTCAGCCCATGCTCATGCCCATGTAACATACGACAACCAAACAGACAAACACACAGACAAACACACAAACAAACACACAGCCAAACACACAGCCAAACACACAGTCAAACACACAGCCATACACAGAGAGCTATGTGGGGGGGGCCGGTCAAACACTGTTTGAAAAAAAAAATGACATTATTTTTTGAATTATTTTACCATTATTTAATTTGAAAAATAAGTACTCAATCGCTATTTTTGAGTACTTTACGTCTTTGTAGGGGGGGCGATGGGTAGTATTTGAGCAGGCTGAGAAAAAAACAACCTTGTAAGGTTGTGAGTAAGTCTTTAGTAATAATAACAGTTAATTACGTGACGATTTTCACAATTTAATTGACAAAAAACCTAATTTTTACATTTGCAGCGCCATCTCTCGACCAATAAAAAAAATGTTTCGGATAAAACTTACATACTTTTTAACCCTCTATCAGAATCTGCAATAAAAAATAGGGGTTTCCATTTAAGATTTTAAAGTTGCCCCCTGTTCCCGCCCCCCTTGGGGGGCTGGGGGGCAAGGTCTACGGCATCAGATGTCCCCCTCAGAACCATTAACTTTTCATTTGGAACACTTTTTGATTCAATGCAATGTTTCAGAATTATCGCTACTGGCGGATTAAAATGGGACACCCAGTATATGGAGCAGAAGTTTGTCCGGATCCAGACCCACCTGGGTCCTTCCCCCCACTCTATCACTCTGAGTTCCTTGGTTCTCACCAAAATTGCTGCATCCTGATGTTCATCCACATACGTACCCCCCTTTGCTTATGTGTTTCCTATTTGTTTCGCTCACTAGCAGAATATCGGCATTCTCTTCATAGGCCAGCTGATAAAGGCAATCGTGGGCCGTCTGACTGCGATTGAGGTTTATTTATCTGGATTCTTCAACTTTCCCTGGTCCTGCTTTCCTGGACTGTTCGCGACCTTCTAAGATCTAATTGGATTTGTTAGAATGTTTGGGTTTCGTAGCTTTGATTACATTCTTTTCTGTTCTCCGCTCCCGTTCTTGTTCTACCGCTTCCTTGTATTTTTTGCACTCCATACTCCTTGCCACATGGCCACTCTCGTTACAAGCATAACACTTAGGTGCCTCCCTACAGTCTTTCGTTTCGTGGCCTCGTCCGCCACATCTGAAACAGATACCACGTCTTTCTTCTGTGCTAGTGCACATTGCAGCGTTATGTCCATATTCCTGAAATTTATAACATTTAATCGGTGTTTTTAGCTGCTGCATGCGGCACCTGGACCAGCCTATCGTTAGCATTGCTTTCTTTTTAACGATCTCGGCGTCAGCACTTTTCAATTTTGCAATCGCGTACGTTAGGCCACTGTTGCCTTTCTTGTTGGATATATTGATATGTAAGTCCTCTCTTTCGGCGCCTGTTTCGTTTAATTCTTTGATGAGTGCTTGTCTGATCTCCTCTTCTGTTATGGTACTGTCAATTTCTCTGATCATGATAGTCTCCCTAAGATCTTGCCAGATAATGCCATTATCGTTTTGAGTTTCCTTCATCACTTCCCTTTTAAAGGTTTTACTTCCCCGTTCCACCACGTCTTCGATTTTAATTTTGATGTCTCCTTTGTTTGTTTTCTCTATACCCTTTATTCTCACCCCAACCTCCTCAATTTTAACTGACTCTTTCAGTTTCTGGAAGACCTCCGTCGCATTTCTTCCACCTTCGATGTTCTTTATAACCAGAACTTCTCTTGCTTGCCTGTCTGTTCTTGTTTGCCTTCTCCCAGGGATTTTCGTTAAAGTCGTCGGTGCTAGATCTCCCGTTTCTAGTAAAGATATTTACACGGCATTCTGATCTTCTAAATACGAAAGTCTCTTTCTCATTATGTGGCACAGCTACATATACAATTTCTTTGCTTCCGCTTTCTTCAACTACCCTTCTAACTCTCGTGGACTCCAGACTCTCGTGGACCATTTCGGGAGAGTCATTTTCTTTAGTGCCCACGACAAACGTATACTCCTCGGTAACATTTTTACTTTCCCGTTTTTCATCGCTTTGGACGGTTTGTGTTTCACTCCGTAGATACGCAAACCTAGAACACCCTTGAGCTTGGTTGTTAACTATCACTTCTGTAATGGGCCAGGTTTGCCTCAGCTGCTCTATCTCTGGATCACCTTTGTAGTTGTCGAAGTCCACTATCACCAATACGTTTTTCCGATTCTTTTGTTCGAATATGCTGCCTTTCGACCAGCGCGTAGCTTTAAATACTTTTTCAGGCCAGTTTTCTTTGAATATGTCCTCCTCCACTGCACCAGAATCAAGAGTTTCTAGCTTTCCCTCGATGCGTTTCATCAGCTCTAAATCCTCCCATCTCACCGGTTTTTCCTTTTCCTTCAGTCTTTTCCTCAGTTCACCCATTTCCTGGGTCATCTCGGCCATTTCTCTAGTCGCAGCATACACCTCCTTTCCCATCTCCTCTAGCTTTAAGTCTTGACTAGTTTTGTAAGTTTGAAACTCATGGTCCGACGTATATCTCTTTTATATTCGTTAATTGTCTGCTTCAATATTGAGCTGATTGATTCGGACAGTCTCTTAACTTCTCTATGAACGTTCTTATTCTGTTTACTGAATTTTAGCAGTTCCTCCGCCTTCTTTTTTAATCGTAATACGCACTCTGGTGTTTGTTGGTCGTTTGTGTGAATCGGACTTCCTGTTGGGCCTTTTCTTTTCTTTGTACTTCTATCAGACTCTGTGGTTCTGTCGTGGTAGTGTCATTTACCACTATTTTTTGGTCTGCTAACCCATCTCTGATCACGGCGATCTCTTCCAGGAATTCCAGGTTATCGGCCTTCTTTCCTACTTTTACTGTCTGATATAGATCCGAGACTGTTTTTTGACTGCTGCGTTCTCTATCCATTGCTAGTTTGTAACCGGGACTTGTCAGTAGATCCTTCTCTCCCCATTTATCTGGAGTCGTTTCCCCTTCAACTTCCTGTTGCATTCTGATCTTTGGAGGGGTTCTAAGAATGGAGTCTCTCCTCTCAAAAAGATTTTCCTTGCTTGCTGTTCTTTCCATAACCTTGCTCATGTCCATTGCCATTTCCGTGTCGTCAATACCAGCGAAAGACGCTCCCCCCGTAGTCCTTGAAGCAGCGTCCAGGCCACCAGGATGGAGTTGGCCGGACGGCAGGATTCCCCCCCGCGTGGGGACCTGCCCGGGGATTTATTTTATTTTCCGCCATATTCATATGTGCGTTTTGCGGCTACCGCCAGCCATCGTTCATATCCAAGTCCACGCCAGGTAAGTATATAAAATGATCAGTCCTGCAGAAATCTGTGGTGAGGGGGCTTTTGACCACACAGCCCACCTTGATTCCCTAAAAACCGTCTCGAGTCCGATGGCAAGCAGAGCCCGTCATGTGTGTTTTTTATTCATGGAGGTTGTCTCCGTTGCACTATTTGGTCCGCGGTGGCTTATTTTATTTGACCACTAACCGCCGGCAAGCCGGTGAGGGCTTCCCCTATCCGCCACCCAGGGGACGCGCCCAGTAGGAGATACACAGATGCACCAATCGTTCTCCGTTGCAGTTGGTTCTTCCGTTGCCCACTATGTTTCTGTATTTTTTCTCTCTTCCCAATTGAGCATTGAAGTCACCAAGCAGTATAACGGTGTGCCTCTCTGGAAGTTTAGAGATAATATCTTCTAAGTCTTCCCAGAATGTATCAGTTCTGTCTGGATTGCGTCTGTTGTCCTGGTTGATTGAGGCATGTACATTGACTATACTGTAGCCCTTGTTTGCGCATTTGAGAGAGAGGATGGATACACGACTACTCGGGGAGGTAAAGTCGGTCACTGTCAATTCAGTTAATTTAGTCAATTCCCTTTATTAACACCTAACCACCTGACATACGTCTCTCAGACCCAAAGTAGCAGTAATTTTCTCACCTGAGACGTATGGCAGGTGGTTAAGGGTTAATCGTTTAATCGTCAGTTCAATTGATTTTCAGATTGGCGATGAGTAGTTCGAGTACTTCGTCTGGCGGCGACGCAGACAAGGATTATTACAACGACCTGCCTGGGAAAGTCCCTCCGGACTGTGGCCCGCCGCCGGTACCCCCTCTTCCGACCGTCGTGCCGCCATTCACAACGCTACCTCCAATACAAAGCCCGAACTTAATAGATCTCAATTCCGAACCTCCACACCACCACGAATATGTCAACGACTGTGTCGCTTCTTCCAGGGAAAGAGACGTTTTCGACATGCGTAAATAAAAAAACAGGAAATAAAATTCGTAATTTAATTTTCTTGCGTTTAGAACCGTTCACTCATCACCAACATCAGTCCACTCAGTTGACTGAGTTGCAGAACGAAGTTTGGTATCATGGACAGATTAATAGATCTGAAGCTGAGCGGAGGTTAGTGAAGGATGGCGATTTCTTAGTTAGAGAATCTCCCAGTTCCACAGGACAATACGTCTTGTCCGGTATGCAGGACAACACCAAGAAACATTTGTTATTGATTGATCCAGAGGGAGTTGTAAGTATTGAGGTTTTAAGTATTTTGCCAACAAAATATTTATGTTTGAAGAGTATAGTCCATTTTTTTTAAGTATGCAGTAACTAGATACCTGATTTACACTATGACAAATGTTCAATCTAGTTACAAAATTTGGCGCTAAATTCAAATATAGTTGCTTGCATATAAAATTGGTAATTTATTAATGGTTTGATTGAATATCTATTAAATACACCAAATGGCAACAATAGTAATAAAATATAAATAAATAAATTTAGTGTGGAAAAACGCAATAAATCTAAATGATACAAACAGATCAGATGACAATAGACCTTTTTTTGTGCGCATGTGTCAATTTCCGCCATGTTTTTTCGAGCACTTTTTGACGCATAACCAATGGAAATAACAAAATGTGCCCGAAACTTTCAAATTCCCGCCTTTTAAATATGACGGACGCGCATGTACCTAACTAACCGTAAAAAGGTCTATTTAATGCCAAGCTTAGAAGTCTTAACTGTCTTAAAACGGTTAAATTATTTTCTGTAAAAAGCGAACAGACGAACGGATTTTTATCAAAGTTTCAGGAATTATTCTTGAAAGTCTCTTTTAATTCCGTGAAAAGTTTCAAATTTGCAAATTGGAAATTACCGAAATTACAACTTTGCAAATATTAACTTGACTAGTTTTACAAAATTTTCTTGCAAAGCGCGGAATTTATTTTCTGTAAAAAGCGAACGGACGGACAGATTTTGTTCAAAATTTCAGGAATTATTCTTGAAAGTTTCTTTTGATACCCTGAAAAGTTTCAAATTTGCAAACCGGAAATTACCGAAAGTACAACATTGCAAATATTAACTTGACTAGTTTTCTTGAAAGGCACGGAATTTATTTCCTGTAAAAAGCGAGCAGACGAACAGATTTTTTTGAAAATTTCAGAAATTATTCGTGAATAATATTTTTGGAATTTGCGGAATGTATCCTAACAAACGTACACGCCCCATAAGATTCATAATTTCTATTCAGATCACAAATTATCGATCTTCATTCATTTTTTGAACGCAGGTAATTGATACAGCAAATAAATTATCTTCCTCTTTCAATTTTTCCGTCTTCCTCTTTTCTCTTTTCGAAAATCTCGGGCAACCTAACAGTACGGTTTTTTAACAACTTTCCTTTTGCGTGAAGAAATGCGTATATAGCAGATAGTAAGACAATTGTAGAGTGAAGTTAGCTTGGTCAGAATCGACAATCAAGTTTTCAGAGTTACAAGCAGGGTGTGTTGGCCAGACCTTTTTCCACGAACACTGGATGGTGTTGTTTTTAACTTTTCTGTGCGCGAGGTTTATATCCGGCGCTGGACAGCGTAAAGAAAAGGCACGTGTTTCCCCAGAGCGCGGGATTACTGAACGTGTCCGATTAACCAACAGCCGGATTATCAAGATTATACTGTACTTGTTGGATGGTTTTTTTGTCTTTATTTCTTCTGTGCGCGAGGTTTATATGCGGCGCGAGGCAGCAAAAGGGAAAGACATGTTTCCCCCAGAGCGCCGGATTACCGAATTAACCCGGATTAACCAATATTCTACTGTAGTGGGCGAAGAAAAGTTGCCCGTGCGTGGCCAGCTTTATAGCGTACATATTGAATATCAATTATTATAGAATTAATATTAATTATAACCATTATATTTCAAAAGTAAATATACATATTATATAAATATGCATATTATATTTCAAAGATGACTATTAATAAAGACTATCCAATAAATTTTGAAAATTCACGTCTCAAAATCATATTCTAATTATGGAGCCTTAAGGAACCAAGACAAAATTTTGAAAATTCACGTCTCAAAATCATGTTCTAATTATGGTGCCTTGAGGAACCAAGACAAAATTTAAAAAATTCGCGTTTTAAAATCGTAGCTTAGTTGTGGTGCCTAGAGGAATTAAGACAAAATTTTGAAAATTCGCGTTTCAAAATCGTGTCCTAACTATGGAACCTTGAGGAACCAAAATATAATTTTGAAAATTCGCGTCTTAAAATCATGTTCTAATTATGGTGCCTTGATTAACCAAGACAAAATTTTAAAAATTCGCGTGTTAAAATCGCAGCTTAGTTGTGGTGCCTAGAGGAATTAAGACAAAATTTTAAAAATTCGCTTTTCAAAATCGTGTCCTAACTATGGAACCTTGAGGAACCAAAATATAATTTTGAAAATTCGCGTCTCAAAATGATGTTCTAATTATGGAACCTTGAGGAACTAAAATATAATTTTGAAAATTCGCGTCTCAAAATCATGTTCTAATTATGGTGCCTTGAGGAACCAAGACAAAATTTAAAAAATTCGCGTTTTAAAATTGTATCTTAGTTGTGGTGCCTAGAGTAGAGGAATTAAGATTTTTTTTTGAAAATTCGCGTTTCAAAATCGTGTCCTAATTGTGGAACCTTGAGGAACCAAAATATAATTTTCAAAATTCGCGTCTCAAAATCATGTTCTAATTATGGAGCCTTGAGATACCAATAGAAAATTTTGAAAATACACGTTTCAAAATCATGTTCTAATTATGGTGCCTTGAGGAACCAAGACACAATTTAAAAAATTCGCGTTTTAAAATCGTGTCTTAGTTGTGGCGCCTAGAGGAATTAAGACAAAATTTTGAAAATTCACGTTTCAAAATCGTGTCCTAATTATGGAACCTTGAGGAACCAAAATATAATTTTGAAAATTCGCGTCTCAAAATCATGTTCTAATTATGGAGCCTTGAGGAACCAAGAGAAAATTTTGAAAATACACGTTTCAAAATCATGTTCTAATTATGGTGCCTTGAGGAACCAAGACAAAATTTTAAAAATTCGCGTTTTAAAATCGTATCTTAGTTGTGGTGCCTAGAGGAATTACGACAAAATTTTGAAAATTCGCGCTTCAAAATCGTGTCCTAATTATGGAACCTTGAGGAACCAAAATATAATTTTGAAAATTCGCGTCTCAAAATCATGTTTGAATTATGGAGCCTTAAGGAACCAAGACAAAATTTTGAAAATTCACGTCTCAAAATGATGTTCTAATCATGGTGCCTTGAGGAACCAAGACAAGATTTAAAAAATTCGCGTTTTAAAATCGTATCTTAATTGTGGTGCCTAGAGGAATTAAGACAAAATGTTGAAAATTCGCGTTTCAAAATCTTGTTCTAATTATGGAGCCTTGAGGAACCAAGACATAATTTTGGAAATTCACGTTTCAAAATCATGTTCTAATTATGGTGCCTTGAGGAACCAAGACAAAATTTAAAAAATTTGCGTTTTAAAATCGTATCTTAGTTGTGGTGCCAAGAGTAGAGGAATTAAGAAAAAATTTTGAAAATTCGCGTTTCAAAATCGTGTCCTAATTATGGAACCTTGAGGAACCAAAATATAATTTTGAAAATTCGCGTCTCAAAATCATGTTTGAATTATGGAGCCTTAAGGAACCAAGACAAAATTTTGAAAATTCACGTTTCAAAATGATGTTCTAATCATGGTGCCTTGAGGAACCAAGACAAGATTTAAAAAATTCGCGTTTAAAATCGTATCTTAATTGTGGTGCCTAGAGGAATTAAGACAAAATGTTAAAAATTCGCATTTAAAAATCATGTTCTAATTATGGAGCCTTGAGGAACCAAGACATAATTTAAAAAATGCGCGTTTTAAAATCGTATCTTAGTTGTGGTGCCTAGAGGAATTAAGAGAAAATTTTGAAAATTCGCGTTTCAAAATCGTGTCCTAATTATGGAACCTTTATGAACCAAAATATAATTTTGAAAATTCGCGTCTCAAAATCATGTCCTAATTATGGAGCCTTGAGGAACCAAGAGAAAATTTTGAAAATACACGTTTCAAAATCATGTTCTAATTATGGTGCCTTGAGGAACCAAGACACAATTTAAAAAATTCGCGTTTTAAAATCGTGTCTTAGTTGAATTGTCTTAGAGGAATTAAGACAAAATTTTGAAAATTCACGTTTCAAAATCGTGTCCTAATTATGGAACCTTGAGGAACCAAAATATAATTTTGAAAATTCGCGTCTCAAAATCATGTTCTAATTATGGAGCCTTGAGGAACCAAGAGAAAATTTTGAAAATACACGTTTCAAAATCATGTTCTAATTATGGTGCCTTGAGGAACCAAGACAAAATTTTAAAAATTCGCGTTTTAAAATCGTATCTTAGTTGTGGTGCCTAGAGGAATTACGACAAAATTTTGAAAATTCGCGCTTCAAAATCGTGTCCTAATTATGGAACCTTGAGGAACCAAAATATAATTTTGAAAATTCGCGTCTCAAAATGATGTTCTAATCATGGTGCCTTGAGGAACCAAGACAAGATTTAAAAAATTCGCGTTTTAAAATCGTATCTTAATTGTGGTGCCTAGAGGAATTAAGACAAAATGTTGAAAATTCGCGTTTCAAAATCTTGTTCTAATTATGGAGCCTTGAGGAACCAAGACATAATTTTGGAAATTCACGTTTCAAAATCATGTTCTAATTATGGTGCCTTGAGGAACCAAGACAAAATTTAAAAAATTTGCGTTTTAAAATCGTATCTTAGTTGTGGTGCCAAGAGTAGAGGAATTAAGAAAAAAATTTGAAAATTCGCGTTTCAAAATCGTGTCCTAATTATGGAACCTTGAGGAACCAAAATATAATTTTGAAAATTCGCGTCTCAAAATCATGTTTGAATTATGGAGCCTTAAGGAACCAAGACAAAATTTTGAAAATTCACGTTTCAAAATGATGTTCTAATCATGGTGCCTTGAGGAACCAAGACAAGATTTAAAAAATTCGCGTTTAAAATCGTATCTTAATTGTGGTGCCTAGAGGAATTAAGACAAAATGTTAAAAATTCGCATTTAAAAATCATGTTCTAATTATGGAGCCTTGAGGAACCAAGACATAATTTAAAAAATGCGCGTTTTAAAATCGTATCTTAGTTGTGGTGCCTAGAGGAATTAAGAGAAAATTTTGAAAATTCGCGTTTCAAAATCGTGTCCTAATTATGGAACCTTTATGAACCAAAATATAATTTTGAAAATTCGCGTCTCAAAATCATGTCCTAATTATGGAGCCTTGAGGAACCAAGAGAAAATTTTGAAAATACACATTTCAAAATCATGTTCTAATTATGGTGCCTTGAGGAACCAAGACAAAATTAAAAAAATTCGCGTTTTAAAATCGTATCTTAGTTGTGGTGCCTAGAGTAGAGGAATTAAGAAAAAAAATTGAAAATTCGCGTTTCAAAGTCGTGTCCTAATTATGGAACCTTGAGGAACCAAAATATAATTTTTAAAATTCGCGTCTCAAAATCATGTCCTAATTATGGAGCCTTGAGGAACCAAGAGAAAATTTTGAAAATACACGTTTCAAAATCATGTTCTAATTATGGTGCCTTGAGGAACCAAGACAAAATTTAAAAAATTCGCGTTTTAAAATCGTATCTTAGTTGTGGTGCCTAGAGGAATTAAGACAAAATTTTGAAAATTCGCGTTTCAAAATCGTATCCTAATTATGGAACCTTGAGGAACCAAAATATAATTTTGAAAATTCGCATTTCAAAATCATGTTCTAATTATGGAGCCTTGAGGAACCAAGACATAATTTTGGAAATTCACTTTTCAAAATCATGTTCTAATTATGGTGCCTTGAGGAACCAAGACAAAATTAAAAAAATGTGCGTTTTAAAATCGTATCTTAGTTGTAGTGCCTAGAGGAATTAAGAGAAAATTTTGAAAATTCGCGTTTCAAAATCGTGTCCTAATTATTTACTATACCAAGACAAAATTTTAAAAATGTGCGTTTTAAAATCGTGTCTTAGTTGTGGTGCCTAGAGGAATTAAGACAAAATTTTGAAAATTCACGTTTCAAAATCGTGTTCTAATTATGGAACCTTGAGGACCCAAAATATAATTTTGAAAATTCGCCTAACCTAACCTAATTATGGAGTCTTGAGGAACTAAGACAAAATTTTGAAAATTCACGTTCAAAATCATATTCTAATTATGGTGTCTTGAGGAACCAAGACAAAATTTAAAAAAATCGCGTTTTAAAATCGTGTTTTAGTTGTGGTACCTAGAGGAATTAAGACAAAATTTTGAAAATTCACGTTTCAAAATCGTGTCCTAATTATGGAACCTTGAGGAACCAAAATATAATTTTGAAAATTCGCGCACCGAGGGTTCCGTACAAACTTATGCAACCCATTCCGTATGCAACCCATATGTTTCTGGTGCCTGACAATACTACGCAACACATTAGTGTATTTTCATAAGTTCCTAATAGTAAATTCGCATTTTTATTGTAATTAAACTACATATTTACGGTTTTCAGATTTTTACCTTTACATGTGCTGTAAGATACCGCTTCTTGCCAAATTTCATGATTCTTGGTCAACGGGAAGTACCCTATAGGTTTTGATTCCCTTGTGAAATCGCAAAATATGCGACATAAACCGTCATATCTTTTGATCGCGTTGACTTACAAGTTTGATTTTTTCACAGCTGAAAGAGACCTCAGACCCGAGTATTTGATAGAAATTTCAACTTGTTACCTCTACGCGTTCCTGAGAAAAATCGTTTTGACAGACAGACGGACGGACGGACAGACAGACAGACAGACAGATGGACAACAAAGTGATCCTATAAGGGTTCCGTTTTCGGTACGGAACCCTAAAAAAATGAAATGTGGGTTAAGAGGAACTTCATTTAACAAAATAATTTTATTTATAACTGCAGTGGAATATTAAAAAATCATATTTAAGAGTTTCAATGACTAGACCCTAGAGCGGTAATTGGTTTATAGCCCAAGGCTATATTGGCGCCCTATATTATTAGGGCGCCAAAATTGATAAGAACGGCCCTGGATAACAATTAATAAAGAAAGAGTCCTATGATCATTCCTCGCGGTACATATTTTGATTCAACACCACCTGTTGGCCACGTTGATACAAAAAGGGCGCCAAAATTGATAAGAACGGCCCTGGATAACAATTAATAAAGAAAGAGTCCTATGATCATTCCTCGCGGTACATATTTTGATTCAACACCACCTGTTGGCCACGTTGATACAAAAAGGGCGCCAAAATTGATAAGAACGGCCCTGGATAACAATTAATAAAGAAAGAGTCCTATGATCATTCCTCGCGGTACATATTTTGATTCAACACCACCTGTTGGTCACGTTGATACAAAAAGGGCGCCAACATTGATAAGAACGGCCCTGGATAACAATTAATAAAGAAAGAGTCCTATGATCATTCCTCGCGGTACATATTTTGATTCAACACCACCTGCTGGCCACGTTGATACAAAAAGGGCGCCAAAATTGATAAGAACGGCCCTGGATAACAATTAATAAAGAAAGGGTCCTATGATCATTCCTCGCGGTACATATTTTGATTCAACACCACCTGTTGACCACGTTGATACAAAAAGGAATCTTATTACATGTATTAATAGCATTGCTGTAGCTGAAATCTAATAAATTTTATTTTTGTTTAAAGGTTCGTACAAAAGATCGAATGTTCCAAAGTATAAGCCATTTGATAAATTACCACTGCGAGAATTCGTTGCCAATTATTTCTGCGGAAAGTGCTTTGGTTTTACGAAGTCCTGTACAACGTTTGAATTAAAGTAAGTGATGGTAATTGAGAAAGAAGTGACGTTTAATTTGATTCAGATTTGTTTTAGGTACAAAATGGATAGGAAATTAAGTTAATATAATTATCCCTTCGAGTATATGTTGCCGCATAATGGAATCCCTCGCTGTGGATATATTAAAGTCAGTGTTTAATTTTAATTCATTGTTTTTTGCTTTGAACAAACAAAGACTAGTTGGTTTTTGTTTGGTTTATTTTAAGTAATTCCTATATATGTTTTGCTTAAATAATTCAAACACTTTACTTAAATTTATGTTTAGAATGAAATGTATGTGGGAATTATGGAAGAAATATTTACGAAAACGCTTAAATTATAAAATGTTTAAGAAACTATGCATGTTATGTGTTTCGCACAAATATAGATTAGCTCTATATTGCACCATTTCGTTTTTAAATTTGTTTTATTAATTTTTGGTTCGTAATGAAGGTGAGGAAAAAATTGTGTAATTTACTACGATTGTGATACGACTTAAATATGAAGCGGGAAAATTGATTTATTTTTGCATATAAAGACATTATTTTGTAACTTGTTTTAAAAAGAGAATCATATAGTAAGTGGACGTATTTTTTTAAACGAAATTAAATGCACAAATACACAAATTACAAACCAATTTTTATTACAATCCTTCGAGATTCTCCCAAACTAAATTGTCGACATTTTTTAATATTAATGTACAAATTTGTTCATGAATATCTACATTAATTCCAATTTAAAAAAAAACTCATTCTTTAGGTCACAACAACTCTAAAATTAAATTAGATTTCTCTCCTCCTGGTCTCACGTTCCTCTAATTGTAAGAGATTTTTCCGCCTCCCTTTGCATACACTTGTACTTGGTGTCTTGATCTTACAATTAGACACAAGTAAAGGGAGTCCTTTGCCGAGCCACTATTAGGGGAGTATGGTGGCTTATTTAGGGAAGTACATTATAGAAGCAAAATAGAAAATAGTATATTAAAGAACGAGTTCAATAAGCGCGATTTTTCAGCACGCGTCTATGTTTAAACATGGACATACATATAAACGTCCATGTTTAAACATGGACATACATTTAAACATAGACGCGTGCTGAAAAATCGCGCTTATTGAACTCGTTCTTGAAACTATTTTTTCTATTTTACGCCCTTTTATCTTCTTCTTCTTCAACTAGCACTACAACCCTAGGTGGGACTTGGCTGCAAGCACAATTTGCCTACAACGACTTATATCTAGCATTGCTTCCTGTTCATTTTCGATGTCCATCTTCCGCATATCCGATAGAACATTGTCTATCCATCTCATTCTTTTTTTTTAAAGTGGTTCGGGTGAAGCTCTCACCAAACCCCCTTTTCCATCTTGGCTTTTAGTTTGCGCCACCCCGGTATCTCATATTTTGCATCCATTCAGGGTGGGCTGCCTAGACGGTTAGTGAAAACCGCCCTAGTTGTTGTCTCCCCGACCACGATTCGAACTCGGGTCTCTCGCATTGAAAGGCATCCATCTCATTCTAGGTCTTGCCGGTGGTCTTCTGTTCGTTGGTGCCTCCTGCCACGCTATTTTCAGCATTCTTTCATCCGGTGCTCTGCATATGTGTCCTGCCCATCTCAATCTTTGTGACTCTGCTTCTCTCACAATATCTCCCTGGTACAATTGTTCTAACTCCGCGTTTGTACTTAATCGACCTCAGATCCTCAGATCCTGGGTTGGTCCATATATTTTTCGCTCGAACCTTCGCATGGCATCTTGGTTTGCTTTAGTTGGGGTTTGCTTTAATTTGCTTTTAGTTTTTTTTTTTTTTTTTTTTGGTTCGATGTGAATACCGGGTTTGCAGACCCTTCGAACACGTCGGCCTATTGGTAGCCTATTGTATTCTATCACATTCACTTTAGGCCCAGAAACCTGTTGTTATTGTAAATTGCGCTAATAGCCATTTTACACATTTGTCTTCTGGAACAAATGCGGCCGGCGCTGGGGATAGAACTCGGACCTCTATACCTGTCAGTTAGCGCTCTAACATGAAGCCACGAGCGTCACCACTACACCACTCGCGCCGGCCTTTTGTTACTCAACTAGGTTTGCTTTTAGTTACTCAACTAGGGATACCAGGGCCGTCCCTAGTAAGTGCGGGGCTCAGGGCAAAAAATAATTTTGGGGACATTTTTTTTTTATAATTTAGAATCTACAAAATAATATTGGATTTTGAAATTTAATTGTTATGACAATTGTTATGAAACAAGAATAATATAATATATAATACTGTTTATTTGTTTTGGAAAAGAAAAATAAAAAAGTAAAATAAACATATAATGTTTAATTAGTAGTAAAGCGAAAAATATTGAAAAACTAAATCTAAAATCATTAATAAATGTAAAATCTAATCCTGTCGGTTCGCATAAGGCTGCGGGGCCGTCAAAGCGCGGGGCCCAGGGCCTGGGCCCCGCTCGCCCCGGTCTAAGGACGGCTCTCAGGGATACAGTGAGGCACGTCGAAAAATCAATCCGGCCCAATGTAATTCTAACCCAATGTAATTAAATGTAATTCGGCTCTAATTCTAACCTGGCCCCGTTATAATTGAGATAAAACCCAAATTGGGACCACATTAAGTTACAGTTGACGCATGGAAGTGTAGTTTCATAACTGCTGTCGCAAGAGCAAGTTCGGACAAATGCGGTCGGGATTGTCAGCATACATTAATTTCAACACCTAGACCCGGCCACTTCAACATCAGGAATTCCGACCAAAACCGAACAGGAAAATTTCAAAATATTAAAAAATAGCGAGAAAATGTAGGATTTCAATGAAACTGTTACTGAATTTGGATATCCACAAGAAGTACCCTTTGACCAAATTTGAACACTCCACCTCCACTGGGGGCGGCGTGGTTAATTATTTTTGCTTCAAATGTTTTTTGCAAATATCTCGTCTACGCGTCAAAATATAAAATTGTAACCCGGAAATGTTCTCCTCTGTGCAAAATACCAACAAGGCTTTTTTCAAAGTTTCTTTGATAATGGAACATTTATCAACTATAGAAGAAAAACTTGAAAAATATTTTCCATTGTTAAGCCCAGAACATATGATAAGAAACCCATTTGTTTCTTCCGAATTTTCTAGTTTTACTTTAAAAGAAGAAAAAGAACTGACGTCGCTTTCTTCAGATCGTGGATTAAAATTACAGTTCCATGAAAACACTGCTGAAAATTTTGGAATCTCTGTTAAAGATGAATACCCGTGAGTATATATTATTGTTATTTTCCACGTCATATCTTTGCGAAGCAGGATTTTCAACTAAAATAACTAACTCAACAAAATAGGGCAATTGAATTGTGTTTTCAATAAATATATATACATCAATCAATATTGGTACATATTTTAAACTTAATAAAGACGGAATAAAGCTTGAATATATAAATATACTCAACCTTTCCGGAACTCCATAATACTAATGAGTCTTTTTAGGACTACCAAAAACAAATCTCGTATGAAATTTGTCAGTTATTCTATAGCTTTCAGTCCACCTTCGTGGCACTCAACAAAAACCATAAAAATAACATTGATTTTTAAGATCATGTCTTTCCAATACCTTGAGTGGATAGCCATCTGTGGACGCGTTTCGAGATTTATCTCTCATCAGCACAGCTTTGCTTCCATGAACAATATTTTGTAAATCACTCACTTGAAATCCCATGTGTTGATTAGGGTTAGATGTTTTTAATTTTGACATTTTGTGAGAGAGACATGAACTTAGCAGGTTATTGATATAAATGATAAATTTTGAATTGGTAAAACCATACAACATTATAGATAATCAGATAAACTTAATAAAGACGGAATAAAGCTTGAATATATAAATATACTCAACCTTTCCGGAACTCCATAATACTAATGAATCTTTTTAGGACTACCAAAAACAAATCTCGTATGAAATTTGTCAGTTATTCTATAGCTTTCAGTCCACCTTCGTGGCACTCAACAAAAACCATAAAAATAACATTGATTTTTAAGATCATGTCTTTCAAATACCTTGAGTGGAAATACCTTCATACGAGATTTGTTTTTGGTAGTCCTAAAAAGACTCATTAGTATTATGGAGTTCCGGAAAGGTTGAGTATATTTATATATTCAAGCTTTATTCCGTCTTTATTAAGTTTATCTGATTATCTATAATGTTGTATGGTTTTACCAATTCAAAATTTATCATTTATATCAATAACCTGCTAAGTTCATGTCTCTCTCACAAAATGTCAAAATTAAAAACATCTAACCCTAATCAACACATGGGATTTCAAGTGAGTGATTTACAAAATATTGTTCATGGAAGCAAAGCTGTGCTGATGATAGATAAATCTCGAAACGCGTCCACAGATGGCTATCCACTCAAGGTATTGGAAAGACATGATCTTAAAAATCAATGTTATTTTTATGGTTTTTGTTGAGTGCCACGAAGGTGGACTGAAAGCCATAGAATAACTGACAAATTTCATACGAGATTTGTTTTTGGTAGTCCTAAAAAGACTCATTAGTATTATGGAGTTCCGGAAAGGTTGAGTATATTTATATATTCAAGCTTTATTCCGTCTTTATTAAGTTTATCTGATTATCTATAATGTTGTATGGTTTTACCAATTCAAAAAGTACATATTTTATTTACATACATATTATTTTCTAAAAGTATCACTTTGAAGGAGGGGGTTATCAATCACATGCTGGGACACGATTCTGTTTCTTTTTTGCTCTATAATAACAGAGTATTTTTGCGAACATTATTCTGTTTGTTATTACTCTTTTGGTTTCAAAAAGTTAGCTACCCGCGCCCCCTGTCTAAACATTTTATTATATTGTAGATTGTAGATGTTCCGCTTAAAAATATATGAGAGTTTAGTGTTCCCTGACTTTGAAGAGTTTGAGAACCCCTGCTCTACTAGACCCCTTCGGTTCAAGGAAAGACACTCCATGGCATGCAGGGCTTCTGGTCGTAAGACTGATGTGTAGTGCTTAAGTTTCAGGTTGCGTGACAGGCATTTCTTGTTGTAAGTGTTCTTAGTCAGCCGATAGGCTAGTTCCAACTTGCTGACTCTCTTGGATAATGATGCTCTTTCTGATAAGTTGGGTTCAATCCATTCGCCGAGATACTTAAATTTCTCAGTCCTCTTGATGTTTCCCTGTTCTAGTAACATCTCTCTGTTTGCTTCTCTGATGTTGGTGAAGAATTCTGTTTTCTCCAGCGACACTTTGGCAGCTGAGGCAGTTTACCTGCATTGTTGTCATCTCAAGAGAATCAGCAAACAGTGCCATGACATCTGCAATGGCCAGGCAATCTACAACCAGTCCATCGTTCTTATGTCCCAGGTAGATACCACTCTGAGCACCCAAACTGTTTAGTTCCTTGCGCCATTCTCTCATTACCTTTTCAAGGACACAGTTGAAGAGAAGTGGGGAAAGTCCATCTCCTTGTCTCACTCCAGTTTTTATTTCGAAGCTTTCTGAAATTTCGCCTCTAAATTTAACCTTGGAATGGGTGTTGGTCAAAGTTTCTAGGATGAGTCTGCGGGTTTTGTTGTCTAGTGCTAGTTCCTGGAGTACTTTGTTAAGCGTTTGTCTGGAATGGAATCGTAGGCCTACCTAAATTCAACAAAGGTGACGACCACCTTGCGGTTTCTCATCTTGGAGCATGCAAGTACAGTTTTAAGATTGAGGATCTGTTGAACACAGGATCGGGTCTTTCTGAAGCCCCCCAGGTATTCTCCCAGTTGACTATCCAACTGATTTTCTGCCCTTGTTTGTAACGCCTTCGAGAGAATCTTGTATGTTACCGGGACAAGAGAAATTCCACGATAGTTGGATAGGCACGATGGCACGATAGTTAGATAAGAAAAATCTGCCTTTTTGTGAAGCGGATGGATCAGAGCAGATTTCCAATCGGGTGGTAATTTCTCTGTTTCCCAGATGTCCTGGATGATCTCGGTTAGCTAGCGCACGGCATTGTTTCCAGGACCTTTCCACAATTCAGCAACGATAGAGTCCTCTCCAGCTGCCTTATTAGTCTTAAGAAGTTGAATGATCTGACCAACTTCTTCCAATGAAGGGGGAATCGAGTCCGGGTTTGGTGTGGTTTGTTTATAATCGAAGTCTTTGCTGGGTGGGTCACAGTTGAGTAGATTTTTAAAGTACTGAGCTAAAAGGTGGCAGTTGTCCTTGTCGTTATAAGCCAGTTTGCCTTGTGAGTCTCTGAAGTGGAGGCTTGGCGGAGCGTATTTTCTTAAATGTTCCAAAGAAATCTCTGGAATTATTCTTAGCAAAGCTATCTTCGATTTGGGTTGGTTGGTTTTGTGTGAAGGTTCGTTTGGTTCCTCGAATTCTCTTCGCTGTAACCTTTCTTTGTTCCAAAAATTTATGCCAATTTTCTTTTTAGAATTCCACTTCACCCAGGCTATCTGTCTTTGGGCTATTGCAATGTCACAGTCTTCAGTCCACCACGGATGCTTCCTTCTTCTAGCGAGAGGGGCGAGTTCATTGGCCGCCTTGACAAGAGTCTCCTTCAGTTGGTCCCAGTTGTTTAGGTCTGTGTTGTTCAGTCTCTGACTTTGACTATTCTTGAGTCGCTCGACGTCAAATCTTACCATTTTGGAGGTTCTGTGTAATCTAGTGCTTCTAGGCTGGAGTCTTATTTCTTATTTCTTTGAGAGGTAGTGCCTGAGTCCAGATTGGCGCTTCTCAGTACCTTTATGTTTTGTATTTCCTTTTGAGATTTTCGTGAAATGGCTACATGATCTATCTGGAATTGGTGGGTTAACCAGGTGGGTATTAGGTGAAATCCAAGTCTTCTGCTTCCTTGGCAAGTGTTTGAAGGCTGTAGACTTCATTATCAACCCAAAAGTCCTACACAGATCCACCAATCGTTCTCCGTTGCGGTTGGTTCTCTTATGCGCCGGATAATTGCCCACTATGTTTCTGTATTTTTTCTCTCTTCCCAATTGAGCATTGAAGTCACCAAGCAGTATAACGGTGTGCCCTCTGGAAGTTTAAAGATAATATCTTATAAGTCTTCCCAGAATTTATCAGTTCTGTCTGGATTGCGTCTGTTGTCCTGGTTGATTGGGGCATGTACATTGACTATACTGTAGCCCTTGTTTGCGCATTTGAGAGAGAGGATGGATACACGACTACTCGGGGAAGTAAAGTCGGTGACTGAATCCAGTATCCTGTGACTGATTATAAATCCTGTACCTAAGTGGGGTATGTTCTTTATTACCCGCTGACCCACTTTTCCTTTGAGGATTCTGTAGCCTTGGGACTCGAAGGCATGTTCGTCCGTAAATCTGGTTTCCTGTACTACTGTCAGTATTATGTTAGTGAATCAGTCAAATGTTTACCCACTTTTAGCAGTGAGTTGGCATTAAATGTTGGTAAGAAGCTTTGCCGTCTTGGTCTGAGTTTACGTCCGGTGATTTCAGGATGCTCCGACTCATCCTTAAAGCATGTTGGTGCGGACTCCCCAGAATCCGAAGGTCCGCTAACGTCACCATAGGTGACGGTGGATTGGTTACCACCTGGTGTAGTGCATTTAGCGAGATTTTCCTTCATGCTCAGTTGAAGAATATTCTTCATGGGACAGTGGCGAGCCAGATACTACCCAAGTTGTTAGCTTGGGAGGCTTATTATTCTACTTACTATTTATTATTATAGGAGGCTAATTAGTTGTCACCCCAAGACAGGTCGCCTTTACTACGGCGTTTCACCTCGTTGCACGTTTTTCCTGCGATCTTTTGATTCTGCATCTATGATCCTCCTCCACGTGTTAGCTGGACGTCCCTTTCTGCGAAACCCTGCGGGTTCCATTGTAAGGCTTGCCTAGTGATGTTTCTTCGTCTCTCCTCAATACATGGCCCAACCATTTCCACTTGCGGCGTTTTATTTCTTTTTGTATCTCTTATTGGTTTGTCAGGTGATATAAGTCTACATTGCGTATTGTATCTGGCCAAAAAATGCGCAGTATCCTTCGTAGGGATTTGTTTATGAATACCTGAAGCTTATTTACTAATGTTATGGAGATTTTCCATGTTTGGCACCCGTACAGCAAGACGGATTTCACATTTGAGTTGAATATTCTTAGTTTTGTTCGTGTGGAATACAGTCTGGAGGTCCAGACCGGCCTGAGCATACCAAATACCTGTTTGGCCCTTTTTAACCGGTATGAGATATCGGTGGTGGTGCCGCCCTCATTAGTAATTATGCTTCCCAGGTACGTGAATTCATCTACATCCGCTATTTGTTCGTCATAAATGCGGAAGGCGCGGGTATTCTTCGTGGCGGCTCTAAGCGATTTGGTTTTGCCAATGTTGATATTTAAACCTGCTTTGGATGCTTCTGCGGAGAGACGGTCGAGTTTGCTCTGCATGTCGGCGTGGGTGTGTGCCAAGAAACAGATATCGATCTTCCAGGAACGAGTTTAACGTCCATCTAATGCCCTCACTTCTTGACACTACTTTGTCCATTATTGAGTCTAACAGAATGTTAAATAGTAAGGGCGATAGTACGCAGCTCTGTCTGACTCCCGAGCTGATGGCAATGTCGCTGCTCTTAGCAGTTTGGTGTTTTACATAGCAGGATGCGTCCCGGTATAGTTCCTTTACTAGGTGTATTATCTTTTCCGGTACCCAATTTTCTTCCAGCGCTTTCCAGACTGCATTATGATAGATGCTATCAAAGTCCCCACGGAAGTCGACGAAGACCGCGTATATTGTAGACCTCCATTCCATGGACTGCTCTATGATGATTCGCATTGTGTTAATTTGATCGATACAGGATCTATTTGGGCGAAAACCCACTTGTTCCTGACGCAGACTGGGCTCTATGGAGATGGATAGTCGATCCAGTAAAATGTGAGAAATTATTTTGTTGATAGTGTTTAAAATTGTAATCCCTCTCCAATTGCCACAGTCTGTAAGATCACCTTTTTTGGGGAGAACGACTATGGCTCCTTCCTTCCATTCATGTGGCACATTTTCCGACTCCCATGCATCTACTATTAGCGGGTGGAGCAGTTTGGTTACCACCTTTAGGTCTGCTTTAAGTATTTCTGCCGGAAGGTTATCTGGGCCAGCGGCCTTGTTGTTCTTAAGGTTCTTTATTGTAGTTCTGACTTCTTCTTCACTAGGTGGGTTAGGATCCACGTTCCGGACCGGGAGATTTATTTGATGGTCTTGTGGACGATGTGGGGGATGTATGCCGTCTTCAGCATCACTTTCTTCCGGGTTCGGCTGTCCGAGTATTACTTGGAAGTATTTTTGCCATCTTATAAGTTGATCTTCTTTGTTTGTCAGCAATTTTCCCTCTTTATTTTTTATTGGGTGTTCTCTTTTGAAGTTTTCATTAGCGAGTTTTTTTGTTATGAGATAAAGTTCTCTTGTGTTGTTATTTCTTGCTGCAACTTCGGCTTTCGCTGCGAGATCTTCCGCCCATCTACGTTTGTCTTTTCTGGCACTCCGTTTTACCTTGCCGTTTATGTTCCAGTAGCTACGAGTCAGTTCGGCCTTCTCTTCGTGGTTAGGGTTTTGACTGATCAGGGCTTTTGCTGCCTTCCTGTCTTCGATAAGTTTCCATGTTTCATGCGAGATCCACTCCTCTCTGTTCCTTTGCTTTCTACCCAAGGTCTTGTCGGCAGTTTCTAACAATACTTTGTGGACTGCGTTCCATTCTCGACGATCTTCCTCTGTCATATTAGTGGTATTTTCTTGCAGTTGCGTCTTGAAACTGGATAGTCCTTCGGTTGCTTTAAGCTTGTCTGTATCGGATTTTATGCTAGCAGCTAACGTAATTTGTCTTTTTAGTGTTGCTAACTTTAGTTTAAGCGTGCCAACGACAAGGTAATGGTCGCTGGCCATATCTGCACCTCTTTTGTTTCTCACGTCGCATAGTGATGTTCTCCACTTTTTTGTATGATAATGTGGTCAATTTGGTTTTTGGTAAGTCACAAGTCTCTTTGTGTACCCTCTTATGCGGGAAGAGCGTGCCGCCAATTATCAGGGTTTGTTCCAAGCACGTATCGACCAGCATTTCCCCATTCACGTTTACCGTTCCGATTCACTGGTTACCCATTGCCTGTTGTAAGTTGGTGCTGTCGGAACCAACTTTGGCATTTAGGTCCCCCATTAGTATGATTATGTCGCCCTTTGTTATGGAGTGTAAGGTGGTAGACAGTTGTTCGTAGAACATGGCCTTTGCTTCAATTGGGTTTGTCTCTGTTGGTGCGTACCATTGAATGATACTTATGTTTCTAACCCTTGTGTGGAAACGGGCAACAATAATTCTATCGTTCACTGGTCGCCAGGATAGTAGGCTAGTCTTGGCCTTTTTGCTTAGTAGTAGGCCAACTCCGCTCTCGTGATGTTCGCCTTGTGGTTTGCCTGAGTACAGGAACGCTCCGCCGTTCGCTGTATTTTGTTCTCCAAACCCATGCCATCTTACTTCGCTAAGGCCGAAGATTTCCAGGTGGTATCTGTCATTTCGCGGACCACTTGTGCAACTCTCGATGGTTCCAGTAGGGTTCTAATGTTCGATATTCCGATTCGTGTCCGAGTTTTTGTGTTCGCCAAAGTCGTCATCTTAGAATTAAGAGTTTAAGATGGGCAGGTTATTGGTCCACCGCACCCGAGTTTGATGATGAGACTGCCATCCAGCGGCTATCAAACATGCCTGGTTTGGGTAGGTTTCCTTCTGAGAAGTCAGGTGGACTAGCTTTATTCTTCCACAGGGTATTTCTGTCCTGTGATTCTATGGTTATCCCGCCAATATTCGGACGTCAGAGCCGCTTTAGTTATTTAGCAGGGTGCACCGCGGGCAGGCGAGGTTGACTTTTAGGTTATCATGATGTTCTCATAACCCCTTACACCCCATATATATATATATATATATATATATATATATATATATATATATATATATATATATATATATATATATATATATATATATGTTGTATTTGAGGTTTTCGCGGATAGATACCTGTGTTGTATTGTTTTCTCGGGGATTCCGCGTTGATGTTGAGGGTTGGTTCTGAAAAGAACCGGATTCTCGACGTTTCGGCGAACTAACATTCGCCATTCTCAAGAGATATATGCGTCCGTGCGGGTCAACGGTTAGACACATACTGAGAGCTCGTTCGTGCGGTGCGACTACTTATAGCTGTCTGGCTTCGGGTCATGCGCGTTGTGTGCGGTGCTTCGGTTCGGTTGTTTGTTTGTCTTGTTGGTCGTACATGAGTCTGGGGTGTCTGGGGTTGCATTTTGAGGGTGGATATGATCGGTCGCCATGCTGGGGGCAGTCTCAAGGAATCGTCTCTCGTGTTCATGCAGTAGTCTCGTTTTTCTATCTCTATGGCTTCTCTGTATACTCGTGACATTTCGGGGCTAATCTGTGCAAGAGTCCTTGAATTTCTAAAGTCCATCCAGTGACCGGTGTTTGTGTGTTGGACAAGTGCCGATGAAACTTTGTCTCTGTGTCTGACTGAAACTACATGTTCTTGAATCCTAGCAGATATTTTTCTATTGGTACGTCCAATGTAGGTTCGTTCACATGTTCCGCAAGGTATTTCGTAAATTCCATGGGATTCTAACGGGATGGTGTCTTTAACGCTGCGTAGCATGGAGGATATTTTCTGGTTAGGTTTGAAAATGGTGTCGATGTTGTGTCTTTTAAGAATTCTGGAGATTTTGTCAGTTGATCCATGAACATATGGTAGGTATGCTGTGCTAACGGGTTTCTGGCGTTCTTCAGTTCTCTGGCTACTGTTCTCTGTACGACGAAAAGCTCTGGATATTAAGCTGTTTGGATATCCATTTGAAGAAAGAGCTTCTCGTAAGTTCCTCAATTCTTTCGGTAAGTTCAGCTGGTCGGCTAGTCTTTTTGATCGGGTGGTAAGAGTGTTTACTACAGATGCTAGTTGTTTGGGATGATGGTGCGAAGAAGCGTTCAGATATCTGTCTGTATGGGTTGGTTTCCGGTACACAGTGTGACTCAAGGTGCCGTCAGGTCTCTTCTGTACCAAAACATCCAAGAAAGGAAGTCGTTGATGCTTTTCTATCTCCATTGTGAATTTAATTTGGTCGTGTTGGGAGTTAAGATGGGTAAGGAATTTGTCCAGCTCTGGTCTGCCGTGGGGCCAGATTACAAATGTGTCGTCAACATATCTTAACCAGAGTGTAGGTTTAAGTGTGGCTGATGAGATTGCCTTTTCCTAAAAATCTGTAAGAAATATGTTGGCTATTACTGGGGATAGAGGTGAACCCATTGGTGCTCCTAGGACTTGTTTGTATATTTGACCACCGTACCTAAAGTATGTATTCTTTAAACAATGTTCTGCCAGATCTGATACGTACTTTTCTGGTTTTAATTTTGATCTTATGATGTTTAAGGCCTCAGGGACCGGTACTTTTGTGAATAAAGATACAATGTCAAAGCTCACAAGGAGGTAGCCGGGCTGGAGTTGGTGATTTTTTTCAGTATGTCTATGAAGTGTTCAGCATTGCGGACATAGGAATCACAATCTTCGGCGTATGGTTGTAAACATTTTGCTAAATGTTTCGCAAGAAGTTGTACCGGTGAACCAACGGAGCTTACTATTGGTCGTAGTGGGGCTCCATCTTTGTGGATCTTTGGCAAACCATATATCTTGGGACACCGTGAAGATTTCTCCCTTGGTATAAGATAATTCATTGTTTCCTTGTCCATGCTAGAGCTTAGGATCTTTTGTCTGGTAGTTTTCTCAAGATAGGTTGTGGGGTCCGTTGTACTGGGCAGATAAGCTGGATCATCTAAGATTGTTGCCATTTTTTGTTTATAGTCAGCACTGTTCATGACTACAGAGCAATTTCCTTTGTCAGCTGGTAGGACCACAATGCTGTTGTTTTCCCTTAGTGCCTTGAGGGCTTTGAATTCCTCGTATGAGATGTTTCTTGTCGGTGGTTTGGCAGATCTTAAAATGTGGCATGTTTCCTGTCTTATTGTCTCGGCTAATGTGGCAGGGAGTTGTGAAATAGCAGTCTCGACACCAGTGATTATGTCTTCTTTGGGAAGGCGAGTTGGTGCTATTGCAAAGTTAAAACCCTTGGCCAGTACGGTTTTGGTAGGTTCGTCAAGGGGCTGGTCTGAAAGATTGTAAACCACTTTGTCGATGTTGAGTGGTTTTGGTGCAGGTTTTTGTCTCCGTCTGAGAAGGTTGTATTTTTCTTAATGTCTATTGGTAATTAATAATCTATTCTGTTCGGCTCTGTTGGTAGATATTAAGTCTATCTGTTGCCAGAGGAGAGGGTGTAGCGTAGTGGTTAGAGTTATGTGGGTTGTCAGGATATTTTGACTGATGCTGTCAAGTTTCTGTCGTTTGGTTTGGATTTCGTCCCGAAGCAAAGCTTGGCTTGCGTTGTGTAGTATTTTGTTTGACCTGGCTGTCAGATTTTGGTGTGACAGCCTCATACAGACGGGTGTTATGTCTGTATCTCTACAGCGACGTAAAAATGCTAAATCGTATAATAATTGAGAGCGCTTTGTCCGTAGTTTCTCGAAACTACGGGTGAGGTGGTAAATTTCCTCCCCGTGGAGGTTTATAATGTTGTATTTGAGGTTTTCGCGGATAGATACCTGTGTTGTATTGTTTTCTCGGGGATTCCGCGTTGATGTTGAGGGTTGGTTCTGAAAAGAACCGGATTCTCGACGTTTCGGCGAACTAACATTCGCCATTCTCAAGCGTCCGTGCGGGTCAACGGTTAGACGCATACTTATATATATATATATATATATATATATATATATATATATATATATATATATATTATATTAATATTATTCTATTCTCAATATGTTTATTAATTATAATATGTTTTGGACGTATAACCAGTGAAAATAACAAAATGTGCCCGAAACTTTGATATTTCCGCATTTGAAACTTGGCGGATGCGCATGCGCTTAACTAACCATAAAAAGGTGTATTGTAAAAAGGTGATGAGATTTAAAATAATTTTTTGTTTGTAATTTGTGTTTTTGTGTGTTTTTAAGGTAAATAAATATATATTATAATGAATAAATGTATATTAAAATGAAGAAATATATATATTGTGATTATTTGTGGCGATTGTATTATTATAAATGTTTGGTAATATGGAAAGCGAGTTGTTTATTATTTCGGTAAAATTTCAAATTTCCCGGAATTTATCGTGATCGCGGAAACGGAAACGGGAGCGTACGTTAGTTTTGATTACGTCGATCGCGGACAGCGCTCTGTCTCGCTTTAGCGACAGTCGGGACCGTGGATTGGAAAACAGTCGGAAGTTGCGAGTTTCGCTCTTATGCGCGGTTAGAATTGGGGTCGGAGGGTGACGTCAGACGATTATCCGCGATCCCCCCACCGCGAGTGTGCGGGCATCCCTTTCTCGTGCGCCATCATTTGACTTCTGTCGATTTGAGAAAGAAAGTCAAAATGGCTTACTTTTTGTGATTACGATGGTATCAATATTTAGTGATATAACCCCAACATTCATTTGAAGGAAGATAGTGATAACCTAAAGTATTGTTTTTAGAGAAACAACTCAGTTTCGCGTGCTGTTTTTTAATATCCGGACGGCAATATTGTCGGGAATTGGATTCGTTATCGTTTGTTCACAAAATGGCGTGAGCACTCGCTCTTCACACACAGCGGTTTTAAATTTTATTCGTCCAGTGCTTGTTTATAACATTTGGGTTCTATTCAAGTTATGTTTTGTTTAACGGACTATTCGGCTGCATTTTCAGTTTGTTATATAACATATTGCACGTAGCACTTCTCCGCAACTTCGTCAAAAGCCAGCACACAATGTCTGAGGTAAGAAACCCTTATAATTCCTTCAATTTCAACATTATTTACTAGATTTCTACGTTTTCCTCCCTTTTACGCATTTATCCAAACACCACCTCAATGTGAACCCAAGGGCGTGGCTCCATTTCTTACAACATATCTCCAAATTCTAACTTCAATTTTATTGTTTACAATCACTTATACCCCTATTTCACCCTCAAACAAACTGTGTTCCACCGTTTTTATTCTCCCTACGCATTCTACACACTTCCCTTGTCCTCTCTACCCCAAAATTTTCGATTTTTAAGATGTACCCTTTTTAGCAATTTTAACTTAAACTTTGGTGTTTATACTACTACAATCTTCCTCCACAGCACCTACAACTTCCAGCACATGTTTACATCTCCCCAGTCCTTATATTCAACCATTAAACCCCAACTTTCATCCTCAACACCTTCCCAATCATTCCCCTCAACAAATCACCGACAAATCTTAATTATTTTTACCCAAAAACATCCCATTTCCACCCTCATTCCTCCCCAACATCATCCCATACATCCCACACAACCTATCAATCCATTATACCCACCTAAAATATCCTACAACAGCCACAATAAAACAATTAACCGTCCTAATTACTTAGGGGTTAATTTTTTTTTTAAACTAAATGTCATTTTATCCGTATTCCACACCATATCTTATCAACCCCATCACTAAAACTCTTGTTAACTTGCCTTAGGACTCGACAAAACAAACTTTTCATTCAAAAACTTACATTTCTTTCCAACCTAACCTCTATTTTTCAACCCCCACATGCAATAACAAATGTTTTTTGTGTATTTTTGTTTAAGTTTTAACGGATTTTTACTGTTTTTCTCTACTTCAACTCAACATTTTTCATCTTAAAATCGCAATTTTGTTACAAACACTAAATTTTTCATATAAAAAAACTCATTATTTCTTTTGAAACTTTATAAAGTTGCCAATAAACCGTTCGTTATTTTCAAAATCTTATAGAATTGGTGAAACCATCCTATGTTATAGATAATCATACAACTTAAAACAAACGGAACACAGCCCGATTTACAAATTATTGTTCGTGGAGGCAAAGCTGTGCTGATGAGAGATAAATCTCGAAGCGCGTACACAGATGGCTATCCAATTAAGGTATCGGAAAGACATGATCTTAAAAACAAGGTTATTTTTATGGTTTTTGTTGAGTGCCACGAAAGTGGAGACTGAATATATAAATATATTCCAGAGCTCTATAACAATTATTGAGTCTTTTTAGGACTACCAAATCAAATCTTACATAAAATTTGTCATTTAACAGCTTTCAGTCCTCCTTTGTGGCACTCAACTAGAACCATAAAAATAACATTGTTTTTAAGATCATGTCTTTCCGATACCTTCAGTGGATAGCCATCTGCGGACACGTTTTGAGATTTATCTCTCTTCAGCAAAACTTTGCTTCGATGAACAATAATTTGTAAACCACTCACTTGAAAACCCATGTGTTGTTTAGGGTTAGATATTTATAATTTTGACATTTTGTAAGAGAGACATGAACTTAGCAGGTTATTGATTGAACTGATACCATAGAATTGGGGAACACAGCCTGAATATAAATATAAATATATTCAGCCTTTCCAGAGCTCTATAACAATTATTGAGTCTTTTAAGGACAACCAAAACAAATCTCACATGAAATTTGTAAGTTATTTCAGCCTTCGATGGCACTCAACAAAAACCATAAAAATAACATTGTTTTTAAGATCATGTCTTTCCAATACCTCAAGTAGATAGGCATTTGTGGACGCGTTTCCAGATTTATCTCTCATCAGCACAGCTTTGCTTCCATGAACAATAATTTGTAAGCCACTCACTTGAAAACCCATTTGGTGTTTAGGGTTAGATGTTTAAAATTTTGACATTTTGTGAGAAAGACATGAACTTAGCAGGTTATTGATTGAACTGATAAGATAGAATTGGTGAAACCATCCTATGTTATATATCAGGGGTGCAAAGCTTTTTATCACCGGGTGCCATCTTTCTTAAGTTTCTGAAATGCTGACGTGCCCAATAACTTTGCATGAGTTACCATATAAGGCTGACTACTGTATCGGCTTGAATACGACATTTCAAAGTATCAAATTCCATCTCGATTTACAAAAATTAAGGATCACAGCGGAATCCCTTTAACTACAGACCAATCTGAATTCAAAGCCAATTTTCAAAAATTTTAGCATTTCTACCTCTATTATCAAGTTTCTTGGAAAGTAATAACATGCCGGCAAACAGTCAAAACGGCTTCTGGAAAAGTAGCTCAACTTTGTAGGATTGTGTTAATTTTATAATTACTTCTTTAAATTGTAATCAGAATCTTGCTTTGTTTTGCGACCTAAGTAAAGCATTTGACTCTTTTGATCACAAGCTCCTTCCACTAAGAATTGGAGTCGCCAAGAACTGGGTAAAATCTTCTTTGCATCAAATAGGCCCAAGTCTCTCTAATGGGACAAACTCTATTCTTGATATTTGTTGTGATCACAAACTCCTTAAGAAAATGGTTATTGGAGTTAGAGGCGTCGCCAAGAACTGGGTAAAATCTTCTTTGAATCAAAAAGACCGTACAGTGATCGTAAATGGTTCAAAATCGGAAAGAAAATTAAAGTAGCGGGTGGTACCTCAAGGCTCTCTAATGGGACAAACTCTATTCTTGATATTTGTTATGATCACAAGCTCTTTCCACAAAAAATGAAGTTATTGGAGTTAGAGGCGTCGCCAAGAACTGGGCAAAATCTTCCTTGCATCAAAGAGAACGAACAGTGATCGTAAACGGTTCAAAATCGGAAATGGAATTAAAGAAGTTGGTGGCATGCCAAAGCTCTCTCTAATGGGACAAACTCCATCTTCGATATTTGTTCTGATCACAAGCTCCTTCCACAAAAAAATGAAGTTATTGGAGTTACTGGCGTCGCCAAGAACTGGGCAAAATCTTCCTTGCATCAAAGAGGACGAACATTGATCGTAAACGGTTCAAAATCGGAAAGAAAATTAAAGTAGCAGGTGGTACCTCAAGGCTCTCTAATGGGACAAACTCTATTCTTGATATTTGTTATGATCACAAGCTCTTTCCACAAAAAAAATGAAGGTATTGGAGTTAGAGGCATCGCCAAGGACTGGATAAAAGAAGGCGAACAGTGATCGTAAAAGGTTCAAAACTGGAAAGAATATTAAAGAATCGGGTGCTACCCCAAGGCTCTCTAATGGGACAAACTCTATTTTTGATATTTGTTATGATCACAAGCTCCTTCCAAAAAAATAAAAATTAAGTTATTGGAGTTAGAAGCGTCGCCAAGAACTAAGTAAAATGTTCCTTGCATCAAAGAGGACGAACAGTGATCGTAAACGGTTCAAAATCGGAAAGAAAATTAAAGTAGCGGGTGGTACCTCAAGGCTCTTAAATTGAACAAACTCTATTCTTGATATGTTTTATTACGCATTTATCCACATTGTTTTTACGCATTTATCCACACACCACCTCAATGTGAACCCAAGGGCGTGGCTCCATTTCTTACAACATATCTCCCAATTCTAACTTCAATTTTATAGTTTACAATCGCTTTTACCCCAATTTAACCCTCAAACAAACTGTGTTCCACCGTTTTTATTCTCCCTACGCATTCTACACACTTCCCTTGTTCTCTCTACCCCAAAATTTTCGATTTTTAAGATGTACCCTTTTTGGCAATTTTAACTTAAACTTTGGTGTTTATACTACTACAATCTTCCTCCACAGCGCCTACAACTTCCAGCACATGTTTACATCTCCCCAGTCCTTATATTCACCCATTAAACCCCAACTTTCATCCTCAATACCTTCCCAATCATTCCCCTAAACAAATCACCGACAAATCTTAATTATTTTTACCCAAAAACATCCCATTTCCACCCTCATTCCCCAACATCATCCCATACATCCCACACAACCAATCTTTCCAGTAAACCCACCTAAAATATCCTACAACAACCACAAGAAAACAATTAACCGTCCTAATTACTTAGGGGTTAATTTTTTTTTTTTTAAACTAAATGTCATTTTATCCGTATTCCACACCATATCTTATCAACCCCATCACTAAACCTCTTGTTAACCTGCCTTAGGACTCGACAAAACAAACTTTTCATTCAAAAACTTACATTTCTTTCCAACCTAACCTCTATTTTTCAACCCCCACATGCAATAACAAATGTTTTTTGTGTATTTTTGTTTAAGTTTTAACGGATTTTTACTGTTTTTCTCTATTTCAACTCAACATTTTTCAACTTAAAATCGCAATTTTGTTACAAACACTAAATTTTTCATATAAAAAAACTCATTATTTCATTCGAAACTTTATAAAGTTGCCAATAAACCGTTCGTTATTTTCAAAATCTTATAGAATTGGTGAAACCATCCTATGTTATAGATAATCATACAAACTTAAAACAAACGAAGCCTGATTTACAAATTATTGTTCATGGAAGCAAAGCTATGCTGATGAGAGATAAATCTCGAATCGCGTTTACAGATGGCTATCCACTTAAGGTATCGGAAAACATGATGTTAAAAACAAGGTTATTTTTATGGTTTTTGTTAAGTGCCACGAAAGTGGAGACTGAATATATAAATATATTCCAGAGCTCTATAACAATTATTGAGTCTTTTTAGGACTACCAAATCAAATCTCACATGAAATTTGTCATTTTACAGCTTTCAGTCCACCTTCGTGGCACTCAACAAGAACCATAAAAATAACATTGTTTTTAAGATCATGTCTTTCTGATACCTTCAGTGGATAGCCATCAGCGGACATGTTTTGAGATTTATCTCTCTTCAGCAAAACTTTGCTTCGATGAACAATAAATTGTAAATCACTCACTTGAAAACCCATGTGGTGTTTAGGATTAGATGTTTATAATTTTCACATTTTGTGAGAGAGACATGAACTTAGCGGCTTATTGATTGAACTGATAACATAGAATTGGGGAACACAGCCCGCATATATAAATATATTCAGCCTTTCCAGAGCTCTATAACAATTATTGAGTCTTTTAAGGACAACCAAAACAAATCTCACATGAAATTTGTAAGTTATTTCAGTCCACCTTCGATGGCACTCAACAAAAACCATAAAAATAACATTGTTTTTAAGATCATGTCTTTCCAATACCTCAAGTAGATAGGCATCTGTGGACGCGTTTCCAGATTTATCTCTCATCAGTACAGCTTTGCTTCCACGAACAATAATTTGTAAGCCACTCACTTGAAAACCCATGTGGTGTTTAGGGTTAAATGTTTATAATTTTTACATTTTGTGAGAGAGACATGAACTTAGCAGGTTATTGATTGAACTGATAAGATAGAATTGGTGAAACCATCCTATGTTATATATCAGGGGTGGCAAAGCTTTTTATCACCGGGTGCCGTCTTTCTTAAGTTTCTGAAATGCTGACGTGCCCAATAACTTTGCCTGAGTTACCATATAAGGCTGACTACTGTATCGGCTTGAATACGACATTTGAAAGTATCAAATTCCATCTCGATTTACAAAAATTAAGGATCACAGCGGGATCCCTTTAACTACAGACCAATCTGAATTCAAAGCCAATTTTCAAAAATTTTATCATTTCTACCTCGATTATCAAGTTTCTTGGAAAGTAATAACATGCCGGCAAACAGTCAAAACGGCTTCTGGAAAAGTAGCTCAACTTTGTAGGATTGTGTTAATTTTATAATTACTTCTTTAAATTGTAATCAGAATCTTGCTTTGTTTTACGACCTAAGTAAAGCATTTGACTCTTTTGATCACAAGCTCCTTCCACTAAGAATTGGAGTCGCCAAGAACTGGGTAAAATCTTCTTTGCATCAAATAGGCCCAAGTCTCTCTAATGGGACAAACTCTATTCTTGATATTTGTTGTGATCCCAAACTCCTTAAAAAAATGGTTATTGGAGTTAGAGGCGTCGCCAAGAACTGGGTAAAATCTTCTTTGAATCAAAAAGACCGTACAGTGATCGTAAATGGTTCAAAATCGGAAAGAAAATTAAAGTAGCGGGTGGTACCTCAAGGCTCTCTAATGGGACAAACTCTATTCTTGATATTTGTTATGATCACAAGCTCTTTCCACAAAAAATGAAGTTATTGGAGTTAGAGGCGTCGCCAAGAACTGGGCAAAATCTTCCTTGCATCAAAGAGAACGAACAGTGATCGTAAACGGTTCAAAATCGGAAAGGGAATTAAAGAAGTTGGTGGCATGCCAAAGCTCTCTCTAATGGGACAAACTCCATCTTCGATATTTGTTCTGATCACAAGCTCCTTCAACAAAAAAATGAAGTTATTGGAGTTAGTGGCGTCGCCAAGAACTGGGCAAAATCTTCCTTGCATCAAAGAGGACGAACAGTGATCGTAAACGGTTCAAAATCGGAAAGAAAATTAAAGTAGCAGGTGGTACCTCAAGGCTCTCTAATGGGACAAACTCTATTCTTGATATTTGTTATGATCACAAGCTCTTTCCACAAAAAAATGAAGTTATTGGAGTTAGAGGCATCGCCAAGGACTGGATAAAATCGTCATTGCATCAAAGAAGGCGAACAGTGATCGTAAAAGGTTCAGAACTGGAAAGAATATTAAAGAATCGGGTGCTACCCCAAGGCTCTCTAATGGGACAAACTCTATTTTTGATATTTGTTATGATCACAAGCTCCTTCCAAAAAAATAAAAATTAAGTTGTTGGAGTTAGAAGCGTCGCCAAGAACTAAGTAAAATGTTCCTTGCATCAAAGAGGACGAACAGTGATCGTAAACGGTTCAAAATCGGAAAGAAAATTAAAGTAGCGGGTGGTACCTCAAGGCTCTCAAATTGAACAAACTCTATTCTTGATATGTTTTATTACGCATTTATCCACATTGTTTTTACGCATTTATCCACACACCACCTCAATGTGAACCCAAGGGCGTGGCTCCATTTCTTACAACATATCTCCTAATTCTAACTTCAATTTTATTGTTTACAATCACTTATACCCCTATTTAACCCTCAAACAAACTGTGTTCCACCGTTTTTATTCTCCCAACGCATTCTACACACTTCCCTTGTCCTCTCTACCCCAAAATTTTCGATTTTTAAGATGTACCCTTTTTAGCAATTTTAACTTAAACTTTGGTGTTTATACTACTACAATCTTCCTCCACAGCGCCTACAACTTCCAGCACATGTTTACATCTCCCCAGTCCTTATATTCACCCATTAAACCCCAACTTTCAACCTCAATACCTTCCCAATCATTCCCCTCAACAAATCACCGACAAATCTTAATTATTTTTACCCGAAAACATCCCATTTCCACCCTCATTCCTCCCCAACATCATCCCATACATCCCACACAACCAATCTATCCAGTAAACCCAGCTAAAATATCCTACAACAACCACAATAAAACAATTAACCGTCCTAATTATTTAGGGGTTAATTTTTTTTTAAACTAAATGTCATTTTATCCGTATTCCACACCATATCTTATCAACCCCATCACTAAAACTCTTGTTCACCTGCCTTAGGACTCGACAAAACAAACTTTTCATTAAAAAACTTACATTTCTTTCCAACCTAACCTCTATTTTTCAACCCCCACATGCAATAACAAATGTTTTTTGTGTATTTTTGTTTAAGTTTTAACGGATTTTTACTGTTTTTCTCTACTTCAACTCAACATTTTTCAACTTAAAATCGCAATTTTGTTACAAACACTAAATTTTTCATATAAAAAAACTCATTATTTCATTCGAAACTTTATAAAGTTGGCAATAAACCGTTCGTTATTTTCAAAATCTTATAGAATTGGTGAAACCATCCTATGTTATAGATAATCATACAAACTTAAAACAAACGGAACACAGCCCGATTTACAAATTATTGTTCGTGGAGGCAAAGCTGTGCTGATGAGAGATAAATCTCGAAGCGCGTCCACAGATGGCTATCCACTTAAGGTATTGTAAAACATGATGTTAAAAACAAGGTTATTTTTATGGTTTTTGTTAAGTGCCACGAAAGTGGAGACTGAATATATAAATATATTCCAGAGCTCTATAACAATTATTGAGTCTTTTCAGGACTACGAAATCAAATCTAACATGAAATTTGTCATTTTACAGCTTTCAGTTCACCTTCGTGGCACTCAACAAGAACCATAAAAATAACATTGTTTTTAAGATCTTGTCTTTCCGATACCTTCAGTGGATAGCCATCTGCGGACACGTTTTGAGATTTATCTCTCTTCAGCAAAACTTTGCTTCGATGAACAATAATTTGTAAACCACTCACTTGAAAACCCATCTGTTGTTTAGGGTTAGATGTTTATAATTTAGACATTTTGTGAGAGAGACATGAACTTAGCAGGTTATTGTTTGAACTGTTAACATAGAATTGGGGAACACAGCCCGCATATATAAATATATTCAGCCTTTCCGGAGCTCTATAACAATTATTGAGTCTTTTTAGGACAACCAAAACAAATCTCACATGAAATTTGTAAGTTATTTCAGTCCACCTTCGATGGCACTCAACAAAAACCATAAAAATAACATTGTTTTTAAGATCATGTCTTTCCAATACCTCAAGTAGATAGGCATCTGTGGACGCGTTTCCAGATTTATCTCTCATCAGTACAGCTTTGCTTCCACGAACAATAATTTGTAAGCCACTCACTTGAAAACCCATGTGGTGTTTAGGGTTAAATGTTTATAATTTTTACATTTTGTGAGAGAGACATGAACTTAGCAGGTTATTGATTGAACTGATAAGATAGAATTGGTGAAACCATCCTATGTTATATATCAGGGGTGGCAATGCTTTTTATCACCGGGTGCAGTCTTTCTTAAGTTTCTGAAATGCTGAAGTGCCCAATAACTTTGCCTGAGTTACCATATAAGGCTGACTACTGTATCGGCTTGAATACGACATTTGAAAGTATCAAATTCCATCTCGATTTACAAAAATAAAGGGTCACAGCGGGATCCCTTTAACTACAGACCAATCTGAATTCAAAGCCAATTTTCAAAAATTTTAGCATTTCTACCTCTATTATCAAGTTTCTTGGAAAGTAATAACATGCCGGCAAACAGTCAAAACGGCTTCTGGAAAAGTAGCTCAACTTTGTAGGATTGTGTTAATTTTATAATTACTTCTTTAAATTGTAATCAGGAGGTTCTTGCTTTGTTTTACGACCTAAGTAAAGCATTTGACTCTTTTGATCACAAGCTCCTTCCACAAAGAATTGGAGTCGCCAAGAACTGGGTAAAATCTTCTTTGCATCAAATAGGCCCAAGTCTCCCTAATGGGACAAACTCTATTCTTGATATTTGTTGTGATCACAAACTCCTTAAAAAAATGGTTATTGGAGTTTGAATCAAAAAGGACGTACAGTGATCGTAAATGGTTCAAAATCGGAAAAAAAAATTAAAGTAGCGGGTGGTACCTCAAGGCTCTCTAATAGGACAAACTCTATTCTTGATATTTGTTATGATCACAAGCTCCTTCGACAAAAAATGAAGTTATTGGAGTTAGAGGCGTCGCCAAGAACTGGGCAAAATCTTCCTTGCATCAAAGAGAACGAACAGTGATCGTAAACGGTTCAAAATCGGAAATGGAATTAAAGAAGTTGGTGGCATGCCAAAGCTCTCTCTAATGGGACAAACTCCATCTTCGATATTTGTTCTGATCACAAGCTCCTTCCACAAAAAAATGAAGTTATTGGAGTTAGTGGCGTCGCCAAGAACTGGGCAAAATCTTCCTTGCATCAAAGAGGACGAACAGTGATCGTAAACGGTTCAAAATCGGAAAGAAAATTAAAGTAGCGGGTGGTACCTCAAGGCTCTCAAATTGAACAAACTCTATTCTTGATATGTTTTATTACGCATTTATCCACATTGTTTTTACGCATTTATCCACACACCACCTCAATGTGAACCCAAGGGCGTGGCTCCATTTCTTACAACATATCTCCTAATTCTAACTTCAATTTTATTGTTTACAATCACTTATACCCCTATATCACCCTCAAACAAACTGTGTTCCACCGTTTTTATTCTCCCTACGCATTCTACACACTTCCCTGGTTCTCTCTACCCCAAAATTTTCGGTTTTTAAGATGTACCCTTTTTAGCAATTTTAACTTAAACTTTGGTGTTTATACTACTACAATCTTCCTCCACAGCGCCTACAACTTCCAGCACATGTTTACATCTCCCCAGTCCTTATATTCACCTATTAAACCCCAACTTTCATCCTCAATACCTTCCCAATCATTCCCCTCAACAAATCACCGACAAATCTTAATTATTTTTACCCAAAAACATCCCATTTCCACCCTCATTCTCCAACATCATCCCATACATCCCACACAACCAATCTATCCAGTAAACCCACCTAAAATATCCTACAACAACCACAAGAAAACAATTAACTGTCCTAATTACTTAGGGGTTAATTTTTTTTTTAAACTAAATGTCATTTTATCCATATTCCACACCATATCTTATCAACCCTATCACTAAAACTCTTGTTAACTTGCCTTAGGACTCGACAAAACAAACTTTTCATTCAAAAACTTACATTTCTTTCCAACCTAACCTCTATTTTTCAACCCCCACATGCAATAACAAATGTTTTTTGTGTGTTTTTGTTTAAGTTTTAACGGATTTTTACTGTTTTTCTCTACTTCAACTCAACATTTTTCATCTTAAAATCCCAATTTTGTTACAAACACTAAATTTTTCATATGAAAAACTCATTCGCAACTTCATAAAGTTGCCAATAAACCGTTCGTTACTTTCAAAATCTTATAGAATTGGTGAAACCATCCTACATTATAGATAATCATACAAACTTAAAACAAACGGAACACAGCCTGATTTACAAATTATTGTTCATGGAAGCAAAGCTGTGCTGATGAGAGATAAATCTCGAATCACGTACACAGATGGGTATCCACTTAAGGTATCGGAAAGACATGATCTTAAAAACAAGGTTATTTTTATGGTTTTTGTTGAGTGCCACGAAAGTGGAGACTAAATATATGCCAGAGCTCTATAACAATTATTGCGTCTTTTTATTACTACCAAATCAAATCTCACATGAAATTTGTCATTTTACAGCTTTCAGTCCACCTTTGTGGCACTCAACAAGAACCATAAAAATAACATTGTTTTTAAGATCATGTCTTTGGGATACCTTCAGTGGATAGCCATCTGCGGCCACGTTTTGAGATTTATCTCTCTTCAGCAAAACTTTGCTTCCATGAACAATAATTTTTAAACCACTCACTTGAAAACCCATGTGGTGCTTAGGGTTAGATGTTTATAATTTTGACTTTTTGTGAGAGAGACATGAACTTGTGAACTTGAAACATGGCCAGAACAAGAACCATAAAAATAACATTGTTTTTAAGATCATGTCTTTGGGATACCTTCAGTGGATAGCCATCTGCGGACACGTTTTGAGATTTATCTCTCTTCAGCAAAACTTTGCTTCCATGAACAATAATTTTTAAACCACTCACTTAAAAACCCATGTGGTGCTTAGGGTTAGATGTTTATAATTTTGACTTTTTGTGAGAGAGACATGAACTTGTGAATTTGAAACATGGCCAGATTATTTATTGAACTGATAAGATAGAATTGGTGAAACCATCCTACGTTATAGATAATCATACAAACTTAAAACAAACGGAGCACAACCCGATTTACAAATTATTGTTCATCGGAGCAAAGCTGTGCTGATGAGAGATAATTCGAGATTTATCTCTCATCAGCACAGTTTTGCTTCCATGAACGCGTCCACAGATGTGGAATCCACTTAAGGAATCGGAAAGCATGATCTTAAAAACAATGTTATTTTTATGGTTTTTGTTGAGTGCTATGAAGGTTTTGTTATAATAACTTACAAATTTCATGTGAGATTTGTTTTGGTAGTCCTAAAAAGACTCAATAATTGTTATAGAGCTCCGGAAAGGAATATATTTATATATTCAGGCTGTGTTACCCAATTCTATCTTATCAGTTCAATCAATAACCTGCTAAGTTCATGTCTCTCTTTGACAAAATGTCAAAATTATAAACATCTAACCCTAAACACCACATGGGTTTTCAAGTGAGTGGTTTAACAAAAAAATTGTTAATGGAAGCAAAGCTGTGCTAATGAGAGATAAATCTCGAAACTCGTCCACAGATGGCTATTCACCTTTGTTTAAACCAGTGTTTTTCAACCTTTCTCATGCCGCGATCCCCTTTGTGTGGAAACAAATTTCGCGACCCCCTACCCTACCCTCTGCTATTTTTTTATGATACGGATATCGAATCTTTACATCAGTTTTACTTATTTACATAATTAGATATCGGCTAAGTAGTAATTACTTACACATAACAGACATTCGTGACCAAGTCAAAGAAAAAATAAAAGAAAGTACTTTTGTATCCATGCAGTTTGATGAATCTACTGATATTGATTGAATTTAGTGCATTTTGAATCCAATGAGAGATTGATGGAAGAAATACTGTTTTGTAAAGCTCTGTCTACGAATACAACAGGTCAGTGCTTATATAACATCTACCTTGAAACTACACAAGACTTCCATATCGATTTTACGAAGAAATGCATAGCTATTTGTAGTGACGGAGCAAAAGCTATGACTGGAGCGACGAATCCTCAGCATACCACATAGAGTAAAATGCCATCAAGTGGTATACAGATGGTTCGAAGACAAAGGAAGGCACTGGTGCAGGAGTGTTTGGACCTCGTACCAGATACTCCGAATCCATGGGAACATCCCCAAGTATCTTCCAAGCAGAGGTACACGCAATCGAAAGATGTGCACAGTTTAACCTCGACAGGAATTACCGCAAAAAACGAATTGCTATCCTGTCAGATAGCCAAGCAGCCATCAAGGCCATTAGCTCATACACCATCAGATCCAAACTGGTATGGGACTGTGTGGGGAAGCTGAACAAGCTTGGCAGGGATAATAAAGTAACGCTTTACTGGGTACCAGGACACACTGGTATAGACGGAAACGAAGAAGCCGATCACCTAGCAAACAAGGGATCCAGTAGCTCCTTTATAGGTCCGGAACCCTTTTGCGGTATGAGCGTGAATACCATCCGCAAAAGTTTAGATGAAGAAATAAGAAGAAAATGGATGAAAACCTGGGAAGAACTTCCAGGGCTAAGGCAATCAAAAGTGATGCTGGGATCTTTCAACGAGAAGAGAACTAAAGCTTGCCTGAAACTAAGCAGGAACAAGCTCAGAATTCTGACAGGAGCCTTGATGGGACACTGCAGACTTAGGAAACATCTCAAGGCCCTAGGCCTAGAGGAGGATGATGGATGCAGATTCTGTGGCTCAGCAGAGGAAACCCCCATACATCTGTTCAAAGACTGCGGAGAATTACTCCGCAAGAGACAGATGTACCTTGGGGCTCACTGCTTGAACACATAGGAGCTGCAGGCCTTGAATCCCACCCAGATCCTGAGATTCCTAAAGGAATCAGGATTAGAGGAGGCGCTCTAAATGGGTAAGTACACCAACACTTGGAGGAGGAGGGTGGAGTACAATAGATCTATAAAGGTCGCAGTACAAGTCGTCACCACCATATCTACAATCTACATGACTGGTTCGAAATGCGGCTTTATTACCAGACTTAAAGCACTGATGCCAAACGCTTGTTTTTCTTCATCGCCAAGCTCTTGCGTCCAAAACCTTGCCACAGGAATACAATGACGTATACAATGACATGACGTATACAATGACATATTAACATGTATTGCGGCCCGCGGGCCGCAAGACAAGTACCAATGCGGCCCATAACAAAACAATTTTTTTCATTCATTTTTCAAATTGACGCTTTTGTTTCGGGCCGCATTTCAACTTATATTGCCCCAGTTTGAGAATTTGTTTTTCATTTATTTACTAAATTTTGAACCGCATTGCATCTTGCCCGTAGGAGGCTCAGTTTGAATTTGTTCATTAAATTAACCGTTCTATTTTAAGCCGCATTGCAGCTTGTCTTGCGAGCGCAGTTTGGACACCCCTGACCTAAATCAAATACTCAATCACATACGCCATATGTCACAAATGACAGATATTTTCGCAAATCCTTTAACGTCCATGTGGACGATAGGCTTTATCTTAAGTTCTTCTAATAGTTAGTTCACTCACCTTTTATAGTAGCCAATAAAATAGATACAGTCTAAATATTCCACGACAAAAACTTTAGTCTTGTGATTACGCTGCGAAATCTTTTTCTTCCCAGGAGAGTTCGGTGGGGTTGCGGAAGTCCTCGAGGCAGCAGGGATGGAAGTGGAACTTCGTTCCTGACGGGAGTCCCCTGACCGCATACGTTTATTATAATTATAAAATTAGTAAATTCTATTCACCCCTTGACATACAATGACGTCTCTGAGACGTCATGTATATGTGATAAGATCACTTGTATATGGACACGTCAACGCTCATTTTATTCTACGTCAAGGGGTTAAAGGAAAAGACACGTTACAGACACTTTATTTTCGAAACATTTGTGAAGATATGCACCAAAGTTTGCTTTACCACACAGAGGTTAGGTGGTTATCAATAGGCAACATTACTTTGCCTTTCGATAACCACCACATGAGTTTTGGAAATTCGAGCTGAACTTTTGGTGTATTTACAGCCAGCAGGTTAAGTCCGAATATACCAACTTTAATTGTGAGCCGAAATTCGTTTTGAAACTGGCTTTTCTTTCTGACATATTCGAGCATTTAAACACTTTGGATAAAAGCCTTCAAGGGAGGAATGAAAATTTCATTACCGCTAAAGACAAATGGTTTTACGAAAAAAATAAACCTGTAGTTATCATCCATAAAGCACGACAACTTTTATTCCTTTTCTTCTTCTCAGTCTTTTATTGGAGATCTGTTAGAAAAGTATCCGACCTTATTTTTTATTTTGAAAACCTGATGGATTTGAATCAAGCGCACTTGCATGAGCCGACCTTGAACCTTCGTGCGCATGCGTGAATTTTTTCCCGCCTGTAGATAGCGTCGCCTGCTGTCGAGCAGTGTTCGAGTGAGGTAGTGTGTAGTGCTCTCGTCGGTTTTTCAATGCAAGTAAAATGACGACAAGTTAAATGAGGAACGTCCTACGTCGCCTACGTGATGGGAGTTGCGACTTTAGTTGTGGTCATCAGGAAATTGGCGACTCCATCACGACAATGCTCTAGCAAATGCTTCGCAATTGGTTCACATTTTTTTGGCGAAAAAGCAGACTCCTCTGGTTTGTCAGGCTCCTTACTCTCCTGATATGCCCCCCTGCGACTTCTGGCTATTCCCCAAAGTCAAGAGGCCATTGAAAGGAACGCGATTTCAGACAAGAGAGGTCATTATGGCTTATGGTAACGACAGCCGAGCTAAAGTCGATTCCGAAAGAGGCTTTTTCGGAATGCTTCCAACAATGGCGGCATCGCTGGGAGAAGTGTGTGGAGTCCCAAGGAGACTACTTTGAGGGTGATTAGGTTTCCAACGCTCCAGGTATTCCAGTTTTTTTTTACCGGCTAAAGGTCGGATACTTTTCTAACAGACCTGGTATGGTATACCTGGTATCGTATACCTGGTATCGTTTACCTGGCATGGAAATTGTATTCAGAATTTGAAAAAAGAATTGTGTAGTTTTCTCAGTGGAAGAACTTTCAGAAAACACTGGTAAAAGGTGGATCATAAATCCGTTTTTAGCAGCTACAGACGCGGCAAGTTTGGGAACCAATCTAAAAGAAAATCTGTTGGAATAATCTGTTGATAGAATGTTACACTTGTCTATCACTTTGGATAGCTTTTGGCTAAAGAAAAAAAAAACGGAATATCCACAATTAACCAGAGAAGCTTTGAAGTGTTTAATTCCATTTGCCACTTCCTATTTGTGCCAGTTGACGTTTTCGTCGATGCACAGTGGTTTGAAATGCTGGCCAAAATACGAAGGAGACTTCCAAATATCGTGATTTTTGGTCTCGTTGTGTTTTTGAGGTTTTCTAACTGAATTCAAAATTTCGAAATTCAAAATGGCGGACGCAATATGGCGGATGATTTTTCGAGAAAAGCATTCAATTCTTTTGAAAGTCGAGATTTAGCGGCTGTAAACGTCACCGATCACGAAACTGAATTAAAAATTTTAAAATTCAAGATGTCGGCCAGTAGAAGGCGGATGATTTTCCCAAAAAAGTATTTAATTTTAGTAAAACCCAGCACTGCAAAAATGCAAAATTCAATATTCTACAATTCAATATGGCAAGCAAATTTTTCGAAAAAAGCATTCAATTTTGCCGAAACTCAGGATTTAGGAGTTTTTGAGATCACTGATCACGAAACTAAAGTTGAAATTTAAAAATTCTGAATGAAAGTCGCTGACCACCAGTGTGTGTGTGTATACGTGGTCTGTTAGAAAAGTATCCGACCTTTAGCTGGTAAAAAAAACAGGCATAACTGTAGCGTTGGAAAGCTAATCACCCTCAAAGTAGTTTCCTTGGGACTCCATACACTTCTCCCAGCGGTGCCGCCATTGTTTGAAGCGTTCCGAAAAAGCCTCTCTCGGAATCGACTTTAGCTCGGCTGTCGTTGCAACCATAATGTTCTGAAATCGCGTTCCTTTTAATGGCCTCTTGACTTTGGGCGAAAGCCAGAATTCGCAGGGGGGCATATCAGGAGAGTAAGGAGCCTGTCGAATCAGAGGAGTCTGGTTTTTCGCAAAAAAATTGTGAACCAAGTGCGAAGAATGTGCTGGAGCATTATCGTGATGGAGTCGCCAATTTCCTGATTACCATAATTCCAGTCGCTTGCGCCGCACAGCATCACATAGGCGACGTAGGACATCCCTCATTTCACTTGTCGTAATTTTACTTGCATTGAAAAACCGACGAGAGCACTACATACTACGTCACTCGAACACTGCTCGACAGATCTGTTCGCTTTTTACAGAAAATAAATTCCGCGCCTTGCAAGAAAATTTTGTAAAACTAGTCAAGTTGATATTTTTTAGTTGTAATTTCGGTAATTTCCAGTTTGCAAATTTGAAACTTTTCAGGGAATCAAAAGAGACTTTCAAGAATAATTCCTGAAATTTTGATAAAAATCCGTTCGTCTGTTCGCTTTTTACAGAAAAAAATGTAACCGTTTTAAGACTTTTAAGACCGCTTAAGCATGGCATTAAATAGACTTTTTTACGGTTAGTTAGGCGCATGTGCGTCCGTCATGTTGAAAAGGCGGGAATTTGAAAGTTTCGGGCACATTTTGTTATTTTCATTGGTTATACGTCAAAACGTGCCCGAAAAACATGGCAGAAATTGACAACAAAAAAAATCAACTATGAAAAGGTCTATTGTCATCTGATCTGTTTGTATCATTTAGATTTATTGCGTTTTTCTCCATTTATTTGTTTATATTTTATTACTATTTTATTGCCATTATTTAATAGATTCAATCAAACCATTAATAAATTACCAATTTCATATTCAAGTAACTATATTTGAATTTAGCGCCAAATTTTGTAACTAGATTGAACATTTGTCATAGTGTAAATCAGGTATCTAGTTACTGCATTCTTAAAAAAACTAGACTATAGATTGAACATTTGTCATATTGTAAATCAGGTATCTAGTTACTGCATTCTTAAAAAAATGGACTATAGATTGAACATTTGTCATAGTGTAAATCAGGTATCTAGTTACTGCATTCTGAAAAAAATGGACTATAGATTGAACATTTGTCATAGTGTAAATCAGGTATCTAGTTACTGCATTCTTAAAAACATGGACTGTAGATTGAACATTTGTCATAGTGTAAATCAGGTATCTAGTTACTGCATTCTTAAAAACATGGACTGTAGATTGAACATTTGTCATAGTGTAAATCAGGTATCTAGTTACTGCATTCTTAAAAAAAATGGAATATAGATTGAACATTTGTGATAGTGTAAATCAGGTATCTAGTTACTGCATTCTTAAAAAAATGGACTATAGATTAAACATTTGTCATAGTGTAAATCAGGTATCCAGTTACTGCATTCTTAAAAAAATGGACTATAGATTGAACATTTGTCATAGTGTAAATCAGGTATCTAGTTACTGCATTCTTTAAAAAAATGGACTATAGATAGAACATTTGTGATAGTGTAAATCAGGTATCTAGTTACTGCATTCTTAAAAAAAATGGACTATAGATTGAACATTTGTCATAGTGTAAATCAGGTATCTAGTTACTGCATTCTTAAAAAAAATGGACTATAGATTGAACATTTGTGATAGTGTAAATCAGGTATCTAGTTACTGCATTCTTAAAAAAAATGGACTATAGATTGAACATTTGTGATAGTGTGAATCAGGTATCTAGTTACTGCATTTTAAAAAAAAATGGACAATAGATTGAACATTTGTCATAGTGTAAATCAGGTATCTAGTTACTGCATTCTTAAAAAAAATGGACTATAGATTGAACATTTGTCATAGTGTAAATCAGGTATCTAGTTACTGCATTCTTAAAAACATGGACTGTAGATTGAACATTTGTCATAGTGTAAATCAGGTATCTAGTTACTGCATTCTTAAAAAAAATGGACTATAGATTGAACATTTGTGATAGTGTAAATCAGGTATCTAGTTACTGCATTCTTAAAAAAATGGACTATATATTGAACATTTGTCATAGTGTAAATCAGGTATCTAGTTACTGCATTCTTAAAAAAATGGACTATAGATTGTACATTTGTCATATTGTAAATCAGGTATCTAGTTACTGCATTCTTAAAAAAAAATGGACCATAGATTGAACATTTGTGATAGTGTAAATCAGGTATCTAGTTACTGCATTCTTAAAAAAATGGACTGTAGATTGAACATATGTCATAGTGTAAATCAGGTATCTAGTTACTGCATTCTTAAAAAAAATGGACTATAGATTGAACATTTGTCATAGTGTAAAGAAGGTATCTAGTTACTGCATTCTTAAAAAAAATGTACTATAGATTGAACATTTGTCATAGTGTAAATAAGGTATCTAGTTACTGCATTCTTAAAAAAAATGGACTATAGTTTGTACATTTGTCATATTGTAAATCAGGTATCTAGTTACTGCATTCTTAAAAACATGGACTGTAGATTGAACATTTGTCATAGTGTAAATCAGGTATCTAGTTACTGCATTCTTAAAAACATGGACTGTAGATTGAACATTTGTCATAGTGTAAATCAGGTATCTAGTTACTGCATTTTTAAAAAAAAATGGACTATAGATTGAACATTTGTCATAGTGTAAATCAGGTATCTAGTTACTGCATTCTTAAAAAAAATGGACTATAGATTGTACATTTGTCATATTGTAAATCAGGTATCTAGTTACTGCATTCTTAAAAAAAATGGACCATAGATTGAACATTTGTGATAGTGTAAATCAGGTATCTAGTTACTGCATTCTTAAAAAAATGGACTGTAGATTGAACATATGTCATAGTGTAAATCAGGTATCTAGTTACTGCATTCTTAAAAAAAATGGACTATAGATTGAACATTTGTCATAGTGTAAAGAAGGTATCTAGTTACTGCATTCTTAAAAAAAATGGACTATAGATTGAACATTTGTCATAGTGTAAATAAGGTATCTAGTTACTGCATTCTTAAAAAAAATGGACTATAGTTTGTACATTTGTCATATTGTAAATCAGGTATCTAGTTACTGCATTCTTAAAAACATGGACTGTAGATTGAACATTTGTCATAGTGTAAATCAGGTATCTAGTTACTGCATTCTTAAAAACATGGACTGTAGATTGAACATTTGTCATAGTGTAAATCAGGTATCTAGTTACTGCATTTTTAAAAAAAAATGGACTGTAGATTGAACATTTGTCATAGTGTAAATCAGGTATCTAGTTACTGCATTCTTAAAAAAAATGGACTATAGATTGTACATTTGTCATATTGTAAATCAGGTATCTAGTTACTGCATTCTTAAAAAAAATGGACCATAGATTGAACATTTGTGATAGTGTAAATCAGGTATCTAGTTACTGCATTCTTAAAAAAATGGACTTTAGATTGAACATATGTCATAGTGTAAATCAGGTATCTAGTTACTGCATTCTTAAAAAAAATGGACTATAGATTGAACATTTGTCATAGTGTAAATAAGGTATCTAGTTACTGCATTCTTAAAAAAAATGGACTATAGTTTGTACATTTGTCATATTGTAAATCAGGTATCTAGTTACTGCATTCTTAAAAAAAATGGACTATAGATTGAACATTTGTCATAGTGTAAATCAGGTATCTAGTTACTGCATTCTTAAAAACATGGACTGTAGATTGAACATTTGTCATAGTGTAAATCAGGTATCTAGTTACTGCATTCTTAAAAACATGGACTGTAGATTGAACATTTGTCATAGTGTAAATCAGGTATCTAGTTACTGCATTCTTAAAAACATGGACTGTAGATTGAACATTTGTCATAGTGTAAATCAGGTATCTAGTTACTGCATTCTTAAAAAAAATGGACTATAGATTGAACATTTGTGATAGTTTAAATCAGGTATCTAGTACTGCATTCTTAAAAAAAATGGACTATAGATTGTACATTTGTCATATTGTAAATCAGGTATCTAGTTACTGCATTCTTAAAAAAAATGGACTATAGATTGAACATTTGTCATAGTGTAAATCAGGTATCTAGTTACTGCATTCTTAAAAAAAATGGACTATAGATTGTACATTTGTCATAGTGTAAATCAGGTATCTAGTTACTGTATTCTTTAAAAAAATGGACTATATATTGAACATTTGTCATAGTGTAAATCAGGTATCTAGTTACTGCATTCTTAAAAAAAATGGATTATAGATTGAACATTTGTCATAGTGTAAATCAGTTATCTAGTTACTGCATTCTTAAAAAAAATGGACTATAGATTGTACATTTGTCATATTGTAAATCAGGTATCTAGTTACTGCATTCTTAAAAAAAATGGACTATAGATTGAACATTTGTCATAGTGTAAATCAGGTATCTAGTTACTGCATTCTTAAAAAAAATGGACTATAGATTGAACATTTGTCATAGTGTAAATCAGGTATCTAGTTACTGCATTCTTAAAAAAATGGACTGTAGCTCTTTATTTTAAAGGGGAGGGCTCTTTATTTTAAATTTTTTTTCAAAAAGGCTTCGCGACCCCCACGTTGAAAAACACTGGTTTAAACTAATCTTTAAACATATTTTTTTACTTATATACAAAATAATTAATATGTTAAAGGTATTCCAAAACTTGAAGAACTATGAAGCTATAGTTTACATAAATAATTCGTCTAAAACAGGGATGCCCAAAGTGAGGCCCGCGGGCCTAGTGCGGCCCGTGAGTTTGGCCCGCGATGTCGATACAATAAATTATTTTTTTATTAAAAATAAATAAGTAAATAGTAAAATAAATAATAAAAATTACAAAAAAGATACAATAAACTATTTTAATATTTAAAAAAAAATCATACAGAGCTTTAACCATAAGGCTACGGCCTGAGTGAAAGCGGGGCGTGCAATGGGCGTCCAATGTCTGGCCTGAGATAAGAGCGGAGCGTGCAACGGGCAGCTGCATCCGATTTCCTCAAACGACATACTGCACGCTGTAGAGGAACGCTAGACACAAACTGATTTGAAATGAGCGTGCACGCCACGCTGCCCGCGCCGCTGCACGCAAACCCAAACGCCCCGCTCACTTACTTACCCAGGACGCCTGCTAGTAAGACCATGTGTTTGAGATGCACATGATCCACGCTCTGTTTGAGCGGGCACTCAGGCCGTAGACTAAGCGTCTGTATTAATAAAATATTGTTTAGTTTATATTTAAAAAAATATTTTAGTACGTCTAGTCTAGTTATTACTTACACATTTGTACAGAAATATATAATATTGTAGTCTCAAATAGATACAGAACAGTTAATCATTAATTGATTTTTATAAAGGATTCATGCGCAAATTATACGAAAACATGCTGAACAAATGTTTTCATTATTTGGGAGCACATATATTTGTGAAAAAACTGTTCCAATTATGAGCCTAAATAAGCCGAAATTAAGATCAAAATTGAGTGATAAACATTTACAAGCAGAATTAAGAATACATTCGACGGACATACCAGGGGTCGTCCATTAATCACGTGATGTTTTTAAGCAACTTTTTTTGTTTTAATAAATATATAATCAAAGATTTATATGTATATTAAATTTAGTATACTAAGAAATAGTTAAATATGTTTAAAACAAAAAAAAACGTGGTTATTGTTTTGATTTTATTCCGTTTTTCTTTTGGCGAAAAAAAATTCGGTAATATTAAATTGGCCCGCCTAAGGAAAACTTTGGTAACCCCTGGTCTAAAACATGTTTATCACGGCAAATAAGTGATATCACTTTGTTATAAAAATCTTTGATCGGTGATATTTATGAAAATATTTTAGAAACAAATCATTTGTCACCTATAAATAATTAGAATTTCATCACAAACTCATTAGTCAAGTGAAATATCTCGAAGCATTCTCATTAACATTCTGTTGGTAACAATGTAATTTTGTTTCTTAATATTTCATTGATTTTTTTTTAAGAAATTTCAAATGTTTAGAAAACAAAGTGCTGCCAACAGTTGTTACAGTGGTTCTTCTGTTTGACAACAGACACAGTTTGCTGCAACTGAAAATCATTTTTAAAATTTCCCAGCGTGAAAACTGCAAAATGAAGGTAGGATTTGATCATTCAAGCAAAATATAATCTTTAAATTCTTCTTCTGCTGCTATTAAAACTTTAGTTACTCAAAAACTAACTAAAAATAGTTACTAAATAATTTTCAACGAAAACCATAACCACAAATCTACTAAAACTATTAACCGGGTTAATCATTTTTTAAAAACTCACTCCCATCTTTCATCACACACCAAAAACTCCATATATGTTCCTTCACCATCAATACCTCAACAATTCTGGTTGAATCATCGCTTCCGGGAAAACTTTTCATTAAAACAATCAAATTTCTCGCAACTTAAACAATTCGATTTATCAACCCTCACTTGTTCTAATTGTTTTATAAATTGCAGAGTGGTGGTTCAGAATCTGAAAACTCAGACAATGAAATCAAAGTTGGCTCCGATAATGAAAGCAAAAGTTCGTCTTCGAACTCGGGCTCAGACAGGTACAATCAACCCTTCCCACATTCTTTCTCTTTGCGACTTACACCAATTGTTTTACAGTGACTCAGATTCATCGAGTTCATCCAGTGATGGTGAGACTACCGAAACGACAAAAAATGAAACAACAAGCCTCACAACAAGCTCATCCCAAGGGGCGGCATCCCAAGGCGCAGCATCCATAGGGGGAGCTTCAAAAATAAGTGACGAGGTAAAACAATTGTTGGTTTTATTAACTGTTTTTATTGAAATTTCTTTTACATTGAATTGAAAAATTCACTTTGTTTTAACCCATTTTTGACTAAACGGTATTTATTGTAAGCCTATATAGAGTATAACAGTTTGGGCAAAAATGGGTTAATATTACATTAGAACATATTACATTAAAACGTTTTACATATTATAAGTGTGATTAAGACCTAGTGAATTTTTCAATTCAATGTAAGTATGAATTACCACATAGTAACAGTCGCAACCATCCTATTCATGAAATTTCTTTTAATTTAGTGGCGTCCAGAAGAAGAAGAGGAAGCAGCTGCTGATGAAGAAAGTGAAGAAAGTGGAAACAGACGTTCCACCAGAAAAAAACCCTCCGACAAAAATAGGTTTTAATTATTTCACGAAAATTTCCTCTTCAATAAATTTATTTTGTTACAGTGACGATTTTCGTTATAACGATGCAAGTTCATCTGGTAGCGAATCAGATGAAAACTCCGAGAAACCACCGCCAAGTAAGCGAGTGGGTTCGAAGACCAACTCCAATTCAAGGAACTCCAGATCTTCGTCGAAGAAGAAGCGATCTCAATACAGCTCCGAGGAGTCATCTGAAGAGGATGACGAAGACCGGAGGCGAACAGCCACTCGCCGCACAGCCACAGCCGTCAGCTACAAAGAGGCGAGTGAGGATGAAAAGACCGACTCCGAGGACTTGCTCGAGGTCGAAGCAGTCGAGAACCCTGAGCCTGTACCCGAAGAGAAATCTGAGACTATTGAAAAAGTTTTAGCACAGAGGAAAGGAAAGAAAGGAGGTAATTATTTCTATTTCATACAATTTTCTCATGAAATATTATATTATAATAATAATAATAATAATAACCCTTAACCACCTGTCATTCGTCTCAGGTGAGAAAATTACTGCTACTTTGGGTCTGAGAGACGCATGTCAGGTGGTTAGGTGTTAATAATATGTATGGACCACGTGAAGCGTCTACTTGATGTGAGATTTTCTAAGGCGCCACACTTCACACTCATCTTTTCACTGTGCGCTTTCTTCCTTTCTTCAGACCAGGTTCCAGTCTTCAATTTCTAGGCCTCTCGACTCACTTTCCATTCATATACTCATTGTCTGAATGTGGGTCGGTCTTGTATGTCTGGGAATATTATTCCAGCGTTTTTCAAATCCTCTCTAACTTCGGAGATCCACTTCATGTTCTTTATGCTTTCGGTGTATTATAAGATTTTTTTTGTCAAATTTTTTTCAAATTTCAGTCCACGTTTCCTCATGTCATGCACTATGTTGGATATCTGTTCGGTCTCCTACCTATTGTGCAACCAGTATCCTTTTTCACTCTGTTTGGGTCCTAGAAGTTTTCTGACAATTTTTCTTTCTATTTTCTTCATGTTTTCTAGGTCACCTTTGCGATTCATGACCAATGTTCCAGATCTGTACAGGGTTTCTGGTTTGATGACAGTGTTATAGTGTCTCACTTTGGTGTTACGTGACTTAGCATGACTTATTGTAGATGTCCCCAGTCTTCCAGAACGCTCTGGTCATCTTTTGTTTCCTCTGTTTTCTCTATTCCTTTGGCCTGTATCATCTCTCCGAGGTACTTGAATTCGTGAACCCTCTTGATATTCCCATACTTTGTTGTAACCATTTCCGGTGCATCTTTCTGGTTTGACAAATATTTCGTTTTCTCAAAGGAAATCTGTAGGAAGAAAGAATAAGGGAATAGATATCGGTTTTCTAGCATTCGCTGATGATTTAGCTATACTTACCGAGAACACAGAGACAGCAGCGAAACAGATCGAGGTTCTGGAACAGCTGTAAAGGTTACATCGGGAATAGATATCGGTTGTCTAGCATTCGCTGATGATTTAGCTATACTTACCGAGAACACAGAGACAGCAGCGAAACAGATCGAGGTTCTGGAAGAGCTGTAAAGGTTACATCGGGAATAGATATCGGTTGTCTAGCATTCGCTGATGATTTAGCTATACTTACCGAGAACACAGAGACAGCAGCGAAACAGATCAAGGTTTTGGAAGAGCTGTAAAGGTTACAGCGGGAATAGATCTAGCTATACTTACCGAGAACACAGAGACAGCAGCGAAACAGATCGAGGTTCTGGAAGAGCTGTAAAGGTTACATCGGGAATAGATATCGGTTGTCTAGCATTCGCTGATGATTTAGCTATAGTTACCGAGAACACAGAGACAGCAGCGAAACAGATCGAGGTTCTGGAAGAGCTGTAAAGGTCGGGTAAAGAGCTGTAACCTTTACAGCTCTTCTAGAACCTCGATCTGTTTCGCTGCTGTCTCTGTGTTCTTGGTAAGTACAGCTAGATCATCAGCGAATGCTAGACAACCGATATCTATTCCCGCTGTAACCTTTACAGCTCTTCCAAAACCTTGATCTGTTTCGCTGCTGTCTTTGTGTTCTCGGTAAGTATAGCTAGATCATCAGCGAATGCTAGACAACCGATAACTATTCCTGCTGTAACCTTTACAGCTCTTCCAAAACCTTGATCTGTTTCGCTGCCGTCTCTGTGTTCTCGGTAAGTATAGCTAGATCATCAGCGAATGCTAGACAACCGATAACTATTCCCGCTGTAACCTTTACAGCTCTTTCAAAACCTTGATCTGTTTCGCTGCTGTCTCTGTGTTCTCGGTAAGTATAGCTAGATCATCAGGGAATGCTAGACAACCGATATCTATTCCCTTATTCTTTCTTCCTAACCTGATGGGTTTGTAAAGTCCCTGTGCCTTTAGTTCTTTTTCCCATTCACTGACCACTTTGTCTAGAACTATGTTGAACAGCATAGGTGATAGACCATCACCCTGCCTTACTCCCGTTCTAATTGCGAATGGATTTGACAGTTCTCCCACGAATTTAATTTTGGATTTAGTGTCTGTTAATGTCTGTTTGATGAGGTTCGTCTTCTTCTCGTCAAGTCCTCTCTCTTCTAGTTCTTCTTCTTCTTCTTTCGAATTCGGTAAGTATAGCTAGATCATCAACCGATATCTGTTCCCTTATTCTTTCTTCCTAACCTGATGGGTTTGTAAAGTCCCTGTGCCTTTAGTTCTTTTTCCCATTCGCTGACCACTTTGTCTAGGACTATGTTGAACAGCATAGGTGATAGACCATCACCCTGTCTTACTCCCGTTCTATTTGCGAATGGATTTGACAGTTCTCCCACGAATTTAATTTTGGATTTAGTGTCTGTTAATGTCTGTTTGATGAGGTTCGTCTTCTTCTCGTCAAGTCTTCTCTCTTCTAGTTCTTCTTCTTCTTCTTTCGAATTCGGTAAGTATAGCTAGATCATCAACCGATATCTGTTCCCTTATTCTTTCTTCCTAACCTGATGGGTTTGTAAAGTCCCTGTGCCTTTAGTTCTTTTCCGATTCGCTGACCACTTTGTCTAGAACTATGTTGAACAGCATAGGTGATAGACCATCACCCTGTCTTACTCCCGTTCTAATTGCGAATGGATTTGACAGTTCTCCCATGCATTTGATTTTGGATTTAGTGTCTGTTAATGTCTGTTCAATGAGGTTCGTCTTCCTCTCGTCAAGTCCTCTCTCTTCTAGTTCTTCTTCTTTCGAATAGGCCTACTTTGGGCCACGCTTGTTCAACTGTTGGGCTTTGACATTTGCCCAGTATTGTTGCAACTCCTTTCTCTGTTCTGTCCAGGGGGTACCTTTCCTTCAAGGTTTTTCCTGAAATCCACAGACTTCCTTCAGGGTGCGTCTCACAGACTGTCTGTTTCTGAGATCTGTTATTCCCAGTTCTTTAATATCCTTCTCGGTCTCTGTCAACCAAGTGGTACGAAGCTTCTTGTTTTGCCAGAAGGTGAACAGACGGTTGGTTAGTCGGTTTGGAGGCAATCTTGCAACTTGGCCATAGAAAGCTACCCTTCTTTTGCTTGCACAGTCAGTGAGCATCTCAATATGTTCGTAGAGCTCAGAGTTATGCTGTCTTCGGAATTCCTCATCCTCCTTTACCGGGCCTAGGATCTTCCTGAGGATTCTCCTTTCTCTGATTTCCAATTTCTCTATTAGACCCCTTCGGTTCAAGGAAAGACACTCCATGGCTTCTGGTCGTAAGACTGATGTGTAGTGCTTAAGTTTCAGCTTGCGTGACAGGCATTTCTTATTGTAAGTGTTCTTAGTCAGCCAATAGGCTAGTTTTAACTTGCTGACTCTCTTGGATAATGATGCTCTTTCTGATCACTTGGGTTCAATCCATTCGCCGAGATACTTAAATTTCTCAGTCCTCTTGATGTTTCCCTTTTCTAGTAACATCTCTCTGTTTCCTTCTCTGATGCTGGTGAAGAATTCTGTTTTCTCCACTTGAAGACCCACTTTGGCAGCCTGTTTTCTGAGGCAATTTACCTACATTGTTGCCATCTCAAGAGAATCAGCAAACAGTGCCATGTCATCTGCAAAGGCCAGGCAATCTACCACCAGTCCATCGTTCTTACGTCCCAGGTAGATACCCTAAGAGTAGATACTCTGAGTAGATACTCTGAGCACCCAAATTGTTCAGTTCAAAAGTTGAAAAGCAGTGGGGAAAGTCCATCTCCTTGTCTCACTCCAGTTTTTATTTCGAAGCTTTCTGAAATCTCGCCTCTAAATTTAACCTTGGAATGGGTGTTGGTCAAAGTTTCTAGGATTAGTCTGCGGGTTTTGTTGTCCAGTGCTAGTTCCTGGAGTACTTTGTTAAGCGTTTCTCTATTAATGGAATTGCAGGCCTTCCTAAAATCAACAAAGGTGACGACCACCTTGCGGTTTCTCATCTTGGTGTATGCAAGTACAGTTTTAAGATTGAAGTTCTTATTATAATAATAAGTCTTCTAGTTCTTATTATAATTATTATAATCATAATATTGTTTTGAGAATTTAATTAATTTTGAATAGTGTTGTTGATGGGACAAAATTATTTGATAACAAAGATAATCTAAATGTTATCACTGTTTGTTTTCTGTGTGATTTGTTGTAATAATTCATTTAAATTTTGGGTAAAGTCCTACAATCACCTCCTCTGGCACGTGGCAGAAAATGCAACTAAGGTTGCAGCTCAGTGGCGTTGCAAATATTTAAAAAAAATTACTTCATTTTCAAAAGTTGTATTAGAACATTTGTAATACTTTTAAAATGGAATTTTCTATTGTTAAATTATGGGAGATGCAAGAGAGTGGCAGAATGATTGATGGATCTGGGATTGTTAGCGAAAACGTATGTTTGTATTAAGTGTGGAGATGATACAGATATAGAGCGGCGATACAAACGAAAAAGCCGCCGAAAAGAAAAGCCGCCTCTGTTGATTGAGTCATGCATCTATCTGTCTATCTATCTATATCTGTCCGCTTCGCGGCGGGGAACCTAATCTAACCCGGGGTTCGAGCAACGATCCTTGCGACATTGTTCTATATAGGATCGAGAATTCGCGTATGTTGTCTTGATTTATCGGCGGGCAAGGGGTCGTCCATTAATCATTAGGTCAGTTTGATCTTCCAAATTTTAACTTAGGTGGTCTTGATCCAAGCTCAAACTAGCTTATAGTCTATCTAGACTTAAACAGAAATGCTCTTCCTTGATTTTGACTTAGTTTAAGACCACCTAGGTCAGTTTGGTCTTCCAAATTTGATCATAGGTGGTCTTGATTCAAGCTCAAACTAGCTTATAATCCATCTAGAATTTAACACAAATCTCCTTCCTTGATTTTGACTTAGTTTAAGACTACCTAGGTCAGTTCGATCTTCCAAATTTTAACTTAGGTGGTCTTAATCCAAGCTCAAACTAGCTTATAATCCATCTAGACTTTAACACAAATCTCCTTTGATTTTGACTTAGTTTAAGACCACCTAGGTCAGTTTGATCTTCCAAATTTTAACTTTGGAGTCTTGATCCAAGCTCAAACTAGCTTATAATTCATCTAGACGTTAACACAAATCTTCCTCCTTGATTTTGACTTAGTTTAAGACCACCTAGGTCAGTTTGATCTTCCAAATTTTAACTTAGGTGGTCTTGATCTAAGCTCAAAGTAGCTTATAATCCATCTAGACTTTAACATAAATCTCCTTCCTTGATATTGACTTAGTTTTAGACCATTTTGGCCAGTTTGATCTTCCAAATTTTAACTTAGGTGGTCTTGATCCAAGCTCAAACTAGCTTATAATCCATCTAGACTTTAACACAAATCTCCTTCCTTGATTTTGACCTAGTTTTAGACCATTTTGGCCAGTTTGATCTTCCAAATTTTAACTTAGGTGGTCTTGATCCAAGCTCAAACTAGCTTATAATCCATCTAGATTCTTGGCTTTCAGTTCGATGATTGGGGCCAACGTTTCAATTTCTTTGATGTTCTCGTTGATCTTCCGGATCTTTGGTCTTCAGGTCGTTTATCCTCCTTGGATCCGGCGTATTCGCCTTACTCCTCTCACACTCTTTGTAAACTTCCGACTTTTCGGCCTCCGCCAGTCGATTCAAAATTTCACCTCACTATTTTGAAGAAGTTGTTCTCCCTTGGCGACTCCACCTTCACCTCACTATTAAAACTCAACTTCTCCCTTGGCGACTCCACCTTCACCTCCTCCTTCACTTCTTCTTTGCCTTTCACCGACACTCTTCCGGAGCTCTTACTCTCATGCTCTTGTATGACCTCTTGTATACCTATGTTCTTGTATAAAGCAACGGTCCTTGCCACATTGTTCTATATTGGAGCGATTACCTTACCTAATTGATAGCTAATTGATATTATATTGACAAGATTGTGACAAATCCATGACAAGGTTGTTGTATAGTTTTGGCAAGACTGTGACAGGTTTTTGGTAATTTTTTAAAATTGTGACAAGTCTATGACAAGAGTGTGACAGGTTTATGACAAGACTGTGACAAGTCTATGACAAGATTGTGACAGGTCTATGACAAGACTGTGGCAAGTCTTTGACAAGATTGTTGCACAATTGCTAATTGATATTATATTGACAAGATTGTGACAAATCCATGACAAGATTGTTGTATAATTTGGGCAAGACTTTGACAGGTTTTTAGTACGTTTTTAAATTTGTGACAAGTCTATGACAAGGGTGTGACGGGTCTATGACAAGACAGTGACAAGACTATGACAAGATTGTTGCTCAATTGCTAGTTGATATTATATTGACAAGATTGTGACAAATTCATGCCAAGATTGTTGTATAATTTTGGCAAGACTGTGACAGGTTTTTAGCAAGTTTTTTAAATTGTGACAAGTCTATGACAAGATTGTGATAGGTCTATGACAAGTCTATGACAAGATTGTGACAGGTCTATGACAAGTTTGTGACAAGTCTATGAGAAGATTGTTGCACAATTGCTGATTGATTTTATATGGACAAGATTGTGACAAGTCCATGACAAGATTGTTGTATAATTTTTGCAAGACTGTGACAGGTTTTTAGCAAGTTTTTAAACTTGTGACAAGTCTATGACAAGATTGTGACTGGTCTATGACAAGGCTGTGACAAGTCTATGACAAGATTGTTGCACAATTGCTAATTGATATTATATTGACAAGATTGTGACAAATCCATGACAAGATTGTTGTATAATTTGGGCAAGACTTTGACAGGTTTTTAGTACGTTTTTAAATTTGTGACAAGTCTATGACAAGGGTGTGACGGGTCTATGACAAGACAGTGACAAGACTATGACAAGATTGTTGCACAATTGCTAGTTGATATTATATTGACAAGATTGTGACAAATCCATTACAAGATTCTTGTATAATTTTGGCAAGACTGTGACAGGTTTTTAGCAAGTTTTTAAAATTGTGACAAGTCTATGACAAGATTGTGATAGGTCTATGACAAGACTGTGACAAGTCTATGACAAGATTGTGACAGGTCTATGTCAAGTTTGTGACAGGTCTATGACAAGACTATGACAAGATTGTGACAGGTCTATGGTCTATGACAAGATTGTGACAAGTCTATGACAAGATTATTGCACAATTGCTAATTGATATTATATTGACAAGATTGTAACAAATCCATTACAAGATTGTTGTATAATTTTGGCAAGACTGTGACAGGTTTTTAGCAAGTTTTTAAAATTGTGGCAAGTCTATGACAAGATTGTGATAGGTCTATGACAAGACTGTGACAAGTCTATGACAAGATTGTGACAGGTCTATGACAAGATTGTGACAGGTCTATGACAAGATTGTGACAGGTCTATGGTCTATGACAAGATTGTGACAAGTCTGTGACAATATTTTTTCACAATTGCTAATTGATATTATATTGACAAAATTGTAACAAATCCATTACAAAATTGTTGTATAATTTTGGCAAGACTGTGACAGGTTTTTAGCAAGTTTTTAAAATTGTGACAACTCTATGACAAGATTGTGACAGGTCTATAACAAGACCTTGACAAGTCTATGACAAGATTGTGACAGGTCTATGACAAGACTGTGACAAGTCTATAACAAGATTGTGACAAGTCTATGATAAGATTGTTGCACAATTGCTAATTGATATTATATTGACAAGATTGTGACAAATCCATGACAAGATTGTTGTATAATTTTGGCAAGACTGTGACAGGTTTTTAGTAAGTTTTTAAAATTGTGACAAGTCTATTACAACATTGTGACTGGTCTATGAGAAGACTGTGACAAGTCTATGACAAGATTGTTGCACAATTGCTAATTGATATTATATTGACAAGATTGTAACAAATCCATTACAAGATTGTTGTATAATTTTGGCAAGACTGAGACAGGTTTTTAGCAAGTTTTTAAAATTGTGACAAGTCTATGACAAGATTGTGATAGGTCTATGACAAGACTGTGACAAGATTGTGACAGGTCTATGACAAGACTGTGACAAGTCTATGACAAGATTGTGACAAGTCTATGTTAAGATTGTTGCACAATTGCTAATTGATATTATATTGACAAGATTGTAACAAATCCATTACAAGATTGTTGTATAATTTTGGCAAGACTGTGACAGGTTTTTAGAAAGTATTTAAATTTGTGACAAGTCTATGACAAGATTGTGATAGGTCTATGACAAGACTGTGACAAGTCTATGACCAGATTGTGACAGGTCTATGACAAGGTTGTGACAGGTCTATGACAAGACTATGACAAGATTGTGACAGGTCTATGGTCTATGACAAGATTGTGACAAGTCTGTGACAAGATTATTTCACAATTGCTAATTGATATTATATTGACAAAATTGTAACAAATCCATTACAAAATTGTTGTATAATTTTGGCAAGACTGTGACAGGTTTTTAGCAAGTTTTTAAAATTGTGACAACTCTATGACAAGATTGTGACAGGTCTATGACAAGACTGTGACAAGTCAATGACAAGATTGTGACAGGTCTATGACAAGACTGTGACAAGTCAATGACAAGATTGTGACAGGTCTATGACAAGACTGTGACAAGTCTATGACAAGATTCTGACAAGTTTATGATAAGATTGTTGCACAATTGCTAATTGATATTATATTGACAAGATTGTAACAAATTCATTACAAGATTGTTGTATAATTTTGGCAAGACTGTGACAGATTTTTAGCAAGTTTTTAAAATTGTGACAAGTCTATGACAAGATTGTGAGAGGTCTATGACAAGACTGTGACAAGTCTATGACAAGATTGTGACAGGTCTGTGACACGATTGTGACAGGTCTATGAAAAGACTATGACAAGATTGTGACAGGTCTATGGTCTATGACAAGATTGTGACAAGTCTATGACAAGATTATTTCACAATTGCTAATTGATATTATATTGACAAAATTGTATCAAATCCATTACAAAATTGTTCTATAATTTTGGCAAGACTGTGACAGGTTTTTAGCAAGTTTTTAAAATTGTGACAACTCTATGACAAGATTGTGATAGGTCTATGACAAGACTGTGACAAGTCTATGACAAGATTGTGACAGGTCTATGACAAGACTGTGACAAGTCTATGACAAGATTGTGACAAGTCTATGACAAGACTATGACAAGATTGTGACAGGTCTATGGTCTATGACAAGATTGTGACAAGTATATGATAAGATTGTTGCACAATTGCTAATTGATATTATATTGACAAGATTGTAACAGATCCATGACAAGATTGTTGTATAATTTTGGCAAGACTGTGACAGGTTTTTAGCAAGTTTTTAAAATTGTGACAAGTCTATGACAAGATTGTGACAGGTCTATGACAAGACTGTGACAAGTCTATGACAAGATTGTTGCACAATTGCTAATTGATATTATTTTGACAAGATTGTCACAAATCCATGACAAGATTGTTGTATAATTTTGGCAAGACTGTGACAAGTTTTTAGCAAGTTTTTAAAATTGTGACAAGTATATGACAAGATTGTGACAGGTCTATGACAAGACTGTGACAAGTGTATGACAAGATTGTGACAAGTCCCTGACAAGACTCTAACAAGTCCATGACAAGATTGTGACAAATCCATGACAAGATTTTTGTATAATTTTGGCAAGACTGTGACAGGTTTTTAGCAAGTTTTTAAAATTGTGACAAGATTCTGACATTTCTACGACAAGACTGTGACAAATCTATGAAAAGATTGTTGCACAATTGCTAATTGATATTATATTGACAAAATTGTAACAAATCCATTACAAAATTGTTGTATAATTTTGGCAAGACTGTGACAGGTTTTTAGCAAGTTTTTAAAATTGTGACAAGTCTATGACAAGATTGTGACAGATCTATGACAAGATTGTGACAAGTCTCTGACAAGATTGTTGCACAGTTGCTGATTGATATTATATTGACAAGATTGTAACAAATTTATGACAAGATATATGTATAGTTTTGGCAAGACTGTGACAGGATTTAAGCAAGATTTTAAAATTGTGACAAGTCTATGATTTTTGTATATATCATTTTAATATATAAAATATATTTTGTTACTTGTCACAAAAATCATCATCAGTAGTGCTAGAGCCCTACAGGGCCTCGACTTTCCCAGCCTCGTCCACCATCCTTTCCGGTCTCTCAGTCAGCTGCACCAATTTTTCTGGCATCCTCAGAAACGCCGTCTTTCCATCTCAGCCTTGGTCTCCCTCTGCCTTTACTGCCGGTTGGTATGGCCTCAAGTTTCTTCGCGTTGGCACGTTGTTGTCATAGCGTGCTACATGCCCTGCCCATCTTATCCTGCCAATGTTGATTGTTGTTATTATGTCTCTGTTTCCTGACCCTCTGTATAAGTTATAAAGCTCAAAATTATATCTTCTTCTCCAGACGTTATCCTCTTGGACAGTACCATAAATCTTTCTTAGGATTTTTCGTTCAAATGTTGATAGTAACGTCTCATCTGCTTTTGTTAAGGTCCAGGTTTCTGAGGCATAGATCAAAACTGGTACAATTAACGTCTTATAGATTCTGATTATTGTGCTTCTCGAAAGGCTCGATTTACGTAAGTATTTTGACAGCCCAAAATAACAGCGATTATTTCTTTGCTGACATCACTGCTCGAGTTTATCAAGGCTCCTAGATATACGAACGCATCCACTGCTTCGATGTTAGAAAATGCCGCAAGAAATATTGGACTACAAATAAATGCAAATAGACAAAGTTTATGGCTGCCACAAAAGAACGCAGGGCGTGAGACGCGGGACAAAATATCTCCAATTGTAATATTTTGACGCGCGTCTGTCGCCCTGCATTCTTTTGTGGCAGCCATAAAAGCCTTTGTCTTATTTGCATTTATTTGTTGTCCCATATTTCTTGCGGCATTCTCAAAATTTACAGTCATCAAAAATATTTCACAAAATATATTCAACTTATTTTCAATACGCCTCTGTCTGCCATTGTAATGCGCATGTCCGAAATTGTAATGGGTATGTACGAAATTGTAATGCGCATAAACGAAACTTAAAATAACGACACCAGCGCACATTACCGCTCGAGGAGGAGATTGTAGGAATTAATCAAATTTTGTTGTTTTGAATTGTGTTGTTGAATTTATTTAAAGTTTTGTTGATGTTATGAAATTTGTTTGTTTAGTTGTTGGGAATATAACAACAGTATATGCAGTTGAGGAAAACGGTGATCCGAATGTAGTAGGGAGTGAAGAGGAGGAGGATAATTTAGAAATACAGTACCTGATAAAATGGAAAGACTGGGCTCACATACATAACACGTGGGAGTCCGAAACTTCATTGAAAGAACAAAAAGTGAAGGGCATCAAAAAGCTAGAGAACTTCATGAAGAAAGAGATTGAGATTTCTCAGTGGAGGAGATATGCCACACCTGAAGATATTGAATATCACGAATGTCAGCTGGAATTGGGACAAGGTCTACTCAACGCCTACAACAATGTCGAAAGGATCATCGCTAAGTATAATCGTCCTGATGGCGGGAAGGATTTCTTCGTGAAATGGGAATGTCTACCATATTCGGAAGCGACGTGGGAGGATTCCGCGCTAATACAAAAAAAGTGGCCAATGAAAATCCAGGAATTCGTAGATCGTGAAGAATCTAAACGCACACCAAGCAAACATTGCAAGGCTCTCAAGCATAGACCCAAATTCCTTGAGGCCAAACTTCAACCAGACTTTATGAAAGGCACAGAAGGAGTAAGTAAACGTTTATTCATCATCTTCTTCCCTACTTTAGTTAGAAAAATGGACTTGGTTTTTTTTTCCTCTTATGAAAAATGGAAGAACAAAAATATGTTTTGTATATTTAGTATAATTTTCTTAGAATAAATAGCTTTTTAAACCAATTGAAAGCGTTTATTGCCTTTCAAAATTCTATTTTCCGACTTAGAAAAAACTTAGAAAATAAAAAAAAAGAAAAATTTGCAATTCAATAAAACTTTAAATGTGGGGATAGGCAACCAAGATTGCACGCTTGCGTTAAATTACCTTTATTTAACAGTTTTTCGTACTTACCTGTATAGTTTAATTTTAAAAAATGAACTTTTTCCCAATTTCATTCAAAATAAATCAATACTTTTGCGCATTTTATTTTTTTTATAGAATTTGGTATTGAGGGATTACCAAATAGATGGTTTGAATTGGCTGGTTCATTCGTGGACAAAAGAGAACTCGGTGATATTAGCAGACGAAATGGGCCTGGGTAAAACAATCCAGGTAAGCGAGATTCTTCAGTTGAAATGCGTAAAACTAATTTTTTAGATTAACTCTAATGGCAACTATTTTTTATGTAGACAATATGTTTCTTGTATTATTTATTCAATACATACCAAGTGCATGGGCCGTTCTTGTGTGTTGTCCCATTATCTACTATGACCTCCTGGCAGCGAGAATTTGCCCAATGGGCGCCCGAATTGAATTTCGTCACCTATCTTGGAGATGTCAACTCTAGAAATATTGTAAGCAGTTCGCACAAAACCATTTCCCAATTAATAATTTTTTTTTCTTTAGCTTCGTCAATACGAATGGAGTTATGAAGGATCAAAAAGACTGAAGTTTAACGCAATCCTCACCACATATGAAATTGTACTGAAAGACAAAGCGTTCTTAGGCAGTCTAAGCTGGGCTGGTTTATTAGTCGACGAAGCTCATCGTCTCAAAAATGACGACTCCTTGCTCTACAAAGCCTTAATGGAATTCAACACGAACCATAGATTACTAATCACAGGGACGCCGCTGCAAAATAGCTTAAAAGAATTATGGGCTTTATTACACTTTATTATGCCTGAAAAGTATTTTCTTATTTAAACATTTGATTTCATTTACTACTCGATATTTCATTTTCAGATTTGTAACTTGGCTTGAATTTGAGCAAGAGCATGAAAGTGCATCAACCAAAGGCTATGGTAAACTCCATAAACAGCTAGAACCATTTATTTTGCGACGAGTGAAGAAAGACGTAGAGAAATCGTTGCCAGCGAAAGTAGAACAAATTCTAAGGGTTGAAATGACCCCTATTCAGAAACAATATTACAAATGGATTCTTACGAAGAACTACAACGCTCTTCGAAAGGGCGTCAAAGGTTCATCCAGCACATTTTTGAACATCGTAATCGAACTTAAAAAATGTTGTAACCACGCCTTGTTAACAAAGCCTATGGAACAAGACCAACAAATCACACAAAGCGATTATCTACAGGTTTCTTATGCTTATGCAATTTCTTATGAAAAATATACTAATTTTGTAATTTACAGCAACTTTTGAAAGGTTCAGGAAAGTTAGTCTTACTAGACAAGCTGTTGATTCGTTTACGCGAAACTGGTCATAGAGTTCTAATATTCTCCCAAATGGTCAGAATGTTGGACATCCTTGGAGAATACCTCCAATATCGTCATTTCCCATTCCAAAGATTAGATGGCAGCATCAAAGGAGAAATTCGTCGACAAGCTTTAGACCACTTCAACGCCGAAGGTTCCCAAGATTTCTGTTTCCTTCTATCTACCAGAGCTGGAGGTCTTGGCATTAATCTCGCCACGGCCGACACAGTAATCATCTTCGATTCCGACTGGAATCCCCAAAACGATCTTCAAGCCCAAGCTAGGGCTCACAGAATCGGCCAGAAGAATCAAGTTAACATTTACAGGTTAGTTACTGCGAGATCCGTCGAAGAAGAAATTGTTGAAAGAGCCAAACAAAAAATGGTCTTGGACCATTTGGTCATTCAACGGATGGACACCACTGGAAGGACCGTTCTAGATAAGAAAGGATCTTCAAATAACACTCCTTTTAATAAGGAGGATCTTACCGCTATTCTCAAGTTTGGAGCTGAGGAGTTGTTTAAAGACGAAGAAGATGAAAATGACGATCCTGTGGTAATTTATATTAAAAAACTTTATTATTCTTCACTTTATTTTGTGACTTTTTACAGTGTGATATTGATGAGATTTTACGTAGAGCGGAGACGAGAGACGAAGCTCCAACATTGGCAGGCGATGAATTACTTTCAGCGTTTAAAGTAGCGAAAATTAAAGCATTTGAAGAGGACAGTGAGCAATCGCCGATAGCTGAAGAGGTTTCGCAGGAAGAAGACGGAGAGAGCAAGGATTGGGATGACATCATCCCAGAGCGTTTGAGGAAGAAGGTTGAAGAAGAGGAGAAGAGCAAGGAGATGGAGGATTTGTATTTGCCACCGCGATCAAGAAAGACGTTGCAGCAGATTAATCAATCAGAGAGTGACGGGGAAGAAGGTAGAGGTAGGAAGAGGAAACAAGCTGAAGATACAGGATCAAGTGGGGAAGGTGAGGATAGCGACGATGAAAGACCAAGGAAACGAGGTAGGCCCCCTCTTGCCAATAGAGAACGCATTAAGAATTTTACTGATGTAGAGATTCGTCGCTTCGTGAAGAGTTTTAAGAAATTCAGCGCGCCGCTGAAACGTTTAGAAGCTGTTGCGTGCGATGCAGAGCTTCAGGAGAAACCTTTGCCGGAGCTACGGAGATTAGGTGAAGTACTAAAAGAAAGATGTAAAAGTTACATGGGTGAGCATACAAAAGAGAATAGTGAAACAAGTAGTGAAGGTGGCAAGAAACGTAATCGGGGTCCTTCATTTAAATTAGGTGGCGTATCTGTTAATGCTAAAACAATGATGCAATGCGAGGAAGAGTTGCAGCCACTCGACGATATCCTGCCTTCGGATCCTGAAGAACGGAAGAAGTGGAAGTTGGAGACGCGTACAAAGCCGGCGCACTTTGACGTCGAGTGGGGAGCATACGAGGATTCCAAATTACTACAAGGTATTTATCAATATGGGATGGGATCGTGGGAACAAATTAAAATGGACCCCTCTTTGGGTATTGGTGACAAAATTCTATCAAACGAGGACAAAAAGCCTCAGGCTAAACATTTACAATCTCGCGCGGAATATCTCCTTAAAGTACTTAAAAAACAACAAGACCAAAATAAGGGTTCCATCGCCAAACCGAAACGACAGAGAAAAGCGAAAGCTTTGACAAAAGAAATCATTGAGGAAGACGGTAGTTCGAACGAAGAGACGACGACTGTGACTGTTACGATTACTAAAAAAATAAACAAGAAGAAAGAAGATGAACTGGAAGAGAATAAAGACGGAAAAACTGACAAGCCTGCTAAGGAATCACCAAAAGAAAAAGACAAAGAGAAGGAGAGGGATAAAGATAAGAAGAAGGGTAAGAAGGAAAAAGAGAAGAAAACTGTGGGTCCTATGCATTTCACAGCAAACAATGAACCAAGGGCTCTTGATGTTCTTGGAGATCTTGATCCTTCTATATTCAATGAGGTAACTATCTTTCTATACTATTATTCTATTTTTCTATTTCTATTCTATGAGGTAACTTATTGAGATTTAATAGAATTTTCTTTTCAACACTCTATCTTTTTAGTGCAAGGAAAAGATGAGACCTGTTAAGAAGGCTCTCAAGGCTTTAGACAATCCTGATGATACTTTAAGTGAAAGCGAACAAGTCAACCACACACGACTTTGTTTACTACAGATTGGAGAACAAATTAACACTTGTCTAAACCAATATTCAGATCCTGATAAAATTAAAGAATGGAGGAGGTAATTGTATATTAAAGGACGAGTTCATTTTTCTATTTTGCGCCGTTTTATGATATTTCTAATTTAAAAAATCGTTGATATGCATTGAGAAACTTGTATGGTACTCGGCGAGCCGACGCAAAATAGAAAATAGTATATTACAGAACGAGTGCAATATGCACGATTTTTCAGCACGCGTCCTATTCACTACGCTCGTCGTTTTCTAAACATGGACGCGTGCTGAAAAATCGCGATTTTAAATCGAAAAGCGGCGCGCGACTCGCTGCCAGTCCCAATAGAACAGAGGCGGCTTTTCTTTTCGGCGGCTATTTCGTTTGTATCGCCGCTCTATATCTGTCTCTCTCAGACTCAATGCCCCTACGCGCCGTATGACACGCGATTTCTAAACCAAAAAATAGCTGCTCGCTACACTCGTCATTTTCTAAACATGGACGCCTGCTGAAAAATCGCGCTGATTGTACTCGTTCTTTAAACAAATTTTTCTATTTTGCGCTCTTTTGTGCCATTTCTAAATAAGAAAATTGCCGAAACATATTGAGAAAATTGTATCGCACTCGCCGAATCATTAACGAATCCATATGGGTGCTTTAATGACTTCATCATAAACGCAAAATAGAAAATAGTTTATTAAAGAACGAGTTCAATAAGCGCGATTTTTCAACACGCGCCCATTTTTAGATAATGAGGAGCGGGCGAGGAGTTTTCTAGACATGGACGCGTGCTGAAAAATCGCGCTTTTTGCACTCGTTCTTGAAACTAATGAGGAGCGCGGCGAGGAGTTTTCTAGACATGGACGCGTGCTGAAAAATCGCGCTTTTTGCACTCGTTCTTGAAACTATTTTTTTTAAATTTTGTTTTGCGCCCTTTTGTGCCATTTCTCAATAATAAAATCGCCGATACATATGGAGAAACCCATATGAGTGCTTTAATGACTCATTATAGACGTAAAATAGAAAATAGTATATTAAGGAACGAGTTCGATAAGCGCGATTTTTTCTGTAATGGACTCATAACAGCACTCATATGCGTGCGGTTATGACTCGCCGAGTGCTATACAATTTTCTCAATAGGGATCGTCCATTAATCATGTGAGGCTCGGTACGGGGGAGGGGGTTTGTGAAGAAATATCGCGTGGGGGGAGAGGGGTTGTAGTGAGATATCACGTGTATTTATTTTTTCGTTGAACGCGCGATTTTTAAACCGAAAAGTGGCGCACGACTCGCTGCCAGTCCCAGTAGAACAGAGGCGGCTTTTCTTTTCGACGGCTTTTTCGTTTGTATCGCCGCTCTATATCTGTCTCTCTCAGACTCAATGCCCCATACGCGCCGTATGACACGCGATTTTTAAACCAAAAAAATAGCTGCTCGCTACGCTCGTCGTTTTCTAAACATGGACGCGTGCTGAGAAATCTCCCTGATTGTACTCGTTCTTTAAACTATTTTTTTTATTTTGCGCTCTTTTATGCCATTTCTAAATAAAAAAATCGCCGATACATATTGAGAAAATTGAATCGCACTCGGCGAGCCATTAACGATCCCATATGAGTGCTTTAGTGACTTCATTATAGACGTAAAATAGAAAATAGTATATTAAAGAACGAGTTCCATAAGCGCGATTTTTTTTCTGTAATGGACTGGAAAAGCGGCGCGCGACTCACTGCCAGTCCCAGTAGAACAGAGGCGGCTTTTCTTTTCGGCGGCTTTTTCGTTTGTATCGCCGGTTTATTTTGTTAATTCTGTTTTCGTTTCTGTTCTAATTTCGTTCTATAAACTATTTTTTCTATTTTATGTCCTTTTATGCTATTTCTAAATAAAAAAAATCGCCGATACATATTGAGGAAATGTATCGCACTCGTCGAGCCATTAACGAACCCATATAAGTGCTGTAATGACTTCATTATAGACGCAAAATAGAAAATACTACATTAAAGAACAAATTCAATAAACGCGATTTTTTTCTGAAATGGACTCATAACAGCACTCATATGCGTGCGGTTATGACTCGCCGAGTACGATACAATTTTCTCAATAGGGATCGTCCATTAATCATATGAGGCTCGTTTGGGGGGAGGGGGTTTGTGAAGAATCACGAAATATCGAATGGGGGAGGGTGTTGTAGTGAGATATCACGTGTATTTATTTTTTCGTTGGACGCGCGATTTTTAAACCGAAAAGCGGCGCGCGACTTGCTGCCAGTCGTAGTAGAACAGAGGCGGCTTTTCTTTTCGGCGGCTTTTTCGTTTGTATCGCCGCTCTATATCTGTCTCTCTCAGACTCTATGCCCTACGCGCCGTATGACACGCGATTTTTAAACCAAAAAATAGCTCCTCACTACGCTCGTCGTTTTCTAAACAAGGACGCGTGCTAGAAAATCGCGCTTATTCAACTCGTTCTTTAAACTATTTTTTTTCTATTTTGCGCCCTTTTATGCCATTTCTAAATAAAAAAATCGCCAATATACATTACCATTTATCATAACCGCACGCATATGAGTGCTGTTCTGAGCTAAATATTAATTCAATATTTCATTTTGCTTGGTAATAATTTTTTGTTTTTGCAGTAATCTTTGGTATTTTGTGTCGAAGTTCACAGAATTCGATTCAAAAAAGCTTTACAAACTTTATAAGAAAGCGTGCAAGAAGTCTGCGGACAAGAAGAACGAGGTAACATCGTATTTCATATGTTATTGTTCCTTCAAATATTAATGTTTATAGAATGAGAAACCTGGCTCATCCAAGGAAAGAGATAAAGATCGCGACAAAGACCATTCTGTTAAACGCAGACATGAAGATTCCGATCGCGATGGAGATAGAGATAATAAAAAGTATATTATTAATTATAATAATTCTAATTATTTTTGTGTGCGTTTTTTTTGTAGGAGGAAGGAAAAGGATAGGAAGAAAACGAGGGAGGATGATAAGGATGAGGAAAGGTTTTCGAGGTGGAGGGATAATAAAGGACAGCGTACTAGTTACCCTGGTGGTGATCGTAGTCATGATCATGAGAGATGGGGTAGTCAAGGCAGAGATCGTTTTTCGATGGATCATCGAAAGGAAAGGTTTGATTATAATAGGGCAGGGTATGGAAGGGAGCGAGAATTGTCTAGATCTTCTGAGAAACGGTTTGTGTGGAAGTTTTGTTGTGTTTTGGAAGTAAATGGTTTTTGTTTTAGTCCTCCAAGTAAGGATGACTGGAGGTTTCAGCGAGGTCGTGAAGGTGCTACACCTTTGAATCCTAGACCTATTTATAATACACATTATGGTAGTGGATATGGAACTGGTTCAGGTTATCCACCAGGAGAGCAGCCTCCGTTTTCTAGAGATTGGCGTCCTGAGCGCGACTATCGACGAGATTACGATAGGAGACAACAATGAACTGTGTCATAGACAATTTCAGTGATGTGTACAGTTTAGTTTTTTCTTTTTTTTTTCGAGATGTTATTGAGAAAATGTTTCTTATTTATTTTGTTAATTCTGTTTCGTTTCATATTCAGCTCTTCTCAATAATTTTTCATGTAATGGAACTTTGCATTTTTTGATTACCAAGATGCTGTTTTATACTTTATTTGATTGTAGACTTTTATATAAAAGGTGGCTGTGGAAGTGTTTGATTTTTTGAATGATCAGGCCTACCTTAATTTGTATATTACAAATTCTGTGTAAATACAAATAAATAGAGATATCTTTTGATATATCATGGAATTTCAATTTTTTGTACATTTTACAAACTAACACCTTAGGTCGAGGCCGCACTACAATTTTTTCCTGCGAGCGGCAACCGCGAAACCGCTCGAGAAACGCACAGTACGCTATGGGAAAAATCAGTCGCGGGAAAACACCGCAAGTGAGGCCGTTTGTATTAGCTTAGGCCTAGGCCGCACTACGGATAAACCGCCGCGGTTTTTAATCGCGTGATTTTGTGACTCAAGTAAGCTAATACAACTCTTCCGAGGTAGCTCCACCTTGTCGTGGTGAAGGAGCTTGGGTATCTTAGTGATCCTGAGAGTTAAATCGGCAGTAGCACAGCTACCGGTGGGGACTCCCGTGCCGAACAGCTCAGGTGAAAGATTAGACTAAGATACACACCCTACTCGGCTATAGTGTCGTGGCGAAGGGTCAAGAGCAGTTTATCTTTTAGTGATATCTATTCCGATATACCGGGCTCTCTGCTGTCTTTTGAGCAGTGAGTCTGGGGACCTAGGCTTAACCGCCCGGGTCAAGTGGTATGATACCCACAATAAACGTTGTGACCAAGCTAATGGTGGAACAGCCTATGCCGATAGCTGCGTGGCCACGGGAAAGCGTTGAAGTGTGCGATATCTACTCCGCTTATTGAAGGGTGATCCTGAATGTTTTCACATTATTGAATAACAGTTAATGTTTATTCAAGAGCAGGATTGCCAACTGCGAGAGGCAACCTTTTTCAAAATGCTGTCTTGACTCAAAACTGTAAAAATAATGAATGGCCCAATACATCCCGGGTTAGTTTCATGTTTGTCGCGTAGGTAATAATGTATGAATTTGGAATTCTAACAAATTGCCTGCCCAAACCTGCCTATACGTATTTGACGCAGTGTGAATAACCCTTAATCCGCAAGTTTTTCCAAAAATTATCCGCGCTATTGGACCTGTCATTTTGTTTTTTGGAATCCAGATAATTCATACTTGATGCGCAATTTCAATCTGATAAGATTTCGAAAAATATTTGGTTTTGGTCATTTTGTTTCGTAAAATTTTGTGATATCTACTCAGCATATTGAAGGGTGATCCCAAATGTTTTGAAATTAGTAAATAACAGTTTATTCAAGAAAGGGACTGCCAACTGAGCGAGGAAACCTTTTTCTAAATACTGTATTGACTCAAAACTGTAAAAATAATGAATGGCCCAATACATCCCGGGCTAGTTTCATGTTTATCGCGTAGGTAATAATGTATGAATTTGGAATTCTAACGAAGTGTGTGCCCAAACCTGCCTATAAGTATTTGGCGCAGTGTGAATAACCCTTAATGCGCGAGTTTTTCAAAAAAAATGTCTGCGATATTGAAACTGCCATTTTGTTTTTTGGGATCCTGATAATTCATACCTGATGCGCAATTTCAATCTGATAAAAATTATCTGCCATTCTGTTTTTTAAAATTTTGATAACTCAATCGCGATCAGCGAGATTATGTAGGGGTTCGTTCACGCAATAGTATGTTGAGCTACTCGTGCGGTATTGTCAATTGCCCACGAGAGCGAATGAAGTGAGTGCACTCATTCGCTCTCGTGGGTAAATGACAATACCGCACGAGTTGCAGATAATATTTTTTATTACGAAATTTTGTCAAAATTTAGTTTTTCGAAAAATTTGCCGTCATAATAAATCCGCTATTTTGTTTTTGAACATTTTTATAACAGATTCGTAATCAACGACGTAAACAACACCTATACTCTGTCCGGCGAGAGAATACGTCTCGACGAGTTTAGCATTGGTCTGCGCATACTCCCACTTTATTTCGAGTGCGCGGTGTTTAGTTGTCCGCATTTGAAAAACTGACGCATATTTCTTAACTCAAACTAATCTGCGCTTCCCTTGTCCCTTATGCCTCGGCGCAGTACAGCTGCATTCTCTCGCCGGACAGAGTATACAACCAAACTTTTTGCGGATTAAAACCCAACTTTTTGCGGATTAAAACGCAAAAAAAGTTTTCGCAAAAACTGAACGCGATCCAAAGTTATCGCGGAAAATAACCGACAAGGTCAGATTAAGGTCAATCCACGGCTTGCTGAGAATAATTACGGTTTTTCTGCGATAACTTTTTTATTTCTGCGAATTTTCGTGAAATTTTTGCGCATTCTTACTCGGCAAAAAATTCACAACCAGTTTTAGCAATTCAATATTTGCGAGAATTTTTGGTGAGGTGTAGTATGGCAAAATTTGCAGAACTTTTGAGGATTGAAATGCAAATAAAAACTTCGCAAAAACTTAACGCGTTCCAAAGTTATCGCGGAAAATGACCGCCAAGGTCAGATTAAGGTCAATCCACGGCTTGCTGAGAATAATTACGGTTTTTCTGCGATATACGATTTTTCTTTTTTATTTCTGGGAATTTTCGTGAAATTTTTGCGCATTCTTACTCGGCAAAAAATTCACAACCAGTTTTAGCAATTCAAAATTTGCGACAATTTTTGGTGAGGTGTAGTATGGCAAAATTTGTAGAACTTTTGTGGATTAAAATGCAAAGAAAAACTTCGCAAAAACTTAACGCGTTCCAAAGTTATCGCGGAAAATGCCCGACAAGGTCAGATTAAGGTCAATTCACGGCTTGCGGAGAATAATTACGGTTTTTCTGCGATAACTTTTTTATTTATAGGAATTTTAGTAAAATTTTTGCGTATACTTACTCGGCAAAAAATTCTCAACCAGTTTTTGCAATTCAAACTGCGATGATTTTGGTCGAGGTATAATATGCCAAAACTTGCGGAACCAAAAATGGAGAACCAAAAGTGGACAAAAAATGGAGAAAACCAATAAAATTTTTAAAGGATCGGGTGACTCCTCAAGCTTACCCAAACCACAGGCTGAAGACCTCGCCAAAATCGCAGAAATGCCCATGAAAGCACGGAGGTGCAAACAAAGGAGATAGAACTCCTATTGAGCAGCGACGAGGAACTCGCTGACAACCTTAAGGGTCTGAAAACAAAAGACCCAAAGAAGCAGCGGATGAGCGGCGCTGCTAGAAAAAGGATGAAGTTCTTAATGAAAATGGGCTTAACGAAGGAAGAGGCTAGGGATATGGCATTAGTGCCTATCAATCCCAAACCCTCAGAATCCAATAAGCGTCAGCGTTCTGATGGGAGCAGTCCTGGAAAGAGCCTAAGCAAGCGAGCCAAAAGGCAGCAAGAGCCTATGGCTCAGCGAGCGGAGACAAACAAGGCAACTGTAATGCCTGCCATACACACAACGGTCCACCGGAGAGGTCTACCTGCGCAGGTAGACCGGAGCGTGTGTGGGAATAGACCTGTGCAGTTTCTTGTGTACGGTTGACCTGCGCGGGCAAACCTGCACATGTAACCTCTCCGGTAGACCGTAGCGTGTATGACGGGCATAAGGCGCAATATGCCTACAGTAGGCGCCCGTACGACTATCTACAGCCAACTGATCAACTCCGTAAAGGTAGGAATTACCTGTAAAGGCTACCCCGAAAGCCTAATGACGGAGGACCAAATCAAAGCGGCCCAGAAGGTCATCCTGTAAGTGGGGAGAGGAGGGCTTTTAAGCCCGTGTTCTTACAGGCGCGCCAGCGTCCAGGATGGTTAGCACTGACTTGTGCGAATAAAGAGACGGCTGAATGGGTGAAGGGCCTTGAGGCCCAACTCCAACCATGGGAGGGAGCCGAGCTGCAGATTGTTGAAGCGGCAGAGTTTCCGCACGACGAAGTCTCCATCGGCTACTTCCCAAGTAGCATAGAGGAGAAGTCCGAAAGGATTCTATCTCTATTAGAAGGTCAGAATGAACCTCCACATGGAGGCTCCTAAGGTGGAATCTTAAAGACCCAACGCTGGAAATCACCCTGTCGGTGGACAACGCGTCGGCAGGAAACATCAGGGAGCTCGGGTCCAAGGTCAATTATGGCTTTGGACAGATGAGAGAACGCCGTAGGGTGCAAGGGACGGAAACACAGCCGAGCACATCCTCATCCGGCGCTGGGAAGGGGTCAGAAGACACCACCAAAAAAATAATAGCGAAGTCGCAGGACCCTAATGGCTTTAAGAAGTCCGGCGGCTAAAGCCTAATAATAGAGTGAGGAGCCATGTTGTGGTGTCAGCAAATAAACCTGCATCACTCCAAAGCGGCGACCAGCGTCCTACACATGGCCTTCAAACAGGCAAGTGTCGGTATTGGTTTTCTGCAAGAACCATGGATTAACCAGGGAGTTGTCAGGGGCCTACCTACTGACATATGTAATCTGGTTTATGACACTAGCTGTTCTAAACCAAGAGCTGCGCTGATGCTCAGGAAGAATAATAATTTTGTACCTGTTCCAGCATTCACCACAGGAGACCAGGCAGTGGCAGTCGTGGAGATCCCGACGAAAGGCGGCAAGAGGCACATTATTTTGGCATCGGTCTACTTGCCAGATGATATGGACAAGCCTCCACCAGAGGAAACTATACGCCTCGTGGACTGGTGCAACAAACATTACATTCTGGGCCGCGATGCCAACGGACATCATACGGTGTGGGGCAGCACGGACACAAATAATAGAGGTAAGCAATTACTCGAATACTTATGTACTAACGATGTGGCGATCGTTAATAAGGGCTGTAAACCCACCTTTGTTAACGCAATCAGACAGGAGGTTTTAGATTTGACTCTAGCTGATACTTTTTCAACAGAGTTAATCAAAGATTGGCGAGTACTCGACGAGCCACCATGTCAGACCACCAAAAGATTGAGTTCCACTTAGGTGAGGCACACAATGTGGTAATAGAGCGCAGGAACCCTAGGTGTACTGATTGGGAACTCTACAAGGAGATCCTCAGACAGGAAACCAAAGGTCTCCGCCTCAAAATAAACACGACAGACGAGCTGGAAGCAGCATCGTCTCATTTAAAAGGCGTTCTATCACACGCCTATGAGACTAGCAGTCCCAAAAAGATGCATAAATCAAGGGCTGTTCCTTGGTGGAACAAAGTGCTAGTAGGACGTCTGAGAAAGACGGCCAGGAATGCTTTCAACGGTGCGAAAAGAACAGGCAACTGGGAAGCCTACAGGTTACAATAAAAAAATGATAAGGTCAAAAAGGAATACCTGGCGTGACTTCTGTGAGCGCATTGATCAATTGGCCCCAACGGCAAGGCTGTGAAGGTTTTGGCAAAGGACCACTCAAATGAAATCGGGCTTATTAAGACACCGAGTAGTAAGTATAACTCCGCCTGCACTGGTCACTGGTCACTGGGTGAATCGAGTAGCTCAGTAGACGCTGTTGCCGGTCGCAAGCCCGGATAAAGGAGGAGGGTGGAGCATGGGGCTAACAACCCCACCCCATAAAAACCGTACCGTTACGAAAACCCTACCTAAGCCTCGGACGGATATTAAAAAGACGAAAACAGCGAGAAAAGGACATGATAATTGGGATAAACAACATTGAAGAGGACGCCAAACAAATATTAAAAGTTCATAATTGGAAAACAACAGCAAGGCAACGAGACGACTGGAGGCAGAAAATATGGGAGGCACAGGTCCAATTGGGTTGTAGCGCCCCAAAGAAGAAGAAGAACATTTTTCGCATATCGTACTGTGTGTTTCTCGAGCGGTTTCGCGGTTTTAGCGGTTACCGCTCGCGGGAAAAAACCGTAGTGCGGCCTCGGCCTTTCTTGAGTCACAAAATCACGCGATTAAAAATCGCGGCGGTTTAGCCGTAGTGCGGTCTAGGCCTTACAAACCCAAGTTATTCTTTTCATGAATTTGGTTCGTTGATATGATATTGAATGACCAATGAAAAAGTATAATTCAAATCATATGATTAGGGTTTTTCCCGCGACTGTGTTTCTCGAGCGGTTTCGCGATTATAGCGGTTACCCCTCGCGGGAAAAAGCCGTAGTGCCGCCTCGGCCTTACTTGAGTCACAAAATCACGCGATTAAAAACCGCGGCGGTTTAGCCGTTGTGCGGCCTAGGCTTTAAGGGTCCCCTACACTAGCGACCTAGTCAACAGCCTTGTCGTCAACTTGCTATGTTGACGACAAGGTTTAGTAGTGTATGGGCTGGTTGAAGACAACATTTCAGGTTGAGTACAAAGTTGAATAAAATCAAAGTGACTTGGATTTTTGGTAGGCGGAGTCTGATGTCGGCAAACATGTTGAGGAGTGTGTGGGGAGGTTGAAGACATCCTTACCCATACACGCAACGGTCCACCGGAGAGAGGTAGACCGGAGCGCGTATGGTAATAGTCCTGTGCAGTTTCTTGCGTACGGTTGACCAGCGTAGGAAAACCAACACATGTAAACTCTCCAGTAGGCCCATTGACGTATGAATACTAGTATTTATAGATCCATGGGTAGACCGTTGCGTGTATGGCTGGCATTATAAACATCAGTTGTGATCTTGTCGAGATGGTGGTGGTCTATTAGTCAAGGGGTCAGACTTCTAAGCCGCAAGTCCTGGGTTCAAAACCAGACATTGTGAAAAATAAGCCTCCGTTCTCCTGTAGTTGGCTCTGCAAAGTCATCGCAGTAAAAATCTGCCACGAAACCCCACCGATTGGTGGCTTGCCATCCACGTTAAAAACTGCAAGGGCTCCTCTACAAACTGTGTCTAAGATCAAGACACCAAGCACAAATGTAGGCTGTGGGAGGAGGCCAAGGCCCGTCCTGGGTTGTAGCGCCATGGGTGTGTGATCTTGTGAAGGTTTTGGAATTCTTGTTTGTGCAGATGACTTGTGTTTGTGTTTTTATTTTTTCATTTTTTTTTGTAATTTTTAATTTTCTTAGCGTTTATGGCTAATATACCAAATATTCCTATATGGGTGGAATTTTTTGAAACGTTCCAAGAGCTGCCCGAGTTGTTGAAAGTAAAGTCTGAAGTTTACAAGGATCGTAACAACAAAAAGATTGCCATGGAAAAAATTCAGGTTTGGTGAGCCCCCAAACAATTTTATATTCAATTTTATATTCGATTTTATATTCAAGTAACTATATTTTAATTTAGCGCCAAATTTTGTAACTAGATTGAACATTTGTCATAGTGTAAATCAGGTATCTAGTTACTGCATTCTAAAAAAAATGGACTATAGAGTGTGGGCAACAACCTCAATCTTTCCCTTCTGCGATAAAGAGGGGCACAGGGCGGACGCGGCTAACTGCCCGCACTTTGGGGCTGCAAAGAACAATAAATGGCGGAGTTCGTTCAGCAAAATTTGAAGAGATTGGGCGGAGCGACTCCCTCGAGGAGTACGCGGCGGAAAATCGGGTTCACGTGGTTCTGGCTAGCGAGCCGAATTACGCGAGGCGGCGACCCGGTTGGTTCGCGGATGCGCACCTGGATGCGGCCATCTGGTTGTGGTTGCATCCAGGGGCGCCGCGCATCCGAACAGGGTGGTTGACGCGTGCATGGCTGGCGTCCCTCAAAGACGTCTGTCCTCAGGGGGGCGGAAGCCGGTTTATTGGTGGAGAAGTGGCGCAAGCGAGACGCGTGGCGGTGGCGTCTAGGCGTCAACTTGAGAGGGCGCGGCGCAGAGGGGAGCCGTGTGAGGCTGCGGAGGAGTAAATCCCAGCGGTGGCTGGTACTCTGCCTTCTGGTCGACCGCGATCCGTGGGGCTTGCCGTACCGCATAGTCACCGGTCGGTTCGGGCACCGAGGGAAGGGTCCTGACGCGTGCATGATGGGTGGGACCGAAGCCGTGGTTGAGCACCTTTTCCCCGCCACGGCGAGGGGGGTGGGTCGCGGTGTCGTGGGGCGGTACGTTGCGGTGAACTCCTTCACCGTGGAGGAAGTCCGCAGAGCGGTAGCCTCACTACCCACGAAAAACGCACCCGGCCCAGACGGGCTGCCTAACGAGCTGTTCCGGCTGGCAGTAGGGGGGGACCTCGAAGGACTTGCCGACGTCTGCAACAGATGTCTGGAAGAGGGAGTGTTTCCCAGGTGTTGGAAAAAGGCCATTTAGGCCCTTATTCCAAAGCCGGGTAAGGATCCCTCGACGTCTGGTGCGTACAGACCGATCTGTTTGCTGGACCGTGGGGCAAAAGTTCTGGAAAGGTTGCTTCTATCGCGGTTACAAGCTGTTATCGAGTAAGGGGGCGGACTCGCTCCGGAACAGTTCGGCTTCCGTAAAGGGGTTCCGATGGAGGATGCCATTCGGGCTGTCCTTCGTGTCGCGGAGGGGGGCAACAGCGGACCGTACCGTACCAGGGGGCATTGTGTGGTCGTCAGATTTGACGTCGCGAATGCCTTCAACACGGTACAATGGTAGTTCGTCCTCGAGGCCCTAGCATGGTGTAAACTGCCGGAGCCGTTGCTGAGGCTTACTGCCGATTACCTGCGCGACAGAACCATCAGGTACAGCGGGGGGGAGGACTGGCATGAACGGGGGTTGTCTGCCGAAGTTCTTCCGCAGGGATCGGTTTTAGGACCATTCTTGTGGAATGTCGCTTATGACGGCCTTCTGCGAACACTGAGACGGTTACTGCTCACAGGGGTGGGTATTGTGTCGTACGCAGACGACCTGGCACTTGTCTTCACAGACAGGTGCTGGGATATGCTGCGTCTCAGGGTCACGCGCGCGGGGGACCTCGTCCGGGAGTGGATGGAGACGGCGGGCCTTCAGCTCACCGCCTCTAAAACACAGGCGGCCCTGCTCTCCACTGGAAGGTCAGGTAGAGGCATTCTGGAGATCGAAATTTTGGGAGAGAGGATACCGGTCGAACGGTCGATTCGGTACCTCGGTGTGATCCTCCAGGAGGGTCAGTGGGGATTACACGTTTGCCACGCCGCCGGCAACGCGGCACGCGCGTCACAACAAGTGGCGCGTCTCATGCCGAGGGCCACCGGGCCTGGGGAGGGTAGGAGGAGGCTTATGGCCAGTGTGGCCACTAGCAGACTCCTATACGCGGCACCGTTGTGTTCGGGTGTGGGCAACGGCGGGGAGGGGTAACGCTCGTAACAGGGAGCGTTTGCGACCTGCACTGCGCCCGGTGGCCATCAGGGTCGCCCGGGCTTGCCGCACTGTTAGCAGTGACGCCGTGGAGGTCATATCGCGGATTCCTCCCGCGGACCTCCTTGTTATGGAGCGCGCGTCGGTGAGGGACGCTAGAACTTCTGGTGGGAACCGCGGGGAGGCAAGGAGAGCTGCTCGGGAGCAACTACTTGCCTACTAGAGGTGGTCACGTGGCGGAAACGGCGCGTGGACTCGTCGTCTCATCCCTGATTTAATTCGGTGGATGGGGCGAGGGCTGGACGAGGTGGGTTCGTACTTCCTCACCCAGCTTCTTACCGGACACGGGTCCTTCCGAGCGTATCTCCATAGGATTGGGAAAGCCCCAGACGACAGTTGCATATCCTGTGGAGAGGGCGAGCGCGACTACGCGGAGCACACCCTCGTGGCGTGTCCGCGTTGGGAGAAGGAGCGACAGGCCCTGGCGTCGGCCCTGGAAGGGTACGTCACGGTCGAAGCCGAGACAGGTGGCCTCGCCGGCGTGGTGGGGCGGCGGGTGTGGGCGGCCTTAAGCCGATTCGCGACTACAGTCATGCGGGCTAAGGAGTTGCCTGGGTGAGAACAAGGGCGGTAGGGTTTTTCTTGTTTTTTTTTTGTTTGTTTTTGTTTTTTATTACTTTTGTTGTAATTGTTGTTGTAAATTGTAAATGCTATTGTATAGCATATTTTACTTTCATGTAAATCCTGTTGTATTTTTATTCGAAGGGTGGGCAGAGGCAGTAATGCCATCGCTGGCGGTCCCTCTGTCCTTCCGTTTCAGTGGAGTCACTTGAGAAAAAATAATCCTCAATCTTGTTGATGACAAGGTTGATGACTACGTTGCTAGTGTATGGGGCCCTTTACAGCATCAAGTTATCCTTTTCATGAATTTGGTTGGTTGATATGATATTGAATGACCAATGAAAAAGTAGAATTCAAATCATATGATCGAGTTTAAACAAAATTTGTTTGTTTTGAAATATGTGGCTGTAACAGTTGTCAGGCGAATAAGTGCGAATGCCAATTGTTCGTTTTTGTTGACAGTTTTTCCTGGTTTTAAAAATGCCCTAGTAGATTAGATATAATTTATAGGAGAATATTATTATCTAAATTTTTTACGAAGGGATGGGGCGATGGGGATGGGTTACAAGAATAATTCCTGAAATTTTGATAAAGATCCGTTCGTCTGTTCGCTTTTTACAGAAAATAATTTAACCGTCTTAAGACTTTTAAGACTGTTTAAGCTTGGCATTAAATAGACCTTTTTACAGTTAGGCGCATGTGCATCCGTCATTAAAAGGCGGGAATTTGAAAGTTTCGGGCACATTTTGTTATTTTCATTGGTTATGCGTCAAAAAGTGCCCGAAAAACATGGCGGAAATTGACTCATACGCATAAAAAAAAATGAACTGTGAAAGGATCTATTGTCATCTGATCTGTTTGTATCATTTAGATTTATTGCGTTTTCCTCCATTTTTTTGTTTATTATTATTGTTGCCATTTGGTGTATGTAATAGATATTCAATCACACCATTAATAAATTACCAATTTTATATTCAAGTAACTATTTTTGAATTTAGCGCTAAATTTTGTAACTAGATTGAACATTTGTCATAAACACAGTAGGATAAAATTCCAAAAAACTGGCAAAAAACCCGAAAAATAATAATTTTTTAATTCGATTCCAAGAATGCATCTTATTAGAGAACCCTTGGGACCATCGGATTTCGGGAACTTAAAGAACTAGGTATTGAAAAGCAACCCAAACTTTCATACCAAACGAAGTTTCATACCAAGTTGAGTGTGTAGAATCGTGCGCGCAACAGTTATTGAAAATACGTGAAAGTTTGATTCTGTATTAAATGGTGAAAAAATTTTCGAATTTAATTTTGCAAAATGGCTGAGGTACAGAAAGGTATGTAGAATTTTAATACATCATTGGCTGTAAATAGATTGCTATTGTGTAGCAAGTATTTAAGAATAATTCATAGCAAAAACTACAACGTTTTGAACTCGAAGATTCAAGTTTATGGAAAGATACAAAAAAATGAGGGCAAATGAGTGTTCTAAATTTGCGGAAGTTTGCTTTATTAGACATTTATTGTTTGATAAAATCAAGAATTGGCAGCTACTAGCTGCAACTTTGTCTTCAGTATAATTTTGTATCAAATCATATATGAAATTGAAAACTTCTTTCGTTTATATTTTATAATCCACCGACTAAATAACCGATAAATTTTATTTACTTAGGGCAGCGCAGCCCAACTAGCGGCCCGCGGGCCGCATCCGGCCCGCGAAGCTTTTTTTACGGCCCGCGAGTTATAGTAAACTTTACATCAAACTTTAAATAAATATCTGTATACGTTTAAAATATAATTCAAAAAATATATGAGATTTTTTAAATAATAGTTATAATTCAACCGTCTTCAACGGTGGTTGTATGGTTAAATAATGGTTGTTTTCTGATCATTCGATAAAACTAATCCACAACTTTTTGCAAGTGTATCCGTTTACGCGCTCTCTACCACCACCAAGTCGCACCGCTATAGTAACTTCCTTCTAAAAAGAAGGAATAAATTGTCGAATGTTCCATTGTATTGTGCATCAGGAGGCATTATGTGGTCTTTCACTAAAACTAAAAAACCTGACCTTTCTTTTCGGCCCTCGAAATATTTGCTAAAGAAAAAATGGCCCGCTTCCTAAGAGAAGTTGGACAGCGCTGACTTAGGGTATACTTCACGATTGGTCCCATTTTAATTTGAAGAAAAAAATACCACCACTAAGGTTGAAAATAGAGGATGAAATTTTTTTGGGCACGAATTCTTTTTTAGTGCAGTTTTTGTTTTTGAAACAATTTCTTTAAAGTCAGTTTTTTTATTTTAATATATTAACTTATTTTATTTCAGATTCAAGTGATAAAGGTATTATCTCAAGGAGGGATCTTTTTTATTTATTGAAAGGTCGTTTTGGTGACAAAATAAGTGAAATATTACCGTGGAAAGAGAATTGAGTAATAAATTGAAATACAATTTTGAGTTGAGTTGATAAAACTATTTTACGCATAACTGTGAGAGAAATGCACGTGAAGTGGCAGAAAGTTTCTCGCATAGAAGACAAATTCCTAAATAAATTTAAGGCCTGACTGGACAAATTTATCATCTTCGCTGACGAATCGCTATCGGAACCTTCTCAACAATCGACCTCTGCGGCTAGCCGGAGTCGGCCTTCCGTAGCCTTCTCCGAAGCGAGTGAGAGAACAAAACGTAGGCCAGAGGACATTCGAAAAGATAGGATCAGCGCAGAACTGGCATATGCAACGCGAATTAGTTTGAGTGCAGAGAGAAATCGGCTGCGGCACAGGTAGCGCCGTCGTTTGGATTTGGAGGCCCCGGGCATTTATATTGAGGTTTTTTAATCCGATTCCAAGAATGCATGCTGGGGCCCCCAGTAAATAAAATACGGCGAGTTTGGGCGGGCGTCGCGACGGTTGCAAACGACGCATCGCGATGCCGCTTGCAGTAAAAGATGAAACGTTCAATTCCCTGCGGGAATCGCGCGAAACCGTTCCCGCAGAGTTCAAGTTGGCGGTTCCGTTGGACTTTTCCTGGATGTCCAAAAAACGTCTTTTTAATGGCGTCGCGACGCCATCTTGGGCACAATCGGGATTAAACTCCCAAACAAACTAAAAGGTTCTATGGCCGATCGAACGGCACCGGTCCGGTTCCGATCCGTCAATTGGTTCCGAAGTTCTATGTACCCCCGCAAAACGCCTCTGGTTATTTCTCACTTTTTGCGCATTTTTCTCTTCAAACTGCCGCAGATTCGCAAAAAGTCGTCGCAGTTTAAAAATTCTTGCCGGAATGGTTGCGCGCGAGTGTTCTGAAGAGAGCGAACGCAACCGGCGACCTGGAGCCCATCAAATAAGTCCTGGGCGTCCGTGGAAGTGATTGCAAAATCGGCAAAAAAATAATTTATTTGCTCTTGCACCAGGTGAACGGGACGTCGCAGGACGGCGAGCGAGGGTTCTAAAAACGTGGCGCGGCTGCGGCTGGAGGATTCGGGAAAAAAAAAATTGGGATCCAACCAAAAATGCGCCTCCAAAGTAAAATATCGTGATTTTAGTTTTCGGTCTGGTGCGTCCGAACCTGGGGGAGTTGAGTCGCGAAAACGACACCGCTCGACAGGGATCTCGGTTCTATACCGGAAAAATGTACATTCCCGTTTTGCACCGCCGCCGCCGCTTCCGTCGGGCCGTTTCCGCAAAAACCACGATTTTAGGGTGGGTTTTGGATCCCCGAAGGGGCGCGGCAGCACGGAGGACGAAACTTGGGGATGCGCAACGTGCGCACGGACATTCACAGTTAAGTCATCGAAGACGGGCGGTCAAAATACTCAAGATCTGCCGCCTCCGGCGGCATAAAATTGTCCAATTTGAGCCTTTTTAAAACCCACGTGGTGCGGTCCCCCATGTGAAATTCGTGAATCGCCACACGTCAGTCGTCTCAGAATCGATCTGCAGCCACTGTTCGTGGGCCCAGGGCATTCGCCCGATTGACCGACGCTAGCGACACTACTGGGCACAGGTTTTACATGACATCACGTATGGCAGTCCATCAAAACCTTCCAAATATAGAAAATCTCTAAAATTTGTCCCAGAACAACAACTTTCTGATGACGAGGCATTATCGCTAATTATTGGATGTGGACTATCAAGTTGTCAAGATATGAAAAGATTTTCTCAGGAAAATGTTCGCCTTATTGGATCCGCCATTTGGTTTTTGGAAAAATAAAACTTAGATTCGTAATCAGTGCCCCAAAAATCTCGTTCCAGTTAAATTTTCGCCATATGGAAACATTTTCTAAGGAAAATGATCGCCATATTGGATCCGCCATTTTGTTCTTGGAAAAATGAAACTTAGATTGGTAATCAGTGCCCCAAAAATCTCGTTCCAGTTAAATTTTCGCAATTTGGAAACATTTTCTAAGGAAAATGATAGCCATATTGGATCCGCCATTTTGTTCTTGGAAAAATGAAACTTAGAGTTGTAATCAGTGCCCCAAAAATCTCATGCCAGTCAAATTTTCGCCATATGGAAACACTTTCTAAGGAAAATGATCGCCATATTGGATCCGCCATTTTGTTCTTGGAAAATTAAAACTTAGATTCGTAATCAGTGCCCCAAAAATCTCATTCCAGTCAAATTTTCGCATTTTGGAAACATTTTCTAAGGAAAATGATCGTCATATTGGATCCGCCATTTTGTTCTTGGAAAAATGAAACTTAGATTCGTAATCAGTGCCCCAAAAATCTCAGTCCAGTCAAATTTTCGCCATATGGAAACATTTTCTTAGGAAAATGATCGCCATATTGGATCCGCCATTTTGTTCTTGGAAAAATGAAACTTAGATTCGTAATCAGTGCCCCAAAAATCTCGTTCCAGTCAAATTTTCGCCATATGGAAACATTTTCTAAGGAAAATGATCGCCATATTGGATCCGCCATTTTGTTCTTGGAAAAATGAAACTTAGATTCGTAATCAGTGCCCCAAAAATCTCATTCCAGTCAAATTTTCGCAATTTGGAAACATTTTCTAAGGAAAATGATCGCCATATTGGATCCGCCATTTTGTTCTTGGAAAAATTAAACTTAGAGTTGTAATCAGTGCCCCAAAAAATCTCATTCCAGTTAAATTTTCGCCATATGGAAACATTTTCTAAGGAAAATGATAGCCATATTGGATCCGCCATTTTGTTCTTGGAAAAATTATACTTAGAGTTGTAATCAGTGCCCCAAAAATCTCTTTCCAGTCAAATTTTCGCCATATCGAAACATTTTCTAAGGAAAATGATCGCCATATTGGATCCGCCATTTTGTTTTTGGAAAAATGTGACTCAAATTCGTATCAGCGACCCAAAAAACCCTACCATACGAAATTTGGTGTGGATAGAATGATACCTTCTATTTATGGCCAGTTTTTTGGGATTTTATCCCACTGTGCGTTGCTAGTGTATGGGGCCCTTTAGCCTCAAATTATTCTTTTCAAGAATTTGGTTGGTTGATATGATATTGAATGACCAATGAAAAAGTAGAATTCAAATCATATGATCAAGTTTAAACAAAATTTGTTTGTTTTGAAATATGTGACTGTAACAGTTGTCGGGCGGATAAGTGCCAATTGTTCGTTTTTGTTGACAGTTTTTCCTGGTTTTAAAAATGCCCGTTAGTAGATTAGATATAATTTATAGGAGAATATTGTTATCTAAATTTTTTACGAAGGGATGGGGCGATCCGGAACATGTATTAAGGTAAAGCCAAACAAACCATTAAATATTTAACTCGTACATAACCTCAACTTTTTAAGGTTATTAAAATTTAGAAAGATTATTGCTCGAAGAGAAACCTGTTACAACTTAGTCGACAAAAACCATCCCATAGAAATCCTGAAGGTAAACAATTATTCGTTTGTAACCACATAACCAATCATTTATGTGTCGCTTTGTTTTAGGAAGAAACTTGGTCTGACTGTTATGTAACAAATGGGAAGTTCCTAAGCCCTCTATCTATCCATTTACCAGAAGTCGTCCACGATGAAGTTAAAGATGCTTATTTTCAATTGATTGTGCCCAAGGTATGGACCCACGAGCCTTACAAACCAATTTGCATTCATTTAGCTGGAACAGGTGACCATGTAAGTAGGTTTTGATCTTGCACAAAGTCGATAACAAAAACACTCTTCTAGTACTTTTGGAAACGTAGGCAGATGATGGTAAAACCTCTACTAAAAAATGGAATAGCCTCAATCATCTTAGAAAATCCATTTTATGGAACAAGGAAACCAAAAGATCAACAACGCTCTTGTCTTCTCAATGTATCCGACATTTTCGTAATGGGTGGTTGTTTAATTTTAGAATGCATTGCTTTGTTGCATTGGTGTGAAAAACTAGGATTTGGACCGTTAGGTGTCACAGGATTATCTATGGGAGGACATGTAATTATAAACAAAATTTCGCTTTATCTTATCAACGGCAATTTTTTTTAGATGGCTTCGTTAGCTGCAACAAGCTGGCCGAAACCTTTAGTATTAGTTCCTTGTCTGTCCTGGTCAACAGCATCGACAGCTTTCACTGAGGTAAAACAACAACCTATTAAATGGATCGAAAAAACTATTTACTTTTTTCAGGGTGTCCTGAGTGACGCTATAGACTGGGATTATTTGCAATTGCAATATTATTCGAACAAGACATACCACGAGATAATTTCAAAGTTGTGTAAGATAGTCGATGATCCGACTGAGTTTGGATTGGCGAAAATTCCAGAGTTCTTGCTCCAAGATAATGCGAAGCTATGTGCCAACAAAAGTTTTACGCCTCATGAATTGCTAGCTTTACTGAAAGATTCAAACAACACTAATTCTAGTCAAAATCTGTTAGTGTCAGACGAATCTTCCAAACCGTTATACTCATTTATAAAATACGTTCTTACTTTAGTCACTAGCAGCAATAACTATACTACCTCTATTAAGATAAGAGATAAAGACGCTGTGTTTTTTATGAGAGGCTTGATGGATGAATGTACACATCTTAAGAACTTTGCTAGACCTGTTGATACCTCACTAATTATAGCCCTTTGCGCACAATCAGACGCCTATATTCCCAGGGATGGATGCACAAGACTGGAAGACATTTGGCCTGGAGCTACCATTAAATATTTAGACTGTGGACATGTTGGTGCCTATATTAAGTACTTAACACTTTTTAGGTAAAAACCCTTTTAGTAGTATATTAAAGGACGAGTTCAATAAGCGCGATTTTTCAGCACGTGCTGAAATATAAACTATTTTTTCTATTTGGCGCCCTTTTATGCCAATTCAAAATAAAAAAATCGACGATATATATTAAGAAAATTGTACTCGCACTCGGCGAGCCATTAACGAACCCATATGAATGCTTTAATGACTTCATTATAGACGCTAAATAGAAAATAGTATATTAAAGAACGAGTTCAATAAGCGCAATTTTTCAGCACGCGTCCATGTTTAGAAAACAATTTTCTCAATTCTTTCTTCTTCTTTATTCAGCCTGTCTCGTCCACTGCTGGACATAGGCCTCTCTTAACATCTTCCATCTACTTCTATCTTGTGCTTCTTGCATTCAGTTGGTGGCGATGCGTTTCACATCGTCTGTCCATCGGGTGGGTGGGCGTCCTCTACTTCTGTATGCCTCCTGTCTAGGTCGCCATTCCAGGATCTTTTTGGTCCATCTGTTGTTTGGCATCCTTGCGACATGCCCGGACCAGTTCCATTTTAGTTTGGTTATTACTTCAATTGCATCGCTATCCCCAGATCGCTGTCTTAGTACTTCATTCCGCACTTTATCTCGCAATGTAATTCCGAGCATGGAACGTTCCATGGCTCGTTGCGCCACTCTGATCTTTTGGACGGACTTTTGTGTGAGTGTTAGAGTCTCCGCTCCGTAGGTTAAGACTGGTAGGATGCACTGGTCAAACACCTTACGTTTTAGGCAGTTGGGGATGTCGGATTTGAAAATGTGTTTTAGTTTTCCGTAGGCTGCCCACGTTAGTCTTAGCCTCCTTCCAATCTCATGTGTCTGGTTGTCTCTGCCGAATTTAATCTCGTGGCCTAGATACTTGCGAGGTGACTTGCCGGATCTCAATCCCTTCCATTATAAATTTTCTCAATAGGGATCGTCCATTAATCATGTGAGGCTCGGTGGGGCGAGGGGGGTTGTATTGAGATATTACGTGTATTTATTTTTTCGTTGAACGCGCGATTTTTAAACGGAAAAGCGGCGCGCGACTCGCTGCCAGTTCCAGTAGAACAGTTCTACTGGAACTGGCAGCGAGTCGCGCGCCGCTTTTCCGTTTAAAAATCGCGCGTTCAACGAAAAAATAAATACACGTAATATCTCAATACAACCCCCCTCGCCCCACCGAGCCTTTTCGGCTTTTTCGGCCTTTCGGCTTTTCTTTTCGGCGGCTTTTTCGTTTGTATCGCCGCTCTATATCTGTCTCTCTGAGACTCAATACCCCTACGCGCCATATGACACGCGATTTTTATACCAAAAAATAGCTCCTCGCTACGCTCGTCATTTTCTAAACATGGACGCGTACTGAAAAACCGCGCTTATTAAAATCGTTCTTTTAACTATTTTTTCTATTTTGCGGGCTTTTATGCAATTTCTAAATAAAAAAATCGCCGACACATATTGAGAAAATTGTATCGCACTCGGCGAGCCATTAACGAACCCATATGAGTGCTTTATTCTTCATTATAGACGCAAAACAGAAGAATATTCTAAATATATTAATATATATTAAAGAACGAGTTCTATAAGCGCGATTTTTTTCTGTAATGGACTCTTAACAGCACTCATATTCGTGCGGTTATGAGTCGCCGAGTGCGATACAATTTTCTCAATAGGGATCGTCCATTAATCATGTAAGGCTCGGTAGGGTGAATGGGGTTTGTGAATATCACATGGGGGGAGGGGGGTTGTAGTGACATATCACGTGTATTTATTTTTTCGTTGAACGCGCGATTTTTAAACCGAAAAGCGGCGCGCGACTCTCTGCCAGTCCCAGTAGAACAGAGGCGGCTTTTCTTTTCGGCGGCTTTTCTTTTCGGCGGCTTTTTCGTTTGTATCGCCGCTCTATACCTGTCTCTCTCGGACTCAATGCCCCTACGCGCCGTATGACTCGCGATTTTTATACCAAAAAATAGCTCCTCGCTACGCTCGTCGTTTTCTAAACATGGACGCGTGCTGTAAAACCGCGCTTATTGAACTCGTTCTTTAAACTATTTTTTATATTTTGCGCCCTTTTATGCCATTTCTAAATAAAAAAATCGCCGATATATATTAAGAAAATTTGTATCGCAATCGGCGAGTCAATAACGAACCCATATGAGTGCTTTAATGGCTTCATTGTAGACGCAAAATAGAAAATAGTATATTAAAGAACGAGTTCAATAAGCGCGATTTTTTTCTGTAATGGACTCATAACAGCACTCATATGCGTGCGGTTATGACTCGCCGAGTGCGATACAATTTTCTCAATAGGGATCGTCCATTAATCATGTGAGGCTCGGTGGGGGGGAGTGGGTTTGTGAAGAATCACGAAATATCACATGGGGGAGCGGGGTTGTTGTCATAGTTGGGCAAAAAATAATTGTGAAAACAATTAACAACTAACAATTAAATTGCTAGATTTAATTGCTACTAACAATTAAAATAATTAATTGTAATTGCAAGATAACACAATTAACAATTAATTAGTTGATAATTGTAAAATTTTGCAATTACAATTAATTCATTGTTAATTGATTGGTGCATTTTTACAATTACAGTTAACAATTAATAAATGTCAGGTAGAAGATATGTTTATTATACTCCACTGTATGACTTGCCACAATGCTTAACTGAAATAGTTATTTACATTAGAGTGCGGAAAGTTTGATTTTACAACGCGACAGCTCGTTTGGTTATCCACCTCCTCCACTTCCGGTCATCCATCCCCGAGTTCCCATCCCACTTCCGGTTCCTACCCCCACTTCTGGTTCGAAAAATTCACTCACTTTCGGATCCCACTTCCAGTTCCGGAACCGGAAGTGAGGGTGGGAACCGGAAGTTGGCGTAAGAAATGGGGTGGGAACTGGAAGTGGGTGGTGGGAACCGGACTTGGGTGGGAACCGGAGGTAGGGTGGAAACCGGATCATCCACCGGTCATCCATTCCCGAGTTCCCACCCCACTTCTGGTTCCCACCCCCGCTTCTGGTTCCAAAAATTTCGCCACTTCTGGTTCCGGAACTGGAATTGGGGGTAGGAAATGGGGTGGGGACCGATAGTGGGAGTGGGAACCGGAAGTGGGGGGTGGGAACCGGAAGTGGGTGGAAACCGAAAGTGGAGGCGTGGTGGGGGCCGGAAGTGGAGGTGGAGCGAACGATCATCTTTCCCGTCTGTTTAAGTTTTTGCATTCATCAAACAGTTTTAATTGCTATAATAAACAATTGATGATTAAGTTAATTGTAACTAACAAATAAAATTTTAATTGCAATTAAATTAATTGTAAACCACAATTAATGGATTGAATTGCAATTGATTTCAATTGCATGTCACAATTAAACACTTAATTGAATTAAATTAATTGTAGTTGATTTAGTTGCAATTAAAATTGTAATTGTTTGATTCTGAAATTAAAAAAGTAATTGAATTATGCCCAACACTGGTTGTAGTGAGATTCACGTGTGTTTATTTTTTCGTTTGACGCGCGATTTTTAAACCGAAAAGCGGCGCGCGACTCGCTGCCAGTCCCAGTAGAACAGAGGCGGCTTTTCTTTTCGGCGGCTTTTCGTTAGTATCGTCGCTCTAAATCTGTCTCTCTCAGACTCAATGCCCCTACGCGCCGTATGACACGCGATTTTTAAACCAAAAAATAGCTCCTCGCTACGCTCGTAGTTTTCTAAACATGGACGCATGCTGAAAAATCGCTCTTTTTGAACTCGTTCTTTAAACTATTTTTTCTATTTTGCGCCCTTTTATGCGATTTTTAAATAAAAAAATCGACGATACATATTGACAAAATTGTACTCGCACTCGGCGAGCCATCAATGAACTCATATGAATGCTTTAATGACTTCATTATAAACGCAAAATAGAAAATAGTAATTAAAGAACGAGTTCAATAAACGAGATTTTTTAGCACGCGTCCATGTTAAGACATAAACAATTGTCGGCACCAGTGGCAAACAAAATGTTTCGTTTTGTAAAATTGTTGGCGCCAGTTGCAACCAAAATGTTTCGTTTTGAAAATTTGTCGGCCCCAGTGGCAATAAAAATATTTAGTTTTGAAAAATTGATGTCACCAGTGGCAACCAAAATGTTGCGATTTGGAAAATTGTCGGCACCAGTGGAAATCAAAATGTTTCATTTTTAAAAACTGGCGGTACCAGTGAAAATCAAAATATTTCGTTTTGAAAAATTGTCGGCACCAGTCGCAACCAAACTTTTCGTTTTGAAAAATTGTCTCCACCATTGGAAATGAAAATGTTCCGTTTTGTAAAACTGACTGCACCAGTCGCATCCAAAATGTTTCGTTTTGAAGAATTGTCGGCACCAGTGGAAATCAAAATGTTTAGTTTTGAAAAATTGATGGCATTAGTGGCAACCAAAATGTTGCGATTTGGAAAATTGTCGGCACCAGTGGAAATCAAAATGTTTCGTTTTTAAAAACTGTCGACACCAGTGGAAATCAAAATATTTCGTTTTAAAAAATTGTCAGCACCAGTCGCAACCAAAGTTTTCGTTTTGAAAAATTGTCTCCACCATTGGAAATCAAAATGTTCCGTTTTCTAAAACTGACTGCACCAGTCGCATCCAAAATGTTTCGTTTTGAAGAATTGTCGGCCCCATTTTCGCTCTTCTATGCCATTTCTAAATAAAAAAATCGACGATACATATTGAGAAAATTATACTCGCACTCGGCGAGTCATTAACGAACCCATATGAGTGCTTTAATGACTTCAATATAGACGCAAAATAGGAGATAATATGTTAAAGAACGAGTTCAATATGCGCGATTTTTCAGCACGCGTCCATGTTTAGGAAACTCCTCGCTACGCTCGTCGTTTTCTAAACATGAACCCGTGCTGAAATATCGCGCTTATTTAACTCGTTCTTCAAACTATTTTTTTCTATTTTGCGCCCTTTTATGCCATTTCTAAATAAAAAAATCGCCGATACATATGGGGTCGTCCATGAATCACGTGATGTTTTTTAGCAACTCCCCAAAACCCACCTCCCCCCAGGTGATACGTGGTGAGGTTTTAGGTTAAGCCCCCCTCAAAAACCTAAATCACGTATATTTTTTTGGTATAAGTCGCGCACTCTTTTTTGGTTTAAAAATCGCGTGTCATGCGCCGCGTAGTGGCATTGAGTATGAGAGAGACAGATATAGAGCGGCGATACAAACGAAAAAGCCGCCGAAAAGAAAAGCCGCCTCTGTTCTACTGGGACTGGCAGCGAGTCGCGCGCCGCATTTCGGTTTAAAAATCGCGCGTTCAACGAAAAAATAAATACACGTGATATTTTCCCATATATATAATAGTACATATAGTACTATATATATTGCGTGTAGTGTCGGAAACGAATGTCCAGCGTGTTCACTGATGAAGGGAGAGAAAACATACAGTAGTGCTACACCGTAGTACAACGAGAAAAAAGCATATATATAGAAAAACATTAAAATTAGGTTAGGCACGCGTCTCTTGTCGAGTCATGTGTTAAATTACGGGTTTGGAATTGATTGGTAGTTGGCGCAAGCGTACCAGCCATCAATCAGACTACGGTAAAGCAACATGGTTGCTATCTCGTTTTGATTTCGGAACTTTCGACTCCAAAGACGCAATATAGACAGTACTATATATATATCTATTTTCCCCCATGTGATATTTCGTGATTCTTCACAAAACCCTTCCCCTCCCCACACCTTCCGAGCCTCACGTGATTAATGGACGATCCCTATTGAGAAAATTATATCGCACTCGGTGAGTCATAACCGCACGCATATGAGTGCTGTTATGAGTCCATTACAGACGCAAAATTAATATCGTCTCTACACAGTTTCATCTTAATGAGTAGTTAAGTAATTATTGTTGTTTTCTCTTTGTTTTAGACAATCAATTATATTGGGATTTGAACGTGCCAAAGCTCTTGTGCCACCACCGGAAAAACCGGTTTCTCATCGCTGTTAACACTTCGTTCAGTATTTACCTTACATTCAATGTATGTGCCTTATTATATAAAGAGAGAGTTTTGTACCTGATATAATATTTTTAAATAAATTGTTTCGTTTTGTTTTATAAAATGTTTATTTCAAAGTCCAACAACAAACTAAAAGTTTGCTTTAGTAAAATTGTCGGCACCAGTGGCAACCAAAATGTTGCGATTTGAAAAATTGTCGTGCCACCAGCAGGCCACCAGTGGCAACCAAAATGTTGCAATTTGAAAAAATTGTCGGCACCAATGGCAACTAAAATGTTGCGATTTAAAAAATTGTCGGCACCAGTGACAACCAAAATGTTGCGATTTAAAAAATTGTCGGCACCAGTGACAACCAAAATGTTTCGTTTTGTAAAATTGTCGGCACCAGTGGCAACCAAAATGTATAGTTTTGAAAAATTGTCGGCACCAGTGGCAATCAAAATGTATAGTTTTGAAAAATTGAAGGCACCAGTGGCAAGCAAATTGTTTCGTTTAGAAAAATTGTCGGCGCCACTGGCAAAAAAAAATATTTCGTTTTGAAGATTGTTTCGTTTTGTAAAATTTTCGGCACCAGTGGTAACCAAAATGTTTCGTTTTGTAAAATTGTCGGCAATAGTGGCAACCAAAATGTATCGTTTTGAAAAATTGTCGGCACCAGTGGCAATCAAAATGTATAGTTTTGAAAAATTGAAGGCACCAGTGGCAAGCAAATTGTTTCGTTTAGAAAAATTGTCGGCGCCACTGGCAAAAAAAAAAAATTTCGTTTTGAAAAATTGTCGGCACCTGTGGCAACCAAAATTTTTCGTTTTGAAAAATTGTCGGCACCAGAGGAAATCAAAATGTTTCGTTTTGAAAAATTTTCGGCATCAGTCGCATCCAAAATGTTTCGTTTTGAAAAATTGTCGGCACCAGTGGCAATCAAAATGTTTCGTTTTGAAAAATTGTCGACATCAGAGAAATTCAAAATGTTTCGTTTTGAAAAATTGTCGGCACATGTCGCATCCAAAATGTACCGTTTTGAAAAATTGTCGGTACCAGTTGCAACTAAAATGTTTCGGTTTGAAAAATTGTCGGCACCAGTCGCAATCAAAATGTTTCGTTTTGAAAATTTGTCGGCACCAGTGGCAATCAAAATGTTGCGATTTGAAAAATTTTCGGCACCATTGCCAACCTAAATGTTGCGATATGAAAAATTGTCGGCACCAGTCGCAACCAATTTGTTTCGTTCTGAAAAATTGTCGGCAGCAGTGGAAATCAAAATGTTGCGTTTTGCAAAACTATGGAAATAAAAACGGTTACAATGGTTTGGACATGTTATGCGTATGGAAAGCACCCGAGGACCGAAAATACTGACGAATTGGAGTCCACATGAAAGAAGAGCTCGGGGTAGACCACGTAAGAGATGGCGAGATGACTGCATCGACGACCTAAAGATATTAGGTGTGAGAAACTAGCTGCAATTGGTTAACAGCAGGGAGAGATGGATGGATGTTGTAACTCAAGCCAAGGCCCATCCAGGGCTGTAGAGCTATAGAAGAAGAATCGTTTGATCGTTGGGCATTGTCACGTAACCTGTGTTTGTTGCTGTTCTAATTGGTGAACAACTAATATTATTGCGTGAACGTTTACGCAATTCATTCTGTTCCGTTCCTGAATCAGATGTACTAGAGAACGTCGTTCCAGTTTCTGAGGCCACACTTTCATGCCCTGAACTACAACCACTCGAATCTCCACTAGATATGTGGTTATCCATTTTCGGCAATAACAACTCTTCATCTGCTGGAGGAATATTGTCTGGTTCTTCTTGTCCTTTCTGTGGACCCCATTCCGGTATCGGAGTTAAACCAGGAGGAAGTTTCAACTCAACATTCCTCATATCATTACAGCAGTTAAAGCATCTACACAGAAATCAACATTATTAACAAACATTTATTTCAAACGAAAAACTTTTTAAGGCCAACTCCTACAACTAACACAATCAAAGAAATTATTGTAACTAGAACAACCCACATAACAAATTTAGAATTGTTCGAACAATAACACTCCAAAGGATCACTCCAAGGACCCAACAAATGCTCATGTCTGTTTATGTCAATCTCATGTATATTTACAGCACGAACCTTAATATGGAAAGTATTTCCTTTATCATCTTGTCCACAATCAACAATTGAATATTGAGTACCTAAAAATAACACAAATTAGTAAAAATTATTTAAAAAAATAATTAAGTTAATTACCGGTAATATTTATCGTTTCCCGAGTCTCATACCCGTTTAACGATTTTCCAATAAGATGCACTTTGTAGTAATCGTTACGTCCATTTGGCTGAGAAGGTCTCTCCCAATCCACCAAAATATATGAATTGTTTTGGAATGAAACCCTTGGCTTCTTAATTGATCCAGGCTCTTAAAAATATTACAAAATAATAACAAAAATTGTTACTAAAACTTCTTTCCTTCAGAAGTTTTCCATCAGAAAAAGATCTGTATTAATGATATAACAGTTTCAATGTAAAGAAGTTTTACTTCAAAAATAGTTCAAACTTACTTCCAATCGTTGTTGTAATAAGCGGCTGCTGTGGATCAACGGCTGGCTCGGAACAGTATGTAGTACATGCAGCAACTGATACATTGTATGTTTTATAACTCGTTAAGTTTCTCAAAGTGTACTGTAAAAAGTTACAAATTAATAGAAAAATATAATAAAACACAGTTTTATAAATTTGTTTGTAGGACACTACATATGTTTCACAACACTTTGGCTTCATCAGGTGATGAAAATCTTTCATCAGGTGATGAAAATTTTTCATCAGGTGATGAAAATCTTTCATCAGGTGATGAAAATTTGTCCTACAAATAAATTTTAAAACGTATAAAACTGTGGCGTCATCGGACGATGACAGTCGTGTTTGTGTACGCACTCTCATTCTTTTACAAGTGTTTGATTCAATTGGCGTCGTCGCCCGAGCAAACTTCGGCCGATGACGGTTTAGGTGTACGTAAGCCATAAGTCGAATATGCGACTCAATAGCCAATCAAACTCAAGGAACCTGTTTTCTTTCTGGAAAAACAATAAGTTCAAAAATAATTGATACTGACCAAGAATTGATTTGTTTTATTCTCGCAAAATCTACAGTACAAAAAAACCTACAAGTATAAAAAGCCAACACAGGAGTGTTGGATATCAATGGACACAGAAACAATTTTAATTTAGACACAGAAAACATTGAAAATAGATATCAATCTGAAAATAGAAAAAGATCTGTTATATTCAAGTCTCACGAACATTTCATAGAATATGAAACCCAAATATTAGAACGTCTAATAAAATTCACTGTGATCAAAAAACACTTCTAAAGCTTTTTAAAGAGATTTAACAAATATATTATAGATATAAACTTGTTTTCCTTTTTTAGAGAAAAACATCTATTACTAACATGATTCGTTTTTTTCACAATTCTATTGGGTTTGGAACGTGCCAAAAAGGTTGTGCCACCAATAAAAAGAAACCGTTTTCCCACCGCTCTTAAAATCCACTTCAATTATTACATTCACATGTGCCTTAATGATATCAAATAGAGTTTTGTACCTGTTAGATATTTTATTTAAATAAATATGTTTATTAGTTTTTATATAAAAAATGTTTACTTAATATGTAATTGATAAAATTAAATGTTTTTTCTAATACGATAAATATATTTGTTTATATTTAAAAAAAATGACAAGGAACATACATGATTGAAAATTTGCTATAGCTACCAATTTCAAAATTGATTATCTAACACATTAAATCTTGATAACTTAAGTATTACTATATATGAAATATACATACATAACTATTTTATTATATATAATATAAATAGAAAGAAAAATCATGTTTAAAACTTAAAGAAACTGTTTTTTTTTTGCTATAAAGTTAAATTAACTTGCATCTAAATTTAAAATATAACTGGGACGTCTTTGTGCCTAATCAATAAGTAAAATGCCTAAATCACAAGTAAAATCAATACGTAAAATCCATTTCAAAATATATTTTAAATCAATATATACAATCACAACATTTATAAAAAGCGTTTATACCATATCTTTTAAAATTCGTGTTGACGTTTTATTGTGATTAAAATTAATTTATTTTAAGAAGCAACTGGCAAGTTTAATCGATGTATTAAATTGGCAACGGCCGCCAAAATTTCTCCAACCTTTTAAGGCACAAAACCACAGACACAGTTATTGCTCTCGCTCTAACACTTTTTTTCATCATCTTATTAAATTAATAATTAAAAAAAACATATTGATGTATATATACAATAATATTTACAAAACACATACAAAACAAACTCTTGGTTTCACCCAGAAATCAATTTTTTTTTTTGATATCTGAGTTAAAACAAGATTTTAAAATTAATTAAAAAAAATAATAATATTAAAATCTATGTAAAAATTAATATGTTTCAGTCAATTCACAGTAAATTATAAGAGATTTTTTATATAGAAATCAGCACATTTGGGGCACACTAATCTTCTTTAAAGAGTTTCGATGTTGAAGAGTCAAAATGTCTATGAGGCACATATCCTTTACTTGTGTCAGTAGTCCTCTTTGTGGGGGGCAAAGCATCGCCAATGGTCACATAGCCCTTTGAAACTATATTATCAGCAGGTGGCAGCCAGGTATTATTGAGTGCTAATCCTTTGTTAGCTTCAGACACCTGAACGTACAGCTTATCTTCCAAATTTGATTTAACTTGGTCAGGAATAAGCATATTTTTTGTACCTGCCAAAACATAACTAGGATTTTTCTCAATTTCTGGATAGTTCAGTGGAACGTATCCTCCAGAAATACTAGGTTTATTTAGGTCGTTGACCATTATTGAATCTGGAGTAATGTACGGGAGTTTGGGAGAATCAGGCTTCATAAAATTATCAGATTGTGTTGGAGAATTTGGATCAACACCTAATACGCAATAATTTCCAGTGGAAGGTTTAACGCGCGGCATAACGGCAGGATCGTTGGGCATTGTCACGTAACCTGTGTTTGTTGCTGTTCTAATTGGTGAACAACTAATATTATTGCGTGAACGTTTACGCAACTCATTCTGTTCCGTTCCTGAATCAGATGTACTAGAGAACGTCGTTCCAGTTTCTGAAGCCACACTTTCATGCCCTGAACTACAACCACTCGAATCTCCACTAGAAATGTGGTTATCCATTTTCGTTAATAACAACTCTTCATCTGCTGGAGGAATATTGTCCGGTTCTTCTTGTCCTTTCTGTGGACCCCATTCCGGTATCGGAGTCAAACCAGGAGGAAGTTTCAACTCAACATTCCTCATATCATTACAGCAGTTAAAGCACCTACACAGAAATCAACATTAATAACAAAAAATTATTTCAAACGAAAAACTTACTTTTTAAGGCCAACTCCTACAACTAACACAATCAAAGAAATTATTGTAACTAGAACAACCCACATAACAAATTTAGAATTGTTCGAACAATAACACTCCAAAGGATCACTCCAAGGGCCCAACAAATGCTCATGTCTGTTTATGTCAATCTCATGTATATTTACAGCACGAACCTTAATATGGAAAGTATTTCTTTATCATCTTGTCCACAATCAACAATTGAATATTGAGTACCTAAAAATAACACAAATTAGTCAAATTTATTTAAAAAAAAATAATTAAGTTAATTACCGGTAATATTTATCGTTTCCCGAGTCTCATACCCGTTCAACGATTTTCCAATAAGATGCACTTTGTAGTAATCGTTACGTCCATTTGGCTGAGAAGGTCTCTCCCAATCCACCAAAATATATGAATTGTTTTGGAATGAAACCCTTGGCTTCTTAATTGATCCAGGCTCTTAAAAATAATAACAAAAAATGAGGTTTTTCTTCAGAAAAAGATCTGAGTTAATGATATTCTGAGTCTGAATTAATGATATCAGTTTCAATGTAAAGAAGTTTTACTTCAAAAATAGTTCAAACTTACTTCCAATCGTTGTTGTAACAAGCGGCTGGCGTGGATCAAAGGCTGGCTCGGAGCAGTATGTAGTACATGCAGCAACGGATACATTGTATGTTTTATAACTCGTTAAGTTTCTCAAAGTATACTGTAAAAAGTTACAAGTTAATAGAAAAATATAATAAAACACAGTTTTATACGTTTCAAAATTTATTTGTAGGACACTACATATGTTTCACCACACTGTGGCTTCATTAGGTGATGAAAATCTTTCATCAGGTGATGAAAATCTTTCATCAGGTGATAAAAATCTTTCATCAGGTGATTAAAATCTTTCATCAGGTGATGAAAATTTGTCCAACAAATAAATTTTGAAACGCATAAAACTGTGTTTTATTATATTTTTCTATTAAAAATGAAGTTTCAACAAGTACCTCCACAACTAAACAATTGGTTAAGTTTCTCAAAGTATACCGTAAAAAGTTACAAGTTAATAGAAAAATATAATAAAACACAGTTTTATACGTTTCAAAATTTATTTGTAGGACACTACATATTTTTCACCACACTGTGGCTTCATTAGGTGATGAAAATCTTTCATCAGGTGATGAAAATCTTTCATCAGGTGATGAAAATTTTTCATCAGGTGATGAAAATTTTTCATCAGGTGATGAAAATCTTTCATCAGGTGATGAAAATCTTTCGTCAGGTGATGAAAATCTTTCATGAGGTGATGAAAATATTTCATCAGGTGATGAAAATTTGTCCTACAAATAAATTTTGAAACGCATAAAACTGTGTTTTATTATATTTTTCTATTAAAAATGAAGTTTCAACAAGTACCTCCACAACTAAATAATTAGTTAAGTTTCTCAAAGTATACTGTAAAAACTTACAAGTTAATAGAAAAATAAAATAAAACACTGTTTTATACATTTCAAAATTTATTTGTAGGACACTGCACATGTTTCAGCACACTGTGGCTTCATCAGATGATGAAAATCTTTCATCAGGTGATGAAAATCTTTCATCAGGTGATAAAAATCTTTCATCAGGTGATGAAAATCTTTCATCATATGATGAAAATCTTTCATCAAGTGATGAAAATCTTTCATCAGGTAATGAAAATCTTTCATCAGGTGATCAAAATCTTTCATCAGGTGATGAAAATCTTACATCAGGTGATGAAAATTTGTCCAACAAATAAATTTTGAAACGTATAAAAGTGTGTTTTATTATATGTTTCTATTGAAACTGAAGTTTCAACAAGTATTTTTTTTTAAGTTTAGTCTGATGTGGATGCCGGGTATTAACCCTTCAAACATTGCGACCTACTTGTGGCCTATTGTATCTTGCATTCACATTCACTTATAGGCCCAGAAACCTAGATGTTATTGTAAATTGCGCTAATTAACATTTTTCACATTTGTCTTCTGGTACAAATGCGGCCGGCACTGGGGATAGAACTCGGGACGTCTATACTTGTTAGTTAGCGCTCTAACATGAGGCGTCACCTCTACACCACTCGTGCCGGCTTTTTAACAAACTGGGATGTAATTTAACTAACATTGTAAGTTTTGGCATCTACATGAGTCGACATGGATGCATCGACGTCGACTATGACCGATTCATTGTTGTAACGGATTTCGTAATACTTCAAAGCTCCGTTTCGTTCGGCTGGCGGTCCCCATACAATCCTCATCGATGAATTCGTTACACCACGAACTTCTGTATGTTGAGGTTTACTCGGAGCTATTTAAACAAAACAAAATTTAACGTTTGAAGCGTATATTCGTTGCATATTTACCATCTTCTAATGTTGTCTCATATACGATATCACTTGGCTCACTGATATCACCATTAATCGTTTTAAAAGAAACTGACAGCATGTAAGTCGTATAAGGTTTTAAGCCTATTACAACACCATTTTTTGTCGTGGAATTACCTTCGAATGTTACATTCTGCTGAGGTTCTGTAAAAAGGAATTCTATATAAATATTTTCACACACAAATTACATAATCATAAATTCGGACTGACTCATTTACGCATAGCTCAAACCGTTTATGCTAAAACAGCTTAGTGAATTTGGAAGGAACGTTGGGGGAAGTTCCTCGGGGAAGCGAATTTGGAAGGAACGTTGGGGAAGTGAATTTGGAAGGAATGTTGGGAAAGTTCCTTGGGGAAGTGAATTTACGTTGGGGAAGTGAATTTGGAAGGAACGTTGGGGAAATGAATTTGGAAGGAACGTTGGGGAAGTTACTTGGGGAAGTGAATTTGGAAGGTACGTTGGGGAAGTTCCTTGGGGAAGTGAATTTGGAAGGAACGTTGGGAAAGTTCCTTGGGGAAGTGAATTTGGAAGGAACGCTGGGGAAGTTCCTTGGGGAAGTGAATTGACGTTGGGGAAGTGAATTTGGAAGGAACGTTGGGGAACTTCCTTGGGGAAGTGGATTTGGAAGGAACGTTGGGGAAGTTCCTTGGGGAAATGAATTTGGAAGGAACGTTGGGGAAGTTCCTTGGGGAAGTGGATTTGGAAGGAACGTTGGGGAAGTTGCTTGGGGAAGTGAATTTGGAAGGAACTTTGGGGAAGTTTCTTGGGGAAGTGAATTTGGAACGAACGTTGGGGAAGTTCCTTGGGGAAGGGAATTTGGAAGGAACGTTGGGGAAGTTCCTTGGGGAAATGGATTTGGAATGAACGTTGGGAAAGTTCCTTGGGGAAGTGAATTTGGAAGGAAACTTGCTTTTATGACTTAACAACTTTTACAACTTGCGAGTGTCGTTACATATTCAAAAGTTCAAACCGCTTAATTTACGAAATCTTAAAGACGAAGTCTATACGCACGGAAAGGTTTAATAAGTTTTGAAAATTGTTGCGAGTTGTTAAATCGCCGAATGAAATCAAGTTGGAGGCCCGATCCGGCTCTGTTTGCAAATAAATAAGATATCTCGCACCTCCGGCAGATTTCACGCTGTCATAACTTTTGAACGGTTTACCACACAGACTTCTTGTTTTCCCAATCGATTCAGCGTCCCAAAATTAGTCGGAAAACGTATATAATATTCTTCGGGAAGCTCGCGATTAGGAAATACTATCGCGGGACGCCGATACAGCGGAAACGCCTAACTGATTTAACGCCGTCATAACTTTTGAATGGCTCATCACATAGACTTCTAGTCTTCACCAAAAATTAGTCTGAAAACGTATATAATATTCCCTAGGAAGCTTTCGGTTAAGAAATACCATCGACACGGGGAGTCTAGACCGCGAAAACGCCGAAATGCGAGAAAATCGATTTTTTCAAAATCGTTATTTTTGGTGTTACAGCAAAATTAAAAAACGTTTCTGAAAAAATTTTTGTTGCTGATTACAAATATACAAATTATATTTGGCTAGAGCCCTTCGTTCACTATCGCCTGCTAAAATTGGCGAAATTTTTATCAAATTTCGGCGCTCGAGTAGAGATCTCGGAAAGTCGTGAAGTTTACGCGGACAAAAAATAAATAACAATCTTAGTGTATCAATAGGAAAATGACCTTCTGAAAACGATGCCGCAATCCGTTTTTGATTATTTGCAACCGTTTCCGAGATATCTACTTAGCAAATCGAGAATCGGATACATTTCAGTTTGAAATTTCGCGACGAATTATTGAATGTTTCAGGACAATTTACACATCGACTTGTTCGTCTTGTCGTGTAGTTTCTGTGTGCCAAAAATAATTTCGCTGATTTGAACCGTTCTCGAGAAAATCGCAAAAAACGAAAAATATATTTTTACACATATTTTTCTAACGAAATGATGGAAAATTTTTCTTGAAAATTTTTCTGGAAAATATTTTCGTGATTTTTTTTAGTTACCCGAAGGAACTTGAAGTACTGAAAACGGTTTTCCAGTTTATTTCGCTGTAAAGTTTCAAATAAACAAGTTTTATATATTTTTTCGCTTTACACCATCTCTCAGTTGCGACTGATTTGACGCTGTCATAACTTTTGAAGGGTTCACCAAAGGGACTTCTAGTCTTCACCAATCGATTCAGCGTCCCAAAATTAGCCCGAAAACGTATATAATATTCCCTAAGAACCGTTACATTGTTACTAATTGTTACGAAAAATTGTTACTAAAACTTTTTGCCTTCAGAAAAAGATCTCAGAAAAACAGTTTCAGTACAGTTCAATGTAAAGAAGTTTTACTTTAAAAATAGTTCAAACTTACTTCCAATCGTTGTTGTAATAAGCGGCTGGGGTGGATCAAATGCTGGTTTGGAGCAGTATGTAGTACATGCAGCAACTGATACATTGTATGTTTTAAAACTCGTTAAGTTTCTCAGAGTGTACTATAAACAGTTAATAGAAAAATATAATAAAACACAGTTTTATAAATTTCTTTGTAGGACACTACATATGTTTCACAACACTTTGGCTTCATCAGGTGATGAAAATTTTTCATCAGGTGATGAAAATTTTTCATTAGGTGATGAAAATTTGTCCTACAAATAAATTTTGAAACGTATAAAACTGCGGCGTTATCGGACGATGACAGTCGCGTTTGTGTACGCACTCTCATTCTTTTACAAGTGTTTGATTCAATCGGCGTCGTCGCCCGAGCAAACTTCGGCCGATGACGGTTTAGGTGTACGCGAGCCATAACTCGAATATGCGACTCAATAGCCAATCAAACTCAAGGAACCTGTTTTCTTTCTGGAAAAACAATAAGTTCAAAAATAATTGATACTGTCCAAGAATTGATTTGTTTTATTCTCGCAAAATCTACAGTACAAAAAAACCTACAAGTATAAAAAGCCAACACAGGAGTGTTGGATATCAATGGACACAGAAACAATTTTAATTTAGACACAGAAAACATTGAAAATAGATATCAATCTGAAAATAGAAAAAGATCTGTTATATTCAAGTCTCACGAACAGTTCATAGAATATGAAACCCAAATATTAGAACGTCTAATAAAATTCACTGTGATCAAAAAACACTTCTAAAGCTTTTTAAAGAGATTTAAAAATATATTATAGATATAAACTTGTTTTCTTTTTTTTAGAGGAAAACATCTATTACTAACATGATTCGTTTTTTCACAATTCTATTGGGTTTGGAACGTGCCAAAAAGGTTGTGCCACCAATAAAAAGAAACCGTTTTCCCACCGCTCTTAAATTCCACTTCAATTATTACATTCACATGTGCCTTAATGATATCAAATAGAGTTTTGTACCTGTTAGATATTTTATTTAAATAAATATGTTTATTAGTTTTTATATAAAAAATGTTTACTTAATATGTAATTGATAAAATTAAATGTTTTTTCTAATACGATAAATATATTTGTTTATATTTAAAAAAAATGACAAGGAACATACATGATTGAAAATTTGCTATAGCTACCAATTTCAAAATTGATTATCTAACACATTAAATCTTGATAACTTAAGTATTACTATATATGAAATATACATACATAACTATTTTATTATATATAATATAAATAGAAAGAAAAATCATGTTTAAAACTTAAAGAAACTGTTTTTTTTTTTGCTATAAAGTTAAATTAACTTGCATCTAAATTTAAAATATAACTGGGACGTCTTTGTGCCTAATCAATAAGTAAAATGCCTAAATCACAAGTAAAATCAATACGTAAAATCCATTTCAAAATATATTTTAAATCAATATATACAATCACAACATTTATAAAAAGCGTTTATACCATATCTTTTAAAATTCGTGTTGACGTTTTATTGTGATTAAAATTAATTTATTTTAAGAAGCAACTGGCAAGTTTAATCGATGTATTAAATTGGCAACGGCCGCCAAAATTTCTCCAACCTTTTAAGGCACAAAACCACAGACACAGTTATTGCTCTCGCTCTAACACTTTTTTTCATCATCTTATTAAATTAATAATTAAAAAAAACATATTGATGTATATATACAATAATATTTACAAAACACATACAAAACAAACTCTTGGTTTCACCCAGAAATCAATTTTTTTTTTTGATATCTGAGTTAAAACAAGATTTTAAAATTAATTAAAAAAAATAATAATATTAAAATCTATGTAAAAATTAATATGTTTCAGTCAATTCACAGTAAATTATAAGAGATTTTTTATATAGAAATCAGCACATTTGGGGCACACTAATCTTCTTTAAAGAGTTTCGATGTTGAAGAGTCAAAATGTCTATGAGGCACATATCCTTTACTTGTGTCAGTAGTCCTCTTTGTGGGGGGCAAAGCATCGCCAATGGTCACATAGCCCTTTGAAACTATATTATCAGCAGGTGGCAGCCAGGTATTATTGAGTGCTAATCCTTTGTTAGCATCAGACACCTGAACGTACAGCTTATCTTCCAAATTTGATTTAACTTGGTCAGGAATAAGCATATTTTTTGTACCTGCCAAAACATAACTAGGATTTTTCTCAATTTCTGGATAGTTCAGTGGAACGTATCCTCCAGAAATACTAGGTTTATTTAGGTCGTTGACCATTATTGAATCTGGAGTAATGTAAGGGAGTTTGGGAGAATCAGGCTTCATAAAATTATCAGATTGTGTTGGAGAATTTGGATCAACACCCAATACGCAATAATTTCCAGTGGAAGGTTTAACGCGCGGCATAACGGCAGGATCGTTGGGCATTGTCACGTAACCTGTGTTTGTTGCTGTTCTAATTGGTGAACAACTAATATTATTGCGTGAACGTTTACGCAACTCATTCTGTTCCGTTCCTGAATCAGATGTACTAGAGAACGTCGTTCCAGTTTCTGAAGCCACACTTTCATGCCCTGAACTACAACCACTCGAATCTCCACTAGATATGTGGTTATCCATTTTCGTCAATAACAACTCTTCATCTGCCGGAGGAATATTGTCCGGTTCTTCTTGTCCTTTCTGTGGACCCCATTCCGGTATCGGAGTCAAACCAGGAGGAAGTTTCAACTCAACATTCCTCATATCATTACAGCAATTAAAGCATCTACACAGAAATCAACATTAATAACAAAAATTTATCTCAAACGATAAACTTACTTTTTAAGGCCAACTCCTACAACTAACACAATCAAAGAAATTATTGTAACTAGAACAACCCACATAACAAATTTAGAATTGTTCGAACAATAACACTCCAAAGGATCACTCCAAGGGCCCAACAAATGCTCATGTCTGTTTATGTCAATCTCATGTATATTTACAGCACGAACCTTAATATGGAAAGTATTTCCTTTATCATCTTGTCCACAATCAACAATTGAATATTGAGTACCTAAAAATAACACAAATTAGTAAAATTTATTTTAAAAAAATAATTAAGTTAATTACCGGTAATATTTATCGTTTCCCGAGTCTCATACCCGTTCAACGATTTTCCAATAAGATGCACTTTGTAGTAATCGTTACGTCCATTTGGCTGAGAAGGTCTCTCCCAATCCACCAAAATATATGAATTGTTTTGGAATGAAACCCTTGGCTTCTTAATTGATCCAGGCTCTTAAACATAATAACAAAAAATGAGGTTTTTCTTCAGAAAAAGATCCGAGTTAATGATATTCTGAGTCTGAATTAATGATATCAGTTTCAATGTAAAGAAGTTTTACTTCAAAAATAGTTCAAACTTACTTCCAATCGTTGTTGTAACAAGCGGCTGGCGTGGATCAAAGGCTGGCTCGGAGCAGTATGTAGTACATGCAGCAACGGATACATTGTATGTTTTATAACTCGTTAAGTTTCTCAAAGTATACTGTAAAAAGTTACAAGTTAATAGAAAAATATAACATCAAAATTTATTTGTAGGACACTACATATGTTTCACCACAGGTGATCAGCTGATGAAAATCTTTCATCAGGTGATGAAAATCTTTCATAAGGTAATGAAAATTTTTCTTCAGGTAATGAAAATCTTTCATAAGGTGATGAAAATCTTTCATCAGGTGATGAAAATCTTTCATCAGCTGATGAAAATCTTTCATCAGGTGATGAAAATCTTTCATCATGTGATGAAAAACTTTCATAAGGTAATGAAAATTTTTCATCAGGTAATGAAAATCTTTCATAAGGTGATGAAAATCTTTCATCAGGTGATGAAATTCTTTCATCAGGTGATGAAAATGTGTCCTACAAATAAATTTTGAAACGCATAAAACTGTGTTTTATTATATTTTTCTATTAAAAATGAAGTTTCAACAAGTAACTCCACAACGAAACAATTAGTTAAGTTTCTGAAAGTATACTGTAAAAACTTACAAGTTAATAGAAAAATAAAATAAACCACAGTTCCATTTGAAAATTTATTTGTAGGACACTGCATATGTTTCAACACACTGTGGCTTCATCAGGTGATGAAAATCTTTCATTAGGTGATGAAAATCTTTCATCAAGTGATGAAAATCTTTCATCAGGTGATGAAAATCTTTCATCAGGTGATGAAAATCTTTCATCAGGTGATAAAAATCTTTCATCAGGTGATGAAAATCTTTCATGAAGTGATGAAAATCTTACATCAGGTGATGAAAATCTTTCATCAGGTGTTGAAAATTTGTCCAACAAATAAATTTTGAAACGTATAAAACTGGGTTTTATTATATGTTTCTATTGAAAATGAAGTTTCAACAAGTATTTTTTTTTAAGTTTAGTCTGATGTGGATGCCGGGTATTAACCCTTCAAACACTGCGGCCTACTTGTGGCCCATTGTATTTTGCATTCACATTCAATTAGAGGCCGAGAAACCTAGTTGTTATTGTAAATTGCGCTAATTAATATTTTTCACATTTGTCTTCTGGTACAAATGCGGCCGGCACTGGGGATAGAACTCGGGACGTCTATACTTGTTAGTTAGCGCTCTAACATGAGGCCACGAGCGTCACCACTACACCACTCGTGCCGGCTTTTTAAAAAACTGGGATGTAATTTAACTAACATTGTAAGTTTTGGCATCTACATGCGTGGACATCGATGCATCGACGTCGACTATAACCGATTCATTGTTGTAACGGATTTCGTAATACTTCAAAGCTCCGTTTCGTTCGGCTGGCGGTCCCCATACAATCCTCATCGATGAATTCGTTACACCACGAACTTCTGTATGTCGAGGTTTACTCGGAGCTATTTAAACAAAACAAAATTTAACGTTTGAAGCGTATATTCGTTGCATATTTACCATCTTCTAATGTTGTCTCATATACAATATCACTTGGCTCACTGATATCACCATTAATCGTTTTAAAAGAAACTGACAGCATGTAAGTCGTATAAGGTTTTAAGCCTATTACAACACCATTTTTTGTCGTGGAATTACCTACGAATGTTACATTCTGCTGAGGTTCTGTAAAAAGGAATTCTATATAAATATTTTCACACACAAATTACATAATCATAAATTCTGACTGACTCATTTATGCATAGCTCAAACCGTTTATGCTAAAACAGCTTAGTGAATTTGGAAGGAACGTTGGGGAAATTCCTCGGGGAAGCGAATTTGGAAGGAACGTTGGGGAAGTTCCTTGGGGAAGTGAATTTGGAAGGAACGTTGGGGAAATTCCTTGGGGAAGTGAATTTGGAAGGAACGTTGGGGAAGTGAATTTGGAAGGAACGCTGGTGAAGTTCCTTGGGGAAGTGAATTTGGAAGGAACGTTGGGGAAGTGAATTTGGAAGGAACGATGGGGAAGTTCCTTGGGGAAGTGGATTTGGAAGGAACGTTGGGGAAGTGAATTTGAAAGGAACGTTGGCGAAGTTCCTTGGGGAAGTGAATTTGGAAGGAACGTTGGGGAAGTGAATTTGGAAGGAACGTTGGGGAAGTGAATTTGGAAGGAACAATGTTGAAGTTCCTTGGGGAAGTGGATTTGGAAGGAACGTTGGGGAAGTTCCTTGGGGAAGTGAATTTGGAAGGAACGTTGGGGAAGTTCCTTGGGGAAGTGGATTTGGAAGGAACGTTGGGGAAGTGAATTTGGAAGGAAAGTTGGGGAAGTTCCTTGGGGAAGTGAATTTGGAAGGAACGTTGGGGAAGTGAATTTGGAAGGAACGCTGTGGAAGTTCCTTGGGGAAGTGAATTTGGAAGGAACGCTGTGGAAGTTCCTTGGGGAAGTGAATTTGGAAGGAACGTTGGGGAAGTGAATTTGGAAGGAACGATGGGGAAGTTCCTTGGGGAAGTGGATTTGGAAGGAACGTTGGGAAAGTTCCTTGGGGAAGTGAATTTGGAAGGAACGTTGGGAAAGTTCCTTGGGGAAGTGAATTTGGAAGGAACGTTGGGGAAGTGAATTTGGAAGGAACGCTGGGGAAGTTCCTTGGGGAAGTGAATTTGGAAGGAACGTTGGGAAAGTTCCTTGGGGAAGTGAATTTGGAAGGAACGTTGGGGAAGTGAATTTGGAAGGAACGCTGGGGAAGTTCCTTGGGGAAGTGAATTTGGAAGGAACGTTGGGGATGTGAATTTGGAAGGAACGATGGGGAAGTTCCTTGGGGAAGTGGATTTGGAAGGAACGTTGGGGAAGTTTCTTGGGGAAGTGGATTTGGAAGGAACGTTGGGGAAGTGAATTTGGAAGGAACGTTGGGGAAGTGAATTTGGAAGGAACGTTGAGGAAGTTCCTTGGGGAAGTGAATTTGGAAGGAACGTTGGGGAAGTTCCTTGGGGAAGTGAATTTGGAAGGAACGTTGGGAAAGTTCCTTGGGGAAGTGAATTTCGAAGGAACGTTGCTTTTATGACAACATATTTTACCACTAGCGAGTGTCGTTGCATAATTCAAAGTTCAAACCGCTTAATTTACGAAATCTTAAAGACGAAGTCTATACGCTCGGAAAGGTTTAATAAGTTTTGAAAATTGTTGCGAGTTGTTAAATCGCCGAATGAAATCAAGTTGGAGGCCCGATCCGTTTACAAATAAATAAGATATACAATTTCATGCTGTCATAACTTTTGAACGGTTTACCACACAGACTTCTTGTCTTCCCAATCGATTCAGCGTCCTAAAATTAGTCGGAAAACGTATATAATATTATTCGGGAAGCTCTCGATTAGGAAATACTATCGAGGGACGCCGATACAGCGGAAACGCCGAAATGATTTAAAGCTGTCATAACTTTGAACGGCTCATCACAGACACTTCTATTCTTCACCAATCGATTCAACGTCCCAAAATTAGTCTGAAAACGTATGTAATATTCCCTAGGAAGCTTTCGGTTAAGAAATACCATCGACACGGGGAGTCGAGACTGCGGAAACGACGAAATGCGATTTTTTCAAAATCTGTATTTTTGGAGTTACAGCAAAATTTAAAAACGTTTCTGAAAGAATTTTTACTGCTGATTAAAAATATGCAAATTATATTTCGCTAGAGCCTTTCGTTCACTATCGCTTGCCAAAATTGACGAAGTTTTTATCAAATTTCGGCGCTCGAGTAGAGATCTCGGAAAGTCGTGAACTTCCGGCGGACAATCTTAGTGTATCAATAGGAAAATGGCCTTCTGAAAACGATGCCGCAATCCGTTTTTGATTATTTGCAACCGTTTCCGAGATATCTACTTAGCAAATCGAGAATCGAGTAAATTTCAGTTTGAAATTTCGCGACGAATTATTAAATCTTTCAGGACAATTTACACATCGACTTGTTCGTGTTGTCGTGTAGTTTCTGTGTGCCAAAAATAATTTCGCTGCTTTTTACCGTTCTCGAGAAAATCGCAAAAAACAAAATTATGGAAAATTTTTCTTGAATTTTTTTTTGGAAAATATTTTCGTTATCTTTTCTTAGTTACCCGAAGGAAATTGAAGTACTGAAAACGGTTTTCAAGTTTATTTCGCTCTAAAGTTCCGAATAAACAAGTTTTACATATTTTTTCGCTTTACACCATTTCGCATTTGTGACTGATTTGACGCTGTCATAACTTTTGAAGGGTTCACCATTGACACTTCTAGTCTTCACCAATATTCAGCGTCCCAAAATTAGCCCGAAAACGTATATAATATTCCCTAGGAAGCTTTCAGTTAAAAAATACCATCGACACCGGGAGTCTAGACCGCGGAGACGCGAAATGCGAGAAAATCGATTTTTTTCAAAATCGTTATATTTTGAGTTACAGCAAAATTTAAAAACGTTTCTAAAAGCATTTACACATCGACTTGTTCGTCTTGTCGTGTAGTTTCTGTGTGCCAAAAATAATTTCGCTGCTTTTTACCGTTCTCGAGAAAATCGAAAAATACGAAAAATCACATATTTTTCGAACGAAATGGAATATTTTTCTTGAAATTTTTTTTTTAAATATTTTCGTGATATGTTTTTGGTTACCCGAAGGAAATTGAAGTGCTGAATACGAACTTCCTGTTTATTTCACTCTAAAGTTCAAAATGAACAAGTTTTATATTTTTTTCGTTTTACAACATTTCGCATTTGCGACTGATTTGACGCTGTCATAACTTTTGAAGGGCTCACCATAGAGACTTCTAGTCTTCACCAATCGATTCAGCGTCCCAAAATTAGTCTGAAAAAGTATATAATATTCCTTACAAAGTTTTCAGTTAAGAAATACCATCGACACGGGGAGTCTAGACCGAGGAGACGCCGAATGCGAGAAAATCGATTTTTTCAAAATCGTTATTTTTTGAGTTACAGCAAAATTTAAAAACGTTTCTGAAAGCATTTTTGCTGCTGATTACAGATATTCAAATTATATTTCGCTAGAACCTTATATTTCGCGAAGAATTATTGAATCTTTTCGAGCAATTTACACATCGACTTGTTCGCCTGTCGTGTAGTTTCTGTGTGCCAAAAATAATTTCGCTGCTTTTTACCGTTCTCGAAAAAATCGAAAAAAAAACGAAAAATGACATATTTTTCGAACGAAACGATGGAAAATTTTTCTTGAAAATTTTTTGGAAAATATTTTCGTGATTTTTTTTAGTTACCCGAAGGAAATTGAAGTACTGAAAACGGTTTTCAAGTTTATTTCGCTCTAAAGTTCCATATAGACAAGTTTGATATATTTTTTCGCTTTACACCATTTCGCATTTGCGACTGATTTGACGCTGTCATAACTTTTGAAGCGCTCACCATAGAGTCTTCTAGTCTTCACCAATCGATTCAGCGTCCCAAAATTAGTCCGAAAACGTTTATAACATTCTCTAGGAAGCATTGAGTTAAGAAATACCATCGACACGGGGAGTCTAGAGTTACAGCAAAATTTAAAAACGTTTTTGAAAGCATTTTTACTGCTGATTACAAATATGCTAATTATATTTCGCTAGAACCTAGTCTGCTGATGATAACAATTTGAATTTCTTAGAAATTGTGCGTTTATTTTAATACACATGCTAAAATTTCGATTTACTGTCCGGCTTGCCGATTAGGCGCGATCGGATGTCTGTCGTAGATAACAAACCCCTGCTATCTTATCAGCGGTGCGCGAGTGGAGAAATAATCATCTCGTCGTGATAAAAAAAATATTTGTGTGATGGTTGTTTAACCTTTAACTGAAGACGTGGTTTTTATTTTACGTAAACTCTGACGTGGGGGCTGGAGAGGCCCTTACATTAATGTGATTTTTTAAACGAATTAAGAGGTTTTATTGGTATAGATAATAAATAACTACGTTAAATACGCATATATTAATAAAACAAACTGAATTATCTAATATTTTTTATTTAAATATGACGTATTTCGACAATTAAAGTGTAGTTAACATTTTTTGGCAGAACTTACTTGAGCTCTGAAACCACTTTGTGTGTCTTAAAATTTTAAACAAAGTAAGCAAATTAACTTATATTATGAAACTTCAATAGTGTCTCTAATAAACTATGTAATAATTAACTTTCGAACTATAAGCGAAATAAAAAACTGCAAGGCACCAATTTTCACAAATTACGCACAATCTGGACAGACTTCCTTTGCGCATTGAAGGCAAACATGTTTTTTACACAAATAATATGTGTGTGTAGACTTCCACTGAAGTCTTTAGCGGACACGTGTGGCAACTTCTCCTTTGTTTGAGCTCTTCTTCTTGAACTCCTGAACGGTCAGGCATATCGGATCCTACTACTCGTGTCGAACTCAAACGTAGTTCACGTGGCAATCTTTCGTTCAACACTCATCTTTTCATATGTTGCAACACCAAATTGCGAGCCAATTCTTTTATGAAAATTCCTCTTTCAGAAATCTTTTCGTGATGTATGTCATACAATAAGTGACTATTAACAGAGCTGATATCTAACATGCGGTAAAAAATAATCATCGGCCAACGTCGAGTCCTACGACTACATGTATAAATGGAGCAGTTTTTATCAATTTCGTCTACTCCTCCTTTAGTTGAGTTATAAAACTGTATAATTTCAGGCTTTCCAGTAATTTTTATCATTGGCTTCAGCATGGTGCATTGAAGACAAATGGATGACTGCTTTAGCTTTCTTTGGGACATGACATTAGCGTATTTTGGCCGGCAAAACCATAAAGTGTGGATCCTACTTATCTTTGTTTTGATGGTAGAAACTCTTTTGGTATCTCTCTTTTATCTTTTTTTCAAAGTACCAACGCATGTTAGACCCTTTTTCTTCAAATTATCGACAAATTCCACTGACGTAAACCAGTTGTCGCATGTAATATTCCTGTTACTTCCGTGCAATGGCTTAGCGAGACGAATAACAGATTGTTTTGGTACTAGGAACTTTTTTTCTTCATCTGTTAATCCCTCACCATCCGATCCACGTCATGTATATATGTAACAGTTAACCACTAGCCATTCTTTGCATCACATAAGCACATCAATTTCAACCCGTACATATTGTTAGCTGGTTTCATTGACATATAAATCATGAGATGTGTGCGTCCTCGAAAAGGGACCAACATTTCGTCCACGGTGGCATACTCGCTGACGTTATAAGCCTTCTGGCAAAATTGCACAAATTTTATAAATAGGCATGAAATTGCTGCTATTTTGTCAGACTGTCCTCGTTTTTCACGATCAGAAGGGATATCAAATCGAATGCATTCTAATGCAATAGAATAAATAAGAATCAATTTTTTCAAACACACCTGAATATCTCCTTTCCGCTACCGTCAGTAGCAAAGATATAATCTGCATTTTATGGAAATAAACCACCATTGTAAAAGACTAATAACATGTTTGAAATGTAAAATGTGGTTCCTACAAACTTTTAGAAAAGTTACGTAAATACCGACGTGGGGTCAGGGAGGCCCACAAAAAAAATTGAAATGTATTTACTCATCGAAATTGCGCATACCGAAGCGTACACCACCACTCAGGGTCTCTAAATGACTAAACTCGAAGGTACTAGAAGCACCGTATGCGTCGCATATGCGAAAAAGGAGTAATTCGAAATTATTACTTTCGCAAGGCCCGCGCGGCCCCCACGTCGTCAGTTAAAGGTTAAACCCTTTTTTCAACTGAATCGAATTTTATGAAACAAAGTGTAATCATCAATTTCTTGAAAATAATCTGCGTTTTTAATTTGATTTACCATTGAACGTGACCGAATGTCTACCGTCGATAGCAAACTCCGTATCATATCAGCTACATACAAGCGTGGAACCAATAAATTATGCCGGTCTAATTAATTTCTCGGAAATTTATCCGCGTCTAGTCTGCAGCTGATAACAATTCGAATTTCTTAGAAATTGTGCGTTTATTTTATAAGCATATTAAAATTTGTATTTACTGTCCGGTTTGTCGATTAGGTGGAAAGTGGATTAAAGCTGATTGAAAGCTGTTAAAGCTGATTGAAAGCTGTTCAATGCTGATTGAAAGCTGTTTAAGAGTGGATTAAAGCTGATTGAAAGCTGTTTAAAGCTGCTTGAAAGCTGTTTTAATCCACTTTTAATCAGCTTCCAATCAGTTTTAAACAGCTTTAAACAGCTTTCAATCAGCATTAAACAGTTTTAATCCACTTTTAATCAGCTTTAATCCACTTTTAAACAGCTTTAATCCACTTTTAAACAGCCTTCAATCAGCTTTAAAGAGCTTTCAATTTGCTTTAATCAGCTTTAAACGGCTTTCAATTAGCTTTAAACGGCTTTCAATCAGCTTTAAACAGCTTTAATCCACTTTTAATCAGCTTTCAATCAGCTTTAAACAGCTTTCAAAGCGCTTTTATCAGCTTTAATCCACTTTTAATTAGCTATAATCCACTTTTGAACAGCTTTCAATCAGCTTTAAACAGCTTTAAATCAACTTTAATCCACTTGTAATCAGCTTTAATCCACTTTTAAACAGCTTTCAATCAGCTTTAAACAGCTTTCAATCAGCTTGAATCCACTTTCCACCTAATCGACAAACCGGACAGTAAATCAAAATGTGAATATGCTTATTTTAAAATAAACGTACAATTTCTAAGAAATTCAAATTGTTATCAGCAGCAGACTAGACGCAGATAAATTTCCGAGAAAATAATTAAACCGGCATAATTTATTGGTTCCACGCTTGTATGTAGCTGATAAGCTGATAAGTAGCTGCTATCGACGGCAGACATTCGGGCACGTTTAACGATAAATCAAAATAAAAACGCAGATTATTTCCAAGAAATTGATTACCCTGTGTTTCAGAAAATTCGATTCAGTTGAAAAACGGGTTTAAACAACCATCACATAAATATTTTTTATCACGACGAGATGATTATTTCTCCGCTCGCGCACCGCTGATAAGATAGCAGGGGCTTGTTATCTACGACAGACATCCGGTCGCGCCTAATCGACAAGCCGGACAGTAAATCAAAATTTTAGCATGTGTATTAAAATAAACGCACAATTTCTAAGAAATTCAAATTGTTATCAGCAGCAGACTAGACGCAGATAAATTTCCGAGAAATTAATTAGACTGACATAATTTATTAGTTCCACGCTGTATGCAGCTGATAAGTTAGGGGGTTTGCTATCGACGGCAGACATTGGGTCACGTCTAACGGTAAATCAAAATAAAAACGCATATTTTCCGAGATATTAATTAGTTTCACATGCGTTTACAGGCAAGTTGGGAATGAACGGCCCTCATCACCGAGCATTTTTGAATATATCCTAACGCCACATCTACGCTCGGCCACGTTCAGAACTGCTGATATATCGCGGCGCCATCTACACACACTCGCTCGGCCGCGTTCAGAACTAGTAGGTTAGATCAAGATCAAGACCAGGGCCAAGGTCAAAGGTCAGAGGAGGAGGTGGTTAGGTCAGGGTCAGATCAAGACCAGGGTCAGAGGTCAAAGGTCAGGGTCAGGGTCGGAGGTGGTGGTTAGGTCAGATCAAGACCAGGGGTTAGAGTCATAGGTCAGGGTCAAGGTCAGAGGGGGAGGTGGTTCCAGAACATACTACCTTTCCCTACTTGTACTTTTTCCCGTGTGCACAAATTAGCACTCTTTTCGCAGATCTAATACGTAAGACATCGCTATAATTTGACTACAAAACAGAGATGACTTCGTGGTAAGACGTTGAAACAATTATATTCGAATTTAGATTCGAACTCTAAAAATCTTCATGCGAGTGAAGCCGCGGGTTGTAGCTAGTTATAAATAAAAAAATAAGTATTTTATTACCTTTGCAGTTGCTGACGAAAGGTGAAACGATAGGGCAATAATAGATGATGAACTCGGTTATATTGCCGAAACCATTGACGCAGTCCAATTTCCATCCCAATTTAATCGACGTTTCTTTGGCACTGACTTTATAAACTTGTTTGATTTTCTCGACGCTTTTGCCGTACAGTAAAGTGCACCCAGCCCAGACCATCCCACTGCTGTAATATTCCGAATTCGCTGCAATCGCAAACTGCCAAACCGACGAGCTGCTTTCAGTTACAATGACTTCGTGTCTTGTTATATTATTTGGAACTTCTGTCCAATTCAAGTAACCCTAAACAAACAAAACTTTAACGAACAAGTTTGGTGCTAGATTAAGATATTACATACCACACATTGAAACGGTCTGTCTTTCGAATTTTTACACCAAAATATCGTGTAATTTTTAATGGAGACGTTTGTGGTTTTTGGATGTTCCCAAACTAGTGCGTACTTCTTCCCTCCATCATAAGCAATTTTTGTAAATGAACCAGGCAATCCAGGACCTATAAACAGTGTATTAGTTTAAGAAATAATATCTATACTAGAAAGTTACGATCAATGCTAGCAGGTATCGTTACAACGGAATGGTTCACGGATTTCCCTTCGGAGTTTGCTGACCAGACCAAGAATTTGTATTCCCTGTAGCTAAGCAACTTTTGGAACAGCGCGTAAGAATTCTTTGTTTCGACTAATTCAACACCACTACTAAACAATTAGAAAAATTAATTAATTGCAAATTGTTGAAAAGGGATAAAAGTTTTACCTAAAGTCCATTAAAGGAGTTACGTTATAATGGAAGTCCTCTCCATTTTTCATTTCCTCGCTTATCTGTTGCCAATAAATGTAAACTTTTTGCATTGTTAAATTAGAAGGATCTTTCCGCAACTCGAAACTACCGATAGTTGTCCTTGGTGGTCTTCCAGGTACTATAAAACAAACCAATTAACGGAGTGTGCTTGAGGTGGAGGATTTGAAATTACCAGCACTGTTTGTTCTATTTGTAATGGATGAGTTACTAGACCACATATTTTCTTCGTCTGATTTGTTAGATCGCAGTGAAACGCGGATATCGCATAAATCGTGAGGTCTTAAACCTGTCAAGTTGTAATATACTTCGACATTCTGCGTGTCTCTAACGTCAGCCAGCTAAAACAAACAAATTAATTTGCTATGTTTATTTAGAAAATTGAGATCTACCTTCCAGTCTTTAGGTCCATGCTCGCATTGATACAAAATCCTGTATTGCAAGCCAGGCTCAAAATGAACTAAAGACCCGTGGATATTCCATTTCAATAAAATTGAACTAATGGTGGCGTTAACAGCATTCAATTTTTCTGGCGGAGCAGGTTTCACTACACAAAACAAAAATGAACTACGAAATCTTTGTTTAAAATAAAATCACTTACTATATTTAAAATGATCGAACGTATAATTAATAGTGTTGCTTCCGAAAGTATTTCTAGCTGTTAAAACAAAGTTGTAAAAGGCCTGAACTTGTCTGTAATGAGGCGTCGAGGAACCGTTCCAGAAACACTGCATCCTACTTTTCTCGTCGTTCAAGTATTTCAAATTCGGACACTCGTTAGGATTCCTGAACAAAATAAAAACAATAAAATCAAACACAAAATGTTTTAGTTTGTTTACCTTCCAGCTCGTCCCTTAAAAGTATACAGCAAAGTATAATTAGTTTCAACGTGATTGTTTGGACAAGACCAAGTACACGTTAAGTTATCATAATTGTTGCTAATACAAGAAAAATCTTGCACTGCTGCTGGTTTCGCTAAAAAAAAAAAAAAAATTTTAATCAAAATAAGTTCGAATTAATTGAATTAACTTACTTCCAACCATAACTTTATTTAAACAAACGGCTTCGTTTTCAAGCATGCAGGTATACATATTATTGGAAATTGGAACATTTTTATCATACAACCGTATACTAGTTGCATTTAAAATTTCAACCTATAACAAAAGATTTTTTCAATTTGAATTATTACACGGTTTAACTGATAAGTAAGGTATTTTTAACCCCTTGACATACGAATAAAATGGCGTTGAAGTGTTTATATACATGTGATCTTATCAGATATACATGACGTCTTAGAGACGTCATTGTATGTCAAGGGGTTAATAGTGAAATATAGTTAACAATTATTTTCATAAGAAAGTCAACTATACTTGCCGCAGCGACCCCGTGGAGTGATCACGCGATAGTTAGTGACGTAAAAAGCCTGACTTACACTGCTTTGCCAAAGGGTATAAGCCGGATATGCATATGGAATTTGCCCCCGCGGAGTTTTCTCTTCGTACTTTGGGGATCCTTTTGGTACCAAATAAAAATAATTCTAACGAAATTTGAGCGATTTATCTCAAGCCGTTATCGAGATATTCATAAAACCTATTTTTTCGATTTTATTTTTTTCCCATAGTAATATTAAAATCTAATAAGAGCAGATTTTTTACAAATACTTACGAGTTAAAGGCATGTGTTTGGACCGTGTCTCACGAAAATCAAATTTTCCCGTTTGAAACAGGGCTAGTCGTAATCACTTACCTGTTAGGGCTGCTCCCGTCTCCGCCACGTGTGATCGTCCTTCCGGCGCCTTTTTTAAGGGAGGAAATGGGGATAATATGTGGGGGAATTCCCTTAAAATTGTTGTCTTTCAGACGTTGGATGCCGCTTCAGCCCTTTGGGCTCGTGATTACACCCCTGGTTAACTTGACTTAAAACGATAAACTTAAAGATGCGTGCACGTGTCGGTCGAGCTTCGTTCGCGCTTCGATTCTCGTCTCTACGAGAAGTGGAGGGATTCCCTTAAAATTGTTGTCTTCCAGACGTTGTATGCCGCTTCAGCCCTTTGGGCTCGTGATTACACCCCTGGTTAACTTGGCGCTTCCTGCGCATTTTTTAAGGGAGGAAATGGGGATAATATGTGGGGGAATTCCCTTAAAATTGTTGTCTTTCAGACGTTGGATGCCGCTTCAGCCCTTTGGGCTCGTGATTACACCCCTGGTTAACTTGACTTAAAACGATAAACTTAAAGATGCGTGCACGTGTCGGTCGAGCTTCGTTCGCGCTTCGATTCTCGTCTCTACGAGAAGTGGAGGGATTCCCTTAAAATTGTTGTCTTCCAGACGTTGTATGCCGCTTCAGCCCTTTGGGCTGGTGATTACACCCCTGGTTAACTAGGCGCTTCCGGCGCATTTTTTAAGGGAGGAAATGGGGATAATAAGTGGGGGGATTCCCTTAAAATTGTTGTCTTCCAGACGTTGGATGCCGCTTCAGCCCTTTGGGCTCGTGATTACACCCCTAGTTAACTTGACTTAAAATGATAAACTTAAAAATGCGTGAACGTTTGGGTGAGCTTCGTTCGCGCTTCGATTCTCGTCTTTACGCTTCTCACACTTGAAGCATACTCGCCGAATAATATAAATTGGCGAAGTAAATTGCGCGATAGTAGGGAAATATAGTTCCTTCTAGACCCACCGCCACCTTATGGGGAATACATGTAAATCTAGCCCCTTATGGGGGAAATTACATGTAAATCTAGCACGATGCCCCTTATGGAGATTTACATGTAAATCTAGCACGATGCCCCTTATGGAGATTTACATGTAAATCTAGCACGAAGCCCCTTATGGGGGAATCCTATACAAAATAGTTCTGAACCTATACAAAATAGTGTCCGAGCGAGTATGTGTAGATGGCGCGCGATTTATCAGTAGTTCTGAACGCGGCCGAGCATAGATGTGTAGATGGCGTTAGGATATATTCAAAAATGCGCGGTGAGGAGGGCCGTTTATTCCCAACTTGCCTTTAAACGCATGTGAATCTAATTCATTTCTCGGAAAATAATCTGCGTCTAGTCTGGTGCTGATAACAATTTGTTTGTCTCAACCTGTCGGCGGACACGCGCAATATATTTTTTGCTTATCTGCTGTACACGAGAGCGTGGGGATAATAAATTATGTCGGTCTAATAAATTTCTTGGAAATTCAACTGCGTGTTTATTTTAATAAGCATATTAAAATTTTGATTTACTGTTCGGCTTGTCGATTAGACCTGACCGAATGTCTGCCGTAGATAACAACCCTGTTATCTTATCAGCGGTGCGCGAGCGGGGAAATCTCGTCGCGATAAAACATATTTATGTGATGGTTGTTTAAACCCTTTTTTCAACAGAATCGAATTTTATGAAACACAGGGTAATCAATTTCTTGGAAATAATCGGCGTTTTTATTTTGATTTACCGTTAGACGTGACCGAATGCTACATACAAGCTACATACAAGCGTGGAACCAATAAATTATATTATAGTATAGCTTGTAATATTAAAATCTAATAAACGCCGAATTTTGTCCCAATACTTACGAGTAAAAGACATGAAAAAAAATTGTTATGATTCCCAGATCGAAAGCCAATTTTTAAACTAAAAATATTTTTTTTATCGTATTCTTGAAAAGTGTCATCCGCCAAATTTTGTCAGAAAACGTGTTCTGTACTCCTTTTTACTCAGGATTTTTTTCAATTTTTTTTATTCAATTTTACTATGAAAAAAAAAATGAAATCCAAGTGTCATTAGCCAATTTTTTTCAGAAAATGTGTTCTGTACTCCTTTATACTCAGGATTTTTTTCAATTTTTTTTATTCAATTTTACTATGGAAAAAAATTTAAATCCAAAAAACGGCATTTTTTAATATCTCGATAACGGCTCGAGATGAAGAGCTCAAATTTTGACTAAATTATTTTTATTTTGTACTAAAACGATACCCAAAGTGCGAAGAGAAAACTCCGCGGGGGCAAATTTCATATATAAATCCGGATATGTATATGGAATTTGCCCTCGTGGAGTTTCCTCTTCCTACTTTGGGGATCCTTTTGGTACCAAATAAAAATAATTCTAACAAAATTTCAGCGATTTATCTCAAGCCGTTATCGAGATATTCAATAAACCCTATATTTTTCGATTTTATTTTTTTCCCATAGTAATATTAAAATCTAATAAGCGCCGATTTTTTTCCCAACACTTACGAGTAAAAGGCATGAAAAAATTTTTTTGTTATGATTCCCAGATTGAAAGCCAATTTTTAAAAAAAGAAATAAAACTAAAATCATTTTTTGACGGAATTTTTGAAAAGTGTCATTAGCCAAATTTTTTCAGAAAATGTGTTCTGTACTCCTTTATACTCAGGATTTTTTTCAATTTTTTTTATTCAATTTTACTATGGAAAAAAATTTAAATCCAAAAAACGGCATTTTTTAATATCTCGATAACGGCTCGAGATGAAGAGCTCAAATTTTGACTGATTTATTTTTATTTGGTACCAAAACGATACCCAAAGTGCGAAGAGAAAACTCCGCGGGGGGGCAAATTTCATATATAAATCCGGATATGTATGTGGAATTTGCCCCCGCGGAGTTTTCTCTTCGCACTTTGGGGATCCTTTTGGTACCAAATAAAAATAATTCAAACAAAATTTGAGCGATTTATCTCAAGCCGTTATCGAGATATTCAATAAAACCTATATTTTTCGATTTTATTTTTATCCCATAGTAATATTAAAATCTAATAAGCGCTGATTTTTTTCCCAACACCTACGAGTAAAAGGCATGGAAATTTTTTTTTTATGATTCCCAAATCGAAAGCCAATTTTTAAGAAAAGAAATAAAACTAAAATAATTTCTTTGGCCGTATTTTTGAAATGTGTCATCCGCCAAATTTTGTCAGAAAATGTGTTCTGTACTCCTTTATACTCAGGAATGTTTTCAATTTTTTTGATTCAATTTTACTATGGAATTTTTTTTTTTTTTTTAAAAAACAGGTTTTTTTTTAATATTTCGATAATGGCTCGAGATAAAGAGCTCAAATTTTGCCTGATTTATTTTTATTTGGTACCAAAACGATACCCAAAGTGCGAAGAGAAAACTCCGCGGGGGGCAAATTTCATATATAAATCCAGATATGTATATGGAATTTGCCCCCGCGGAGTTTTCTCTTCGCACTTTGGGGATCCTTTTGGTACCAAATAAAAATAATTCAAACAAAATTTGAGCGATTTATCTCAAGCCGTTATCGAGATATTAAAAAAAAACGGTTTTTTGGATTTAAATTTTTTTCCATAGTAAAATTGAACAAAAAAAAATGAAAAAATTTTAATTAAATTTTAATAAAGAACACATTTTCTGACAAAATTTGGCGGATACTTGGCGGACACTTTTCAAAAATACGACCAAAAAAATTATTTTAGTTTAATTTGATTTTAGTTTTATTTGAATTATTATAGTTTTATTGATGACATCTTATGCCGTCGACTTTGCGCTCACTCACAACATTACAAGTTTGTTTTTCTCTCGACCAGCCCGAAAGACCCCTCTATCCGGCCTATGGGCGTAGCCAGGGTTTAGTTTCACGGGGGTTTAGAAAATATTTCGAGGGGGGTTTTGCAGAAATGCGCCAATTTATTTCTAAAACTGACGCATAAGGTTTCCTAAACTCCACATCTACCATGCTCTCTTGAAGATAGTGGTCTCTACTCGTCTCTCCTGATTTCAATATAATATTTATGTTATATTTTGCATATTTCTGTAGTGGGGGGGGGGGGGACTAGGGGGTGTTGAAGCACCGTCCTGCTGGAACCACATCGTCCTCCGGGTACGCAAATCGACTTCTTCTAATAGCACAGGAAGATCGTTCTGGAGAAATTCCAAGTACCTCGCGCCATTTAACAACCCCTCGAAAAAGAATGGTCCGATTATCTGCGAGCCGAAAAGTCCACACCACACGTCGACACTAAATCGCTGTTGTGCGATTATATCTTATCGAACCCAGTGGGGATTTTCAGCACTCCAATAATAGGCATTGTGGGTGTTGACGAACCCGGTATCCTGGAAAGTGCACACGTCGGAAGAATAAACGGTAAGTCGATCTTCTGCAAAGCCCAATTGCAGAAATCCACGCGAATGGCGAAATCATTTCCATGCAGTGATGATGTGGTACGGATGGAATTTCGCCGCGCGGAGTAACTGTTGAGCCGTCGATTTCGGTATGCCGATTTCTGTCGGGATTTCCCGGAGACTGATGTGGGGATTGAGGTGTACAGTTCCGGCGATGGTCCGGGGGTGGTCATCGGACGACATCGTCGGTGTCGTTGTAGGTGACCTTGGTGCAAACGTTCTTCCAGCACTCGCATTGTACTGCGAGACGGGCACCGACGATCCGGGAATCCTTGGCCATACAGTGTTACTGCTCTGGTGTAATTGTTTAGCGACTCTCCAATAACTTCTAGGATGTCCACTGTTTTCATCGTTTTCATCAAGTGCGAGTTGTGACTCGCGCACCGAGGGTTCCGTACAAACTTGTAAGAAAGGTATCTTAAGGAGGACCTAACTGTATGCAACCCATATGCTTCTGGTGCCTGACAATACCACGCAACACATTACTGTATTTTCATAAGTTTCTATTAAATTCGCATTTTTCTTGCAATTAAACTACATATTTACGGTTTTCAGATTTTTCCCTTTACATGTGCTGTAAGACACCGCTTCTTGCCAAATTTCATGATTCTAGGTCAACGGGAAGTACCCTATAGGTTTTGATTCCCTTGCGAAATCGCAAAATATGCGACATAAGCGGTCATAGCTTTTGATCGCGTTGACTTACAAGTTTGATTTTTTCACAGCTGAAAGAGACCGCAGACCTGAGTATTTGATACAAATTTCAACTTGTTATCTCTTCCGCGTTCCCAGAAAAATGGTCTTGACAGACAGACAGACAGACGGACGGCCGGACAGACAGACAGACAGACGGACAACAAAGTGATCCTATAAGGGTTCCGTTTTCGGTACGGAACCCTAAAAAGAAACGAAAATTAAAAAAAAAACAAGAAATCTGTTTTCGAATGTAAACAAAACAATCGAGTTCGACGTAGAAAATGTAGAATTTTCACGTTTGCCGCGCCATCTATCAAAAATGTTGGAAAACAACCCGGATAAAATTTACCTACTTTTTAAGGCTCTATCCAAATCTGGATCTCATATAAAAAATAGGGATTTCCATTTAAGATTTTAAAGTTACTTCCTGTTCCCGCCCCCCGTGGGGGGCTGGGGGGCAAAGTCGACGGCATCAGATGCCCCCCTCATAACCGTAAACTTTTTATCCGGAACACTTTTTTGCTCTAGTGCACTGGTTCAGAATTATCGCTACTGGCGGATTAAAATGGGACACCCGGTATGTAGGGCTTGACTATAAATGAAAAAAAAATATTATTTAATCTCCTCTCAAAAGTAACAAATAATTGCATAATTATCCTTAAAAAAGTTTTAATTTTTATTTATAGGAGAGATGTTTTATTTAAAAATCGATCAACGCAATAAAAATTGAATAACAGGGGGCCCTGTCAACTCGTCATCACCAATTTGGCCCAAATTTACAGTATATGTAGGGCTTGACTATAAATGAAAGTGACGAAAGCGGGAGGGCCAGATGGCCATTTTTACGCCGACCGGTAAGTTACCGACAACTCTTAAGCCCGCTATGTTAGCATAAATTTCAATGGCCGGTAAGAGCTCGGGTTCATAGTACGAGGATCGCTGGTTCGATTCCCAGTGGGGACGCTTTTTTTTTTATTTACAATTTTTAAAATGACTCTGTTATTATTATTTATTTAACTTTTTAATTGTAATTATTAATTTGTTAATTTAATTATTTTATTAGTACAAAAAAAGCGTCCCCACCGGGAATCGAACCAGTGATCCTCGTACTATGAAGCTCCGAGCTCTTACCGCTGAGCTGACCGGCCATTGAAATTTTTGCTATCATAGTGGGCTTATGAGTTGTCGGTAACTTACCGGTCGGCGTAAAAATGGCCATCTGGCCCTCCCGCTTTCATTTATAGTCAAGCCACTATATCAGGGTTTCTGAATATCCGCACTTTCTCAAAACCGCGGTTTTCGGTTTTTGAATATTAAAAACCGCGGTTTCGGTTTTTAAGAAATGTTGGTAGTGGTGTCTGATAATTAAACGAGATCTTAGTTTTGTACAAAATTTGCCGATTAGGGAAAATGATCTTTCGGAGTAGGTGGATGTAGCATTAATTGTAGAGAGTGTTTGAAACAAAATATTTAATATTTTGTTCTCTCAGAAGTTCTTTTATATTTAGCAAACTCCTTTTTCATAGAATTAGGATAGCGATTTGTTTGCATATAAGTAGTTTAGTTTAATTCTTCTTGAATAGCTTTTTGTACTTCGTCTTGCAAGGAATAGTTTGGTTTGGTCACTTCTAATTCTTCTGAATTTGCCGAACATTCACCTTCGACTTCAACCTTATTGTTGTCTGGATAAAGTCGTTCCAAATGATTTTCCGCCAATATTAAAACAGACTTTGTTGGAACTTTCGAAGGATTTAGTAAGCATCTAGCCATTTCTGTTGTTCGGACCGTGTCTCTCTAAATTTCAAAATTTCCAAACAAAACACAGGCTGGTTGAATCACTTACCTGTGTGTGCTGCCAGCGTCTCCGCCACGTGGAATCGTCCTTCCGGCGCTTCTTCTAAGGGAGGAAGTGGGAATAAAAGGTAGAGGGATTCCCTTAAATCGGCGTCTTCGGGACGTCCGGCTCCGCTTCAGCCCTTGGGGCTCGTGATTACCCCCTGCTTAGTTTGGATTGGAAATTCTAAACTACGCACATGTGCCCCACGCCGACTGGTGGGTTTCACGTTTTTGCGTTATCGGCGTTCACACTCGCCGAGCGTACTTAGTCGACTCTACGCAGCGAACCGATTAATTTAATCAACTCGCCAAAAAGATTATTAATTCGCGCGACTTCGACACCGATCGATACACTTTTGCCTCTTCGATTGATTGGAACCGAAGTTAATTCAAATATAACAAATTTAAAATCTGGATGCGCTAAATTGGCGCGAACGTGATTCTAGATTTTCACGGGTTTTCAAACGTTGTATGATATTTTTCATTGAAGCTTTACTTACATCAGAACCAATTAATTTCTTTTCCAAGAATCCTTTACACCTTGAGCCGTAAATATGTTTTACATACAGCCTTGTCTACAGTGCAAATTGGGTGTATTTATAGTTAAATTTTGTTGTTATCTACCTAAACGACTAAACGGCTTAGGATATTGAAAATACATATAAGAAATTGCATGACTCAATCAACAGAGGCGGCTTTTCTTTTCGTCGGCCTTTTCTACAGCTTTGTCTACAGTGCAAATTTAGTGTATTTATAGTTAAATTTTGTCGTTATCTACCTAAACGACTATGGATATTGAAAATACATATAAGAAATTGCACGACTCAATCAACAGAGGCGGCTTTTCTTTTCGGCGGCTTTTTCTACAGCTTTGTCTACAGTGCAAATTTAGTGTATTTATAGTTAAATTTTGTTGTTATCTACCTAAACGACTATGGATATTGAAAATACATATAAGAAATTGCATGACTCAATCAACAGAGGCGGCTTTTCTTTTCGGCGGCCTTTTCTACAGCTTTGTCTACAGTGCAAATTTAGTGTATTTATAGTTAAATTTTGTTATTATCTACCTAAACGACTATGGATATTGAAAATACATATAAGAAATTGCATGACTCAATCAACAGAGGCGGCTTTTCTTTTCGGCGGCTTTTTCTACAGCTTTGTCTACAGTGCAAATTTAGTGTATTTATAGTTAAATTTTGTTTTATCTACCTAAACGACTATGGATTTTGAAAAAATAATTATTTATGTTTATAATAGACCAACCCTGTGGGATAAACATTCAAACAATTACAATAATCGATGTCGCCACAAGTGGTAACACTGTTGCAGTGTATGGACATACACGTCCAAGTTACTCGTCCGGGTAGTTCTGTCCGCCATCGGCCGACAAAATCGGTTTTGGTGTACGCTTAGCATAACGGAAGATATCAATGTAATTCCAGCTACTGACAGATTTGAAGATATCGTAATGACAATCTCGCACTTTCAATTCTATTATCTATACTTTGCGATTAACCGTTGTATATTTTACTGTAAATTTAGGAAACCTGGTTCTCGATTAATCAACATTATTGACGTGACTGGTGCTAGCCAATACCGTGGATTTTTACCAGTACTTGTCCGAAATTGTATCTCATCATTTACCAGCCAAACATTGGATTAGGAGAGTAAGAAGGCTGAAACGAAAGCAGAGGGTCAGCCATCAGAAGGTTGCTCTGGAGGATCTGACCCTTCCATTTTGATGGAATTAGTTCCGGATGCGGGTGAGGCTGGAAACAGTTCTGCCAAATCGAGATTTCCATTGCCATTGGCCACTGCTTTGTTCAGTTTTCTGTACCATTTGGCTAGTTATGAATCTGGTGGAGATGCTTAATGATATTACTGTAACAGTAATATCATTAGGCAGCGATGACTATGGTTTACTGGAGATAAAGTTTCATAACAATTGAAAATTAACATTTTCATTAAAACATTAAATGCAGTGAATTTAAATCTATTAGAATCTCTAATATTACGACTTTTAGAAGAATGAATTCTTCTTATATTGGTTCAATAGAAGACCACCTTGTCTTGATGTCCATTTCTAATTCAATTTCCTTTTTAAAAAGAGCTTTTACGTTTCGTTGTAGGAAACTGATTTTATCGAAGATAATCGAAAATCACAAGTTTTCGTACCATTTGTAAATTACTTTTAATTTCAGCATCTTCTTCGACGTAATACTCGTGATCCACATCTTCTCCATGCGATTCTTCAGGAAATAAATCTTCATCTTCACTCCTGCAGCTGTTTTCTACTTGAGATGTTTTCTTGTAAAAAGAGTCGCAGACAGCGGAATGAATTGTATGGTCATTGCAAATTTTTGGTTCAGCAGGACAATCTCTACACTTTTTTATTTGCCCGGGCATCGTCATGTGTAGTATCTTACTCAATAATAATCTCACGGCAATAAATCCCAGACTCAATCAAACTTTGAGGTTTTTGCAACTAGAAATTGAAAACCGCGTTGAAATCGCTCGATAACTAACGTCGCGACGGCCCGTCAAAGTTAGATCTACGGAGGATCGGTTGCATTTGTTTTTTCGAAATTTCGCAGCTGTCGCAACAAATTCGACGTTTCGTTAAAGCAAAACGTAGTCGGAAAGCGAGACTGAAAACCGCGTTGCGAAATCTTTAACAGAGGCGTCGCGACGCCACCGCAGAGTTCAATTTCCTAATGCGACTGCTGGTTTCTCCGCCGTTATTTCCGTAATTTTCAAGCTAGCGAAACAAGTTTGACGTTTTGTGGAAGGGATAGCTGGTCAGGAAGCAGTAGTGGAAAGCGCGTTGCAAAATCTTTGACAGCGGCATCGCGACGTCGCCGCAAAGTTCAATTTGCTAATCTACGTCGAATTACGGGGACAGGTGGTGATTTTTCCGCTGTAGTTTTCGCAATTTTGCAGGTAGTTAAAAAAATTTAATGTTTTGGTGAAGGGAAAGCTTGTAATAAGAACCGCATTGCGAAATTTTTGACAACGGCGCCGTTACGTCACCGCGAACTTCAAGTTTCTAATCCAAGTCACCCACAATATCATTTCTGTTACTACGATACTACTGATAAACGATATTATTTGCAGAAGAAGCTCCTTCAATTAGCAGCCTAAATTGCAAGTGTCTTCGGCGTCTCAAACTAGTCCACTAATCTAGTGTAGTACAAATTTTTAGTCCATTTGCTTTTAATTCTTGAAACATTCATTTCATTCGGAATTTCGATTCAGAAATCATTTCTTTCTTCGTATTCCTTTTAAATTAAGGTCATAACACCTGAAGAACATTTTGGTAAGATTTGGTTGGCAAATCGGCCAGCTATTGCTTTCCGAATAAATGCAGATTTTGAAATTGCTCGAACACATATATGATCGATGGTTGCCAATTTTGCAACAACAGTTTGCAATGTTTGAAAGAGCACTAATTTAATTTTTTTTTTTTTATTTATCCTCAGATAAAACCGAAAACCGCGTTTTTTTATCACGGTTATGCGGTTTCGGTTTTTGCACAGTAAACCGCGGTTCGGATATAACCGAAGCAGAAACCCTAGCCGTAGGGTATCGCTGATACTAAATCTAGATGGTCCGAAGCTGGAGAGAATGGACGTAGACTTGGATCAGGACGTCCAAGAAGCACCACTGAGCTTGAAGATCGAGCTCTCCGTCTTACAACTTTAAGGGACAGATTTACAACGTCGCGGGGATTGAGAAATGACTAGTTAGCTCTAAATGGCCAAAGAGTATCCATGGCTCTTTTCCATGTCAGAAAAATCCGCAGTTTTAGTATTAGATCTTACCGTCCACAATTGTGTCTACGTCTTACTCCGCAGCCTCGCAGAGCAATACTTTCAAATATAACATTGGACCCATGAATGGAATAAAATTTTCTGAGTCTCGGTTTTGTTTATGGTCTCATAATGGCCGCAGAAGAGTGAGACGTCGACGCGGTGAATGCAGAATTTAACAATTTGCTGTTGAAAGACATAAGGCCCTTACACAGGGAGTTATGGTGTGGTAGGCGATAGGGTATGGTAGCGGGTCTCCTCTAGTTTTTTTAGAAGCCAGTCAACGCGATTTGGTATATTGACAACATTTTACAGCCAGTTTTAATACCTTATGTAAATGCAGAACTTGCAGATGATAGTTTTTTGATAGTGACGAAAACAATTTGTTAAGTTGACCATCTCGTTTTCTAGATCTATCGCCGATAGAACATGTTTGGGATATAATAGGTGTTCGAATAAGTAACTTACAGCGTCCCGCTAACACTGTAATGGTCAAATGAACGAAGTTTGGAGAGAAATACCCTAAGCAGTGCCATACTTACCCTATGAGCTGTTAGTAACTTAAGGGGCGCCACGAGCTTAAAGATGAGGAATTTTGAAATTGTCTAATTCTCTATATCTCAATTAATAAATTCGGGAAAGGAAAAAGGATGATCGAACACCCCGAGTAAGGCCGCGAGGTCTTACTCGGGGTAGAGTTCACCGAGTTAGGTAGCGTTCGTGGCTCGCGCTCGCACTTTTCATGCATATAGCTAAATTCGCGTAGGTACTCGATTTTTTGTCCATTTGCTTTTAATTCTTGAAAATTTAATTTCATTAGGAATTTCGATTCAGAAATCATTTCTTTCTTCGTATTCCTTTTAAATTAAGGTCATAGCACCTGAAGAACATTTTGACAAGATTTCATCGGGAAATCTTTCCGAATAAATGCACATTTTGAAATTGCTCGAAGACATATATCATCGATGGTTGCCATTTTTGCGACAGTTTGAAAGAGCACTAATTCAATGTATTTTATTTATCTTTCGATAAAACCGAAAACCGCGGTGTTTTATGACGGTTATGCGGTTTCGGTTTTTGCACAGAAAACCGCGGTTTTGCGGTTCGGATATATCCGAAGCAGAAACCCTACCCTATATATACTGTAAATTTGGGCCAAATCGGTGATGACGAGTTGAACGGGGCCCCTTTGTAAGGCAGAAACACTGAAAACTCGAGAGCACGTAGCACTCAACCGGAATGATCGATTGGTTTAAAGTTTCGGCCGCGTGATCCACGCTTCAAAAGTTTTTTTTTTTTTGTTGAAGTTAATTAAGTTTGGTTCGATGTGATTACCGGTTTTGCCGTCCCTTCGAACACTGCGGCCTATTGGTAGCCTATTGTATTCTATTACATGCACTTAGGCCCAGAAAACCTGTTGTTATAGTAAATTGCGCTAATTGCCATTTTTCACATTTGTCTTTCTGGAACAAATGCGGCCGGACGCTGGGAACAGAACTCGGGCCTCTATACTCGTCAGTTAGCGCTCTAACATGAGGCCACGAGCGTCACCACTCGCGTCCACAATTGTGTCTACGTCTTACTCCGCAGCCTCGCAGAGCAATACTTTCAAATATAACATTGGACCCATGAATGGAATAAAATTATCTTAGTCTCGGTTTTGTTTATGGTCTCATAATGGCCGCAGAAGAGTGAGACGTCCACGCGGTGAATGCAGAATTTAACAATTTGCTGTTGAAAGACATAAGGCCCTTACACAAGGAGTTATGGTGTGGGAGGCGATAGGGTATGGTAGTGGGTCTCCTCTAGTTTTTTTAGAAGCCAGTCAACGCGATTTGGTATATTGACAACATTTTACAGCCAGTTTTAATACCTTATGTAAATGCAGAACTTGCAGATGATAGTTTTTTGATAGTGACAAAATCGATTTGTTAACTTGACCATCTCGTTTTCTAGATCTATCGCCGATAGAACATGTTTGGGATATAATAGGTGTTCGAATAAGTAACTTACAGCGTCCCGCTAACACTGTAATGGTCAAATGAACGAAGTTTGGAGAGAAATACCCCAAGCAGTGCCATACTTACCCTATGAGCTGTTAGTAACTTAAGGGGCGCCACGAGCTTAAAGATGAAGAATTTTGAAATTGTCTAATTCTCTATATCTCAATTAATAAATTCAGGAAAGGAAAAAGGATGATCGAACACCCCGAGTAAGGCCGCGAGCTCTTACTCGGGGTAGAGTTCACCGAGTTAAGTAGCGTTCGTGGCTCGCGCTCGCACTTTTCATGCATATAGCTGAATTCGCGTTGTAGGTACTCGATTTTTTGTCCATTTGCTTTTAATTCTTGAAAATTTAATTTCATTCGGAATTTCGATTCAGAAATCATTTCTTTCTTCGCATTCCCTTTAAATTAAGGTCATAACACCTGAAGAACATTTTGGCAAGATTTGGTTGGGAAATCTTTCCGAATAAATGCACATTTTGAAATTGCTCGAACACATATATCATCGATGGTTGCCATTTTTGCAACAACAGTTTGCAATGTTTGAAAGAGCACTAATTCAATGTATTTTATTTTTATTTATCTTTCGATAAAACCGAAAACCGCGGTGTTTTATGACGGTTATGCGGTTTCGGTTTTTGCACAGAAAACCGCGGTTTTGCGGTTCGGATATATCCGAAGCAGAAACCCTACCCTATATACTGTAAATTTGGGCCAAATCGGTGATGACGAGTTGAACGGGGCCCCTTTGTAAGGCAGAAACACTGAAAACTCGAGAGCACGTAGCACTCAACCGGAATAATCGATTGGTTTAAAGTTTCGGCCGCGTGATCCACGCTTCACGCTTCAAAAGCATTTTTTTTTGTTAAAGGTAATTAAGTTTGGTTCGATGTGATTACCGTCCCTTCGAACACTGCGGCCTATTGGTAGCCTATTGTATTCTATCACATGCACTTAGGCCCAGAAAACCTGTTGTTATAGTAAATTGCGCTAATTGCCATTTTTCACATTTGTCTTTCTGGAACAAATGCGGCCGGACGCTGGGAATAGAACTCGGGCCTCTATACTCGTCATTTAGCGCTCTAACATGAGGCCACGAGCGTCACCACTCGCGCCGGCTTCAAAAGCGTTTGTACTGACCAATAGGGAATAATCCCCCGAAAATCACGGAAAGTTCACACAAGTTTATTACTCCATCGGGTGGCTGCGGCAACTATAGTAAATTTAAGTCAAAAGTCTTAATAATAATAAACATACATTTTCTGTAACATTAGTTCCTCCTGAGGTGGTAAAATAGAGCAATCTGCTGGGATTGCTTTCATTTTTCAAATATTTCTCATCGTCAATAACACAGATAATTTCCAAGGGAGTCTTTCCGTGCTCTATCACAATATCACCAGCAGGAACAGTAACTAAAACGATGGTTTTGAAGTTAAAACATCGCGCAAAATAATATCAACTTACCTCCTTTGGTTAAAAGTCGAGGGGAACAATCCGCCAAAGATCCATTGATAAGTTCAAGAATAGTTACGAGGAGAAGAACGCCTCTTTGAAAGTAACATGTGTGTGCCATTTTCGGTTATCTGAAAATTAATTATTAAAAAAAAACCTTAAACTTATTGTTAGCTTAAGTGAAACTTACTTTGAATTAATATGTAAAACGGCATCAATGTATTAGATTACTTGTAAGAACTTCTGCAACTACACGCATTTCAACCTAAAAACAAAAATTTCATTGACGCAAATAGTTTTATCTGTTTTATTATTTCAATAACGAAGACTATGTTGAAGAAACTTCTCAGAAATAATAATATTATCAACGAGGGAGTTTTTTTTTTAAATGTTTTGAAAAGTGAAATTGCTTGAACTAAAGCACAAAGATTAACGTAAACAAGATACAAATGGATGTAAGTTCAGACGAAATGATTATTCAGTTAGGAGAAATAAGTAGAAAATGATTTGTTTTGTCTCTTCGCATTAATTCCACTAATAGTTTGTTTTAAACAATCTCATGTTTTTTTCAATTCGATTATTAACACTAAACTAATAAGTGATAAGATGTCAAAGTTTAATATAAACAAAGAAATTAAACAAACGAAACACAGCCTGAATATATAAATATATTCAGCCTTTCCGGAGCTCTATAACAAAATAATTGTTACAATGAGATTTACATTTGACTTTTTTACATTACATTTGACTTAATAAGAGTCTTTTGTTATAAAGCTCCGGAAAGGCTGAATATATTTATCGAGGGGTCATCCACTCCCTGAAATGTTGCAATGTATTCGCAAATATCCTGATTTTTTGGTAATTCGAGGTACTCGAAGAAATTACTAGCGTAATGCGTAATAATGTCACGTACTGCAAAGTAATGCCACGTAAAGGAAGAAAATTTGAAATATTTACTTTTAAATAATTAAATAATTTCTAATTCACTGACCGTTAGAGCATATTTACTTGTTATTACTATGTGCAACCTGTAAGATATGAGTGCTAGTAATGAAGAAGACATCACGTTAGTAGTATCGTCATTAAATAACAAGTGTGTTGAATTTCTAAACATTTATTGAAATTGGAATGAAATACAACAAAATTACAATACTCTAAACTAATTTTTCACATTTTTGTATTGCTTATCAATATTAAATCATATGTCACAGTCCTGTGAAGTTAGCAACCGAATTTGCAACAATTTGATATTACATCGGAGTTCCTGATAGATATGAAATGGTTCTAAAAGTACTAAAGTAGTACTCTAAAGAGTACTAAAAAATTGAAAATACCAAAAATGAACTAGCAACACTTTTGAGAAAAACTGTGCGTTTTTGACGAATTACTCCACCTCGGCCATAGTTCTGGACTACTTGATCAATTTTGCAAAAAGTTCTGCAAAAAAAAAAACCGGCCAAGTGCGAGTTGTGACTCGCGCACCGAGGGTTCCGCACAAACTTGTAAGTAAGGTATCTTTTTTTTTGTGGAGGACGTAGCAAGCACATTCAGTTAACTTGACAAGTGGCCCTCCTGAAATCACGACCATCTTAGTACCGCTGCAAGCATAACCTCAAGATGTCGCTGACTGTATGCAACCTATATGCTTCTGGTGCCTGACAATACCACGCAACACATTAGTGTGTTTTCATAAGTTTCTAATAGTAAATTCGCATTTTTTCTTGTAATTAAACTACATATTTACGGTTTTCAGATTTTTCCCTTTACATGTGCTGTAAGACACCGCTTCTTGCCAAATTTCATGATTCTAGGTCAACGGGAAGTACACTATAGGTTTTGATTCCCTTGTGAAATGGCTTGTAACATTTTTCTGTGAAGTCAAATATAGGAAAGATATTCAAAAAAAGTTCACTGATGAGAAGTTCCGAGTTCAGCAATGAAGTGCAAAAATAAAAACCGGCCAAGTGCGAGTTGTGACTCGACCGAGGGTTCCGTACAAACTTGTAAGTAAGGTATCTTTAGCAGGACCAAACTGTAAGAAACCCATATGTTTCTAGTGCCTGACAATACCACATTAGTGTATTTTCATAAGTTTCTAATAGTAAATTCGCATTTTTCTTGTAATTAAACTACATATTTACGGTTTTCAGATTTTTCCCTTTACATGTGCTGTAAGACACCGCCGCTTCTTGCCAAATTTCATGATTCTAGATCAACGGGAAGTACCCTATAGGTTTTTATTCCCTTGTGAAATGGCTTGGATTTTTTTGCGTACAATAAATAGTACAATATATGTTTTTTACAAAAAATAGTTGCAGAAATACAAAATTCGGTTTATTCATACAAAAAGAGATTACTTCATCCAAAAAAAGGTTACTTCGTCCAAAATAAAAGGTTTGGATTTTTTGCGTACAATAGATGCTTTTTTACAAATAATATCTGGAAAAATACAAAATTCGGTTTATTCATACAAAAAACGATTACTTCATCCAAAAAAGGTTACTTCGTCCAAAATAAAATATAAACGCCCAATGATCGATTGAATCTTACAAATAATAATGGTTTAGTACAATAATTGATAGATTTGTACAAAATAAAATCAATTCACCCAAAAAAAGGTTTAACTGTACAAAAAAGTTTGATCCATCCAAAATTTGATTGTTCGTTACAAACAATTTTTTTTATACAAAATACAATTATATCTTCACAATAAACGAATTTTACAAACAAGGACTTGATTCCTTCAAATTATATTTATTCTTCAAATTATATTTCTAGCTAACGCGGCGTGTAACGAAAGAGAGAGCGCAAACACATCAGTCTTACGACCAGAAGCACTGTATGCCATGGAGTGTCTTTCCTTGAACCGAAAAGGTCTGGTAGAGAAATTGGAAATCAGAGAGAGGAGAATCATCAGGAAGATCCTAGGCATTCCCGGTAAAGGAAGATGGGGAATTCCGAAGACGACATAACTCTGAGCTCTACGAACATATTGAGAGGCTCTCTGACTGAGCAAGGAAAAGAAGGGTAGCTTTCTATGGCCACGTTGCAAGGTTGACTCCAAACCGACTAACCAACAGTCTGTTCACATTCTGGTAAAACAAGAAGGTTCGTACCACTTGGTTGACAGAAACCGAGAAGGATATTAAATAAGTGGGAATAACAGATCTCCAAAACAGACAGTCTTCTGTGAGATGCATCCTGAAGGTACTCCGTGGATTTCAGGAAAAACACTGAAGGAAGTCCGTGAATTTCAGAAGAAAACCCGAAGGAAAGGTACCCTCTGGAAAGAAGAGGGAAAAAAGCTAAACCGGCCGAAGATGCGACAATACGGGGCAAAGATCAAAGCCCAATAGTTGAACAAGCGTGGTCCAAAGTAGGGCTATTGGAAACAAGAAGAAGAAGAAGATAGATACACTATATATAAGAAGCACTATATATACTATATATAAGCAGATAGAATAATGCAATTTATTTCCGAGCTAATCCACTCATCAATATCAAGATTATTAAATACACTCGTAAATTTGCATTTTGCACTTATTAAGTAAAATAAAAAACCTTTTTTGGGTGAATTTCGAATATGTTGAACGATTCAATCGATTATTGTAAGGAAAAATCGTAGTTTGTAAGAAAAACTCAAAATTATTGGACGATTACATATTATTTTGGATGAATTAACCTTTTTTGGATTAAGTAATTTATTTTGTACGAAGTAACCGAATTTTGGATTGATTAATTTATTTTTGTATTTATCCAGCTATTTATTGTAGAACTTCATCCATTTATTGTATGTTGAGTTTTGTATACTTCTAACCGAATATTGGATGAATAAATTTTATGCGTTGTGAAATGGCAAAATATGCGACATAAACGGTCATATCTTTTGATCGCGTTGACATACAAGTTTGATTTTTTCACAACTGAAAGAGACCGCAGACCCGAGTATTTTATACAAATTTCAACTTGTTAAATCTACGCGTTCCTGAGAAACATGGTCTTGACAGACAGACGGACGGATAGACAGACAGACGGACAACAAAGTGATCCTATAAGGGTTCCGTTTTCGGTACGGAACGATACAAAGTTGGCCAAAAAAATAGAAAGAAGTTTCAGAATTAAACGTGAATTGGTATATAGGGGTTTTCCAGGCCGCTGGTTATGAATTTCATAGTATAATTTTAAAATTCAAAATGGCGGATACAATATGGCCGAGTACTTCATTAAAATTTGATCGAAATTTCATATAAATTGCTGTATGAGGTTCATCGAGGTCACTGAATACGAATTTAATAATGCAATGTTAAAATTCAATATGGCAGATTCAATATGACCGAGCACTTCTTCAAAAATTGTTCGGAATTTCATATAAATAGGTATGTAAGGGTATTCAATATTGGTAATAATCATCATAGAATATACACACCAAAGTATTCTTTACAAGAAATAAACCCATTTGGTGACTATCAATTTTTCGATTTTTGGCCAACTTTTTTCAGATTCAGAGCACTGTGTGCCGGTAAGAACAAGAATGGATCAGATAAAAAATCGCATCAGACCACTGCAAGGGCGTACCTGTTCACAAGGTAGCAAAACTGTTGGGACAAAATAACTAAGGACCAGTGGCCCCAAAAATTGTACCATAGGCTACACGCAGCCACGGTGAGGTGGGTTATTGCCTCGCTCAGGCGCTTATTGGCCGCGGCTGCTTCAACATGTATTTATGCATCCTACGACGAGTAGCGGACGATGGATGCGTCTACTGTGGCGCAGAGGACAGTGCCTCTCACACCATTTTTGAGTGCACGAGATGGACGACGGAAAATAGATTTGGACAAAAAAACTTACGCAAGAATTTATACTCATACAGAAACACTGGTAACGAATATACTCAAAGAGAAGGAATTAGAGGAACGGACACAACAAGAGTACAACAGGCAGAAACAAGGGTCAAAGGCCACACTTTCGGTTGATGCCACATACCTCAAAAAGACACTGGCTAGTGTCCAAATAAAAATCGGTTTAAGGGTGTGTAATGGTTACAGGATGCTTTCCAGAGAAGCTGTCCTCGCGACTGACAGCCTGCCGCCCATCGGACTAATAGTCGATGAAAGCAAAGAAATATACTATGCCGCACAGTGGACTGGATTTAAAAAAAAAACGACTAAGTGCGAGTTGTGACTCGCGCACCGAGGGTTCCGTACAAACTTGTAAGTAAGGTATCTTTTTTTTTGTGGAGGACGTAACTGTATGCATCCCATATGCTTCTGGTGCCTGACAATACCACGCAACACATTAGTGTATTTTCATAAGTTTCTAATAATAAATTCGCATTTTTCTTGTAATTAAACTACATATTTACGGTTTTCAGATTTTTCCCTTTACATGTGCTGTATGACACCGCTTCTTGCCAAATTTCATGATTCTAGGTCAACGGGAAGTACCCTATAGGTTTTGATTCCCTTGAGAAATCGCAAAATATGCGACATAAACGGTCATATCTTTTGATCGCGTTGACCTACAAGTTTCATTTTTTCACAACTGAAAGATACCGCAGAGTACCCCGAGTATTTGATACAAATTTCAACTTGTTACCTCTACGCGTTCCTGAGAAGAATGGTCTTGACAGACAGACAGACGGACGGACGGACAGACAGACAGACAGACGGACAACAAAGTGATCCTATAAGGATTCCGTTTTCGGTACGGAACCCTAAAAATGAAAAATACCAAAAATGAACTAGCTACACTTTTGAGAAAAACTGTGCGTTTTTGACAAATTACTCCACCTCGGCAATAGTTCTGGAGTACTTGATCAATTTTGCAAAAAGTTCTGTAAAAATTGACATTTTCGCGGATCTAAATGGCACCCTAAGAGTTCTATCGAAGATCCCTTTGACATTTTTTGATCAAAACCTTGGTGCAAAAGATATTTTCAATAATAAGGGACCCATGGTTTTCAATTAAAAATCAAACAATTCGCGCAACAACTATGTTTGCAGTTCCTAATAAAGCTCCTAGAGTTCTATCGAAAATCCTTATAACATTTTTGTGCAAAGTTAAAAATTGAAAAGATATACAAAAATTAAATTTCACCGATGCCGCGAAGTGAAGAAAAAAAAATCGCGCAATAGTTCTGTTTGCATTTCGCGGTAGAACTCTTAGAGTTCTATCGAAAATCCTTGTAACATTTTTCGGTGAAATCAAATATTGGAAAGATATTCAAAAAAAGTTCACTGATGAGAAGTTCCGAGTTCAGCAATGAAGTGCAAAAATAAAAACCGGCCAAGTGCGAGTAGTGACTCGACCGAGGGTTCCGTACAAACTTGTAAGTAAGGTATCTTTAGCAAGACCAAACTGTAAGAAAACCATATGTTTCTAGTGCCTGACAATACCACATTAGTGTATTTTCATAAGTTTCTAATAGTAAATTCGCATTTTTCTTGTAATTAAACTACATATTTACGGTTTTCAGATTTTTCCCTTTACATGTGCTGTAAGACATCGCTTCTTGTCAAATTTCATGATTCTAGGTCAACGGGAAGTACCCTATAGGTTTTGATTCCCTTGTGAAATGGCTTGGATTTTTTTGCGTACAATAAATAGTACAATATATGTTTTTTTACAAAAAATAGTTGCAGAAATACAAAATTCGGTTTATTCATACAAAAAGAGATTACTTCATCCAAAAAAAGGTTACTTCGTCCAAAATAAAAGGTTTAGATTTTTTGCGTACAATAGATGCTTTTTTACAAATAATATCTGGAAAAATACAAAATTCGGTTTATTCATACAAAAAACGATTACTTCATCCAAAAAAGGTTACTTCGTCCAAAATAAAATATAAACGCCCAATGATCGATTGAATCTTACAAATAATAATGGTTTAGTACAATAATTGATAGATTTGTACAAAATAAAATCAATTCACCCAAAAAAAGGTTTAACTGTTCAAAAAAGTTTGATCCATCCAAAATTTGATTGTTCGTTACAAACAATTTTTTTTATACAAAATACAATTATATCTTCACAATAAACGAATTTTACAAACAAGGACTTGATTCCTTCAAATTATATTTATTCTTCAAATTATATTTCTAGCTAACGCGGCGTGTAACGAAAGAGAGAGCGCAAACACATCAGTCTTACGACCAGAAGCACTGTATGCCATGGAGTGTCTTTCCTTGAACCGAAAAGGTCTGGTAGAGAAATTGGAAATCAGAGAGAGGAGAATCATCAGGAAGATCCTAGGCATTCCCGGTAAAGGAAGATGGGGAATTCCGAAGACGACATAACTCTGAGCTCTACGAACATATTGAGAGGCTCTCTGACTGTGCAAGGAAAAGAAGGGTAGCTTTCTATGGCCACGTTGCAAGGTTGACTCCAAACCGACTAACCAACAGTCTATTCACATTCTGGTAAAACAAGAAGGTTCGTACCACTTGGTTGACAGAAACGGAGAAGGATATTAAATAAATGGGAATAACAGATCTCCAAAACAGACAGTCTTCTGTAAGATGCATCCTGAAGGTACTCCGTGGATTTCAGGAAAAACACTGAAGGAAGTCCGTGAATTTCAGAAAAAAACCCGAAGGAAAGGTACCCTCTGGAAAGAAGAGGGAAAGAAGCTAAACCGGCCGAAGATGCGACAATACGGGGCAATGATCAAAGCCCAATAGTTGAACAAGCGTGGTCCAAAGTAGGGCTATTGGAAACAAGAAGAAGATAGATGCACTACATATAAGAAGCACTATATATACTATATATAAGCAGATAGAATAATGCAATTTATTTCCGACCTAATCCACTCATCAATATGAAGATCAAGATTATTAAATACACTCGTAAATTTGCATTTTGCACTTATTAAGTAAAATAAAAAACCTTTTTTGGGTGAATTTCGGATATGTTGAACGATTCAATCGATTATTGTAAGGAAAAATCGTAGTTTGTAAGAAAAAATCAATTATTGGACGATTACATTTTATTTTGGATGAATTAACCTTTTTTTGGATTAAGTAATTTATTTTGTACGAAGTAACCGAATTTTGGATTGATTAATTTATTTTTGTATTTATCCAGCTATTTATTGTAGAACTTCATCCATTTATTGTATGTTGAGTTTTGTATACTTCTAACCGAATATTGGATGAATAAATTTTATGCGTTGTGAAATGGCAAAATACGCGACATAAACGGTCATATCTTTTGATCGCGTTGACTTACAAGTTTGATTTTTTCACAACTGAAAGAGACCGCAGACCCGAGTATTTGATACAAATTTCAAGTTGTTACCTCTACGCGTTCCTGAGAAACATGGTCTTGACAGACAGACGGACGGATAGACAGACAGACGGACAACAAAGTGATCCTATAAGGGTTCCGTTTTCGGTAAGGAACCATAAAAAGTTGGCCAAAAACAATAGAAAGAAGTTTCAGAATTAAACGTGAATTGGTATATAGGGGTTTTCCAGGCCGCTGATTATGAATTTCATAGTATAATTTTAAAATTCAAAATGGCGGATACATATGGCCGACTACTTCATTAAAATTTGATCGAAATTTCATATAAATTGCTGTATGAGGTTTATCGAGGTCACTGAATACGAATTTAATAATGCAATGTTAAAATTCAATGTGGCAGATTCAATATGACCGAGCACTTCTTTAAAAATTGTTCGGAATTTCATATAAATAGGTATGTAAGGGTATTCAATATTGGTAATAATCATCATAGAATATACACACCAAAGTATTCTTTACAAGAAATAAACCCATTTGGTGACTATCAATTTTTCGATTTTTGGCCAACTTTTTTCAGATTCAGACCACTGTGTGCCGGTAAGAACAAGAATGGATCAGATAAAAAATCGCATCAGACCACTGCAAGGGCGTACCTGTTCACAAGGTAGCAAAACTGTTGGGACAAAATAACTAAGGACCAGCGGCCCCAAAAATTGTACCATAGGCTACACGCAGCCACGGTGAGGTGGGTTATTAACTCGCTCAGGCGCTTACTGGCCGCGGCTGTTTCAACATGTATTTATACATCCTACGACGAGTAGCGGACGATGGATGCGTCTGCTGTGGCGCAGAGGACAGTGCCTCCCACACCATTTTTGAATGCACGAGATGGACGACGGAAAGATAGATTTGGACAAAAAAACTTACGCAAGAATTTATACTCATACAGAAACACTGGTAACGAATATAATCAAAGAGAAGGAATTAGACGAATGGACACAACAAGAGTACAACAGGCAGAAACAAGGGACAAAGGCCACACTTTCGGTTGATGCCACATAACTCAAAAACACATTGGCTAGTGTCCAAATAAAAATCGGTTTAAGGGTGTGTAATGGTTACAGGATGCTTTCCAGAGAAGCTAACCTCGTGACTGCCAGCCTGTTGCCCAACGGACTAATACTCGATGAAAGCAAAGAAATATACTATGCAGCACAGTGGTCTGGATTTAAAAAAAAAAAAAAAAACGGCCAAGTGCGAGTTGTGACTCGCGCACCGAGGGTTCCGTACAAACTTGTAAGTAAGGTATCTTTTTTTTGTGGAGGACGTAACTGTATGCAACCCATATGCTTCTGGTGCCTGACAATACCACGCAACACATTAGTGTATTTTCATAAGTTTCTAATAGTAAATTCGTATTTTTCTTGTAATTAAACTACATATTTACGGTTTTCAGATTTTTCCCTTAACGTGTGCTGTAAGACACCGCTTCTTGCCAAATTTCATGATCCTAGGTCAACGGGAAGTACCCAATAGGTTTTGATTACCTTGTGAAATCGCAAAATATGCGACATAAACCGTCATATCTTTTGATCGCGTTCACTTACAAGTTTGATTTTTCACAACTGAAAGAGACCGCAGACCCGAGTATTTGATACAAATTTCAACTTGTTACCTCTACGCGTTCCTGAGAAAAATGGTCTTGACAGACAGACAGACAGACGGACGGACAGACAGACAGACGGACGGACAGACAGACAGACGGACAACAAAGTGATCCTATAAGGGTTCCGTTTTCGGTACGGAACCCTAAAAATGAAAAATAGCAAAAATGACCTAGTAACACTTTTAAGATAAACTGTGCGTTTTTGACAAATTACTCCACCTTGGCCATAGTTCTGGAGTACGTGATCAATTTTGCAAAAAGTTCTGCAAAAATTGACATTTTCGCAGATCTAAATAGCACCCTAAGAGTTCTATCGAAGATCCCTTTGACATTTTTTGATCAAAACCTTGGTGCAAAAGATATTTTCAATAATAAGGGACCCATGGTTTTGAATGAAAAATTAAACAATTCGCGCAACAACTATGTTTGCAGTTCCTGATAGAGCTCCTAGAGTTCTATCGAAAATCCTTATAACATTTTTGTGCAAAGTTAAAAATTGAAAAGTTATACAAAAATTAAATTTCACCGATGCGGCGAAGTGAAGAAAAAAAAAATCGCGCAATAGTTCTGTTTGCATTTCCCGGTAGAACTCTTAGAGTTCTATCGAAAATCCTTGTAACATTTTTCTGTGAAGTCAAATATTGGAAAGATATTCAAAAAAAGTTCACTAATGAGAAGTTCAGAGTTCAGCAATGAAGTGCAAAATAAAAACCGGCCAAGTGCGAATAGTGACTCGACCGAGGGTTCCGTACAAACTTGTAAGTAAGGTATATTTAGCAGGACCAAACTGTAAGAAACCCATATGTTTCTGGTGCCTGACAATACCACGCAACACATTAGTGTATGTTCATAAGTTTCTAATAGTAAATTCGCAGATTAGTTTTCTTGTAATTAAACTACATATTTACGGTTTTCAGATTTTTCCCTTTACATGTGCTGTAAGACACCGCTTCTTGTCAAATTTCATGATTCTAGGTCAACGGGAAGTACCCTATAGGTTTCGATTCCCTTGTGAAATCGCAAAATATGCGACATAAACGGTCATATCTTTTGATCGCGTTGACTTACAAGTTTGATTTTTTCACAGCTGAAAGAGACCGCAGACCCGAGTATTTGATACAAATTTCAACTTGTTACCTCTACGCGTTCCTGACAAAAATGGTCTTGACAGACAGACAGACAGACAACAAAGTGATCCTATAAGGGTTCCGTTTTCGGTACGGAACCATAAAAAGTTGGCCAAAAACAATAGAAAGAAGTTTTAGAATTAAACGTGAATTGGTATATAGGGGTTTTCCAGGCCGCTGATTCTAAATTTCATAGTATAATTTTAAAATTCAAAGTGGCGGATACAATATGGCCGAGTACTCCATTAAAATTTGATCGAAATTTCATATAAATTGCTGTATGAGGTTTTTCGAGGTCACTGATTACGAATTTAATAATGCAATGCTAAAATTCAATATGGCAGATTCAATATGACCGAGCACTTCTTTAAAAATTGTACGGAATTTCATATAAATAGGTATGTAAGGGTATTCAATATTGGTAATAATCGTCATAGAATATACACACCAAAGTATTCTTTAAAAGAAATAAACCCATTTGGTGACTATCAATTTTTCGATTTTTGGCCAACTTTTTTCAGATTCAGACCACTGTGTGCCGGTAAGAACAAGAATGGATCAGATAAAAAATCGCATCAGACCACTGCAAGGGCGTACCTGTTCACAAGGTAGCAAAACTGTTGGGACAAAATAACTAAGGACCAGTGGCCCCAAAAATTGTACCATAGGCTACACGCAGCCACGGTGAGGTGGGTTATTGCCTCGCTCAGGCGCTTACTGTGGATTTATACATCCTACGACGAGTAGCGGACGATGGATGCGTCTACTGTGGTGCAGAGGACAGTGCCTCCCACACCATTTTTGAGTGCACGAGATGGACGACGGAAAGATAGATTTGGACAAAAAAACTTACGCAAGAATTTATACTCATACAGAAACACTGGTAACGAATATAATAAAAGAGAAGGAATTAGACGAACGGACACAACAAGAGTACAACAGGCAGAAACAAGGGTCAAAGGCCACACTTTCGGTTAATGCCAAATACCTCAAAAACACACTGGCTAGTTTCCAAATAAAAATCGGTTTAAGGGTGTGTAATGGTTACAGGATGTTTTCCAGAGAAGCTGTCCTCGCGACTGACAGCCTACCGCCCATCGGACTAATAGTCGATGAAAGCTAAGAAATATACTATGCCGCACAGTGGTCTGGATTTCAAAAAAAACGGCCAAGTGCGAGTTGTGACTTGCGCACCCAGGGTTCCGTACAAACTTGTAAGTAAGGAATCTTTTTTTTGTGGAGGACGTAACTGTATGCAACCCATATGCTTTTGGTGCCTGACAATACAACGCAACACATTAGTGTATTTTCATAAGTTTCTAATAGTAAATTCGTATTTTTTCTTGTAATTAAACCACATATTTACGGTTTTCAGATTTTTCCCTTTACATGTGCTGTAAGACACCGCTTCTTGCCAAATTTCATGATTCTAGGTCAACGGGAAGTACCCTATAGGTTTTGATTCCCTTGTGAAATCGCAAAATATGCGACATAAACGGTCATATCTTTTGATCGCGTTGATTTACAAGTTTGATTTTTTTCAAAGCTGAAAGAGACCGCAGACCCGAGTATTTGATACAAATTTCAACTTGTTACCTCTACGCGTTCCTGAGAAAAATGGTCTTGACAGACAGACAGACGGGCGGACAGACAGACAGACGGACAACAAAGTGATCCTATAAGGGTTCCATTTTCGATACGGAACCCTAAAAATGAAAAATAGCAAAAATGAACTAGCAACACTTTTGAGAAAAACTGTGCGTTTTTGACAAATTACTCCACCTCGGCCATAGTTCTGGAGTACTTCATTTTTGCAAATAGTTCTGGAGTACTTCATTTTTGCAAAAAATTCTGCAAAAATTGACATTTTCGCGGATCTAAATAATTCGCACCCTAAGAGTTCTATCGAAGATCCCCTTGATATTTTTTGATCAAAACCTTGGTGCAAAAGATATTTTCAATAATAAGGGACCCATGGTTTTGAATTAAAAATCAAACAATTCGCGCAACAACTATGTTTGCAGTTCCTGATAGAGCTCCTAGAGTTCTATCGAAAATCCTTATAACATTTTTCTGCAAAGTTAAAAATTGAAAAGATATACAAAAATTAAATTTCACCGATGCGGCGAAGTGAAGAAAAAAAAATCGCGCAATAGTTCTGTTTGCATTTCCTGGTAGAACTCTTAGAGTTCTATCGAAAATCCTTGTAACATTTTTCTGTGAAGTCAAATATTGGAAAGATATTCAAAAAAAGTTCACTAATGAGAAGTTCCGAGTTCAGCAAAGTAGTGCAAAAATAAAAACCGGCCAAGTGCGAGTTGTGAGTCGCGCACCGAGGTTTCCGTACAAACTTGTAAGTAAGGTATCTTTAGCAGGACCTAACTGTATGCAACCCATATGCTTCTGTTGCCTGACAATACCACGCAACACAATAGTGTATTTTCATAAGATTCTAATAGTAAATTCGCATTTTTCTTGTAATTAAACTACATATTTACGGTTTTCAGATATTTCCCTTTACATGTGCTGTAAGACACCGCTTCTTGTCAAATTTCATGATTCTAGGTCAACGGGAAGTACCCTATAGGTTTTGATTCCCTTGTGAAATGGCTAGGATTTTTTTGCGTACAATAAATAGTACAATATATGTTTTTTTACAAAAAATAGTTGCAGAAATACAAAATTCGGTTTATTCATATAAAAAGAGATTACTTCATCCAAAAAAAGGTTACTTCGTCCAAAATAAAAGGTTTGGATTTTTTGCGTACAATAGATGCTTTTTTACAAATAATATCTGGAAAAATACAAAATTCGGTTTATTCATACAAAAAACGATTACTTCATCCAAAAAAGGTTACTTCATCCAAAATAAAATATACACGCCCAATGATCGATTGAATCTTACAAATAATAATGGTTTAGTACAATAATTGATAGATTTGTACAAAATAAAATCAATTCACCCAAAAAAAGGTTTAACTGTACAAAAAAGTTTAATCCATCCAAAATTTGATTGTTCGTTACAAACAATTTTTTTTATACAAAATACAATTATATCTTCACAATAAACGAATTTTACAAACAAGGACTTCATTCCTTCAAATTATATTTATTCTTCAAATTATATTTCTAGCTAACGCGGCGTGTAACGAAAGAGAGAGCGCAAACACATCAGTCTTACGACCAGAAGCACTGTATGCCATGGAGTGTCTTTCCTTGAACCGAAAAGGTCTGGTAGAGAAATTGGAAATCAGAGAGAGGAGAATCACCAGGAAGATCCTAGGCATTCCCGGTAAATGAAGATGGGGAATTCCGAAGACGACATAACTCTGAGCTCTACGAACATATTGAGAGGCTCTCTGACTGAGCAAAGAAAAGAAGGGTAGCTTTCTATGGCCACGTTGCAAGGTTGACTCCAAACCGACTAACCAACAGTCTGTTCACATTCTGGTAAAACAAGAAGGTTCGTACCACTTGGTTGACAGAAACCGAGAAGGATATTAAATAAGTGGGAATAACAGATCTCCAAAACAGACAGTCTTCTGTGAGATGCATCCTGAAGGTACTCCGTGGATTTCAGGAAAAATACTGAAGGAAGTCCGTGAATTTCAGAAAAAAACCCGAAGGAAAGGTACCCTCTGGAAAGAAGAGGGAAAGAAGCTAAACGGGCCGAAGATGCGACAACACGGGGCAAAGATCAAAGCCCAATAGTTGAACAAGCGTGGTCCAAAGTAGGGCTATTGGAAACAAGAAGAAGAAGAAGATAGATGCACTATATATAAGAAGCACTATATATATACTATATATAAGCAGATAGAATAATGCAATTTATTTCCGAGCTAATCCACTCATCAATATCAAGATCAAGATTATTAAATACACTCGTAAATTTGCATTTTGCACTTATTAAGTAAAATAAAAAACCTTTTTTGGGTGAATTTCGAATATGTTGAACGATTCAATCGATTATTGTAAGGAAAAATCGTAGTTTGTAAGAAAAACTCAAAATTATTGGACGATTACATATTATTTTGGATGAATTAACCTTTTTTGGATTAAGTAATTTATTTTGTACGAAGTAACCGAATTTTGGATTGATTAATTTATTTTTGTATTTATCCAGCTATTTATTGTAGAACTTCATCCATTTATTGTATGTTGAGTTTTGTATACTTCTAACCGAATATTGGATGAATAAATTTTATGCGTTGTGAAATGGCAAAATATGCGACATAAACGGTCATATCTTTTGATCGCGTTGACATACAAGTTTGATTTTTTCACAACTGAAAGAGACCGCAGACCCGAGTATTTGATACAAATTTCAACTTGTTAAATCTACGCGTTCCTGAGAAACATGGTCTTGACAGACAGACGGACGGATAGACAGACAGACGGACAACAAAGTGATCCTATAAGGGTTCCGTTTTCGGTACGGAACGATACAAAGTTGGCCAAAAAAAATAGAAAGAAGTTTCAGAATTAAACGTGAATTGGTAAATAGGGGTTTTCCAGGCCGCTGGTTATGAATTTCATAGTATAATTTTAAAATTCAAAATGGCGGATACAATATGGCCGAGTACTTCATTAAAATTTGATCGAAATTTCATATAAATTGCTGTATGAGGTTTTTCGAGGTCACTGATTACGAATTTAATAATGCAATGTTAAAATTCAATGTGGCAGATTCAATATGACCGAGCACTTCTTTAAAATTTGTTCGGAATTTCATATAAACAGGTATGTAAGGGTATTCAATATTGGTAATAATCATCATAGAATATACACACCAAAGTATTCTTTACAAGAAATAAACCCATTTGGTGACTATCAATTTTTCGATTTTTGGCCAACTTTTTTCAGATTCAGACCACTGTGTGCCGGTAAGAACAAGAATGGATCAGATAAAAAATCGCATCAGACCACTGCAAGGGCGTACCTGTTCACAAGGTAGCAAAACTGTTGGGACAAAATAACTAAGGACCAGTGGCCCCAAAGATTGTACCATAGGCTACACGCAGCCACGGTGAGGTGGGATATTACCTCGCTCAGGCGCTTACTGGCCGCGGCTGCTTCAACATGTATTTATACATCCTACGACGAGTAGCGGACGATGGATGCGTCTACTGTGGCGCAGAGGACAGTGCCTCTCACACCATTTTTGAGTGCACGAGATGGACGACGGAAAGATAGATTTGGACAAAAAAACTTACGCAACAATTTATACTCATACAGAAACACTGGTAACGAATATACTGAAAGAGAAGGAATTAGACGAACGGACACAACAAGAGTACAACAGGCAGAAACAAGGGTCAAAGGCCACACTTTCAGTTGATGCCACATACCTCAAAAACACACTGGCTAGTTTCCAAATAAAAATCGGTTTAAGGGTGTGTAATGGTTACAGGATGTTTTCCAGAGAAGCTGTCCTCGCGACTGACAGCCTACCGCCCATCGGACTAATAGTCGATGAAAGCTAAGAAATATACTATGCCGCACAGTGGTCTGGATTTAAAAAAAAAACGGCCAAGTGCGAGTTGTGACTCGCGCACCCAGGGTTCCGTACAAACTTGTAAGTAAGGAATCTTTTTTTTTGTGGAGGACGTAACTGTATGCAACCCATATGGTTTTGGTGCCTGACAATACCACGCAACACATTAGTGTATTTTCATAAGTTTCTAATAGTAAATTCGTATTTTTTCTTGTAATTAAACCACATATTTACGGTTTTCAGATTTTTCCCTTTACATGTGCTGTAAGACACCGCTTCTTGCCAAATTTCATGGTTCTAGGTCAACGGGAAGTACCCTATAGGTTTTGATTCCCTTGTGAAATCGCAAAATATGCGACATAAACGGTCATATCTTTTGATCGCGTTGATTTACAAGTTTGATTTTTTCAAAGCTGAAAGAGACCGCAGACCCGAGTATTTGATACAAATTTCAACTTGTTACCTCTACGCGTTCCTGAGAAAAATGGTCTTGACAGACAGACAGACAGACGGACGGACAGACAGACAGACGGACAACAAAGTGATCCTATAAGGGTTCCGTTTTCGATACGGAACCCTAAAAATGAAAAATAGCAAAAATGAACTAGCAACCCTTTTGAGAAAAACTGTGCGTTTTTGACAAATTACTCCACCTCGGCCATAGTTCTGGAGTACGTGATCAATTTTGCAAAAAGTTCTGAAGAAATTGACATTTTCGCAGATCTAAATAGCACCCTAAGAGTTCTATCGAAGATCCCTTTGACATTTTATGATCAAAACCTTGGTGCAAAAGATATTTTCAATAATAAGGGACCCATGGTTTTGAATGAAAAATTAAACAATTCGCGCAACAACTATGTTTTCAGTTCTGATAGAGCTCCTAGAGTTCTATCGAAAATCCTTATAACATTTTTCTGCAAAGTTAAAAATTGAAAAGATATACAAAAATTAAATTTCACCGATGCGGCGAAGTGAAGAAAAAAAAATCGCGCAATAGTTCTGTTTGCATTTCCCGGTAGAACTCTTAGAGTTCTATCGAAAATCCTTGTGACATTTTGCTGTGAAGTCAAATATTGGAAAGATATTCAAAAAAAGTTCACTAATGAGAAGTTCAGAGTTCAGCAATGAAGTGCAAAAATATAAACCGGCCAAGTGCGAGTTGAGACTCGACCGAGGGTTACGTACAAACTTGTAAGTAAGATATCTTTAGCAGGACCAAACTGTAAGAAATCCATATGTTTCTGGTGCCTGACAATACCACGCAACACATTAGTGTATTTTCATAAGTTTCTAATAGTAAATTCGCATTTTTCTTGTAATTAAACTACATATTTACGGTTTTTACACCGCTTCTTGCCAAATTTCATGATTCTAGGTCAACGGGAAGTACCCTATAGGTTTTGATTCCCTTGTGAAATCGCAAAATATGCGACATAAACGGTCATATCATTTGATCGCGTTGACTTACAAGTTTGATTTTTTCACAACTGAAAGAGACCGCAGACCCGAGTATTTGATACAAATTTCAACTTGTTACCTCTACGCGATGCTGAAATTTTTCCTGAGAAAAATGGTCTTGAGAGACAGACAGACGGACGGACGGACGGACAGACAGACGGACAACAAAGTGATCTTATAAGGGTTCCGTTTTCGGTACGGAACGATACAAAGTTGGCCAAAAACAATAGAAAGAAGTTTTAGAATTAAACGTGAATTGGTATATAGGGGTTTTCCAGGCCGCTGATTTTAAATTTCATAGTATAATTTTAAAATTCAAAGTGGCGGATACAATATGGCCGAGTACTTCATTAAAATTTGATCGAAATTTCATATAAATTGCTGTATGAGGTTTTTCGAGGTCACTGATTACGAATTTAATAATGCAATGTTAAAATTCAATATGGCAGATTCAATATGACCGAGCACTTCTTTAAAAATTGTTCGGAATTTCATATAAATAGGTATGTAAGGGTATTCAATATTGGTAATAATCGTCATAGAATATACACACCAAAGTATTCTTTACAAGAAATAAACCCATTTGGTGACTATCAATTTTTCGATTTTTGGCCAACTTTTTTCAGATTCAGACCACTGTGTGCCGGTAAGAACAAGAATGGATCAGATAAAAAATCGCATCAGACCACTGCAAGGGCGTACCTGTTCACAAGATAGCAAAACTGTTGGGACAAAATAAGGACCAGTGGCCACAAAAATTGTACCATAGGCTACACGCAGCCACGGTGAGGTGGGTTATTACCTCGCTCAGGCGCTTACTGGCCGCGGCTGCTTCAACATGTATTTATACATCCTACGACGAGTAGCGGACGATGGATGCGTCTACTGTGGCGCAGAGGACAGTGCCTCTCACACCATTTTTGAGTGCACGAGATGGACGACGGAAAGATAGATTTGGACAAAAAAAACTTACGCAAGAATTTATACTCATACAGAAACACTGGTAACGAATATAATAAAAGAGAAGGAATTAGACGAACGGACACAACAAGAGTACAACAGGCAGAAACAAGGGTCAAAGGCCACACTTTCGGTTGATGCCACATACCTCAAAAACACACTGGCTAGTGTTCAAATAAAAATCGGTTTAAGGGTGTGTAATTGTTACAGGATGCTTTCCAGAGAAGCTATCCTCGTGACTGCCAGCCTGTTGCCCATCGGACTAATAGTCGATGAAAGCAAAGAAATATACTATGCCGCACAGTGGTCTGGATTTAAAAAAAAAACGGCCAAGTGCGAGTTGTGACTCGCGTACCGAGGGTTCCGTACAAACTTGTAAGTAAGGTATCTTTTTTTGTGGAGGACGTAACTGTATGCAACCCATATGCTTCTGGTGCCTGACAATACCACGCAACACATTAGTGTATTTTCATAAGTTTCTAATAGTAAATTCGCATTTTTCTTGTAATTAAACTATATATTTACGGTTTTTAGATTTTTCCCTTAACGTGTGCTGTAAGACACCGCTTCTTGCCAAATTTCATGATTCTAGGTCAACGGGAAGTACGCTATAGGTTTTAATTCCCTTGTGAACTCGCAAAACATGCGACATAAACGGTCATATCTTTTGATCGCGTTCACTTACAAGTTTGATTTTTCACAGCTGAAAGAGACCGCAGACCCGAGTATTTGATACTAATTTCAACTTGTTACCTATACGCGTTCCTGAGAAAAATGGTGTGGACAGACAGACAGACGGACAACAAAGTGATCCTATAAGGATTCCGTTTTCGGTACGGAACCCTAAAAATGAAAAATAACAAAAATAAATTAGCAACACTTTTGAGAAAAACTGTACGTTTTTGACAAGTTACTCCACCTCGGCCATAGTTCTGGAGTACTTGATCAATTTTGCAAAAAGTTCTGCAAAAATTGACATTTTCGCAGATCTAAATAGCACCGTAAGAGTTCTATCGAAGATCCCTTTGACATTTTTTGATCAAAACCTTCGTTCAAAAGATATTTTCAATAATAAGGGACCCATGGTATTGAATGAAAAATTAAACAATTCGCGCAACAACTATGTTTGCAGTTCCTAATAGAGCTCCTAGAGTTCTATCGAAAATCCTTATAACATTTTTGTGCAAAGTTAAAAATTGAAAAGATATACAAAAATTAAATTTCACCGATGCGGCGAAGTGAAGAAAAAAAAAAATCGCGCAATAGTTCTGTTTGCATTTCCCGGTAGAACTCTTAGAGTTCTATCGAAAATCCTTGTAACATTTTTCTGTGAAGTCAAATATCGGAAAGATATTCAAAAAAAAGTTCACTGATGAGAAGTTCCGAGTTCAGCAATGAAGTGCAAAAATAAAAACCGGCCAAGTGCGAGTTGTGACTCGACCGAGGGTTCCGTACAAACTTGTAAGTAAGGTATCTTTAGCAGGACCAAACTGTAAGAAACCCATATGTTTCTAGTGCCTGACAATACCACATTAGTGTATTTTCATAAGTTTCTAATAGTAAATTCGCATTTTTCTTGTAATTAAACTACATATTTACGGTTTTCAGATTTTTCCCTTTACATGTGCTGTAAGACACCGCTTCTTGTCAAATTTCATGATTCTAGGTCAACGGGAAGTACCCTATAGGTTTTGATTCCCTTGTGAAATGGCTTGGATTTTTTTCCGTACAATAAATAGTACAATATATGTGTTTTTACAAAAAATAGTTGCAGAAATACAAAATTCGGTTTATTCATACAAAAAGAGATTACTTCATCCAAAAAAGGGTTACTTCGTCCAAAATAAAATTTAAACGCCCAATGATCCATTGAATCTTACAAATAATAATGGTTTAGTACAATAATTGATAGATTTGTACAAAATAAAATCAATTCACCCAAAAAAAGGGTTAACTGTACAAAAAAGTTTGATCCATCCAAAATTTGATTGTTCGTTACAAACAATTTTTTTTATACAAAATACAATTATATCTTCACAATAAACGAATTTTACAAACAAGGACTTGATTCCTTCAAATTATATTTATTCTTCAAATTATATTTCTAGCTAACGCGGCGTGTAACGAAAGAGAGAGCGCAAACACATCAGTCTTACGACCAGAAGCACTGTATGCCATGGAGTGTCTTTCCTTGAACCGAAAAGGTCTGGTAGAGAAATTGGAAATCAGAGAGAGGAGAATCATCAGGAAGATCCTAGGCATTCCCGGTAAAGGAAGATGGGAAATTCCGAAGACGACATAACTCTGAGCTCTACGAACATATTGAGAGGCTCTCTGACTGTGCAAGGAAAAGAAGGGTAGCTTTCTATGGCCACGTTGCAAGGTTGACTCCAAACCGACTAACCAACAGTCTGTTCACATTCTGGTAAAACAAGAAGGTTCGTACCACTTGGTTGACAGAAACCGAGAAGGATATTAAATAAGTGGGAATAACAGATCTCCAAAACAGACAGTCTTCTGTGAGATGCATCCTGAAGGTACTCCGTGGATTTCAGGAAAAACACTGAAGGAAGTCCGTGAATTTCAGAAAAAAACCCGAAAGAAAGGTACCCTCTGGAAAGAAGAGGGAAAGAAGCTAAACGGGCCGAAGATGAGACAATACGGGGCAAAGATCAAAGCCCAATAGTTGATCAAGCGTGGTCCAAAGTAGGGCTATTGGAAACAAGAAGAAGAAGAAGATAGATACACTATATATAAGAAGCACTATATATACTATATATAAGCAGATAGAATAATGCAATTTATTTCCGAGCTAATCCACTCATCAATATCAAGATTATTAAATACACTCGTAAATTTGCATTTTGCACTTATTAAGTAAAATAAAAAACCTTTTTTGGGTGAATTTCGAATATGTTGAACGATTCAATCGATTATTGTAAGGAAAAATCGTAGTTTGTAAGAAAAAATCAATTATTGGACGATTACATTTTATTTTGGATGAATTAACCTTTTTTTTGATTAAGTAATTTATTTTGTACGAAGTAACCGAATTTTGGATTGATTAATTTATTTTTGTATTTATCCAGCTATTTATTGTAGAACTTCATCCATTTATTGTATGTTGAGTTTTGTATACTTCTAACCGAATATTGGATGAATAAATTCATATCTTTTGATCGCGTTGACATACAAGTTTGATTTTTTCACAACTGAAAGAGACCGCAGACCCGAGTATTTGATACAAATTTCAACTTGTTACCTCAACGCGTTCCTGAGAAACATGGTCTTGACAGACAGACGGATGGATAGACAGACAGACTGACAACAAAGTGATCCTATAAGGGTTCCGTTTTCGGTACGGAACCATAAAAAGTTGGCAAAAAAAAAATAGAAAGAAGTTTCAGAATTAAACGTGAATTGGTATATAGGGGTTTTCCAGGCCGCTGATTATGAATTTCATAGTATACTTTTAAAATTCAAAATGGCGGATACAATATGGCCGAGTACTTCATTAAAATTTGATCGAAATTTCATATAAATTGCTGTATGAGGTTTTTCGAGGTCACTGATTACGAATTTAATAATGCAATGTTAAAATTCAATATGGCAGATTCAATATGACCGAGCACTTCTTTAAAAATTGTTCGGAATTTCATATAAATAGGTATGTAAGGGTATTCAATATTGGTAATAATCGTCATAGAATATACACACCAAAGTATTCTTTACAAGAAATAAACCCATTTGGTGACTATCAATTTTTCGATTTTTGGCCAACTTTTTTCAGATTCAGACCACTGTGTGCCGGTAAGAAGAAGAATGGATCAGATAAAAAATCGCATCAGACCACTGCAAGGGCGTACCTGTTCACAAGGTAGCAAAACTGTTGGGACAAAATAACTAAGGACCAGTGGCCCCAAAAATTGTACCATAGGCTACACGCAGCCACGGTGAGGTGGGATATTACCTCGCTCAGGCGCTTACTGGCCGCGGCTGCTTCAACATGTATTTATACATCCTACGACGAGTAGCGGACGATGGATGCGTCTACTGTGGCGCAGAGGACAGTGCCTCTCACACCATTTTTGAGTGCACGAGATGGACGACGGAAAGATAGATTTGGACAAAAAAACTTACGCAACAATTTATACTCATACAGAAACACTGGTTAAACGAATATAATAAAAGAGAAGGAATTAGACGAACGGACACAACAAGAGTACAACAGGCAGAAACAAGGGTCAAAGGCCACACTTTCGGTTGATTCGAAATACCTCAAAAACACACTGGCTAGTTTCCAAATAAAAATCGGTTTAAGGGTGTGTAATGGTTACAGGATGTTTTTACGTTTGTCTCATATTTACGGTTTTCAGATTTTTCCCTTAACGTGTGCTGTAAGACACCGCTTCTTGCCAAATTTCAGATTCTATGTCAACGGGAAGTACCCTATAGGTTTTGATTCCCTTGTGAAATCGCAAAATATGCGACATAAACGATCATATCTTTTGATCGCGTTGACTTACAAGTTTGATTTTTTCAACTCTGAAAGAGACCGCAGACCCCAGTATTTGATACAAATTTCAACTTGTTACCTCTACGCGTTCCTGAGAAAAATGGTCATGACAGACAGACAGATGGACAGACAGACAGACGGACAACAAAGTGATCCTATAAGGGTTCCGTTTTCGGTACGGAACCCTAAAAAGTGGCGCAACAGTTCTGTTCCTATGTGAATTCGTTGGTTTACTGTAAAAAATATGCACATTTTCTAACAAAAATTTACTAACTAAAAGTATTTACTACAAGCTCGGCGCGTGGATTTTCGTGCGGCCGACAAAAGAGAAAGCCGATCTATACGCTAATACTTTTCAAATTCTATTACTTTTCAAATTGTATAAGGATTTTCGAAGACAGAACTCTAAGAGTTCTACCAGGAACTTCAAACAGAACTACTGCGCGGTTTTTTTCTTATTTACTTCGTCGCATCGGTTTAGCTCAATTTTTCTAAAATATTTTCAACTTTTTTAACTTTATAGTGAAATTGGGATTTTTACAATTATAAGGATTTTGGATAGAACTCTAAGAATTCTACCGAAAACTGCAAACAGAACTATTGCGCGAAATTTTGCACAAAGTACTCTAGAACTATTTGATATCTGCCAGGAACTCCGATGTAATATTATATTTTTGCAAATTCGGTAGCTAACTTCATAGGACTATTATATTACTATTAAATGTTAAAATTTTATTTAATATTATACTACCTAATTTTAAACCAATTTCACTTTATTTCAAATGGCATCGGCTTCTTTCTATTATGAGGAGTTTAGTAGGAGCTCACTGCAGCACGGCGCAGGATGTACTCATGCGGGTGTAGTGGGGAGCTAATGTGGCCGTAATGCGAATATAATGTGAACGTAATGCAAGAGTAATTCAAGGAATGAAATAGTACTTTGTGTACCGTGGTGTAATACTTACGTAATGCTAAGGAATGCAAAGTAATGTGCGGTAATGCATCTAAATATTAACATGTATTGCAAGAGTGGATGGCCCCTCGATATTTATATATTCAGGCTGTGTTCCGTTTGTTTTAAGTTTGTATGATTTTTTATAACGTAGGATGGTTTCACCAATTCTAAAGAAATTAAAATTAATTCAAACAAGAATTGATTTTTGATTTTAAAAAAGGTTTTAAAACAAAGCAAAATTAATAATAAAAACGTCGCCGAGGATTTTCTTAATGAAAGATGTTTTCCCTTTATTCTACAGGAAATTTTTTTAATATAATTCTCTGCAGAATAAAATGAAATTTTCTTGGAAATTGTTAATGTACGGAAAGAAAATGTTTTCCTATCAGAATTGAAATGAAAAGGAAATTAAGGACACTAATTAGTAGAAGAAATAATTGAAAATTTGTGGAAAAAATATGGTACTTACGTATTAACGCCACCACCACTACGTTTTTAAATGCCGCCAATCTACACCTAAAATTTTTATGATAAATCATAAATTTTTTTCAAAACTCAAAATACTTTAAAATTGAAAAATAGGAGTTTATTACTACATACACATTCAAACCATAACATCTCATTCAAAATACTTATTAACCCCGGTTGGATTAGGTTGCCGCCCGACAGATAAATCAAGGCAACATATGCGCGAACTCACGATCCAATTTATAGCGGTGGTGGCGTTAATACGTAAGTACCAAAAATATTAGAATTATTGTTGATCAATTATAACAGAAAAAAGTAAATTTAGGTTTAAGGCCGAGACCACACTGTGGTTTTTTCTCGCGTGCGGTAACCGATCTAACCGCGAAACCGCTAGAGAAACACACAGTACGCTATGGGAAAAATCAGCCGATTAAAAACCGCGGCGGTTTAGCCGTAGTGCGGCCTAGGCCGTGTCTGCCGAACTTTTCTACCTCACGGTACAAAGCGCAAAGAGAATTTTTCACGGCAAACCAAACAAAAATCCTAACTATGTTAATACAAATGAAAATAAATAATTAATTGAGAAACGGTTACATCAAAACCCGGTTTCAAATTAGAAAAACAAACATGAAACCTCTACTCATCTACTATCTGTATACGACTGACGCAGCGCAGCGCCGTAGCTAGGGACGTGAGCGACCCTGGCGAGATTTGAATTTTACGCCCCCTCCGAGACTTATTTTCCAGGAAGAAAAACAACACATAACTTTGCAAGTGTAATTCAAGTTATGTATACATTTAAGCATAATATTATGTTCGAAACGTTACAATACAATAAAAACAAACCCATGGCACTACTTCCCAGGACGGGCCTTGCCCTCCTCGCACAGCCTACACTTGTGCTTGGTGTCTTAATCTTAGACACAAGTATAGGGGAGAGCCCTCCCACAGCCTACACTTGTGCTTGGTATCTTAATCTTAGACACAAATGTAGGGGAACCCTTACAGTTTTTAACGTGGAGCCACTAATCGGGGCCGTTTCGAGGCAGATTTTTACTGCGATGACTTTGCCATCTACAGGAGAACGGTGGCTTATTTTTCACAATGTCCAGGATTTGAACCCGGGACTAGCGGCTCCAAAGTCTGACACCTTGACTACTAGGCGACCACCTTATCGTTACAATATAATACGAGTTAGTTATTTAAGGTTACGAAAATTAAATTTTCCAGTTTGAAACAGGGCTGGTCTAATCACTTACCTGTTAGGGTCACTCGCGTCTCCGCCACGCACACGTGGCGCACACGGGGCTGCAGCGGCATTCAACGTCTGGAAGACACCAATTTTAAGGGATCCCTCCACCCATTATCCTCCCTTAAAATAGGCGCCGGTAGGACGATTCACAAATCGTCCTACCGGCGCCTATTTTAAGGGAGGAAATGAGGATATTGGGTGGAGGGATCCCTTAAAATTGGTGTCTTCCAGACGTTGAATGCCGCTGCAGCCATTTGGGGTCGTGATTACAGCCCTGGTTAACTTGCGCTATTAATTGCGTGCACGTGTCGGTCTAACTTGGCTTCACGCCTCGACTCCGTTCCGCTCGCTGCTCACACTCGAAGCATACTCCCGCGATATATAAATTCGCGACAAAACTGGTCGATACACCTTTCCCCTTCTGTTAATCGGCGCCGAAATCGATTCAAATGTTGAATTAAAAATACAGATTTATTACAATTGGCGCGAACAAAGGTTTCTTCTTTGCTTAATCCGTAGCTGGCGATTGTCGAGGACGTCGTTCTCGTAACCAATACGCTGCTGTCGCTGCCGCTAGATTTTTCGCTTCATTCACGATTCGCTCCACACCTTCCGATCAATGGCAATAGCCCTGGCCTCATCGAGGTCCAGTCGTCTTCTAAATGTTTAATCCCTATCTTCTTCGGCGCTGATCGTTGAATCCGGCAGTCGGCTGCTTCCGTCAGAGTAGTTTGGAAGCCGATTTTCATTCATTCTTCAAATGTGACCAAACCATCGCATACGGCGTGTTTGTATTTGTTCCACAATCGAATAGCTCGAATTTCCCCATTCCGCACGCGATCACGAATTGAAACACCGATAATCTGTCTTAGGCAACGCATTGGGAACACCTCAAGTTTGTTGAGGTTCGATTGAAGTATCGTCCACGTTTCTGCTCCATACAAAATAATTGGTAGGATGAGCGTCCGGAATAGACGAATTTTGGTATTAGTGGATATGTTCGCCTTCTTCCATATGCACCCAAAAGAATTGGTAGGATGAGCGTCTGGAATAGACGAATTTTGGTATTAGTGGATATGTTCGCCTTCTTCCATATGCACCATTTGAGCGACGCAAACGCTGCTGATGCCTGACAAATCCGGTTTTGAATGTCTGCGGCCGATACCACTTTCTTCTCTTGCACCAATGAGCCCAAGTATTTGAATTCTTTCACGTGTTCGATTTGAGTACAATTAAGATGAACATTTGCCTGCGATCCGTCCGTCGTCAAGACTTTCGTCTTGTCCACGTTTATTTTCAATCCATTGGATTTGGCGATCCGGGAAATGTTATAGAGAATATCTGTTGCATCGGCATCTGTATCGGCAAAAATAGCACGAACATCAGATCGGAAATGAAGTTGGAAATGATCATCGGAAATGAAGATCGGAAATGAAGTTCATCCAGAGAAGTTATTCAACATACTCTTAGGTGCCTCGAAGCAAATCATAGCGCGGATATTAAAGTACTTCTAGCCATGAAATTTGCAAGGAAAGCATGGTACACAGTAAGTGATGTTACTGTCAAAAACTGTTTCAAGAAAGCCGGATTTTGTATCAGTACAGATAAACGAGAATTTCTGCCAGAAGATAATGAAGTTAACGCTGGACCTAGCAATGAGGAATGGACCAAGCTTGTGGCTCAAGAATCTATTGGTGATGTGGTAACGCCAACCTTTGAAGATTTTGCACAAATTGACGACGACCTGGCTACCAACGGAGAATTTACCGATGACGATATCGTGCAGAATTATGTGAGAACGTGTACTGACGAAAATGACCGATCGCAAACATTGGATACAGAAGTAGAGAACATTCCAAAGAAGAAAGAAATTTTTAAGGCACTGGAGAAGATACACAAGTTGTTTCAATACTCGGCGGTTGTTGATAAGACAATATTCGATAAAATTTATGAATTAGAAAAGCATGCACAAAATGTAAAAACAGAAAAAGCTAACGGATTTTTTTGAATAAAGGTGTAAAATTGTTTCTTTCCTTTTTGTAAATAAGTAAATCTATGTATATAATCTTCTTCTTCTTCTTCTGACTCTACAGCCCAGGGTGAGCTTTGGCCTCCTTAACAATCCCCTTCCACCTTTGACGGTCTTCAGCGACACGTGTCCAGTTTCCTACTTGTAGAGTTTCTACATCTTCCTCTGCCTTATCTTTCCACCTGGTTCTGGGTCTACCTCTGCTTCTTGATGTGTTAGGTTGCGCTTTATGGATGGATCTGGGTGCTCTCGCACTCGGCATTCTAATCATGTGGCCCGCCCATCGAAGTCTCTGTGCCTTAATGAATCTTACTATGTCTTCACCTTCTATTAGTTCTTGAAGTTCGTAGTTCATGCGAATTCTGTATCCTTCTTCCTCTCTCACTGGTCCAAAAATCTTCCGCAAAATTCGTCTTTCAAAAATACGAAGAGAGTTTTTGTCTGCTTCCGACATACTCCAGGATTCAGCTCCATAAGTTAGCACGGGTCTGATCAGGGTTTTATATATTCGCAGTTTTGCTTTACGTGAGATGATTTTTGATTTGAAGAGCTTCAGATGTGAATAATAGCATCGATTCGCAGCTTGGATTATGTCTTGTACCCTCAGTGATAGATTATTTGTGTTATTGAAAGTTACTCCAAGATATTTGACATTTTGAACTTCTTCAAACCGATGATCATTTATAATGAAGTTCTGAGGGGCCCTTCTTCTGTTATCACGTGACAGTTTTAGGTATTTTGTTTTATCTGCATGTATTTTCAGGCCGACTTTGCTCGCTTCCTCTTCTATTTTTAAAAACAATTCTTCTGAGTTCTGTTGTCCCTAGCCATGATCAGTATGTCGTCCGCGTACGCACATATTTGGTATGATTTTGTTGTGATATTTCCCTTATTTTGGAGGTTTCCAATTGCATTTTGTAGCGCAAGGTTAAAAAGAACAGCTGACAAGGCATCTCCCTGCCTAACACCGGTTCTTATTTCAAATTCCTTTGATGTTTTGTTTTGGACTGTTACTCTGGCCTTGGATCCATCCATTGTCATCATGGCTAGTTTGGCAAGTTTATGTGGGCACCACTTCCTAGTTCTCTCTTCTTAGTTCTCTTCCTAGTTTTGCTCTTTTAATACTGTCGAATGCTTTTTTAAAATCGATTAACAGACAGTGCAGGTCGATGTTGTATTCATAACATTTTTCCATTGCTTGACTTAGCACAAACACCTGATCCAGAGTTGATCTACTTTCTCGGAAGCCACATTGATATTCTCCTAATATTTCTTCTGCATACGGTCTTATTCTGTCGAATATCACATTGGAGAGTACCTTATATGCAGTGTTGAATAGTGTTATTCCCCTGTAATTGTCGCAGTTTGTTTTGTCGCCTTTTTTGTGGATAGGGCAGATTTACCCAGTTTTCCACCTTTCAGGCATCCCTGCCAGATTTGTTCCTGCCATTCCTGCCACATGTAACTTTTATCTGGACCTCGTACCAGATACTCCGAATCCATGGGAATATCCCCAAGTATCTTCCAAGCAGAGGTACACGCAATCGAAAGATGCACAGTTTAACCTCGACAGGAATTACCGCAAAAAACGAATTGCTATCCTGTCAGATAGCCAAGCAGCCATCAAGGCCATTAGCTCATACACCATCAGATCCAAACTGGTATGGGACTGTGTGGGGAAGCTGAACAAGCTTGGCAGGGATAATAAAGTAACGCTATACTGGGTACCAGGACACACTGGTATAGACGGAAACGAAGAAACCGATCACCTAGCAAACAAGGGATCCAGTAGCCCCTTTATAGGTCCTGAACCCTTTTGCGGTATGAGCGTGAACGCCATCCGCAAAAGTTTAGATGAAGAAATAAGAGGAAAATGGATGAAAACCTGGAAAGAACTTCCAGGGCTAAGGCAATCCAAAGTGATGGGGATCTTTTAACCAGAAGAGAACAAAAGCTTGCCTGAAACTAAGCAGGAACAAGCTTAGAATTCTGACAGGAGCCCTGACGGGACACTGCAGACTTAGGAAACATCTCAAGGCCCTAGGCCTAGAGGAGGATGATGGATGCAGATTCTGTGGCTCAGCAGAGGAAACCCCCATACATCTGTTCAAAGACTGCGGAGCATTACTCCGCAAGGGACAGATGTACCTTGGGGCTCACTGCTTGAACACAGAGGAGCTGCAGGCCTTGAATCCCACCCCGATCCTGAGATTCCTAATCTTTTAACCAGAAGAGAACAAAAGCTTGCCTGAAACTAAGCAGGAACAAGCTTAGAATTCTGACAGGAGCCCTGACGGGACACTGCAGACTTAGGAAACATCTCAAGGCCCTAGGCCTAGAGGAGGATGATGGATGCAGATTATGTGGCTCAGCAGAGGAAACCCCCATACATCTGTTCAAAGACTGCGGAGCATTACTCCGCAAGAGACAGATGTACCTTGGGGCTCACTGCTTGAACACAGAGGAGCTGCAGGCCTTGAATCCCACCCAGATCCTGAGATTCCTAAAGGAATCAGGATTAGAGGAGGCGCTCTAAATGGGTAAGTACACCAACACTTGGAGGAGGAGGGTGGGGTACAATAGATCTATAAAGGTCGCAGTATAAGTCGTCACCACCATATCTACAATCTACATAGTCAACATAGCATTGTTGGATTATGAATACAGAATTGAATTAATGGAAACAGAAGTTCAGTCTTTAATTTTTTTAACAATGAAGCCATCCATTGCCCATATTTATTGCCCAAATATTTTCTTAACTTAACTTATATAATGTTGTAAATCATAGGAAAGGGCATGAAAAATGCTGTAAAATGCCACTATTTCTAGGTCTCTAGCTCAATTACGAAAGATTCTACAGGAACTCAAAAAGTTGTTGTTCCCTAGTTTTGGGTCCATCTATGAGAACTTTGCAGCTCTGTAATTCAAAACGAGTTGACACATCTCAATAAAATTTCATATTTTTCCAAGCCTATAGCAATAGAACACATTAGCCAAAATTCAGGGAAATCTGAGATCGTGAGGTTTAGACCCTGTGTTGATTTGATGTGAAATGACCCCCGACCAGGATTCGAACCCGGGTGTATGTTGTCAACTACACCACCAAGGAGTGAGTCCTCCTCGGTGGTGTAGTGACCCGGTTTCGATTTCAGGTTGGGGAGACAACAACTAGGGTGGTTTTTCAGTAAACCGTCCGGGCTGCCCACCCTGAATGAATGCAAAAAATGCGATACCAGGGTGGCGCATACTAAAGCCAAGGTGGAATAGGGGGTTTAGTGAGAACTTCTCCCGAACCACCACCAAGGAGTGCATGTACCTCTGCTTGAAAGATATTTGAGTAGATTCCCATGGATTCAAAGTATTTGGTACGAAGTCCAAACATTCCTGCACCTTTGTCTTTGAACTATCCATATACCACTTGTGGTATGCTGAGGATTCATTGCTTCAATTGGCTTTACTACTACAAATTGCTGTGTAGATTTTCTCAAAATTATATTAACATTATGGTACTTCCAGAATCTTGGTAGCAAGGCAAGGTCGCTGTATAAGTCACGACTGAAATCTACAACCCTAGTACTTGTTTGCCAGTGCATCCCCTTCTATATGACATTTTGGGTGCACAGCAAAAGAAAAACTGGTGAAGATTTTATTACCATCTGAAGAATGATATTCGAGTAGAGTTTTGGTCCCGATTATTTTCGATGATTTGTAAATATTTTTCTTGAAACAAAATGTTTGGAGTAGTGAACGTTAATGTCGCGTATATTCGAGTATGAAATTGAAAAGAAAATGAATGGGATGTTTATAAAAAAGATAAAAGAAATGTATGTAGAAACGAAGTGTCAAAGTTTAATGTAAACAAGACTAACCTAACTCACAGTACATAAAAATAGGGAAACATATTGTGTATAAGGATCATTTTCACAGACAGTCAGGCTGCGATCAATGCTCTAGCGTGTCATGAAATCAAATCCAAGACAGTTCGGGACTGTCTTCAGGACCTAAAAGCGCTGGCAAAGCATAACAAGGTCACACTCGCTTGGGTGCCTAGCCACACAGGACTAGTGGGTAACGAAATGGCGGATAAGCTAGCAAAAGATGGAGCCTGCAAAGCAAACATCATTGCTGAAAGCGGACCCTACATAACCAAGACCACGACCTGAAATAAAATCTGTAAATAGGTAGCAACTAAGCACCATAGTCCACAGTGGGTCAATTTGAATGGTCTGACACACAGCAAATGAATGTTAGCAAACCTATCGGGAACTCTAACTGCTGAAATCATGCAACTGCCAAGGAAGCAGATCGCAATTGTGGTAGGCCTACTTACAGGACACTGCCCTCTACGAGAACACCTGCATAAAATGGGTATCTGGAAGGATGAACCTTTATGCAGGTTATGCTATGAGGACGAAACCGCCGCCCATATAATCTTTCACTGTGAAGCAATTACAAGTAGGAGACACAAGCTTGATATTACAGCAGAGAGAGTCCGCAGACAGAGAATCCGGACAGTTCTGATAGAGAGTCCGAAAAACATGGCACATAGAATCCTGGACCTAATAGAGGGGCTGGATCTATTTGCATGAACGAAACAATGTGAGGAAATACAATAGGCCAATGGGCCACAGTGTTTTAAGGGCTAACCCCCCTGGACCCACATTGGTTAGAGAAAAAAAAAAAGATAGCAATTCGTTTTCTGCAATAGTTCCTGTCGAGGTTAAATTGTGCACATCTTTGGATTGCATGTACCTCTAAAAGTAGTTCAGGGGAAGCTCTCACTAAACCCCCCTATTCCACCATGGCTTTTAGTATGCGCCATCTGTGAAATTGTTCAGAGAGGCCTCAACGTAACTAGTAGATGGTGTCAAACAATGGGACTGAAACTCAACCCGAGCAAAACCACGGTGATACCATTTACTAGAAGGAGAAAACTAAACTGCCTACATCCCATACTCATAGATGGGAAGGCAGTAGAATACCAACAGGAGATAGGGTATCTGGGTATCACACTAGATAGCAAACTCCTATGGAATAGACACGCTGAGGCAGTGGTAGGTAAAGCCAAACGCGCCCTAATGGTGTGCAGAAATCTGGCAGGAAAAACGTGGGGTTGTAACCCCACTATCCTGCGATGGATGTACACCATGATAGTGAGACCTGCAATCATTTATGGGGCAGTTGCGTGGGGAAGTAGAATCAAGCTGGCCTCTATGAGGAAACAGCTTGAGAAGATTCAAAGACTGGCGTGTGTCTGCATCACGGGGGCGATGGGGTCGTGTCCGACAGCAGCATTAGATCTGCTGCTGGATCTGACTCCGCTGCACCTTGTGGTGGAGAGCGCCGCCAGATCGGCGATCGAAAGATTCAGCAAGGAAGGAATGGGCAGAGGTAAAATAATCGGGAGCAGAGACCGAAACAGCCTCGCTGCCAAGATCCCCTGGCTGGAAGTACCAAAAGACGAAATGGTATGCAAATACCACTTCGAGAAAAACTACACAGCAATGTGTAGTAGTAAAGCCGATTGGAGCGACGAATCCTCAGCATACCACATAGAGCAAAATGCCATCAAGTGGTATACAGATGGTTCGAAGACAAAGGAAGGCACTGGTGCAGGAGTGTTTGGACCTCGTACCAGATACTTCGAATCCATGGGAACATCCCCAAGTATCTTCCAAGCAGAGGTACACGCAATCGAAAGATGTGCACAGTTTAACCACGACAGGAATTACCGCAAAAAACGAATTGCTATCCTGTCAGACAGCCAAGCAGCCATCAAGGCCATTAGCTCATACACCATCAGATCCAAACTGGTATGGGACTGTGTGGGGAAGCTGAACAAGCTTGGCAGGGATAATAAAGTAACGCTATACTGGGTACCAGGACACACTGGTATAGACGGAAACGAAGAAGCCGATCACCTAGCAAACAAGGGATCCAGTAGCCCCTTTATAGGTCCGGAACCCTTTTGCGGTATGAGCGTGAACACCATCCGCAAAAGTTTAGATGAAGAAATAAGAGGAAAATGGATGAAAACCTGGAAAGAACTTCCAGGGCTAAGGCAATCCAAAGTGATGCTGGGATCTTTTAACCAGAAGAGAACTAAAGCTTGCCTGAAACTAAGCAGGAACAAGCTCAGAATTCTGACAGGAGCCCTGACGGGACACTGCAGACTTAGGAAACATCTCAAGGCCCTAGGCCTAGAGGAGGATGATGGATGCAGATTCTGTGGCTCAGCAGAGGAAACCTCCATACATCTGTTCAAAGACATCGGAGCATTACTCCGCAAGAGACAGATGTACCTTGGGGCTCACTGCTGGAACACAGAGGAGCTGCAGGCCTTGAATCCCACCCAGATCCTGAGATTCCTAAAGGAATCAGGATTAGAGGCGCTCTAAACGGGTAAGTATACCAACACTTGGAGGAGGAGGGTGGGGTACAATAGATCTATAAAGGTCGCAGTATAAGTCGTCACCACCATATCTACAATCTACATATGTCAACATAGCATTGTTGGATTATGAATACAGAATTGAATTAATGGAAACAGAAGTTCAGTCTTTAATTTTTTTAACAATGAAGCCATCCATTGCCCAAATTTATATTTTGACCTGTGGTTTACAACAATACTAGCTAGTCATGGAATTAATTTGTAAATTTTAAAATATGTACTTTTGGAAAAAAAATGAATTAAAATTTTAAAATGGGTTTTAAGAATTTTTCTTAACTTAACTTATATAATGTTGTAAATCATAGGAAAGGGCATGAAAAATGCTGTAAAATGCCACTATTTCTAGGTCTCTAGCTCAATTACGAAAGATTCTACAGGAACTCAAAAAGTTGTTGTTCCCTATTTTTGGGTCCATCTATGAGAACTTTGCAGCTCTATAATTCAAAAACGAGTTGACACATCTCAATAAAATTTCATATTTTTCCAAGCCTATAGCAATAGAACACATTAGCCAAAATTCAGGGAAATCTGACATCGTGAGGTTTAGACCCTGTGTTGATTTGATGTGGAATGACCCCCGACCAGGATTCGAACCCGGGTGTATGTTGTCAACTACACCACCAAGGAGTGAGTCCTCCTCGGTGGTGTAGTTGACAACATACCCACCTTTCAATGCGGGAGACCCGGGTTCGATTCCTGGTCGGGGAGACAACAACTAGGGCGGTTTTTCAGTAAACCGTCCGGGCTGCCCACCCTGAATGAATGCAAAAAATGCGATACCAGGGTGGTACATACTAAAGCCAAGGTGGAATAGGGGGTTTAGTGAGAGCTTCTCCCGAACCACCACCAAGGAGTGTATGTACCTCTGCTTGAAAGATATTTGAGTAGATTCCCATGGATTCAAAGTATTTGGTACGAAGTGCAAACATTCCTGCACCTTTGTCTTTGAACCATCCATATACGAATTCTGAGGATTCATCACTTCAATTGGCTTTACTACTACAAATTGCTGTATAGATCTTCTCAAAATTATATTAACATTTTGGTACTTCCAGAATCTTGGTAGCAAGGCAAGGTCGCCGTATAAAATCTACAACACTAGTACTTGTTCGCCAGTGCATCCCCTTCTGTATGACATTTTGGGTGCACAGCAAAAGAAAAACTGGTGAAGATTTTATTACCATCTGAAGAATGATATTCGAGTAGAGTTTTGGTCCCGATTATTTTCGATGATTTGTAAATATTTTTCTTGAAACAAAATGTTTGGAGTAGTGAACGTTAATGTCGCGTATATTCGAGTATGAAATTGAAAAGAAAATGAATGGGATGTTTATAAAAAAGATAAAAGAAATGTATATAGAAACGAAGTGTCAAAGTTTAATGTAAACAAGACTAACCTAACTCACAGTACATAAAAATAGGGAAACATATTGTGTATAAGAATCATTTTCACAGACAGTCAGGCTGCGATCAATGCTCTAGCGCAACCTTTCCGGAACTCTATAATACTAATGAGTCTTTTTAGGACTACCAAAAACAAATCTCTTATGAAATTTGTCAGTTATTCTATAGCTTTCAGTCCACCTTCGTGGCACTCAACAAAAACCATAAAAATAACATTGAGTTTTAAGATCATGTCTTTCCGATACCTTGAGTGGATAGCCATCTGTGGACGCGTTTCGAGATCTATCTCTCATCAGCACAGCTCTGCTTCCATGAACAATATTTTGTAAATCACTCACTTGAAAACCCATGTGGTGTTGGGGTTAGATGTTTTTAATTTTGACATTTAGTGAGAGAGACATGAACTTAGCAGGTTATTGATATAAATGATAAATTTTGAATTGGTAAAACCATACAACATTATGATGCATGATGCCACGAAGGTGGACTGAAAGCTATAGAATAACTGACAAATTTCATAAGAGATTTGTTTTTGGTAGTCCTAAAAAGACTCATTAGTATTATAGAGTTCCGGAAAGGTTGAGTATATTTATATATTCAAGCGTTGTTCCGTCTTTATTAAGTTTATCTGATTATCTATAATGTTGTATGGTTTTACCAATTCAATGCTCTAGCGTGTCATGAAATCAAATCCAAGACAGTTCGGGACTGTCTTCAGGACCTAAAAGCCCTGGCAAAGCATAACAAGGTCACACTCGCTTGGGTGCCTAGCCACACAGGACTAGTGGGTAACGAAATGGCGGATAAGCTAGCAAAAGATGGAGCCTGCAAAGCAAACATCATTGCTGAAAGCGGACCCTACATAACCAAGACCACGACCTGAAATAAAATCTGTAAATAGGTAGCAACTAAGCACCATAGTCCACAGTGGGTCAATTTGAATGGTCTGACACACAGCAAATGAATGTTAGCAAACCTATCGGGAACTCTAACTGCTGAAATCATGCAACTGCCAAGGAAGCAGATCGCAATTGTGGTAGGCCTACTTACAGGACACTGCCCTCTACGAGAACACCTGCATAAAATGGGTATCTGGAAGGATGAACCTTTATGCAGGTTATGCTATGAGGACGAAACCGCCGCCCATATAATCTTTCACTGTGAAGCAATTACATGTAGGAGACACAAGCTTGATATTACAGCAGAGAGAGTCCGCGGACAGAGAGTCCGGACAGTTCGGATAGAGAGTCCAAAAAACATGGCACATAGAATCCTGGACCTAATAGAGGGGCTGGATCTATTTGCATGAACGAAACAATGTGGGGAAATACAATAGGCCAATGGGTCACAGTGTTTTAAGGGCTAACCCCCCTGGACCCACATTGGTTAGAAAAAAAAAAAAAGATAGCAATTCGTTTTCTGCAATAGTTCATGTCGAGGTTAAATTGTGCACATCTTTGGATTGCATGTAGCTCTAAAAGTGGTTCAGGGGAAGCTCTCACTAAACCCCCCTATTCCACCATGGCTTTTAGTATGCGCCATCTGTGAAATTGTTCAGAGAGGCCTCAACGTAACTAGTAGATGGTGTCAAACAATGGGACTGAAACTCAACCCGAGCAAAACCACGGTGATACCATTTACTAGAAGGAGAAAACTAAACTGCCTACATCCCATACTCATAGATGGGAAGGCAGTAGAATACCAACAGGAGATAAGGTATCTGGGTATCACACTAGATATCAAACTCCTATGGAATAGACACGCTGAAGCAGTGGTAGGTAAAGCCAAACGCGCCCTAATGGTGTGCAGAAATCTGGCAGGAAAAACGTGGGGTTGTAACCCCACTATCTTGCGATGGATGTACACCATGATAGTGAGACCTGCAATCACTTATGGGGCAGTTGCGTGGGGAAGTAGAATCAAGCTGGCCTCTATATGAGGAAACAGCTTGAGAAGATTCAAAGACTGGCGTGTGTCTGCATCACGGGGGCGATGGGGTCGTGTCCGACAGCAGCATTGGAGCTGCTGCTGGATCTGACTCCGCTGCACCTTGTGCTGGAGAGCGCCGCCAGATCGGCGATCGAAAGATTCAGCAAGGAAGGAATGGGCAGAGGTAAAATAATCGGGAGCAGAGACCGAAACAGCCTCGCTGCCAAGATCCCCTGGCTGGAAGTACCAAAAGACGAAATGGTATGCAAATACCACTTCGAGAAAAACTACACAGCAATGTGTAGTAGTAAAGCCGATTGGAGCGACGAATCCTCAGCATACCACATAGAGCAAAATGCCATCAAGTGGTATACAGATGGTTCGAAGACAAAGGAAGGCACTGGTGCAGGAGTGTTTGGACCTCGTACCAGATACTCCAAATCCATGGGAATATCCCCAAGTATCTTCCAAGCAGAGGTACACGCAATCGAAAGATGCACAGTTTAACCTCGACAGGAATTACCGCAAAAAACGAATTGCTATCCTGTCAGATAGCCAAGCAGCCATCAAGGCCATTAGCTCATACACCATCAGATCCAAACTGGTATGGGACTGTGTGGGGAAGCTGAACAAGCTTGGCAGGGATAATAAAGTAACGCTATACTGGGTACCAGGACACACTGGTATAGACGGAAACGAAGAAGCCGATCACCTAGCAAACAAGGGATCCAGTAGCCCCTTTATAGGTCCTGAACCCTTTTGCGGTATGAGCGTGAACACCATCCGCAAAAGTTTAGATGAAGAAATAAGAGGAAAATGGATGAAAACCTGGAAAGAACTTCCAGGGCTAAGGCAATCCAAAGTGATGGGGATCTTTTAACCAGAAGAGAACAAAAGCTTGCCTGAAACTAAGCAGGAACAAGCTTAGAATTCTGACAGGAGCCCTGACGGGACACTGCAGACTTAGGAAACATCTCAAGGCCCTAGGCCTAGAGGAGGATGATGGATGCAGATTCTGTGGCTCAGCAGAGGAAACCCCCATACATCTGTTCAAAGACTGCGGAGCATTACTCCGCAAGAGACAATTGTACCTTGGGGCTCACTGCTGGAACACAGAGGAGCTGCAGGCCTTGAATCCCACCCAGATCCTGAGATTCCTAATCTTTTAACCAGAAGAGAACAAAAGCTTGCCTGAAACTAAGCAGGAACAAGCTTAGAATTCTGACAGGAGCCCTGACGGGACACTGCAGACTTAGGAAACATCTCAAGGCCCTAGGCCTAGAGGAGGATGATGGATGCAGATTCTGTGGCTCAGCAGAGGAAACCCCCATACATCTGTTCAAAGACTGCGGAGCATTACTCCGCAAGGGACAGATGTACCTTGGGGCTCACTGCTTGAACACAGAGGAGCTGCAGGCCTTGAATCCCACCCAGATCCTAAGATTCCTAAAGGAATCAGGATTAGAGGAGGCGCTCCAAATGGGTAAGTACACCAACACTTGGAGGAGGAGGGTGGGGTACAATAGATCTATAAAGGTCGCAGTATAAGTCGTCACCACAATATCTACAGTCTACATATGTCAACATAGCATTGTTGGATTATGAATACAGAATTGAATTAATGGAAACAGAAGTTGTCTTTAATTTTTTTAACAATGAAGCCATTCATTGCCCAAATTTATATTTTGACCTGTGGTTTACAACTATATTAGCTAGTCATGGAATTAATTTGTAAATTTTAAAATATGTACTTTCGGAAAAAAATGAATTAAAATTTTAAAATGGGTTTTAAGAATTTTTCTTAACTTAACTTATATAATGTTGTAAATCATAAGAAAGGGCATGAAAAATGCTGTAAAATGCCACTATTTCTAGGTCTCTAGCTCAATTACGAAAGATTCTACAGGAACTCAAAAAGTTGTTGTTCCCTATTTTTGGGTCCATCTATGAGAACTTTGCAGCTCTGTAATTCAAAACGAGTTGACACATCTCATTAAAATTTCATATTTTTCCAAGCCTATAGCAATAGAACACATTAGCCAAAATTCAGGGAAATCTGAGATTGTGAGGTTTAGACCCTGTGTTGATTTGATGTGGAATGACCCCCGACCAGGATTCGAACCCGGGTGTATGTTGTCAACTACACCACCAAGGAGTGAGTCCTCCTCGGTGGTGTAGTTGACAACATATCCGCCTTTCAATGTGGGAGACCCGGTTTCGATTTCTGGTTGGGGAGACAACAACTAGGGTGGTTTTTCAGTAAACCGTCCGGGCTGCCCACCCTGAATGAATGCAAAAAATGCGATACCAGGGTGGCGCATACTAAAGCCAAGGTGGAATAGGGGGTTTAGTGAGAGCTTCTCCCGAACCACCACCAAGGAGTGCATGTACCTCTGCTTGAAAGATATTTGAGTAGATTCCCATGGATTCAAAGTATTTGGTACGAAGTGCAAACATTCCTGCACCTTTGTCTTTGAACCATCCATATACGAATTCTGAGGATTCATCACTTCAATTGGCTTTACTACTACAAATTGCTGAATAGATCTTCTCAAAATTATATTAACATTTTGGTACTTCCAGAATCTTGGTAGCAAGGCAAGGTCGCCGTATAAAATCTACAACACTAGTACTTGTTCGCCAGTGCATCCCCTTCTGTATGACATTTTGGGTGGCACAGCAAAAGAAAAACTGGTTAAGATTTTATTACCATCTGAAGAATGATATTCGAGTAGAGTTTTGGTCCCGATTATTTTCGATGATTTGTAAATATTTTTCTTGAAACAAAATGTTTGGAGTAGTGAACGTTAATGTCGCGTATATTCGAGTATGAAATTGAAAAGAAAATGAATGGGATGTTTATAAAAAAGATAAAAGAAATGTATATAGAAACGAAGTGTCAAAGTTTAATGTAAACAAGACTAACCTAACTCACAGTACATAAAAATAGGGAAACATATTGTGTATAAGGATCATTTTCACAGACAGTCAGGCTGCGATCAATGCTCTAGAGTGTCATGAAATCAAATCCAAGACAGTTCGGGACTGTCTTCAGGACCTAAAAGCCCTGGCAAAGCATAACAAGGTCACACTCGCTTGGGTGCCTAGCCACACAGGACTAGTGGGTAACGAAATGGCGGATAAGCTAGCAAAAGATGGAGCCTGCAAAGCAAACATCATTGCTGAAAGCGGACCCTACATAACCAAGACCACGACCTGAAATAAAATCTGTAAATAGGTAGCAACTAAGCACCATAGTCCACAGTGGGTCAATTTGAATGGTCTGACACACAGCAAATGAATGTTAGCAAACCTATCGGGAACTCTAACTGCTGAAATCATGCAACTGCCAAGGAAGCAGATCGCAATTGTGGTAGGCCTACTTACAGGACACTGCCCTCTACGAGAACACCTGCATAAAATGGGTATCTGGAAGGATGAACCTTTATGCAGGTTATGCTATGAGGACGAAACCGCCGCCCATATAATCTTTCACTGTGAAGCAATTACAAGTAGGAGACACAAGCTTGATATTACAGCAGAGAGAGTCCGCAGACAGAGAGTCCAGACAGTTCGGATAGAGAGTCCGAAAAACATGGCACATAGAATCCTGGACCTAATAGAGGCGCTGGATCTATTTGCATGAACGAAACAATGTGGGGAAATACAATAGGCCAATGGGTCACAGTGTGTTAAGGGCTAACCCCCTGGACCCACATTGGTTAGAAAAAAAAAAAGATAGCAATTCGTTTTCTGCAATAGTTCCTGTCGAGGTTAAATTGTGCACATCTTTGGATTGCATGTACCTCTAAAAGTGGTTCAGGGGAAGCTCTCACTAAACCCCCCTATTCCACCATGGCTTTTAGTATGCGCCATCAGTGAAATTGTTCAGAGAGGCCTCAACGTAACTAGTAGATGGTGTCAAACAATGGGACTGAAACTCAACCCGAGCAAAACCACGGTGATACCATTTACTAGAAGGAGAAAACTAAACTGCCTACATCCCATACTCATAGATGGGAAGGCAGTAGAATACCAACTGGATATAAGGTATCTGGGTATCACACTAGATAGCAAACTCCTATGGAATAGACACGCTGAGGCAGTGGTAGGTAAAGCCAAAATGGTGTGCAGAAATCTGGCAGGAAAAACGTGGGGTTGTAACCCCACTATCCTGCGATGGATGTACACCATGATAGTGAGACCTGCAATCACTTATGGGGCAGTTGCGTGGGGAAGTAGAATCAAGCTGGCCTCTATGAGGAAACAGCTTGAGAAGATTCAAAGACTGGCGTGTGTCTGCATCACGGGGGCGATGGGGTCGTGTCCGACAGCAGCATTGGAGCTGCTGCTGGATCTGACTCCGCTGCACCTTGTGGTGGAGAGCGCCGCCAGATCGGCGATCGAAAGATTCAGCAAGGAAGGAATGGGCAGAGGTAAAATAATCGGGAGCAGAGACCGAAACAGCCTCGCTGCCAAGATCCCCTGGCTGGAAGTACCAAAAGACGAAATGGTATGCAAATACCACTTCGAGAAAAACTACACAGCAATGTGTAGTAGTAAAGCCGATTGGAGCGACGAATCCTCAGCATACCACATAGAGCAAAATGCCATCAAGTGGTATACAGATGGTTCGAAGACAAAGGAAGGCACTGGTGCAGGAGTGTTTGGACCTCGTACCAGATACTTCGAATCCATGGGAACATCCCCAAGTATCTTCCAAGCAGAGGTACACGCAATCGAAAGATGTGCACAGTTTAACCTCGACAGGAATTACCGCAAAAAACGAATTGCTATCCTGTCAGACAGCCAAGCAGCCATCAAGGCCATTAGCTCATACACCATCAGATCCAAACTGGTATGGGACTGTGTGGGGAAGCTGAACAAGCTTGGCAGGGATAATAAAGTAACGCTATACTGGGTACCAGGACACACTGGTATAGACGGAAACGAAGAAGCCGATCACCTAGCAAACAAGGGATCCTGTAGCCTCTTTATAGGTCCGGAACCCTTTTGCGGTCTGAGCGTGAACACCATCCGCAAAAGTTTAGATGAAGAAATAAGAGGAAAATGGATGAAAACCTGGGAAGAACTTCCAGGGCTAAGGCAATCCAAAGTGATGCTGGGATCTTTTAACCAGAAGAGAACAAAAGCTTGCCTGAAACTAAGCAGGAACAAGCTCAGAATTCTGACAGGAGCCCTGATGGGACACTGCAGACTTAGGAAACATCTCAAGGCCCTAGGCCTAGAGGAGGATGATGGATGCAGATTCTGTGGCTCAGCAGAGGAAACCCCCATACATCTGTTCAAAGACTGCGGAGCATTACTCCGCAAGAGACAGATGTACCTTGGGGCTCACTGCTTGAACACAGAGGAGCTGCAGGCCTTGAATCCCACCCAGATCCTGAGATTCCTAAAGGAATCAGGATTAGAGGAGGCGCTCTAAATGGGTAAGTACACCAACACTTGGAGGAGGAGGGTGGGGTACAATAGATCTATAAAGGTCGCAGTACAACTTGTCACCACCATATCTACAATCTAGTATGCGCCATCCCAGTAACACATATTTTGCATTCATTCAGGGTGGGCAGCCTGGACAGTTAGTGAAAACTGCCCTAGTTGTTGTCTCCCCGACCAGGATTTGAAGTTGGGTCTACACAGTGGTGTATTGGTAAAATAAGAAGTAAAAGAACGCATGGTGAGAGCAAAAAAATAGTCCGCGACTTTCCACAAGCAGCTTACTGGCACAATTAGAATGGAATAGTAATAAACAGTACAATGAAATAGTAATTGACGGGATTCGAACTACCGTAGACTTGCGCATTCGCACTATTGTTGAAGTTTGTAGTTTAGTAGTATGGTATGTAGAATAGCCAACACAGAACACATGATGTTTATTTGATTCAAAAGGAAAAAGGAAACAAGACACAAAAAGCAAGATAAATTCTCTATTAATTAATATATTTTCTGAATATTTTTTGCAAATTCGATAATTTAAATTTTAATTTTCATTTGAAATATAAAAAATGACTACCAAAAAAAGTACTGGAATACATTCCGTTTCTGCAAAAAGGTGCCGGAACGTCGTTCCGCTCCCAATACACCACTGGGTCTACACCACCAAGGAGTGCATGTACCTGTGCTTGGAAGATACTTGAGTAGATTCCCATGGATTCACAGTATTTGGTACAAAGTCCAAAAATTCCTGCACCTTTGTCTTTGAACTATCCATATACCACTTGTGGTATGCTGAGGATTCATTGCTTCAATTGGCTCTACTACTACAAATTGCTGTGTAGATTTTCTCAAAATTATATTAACATTATGGTACTTCCAGAATCTTGGTAGCAAGGCAAGGTCGCTGTATAAGTCACGACTGAAATCTACAACCCTAGTACTTGTTTGCCAGTGCATCCCCTTCTGTATGACATTTTGGGTGCACAGCAAAAGAAAAACTGGTGCTGATTTTATTACCATCTCAAGAATGATGTTTGAGTAGTGTTTTGGTCCCGATTATTTTCGATGATTTGTAAATATTTTTCTTGAAACAAAATGTTTGGAGTAGTGAACGATAATGTTGCGTATATTCGAGTATGAAATTGAAAAGAAAATGAATGGGATGTTTATAAAAAAGATAAAAGAAATGTATGTAGAAACGAAGTGTCAAAGTTTAATGTAAACAAGACTAACCTAACTCACAGTACATAAAAATAGGGAAACATATTGTGTATAAGGATCATTTTCACAGACAGTCAGGCTACGATCAATGCTCTAGCGTGTCATGAAATCAAATCCAAGACAGTTTGGGACTGTCTTCAGGACCTAAAAGCCCTGGCAAAGCATAACAAGGTCACACTCGCTTGGGTGCCTAGCCACACAGGACTGGTGGGTAACGAAATGGCGGATAAGCTAGCAAAAGATGGAGCCTGCAAAGCAAACATCATTGCTGAAAGCGGACCCTACATAACCAAGACCACGACCTGAAATAAAATCTGTAAATAGGTAGCAACTAAGCACCATAGTCCACAGTGGGTCAATTTGAATGGTCTGACACACAGCAAATAATTGTTAGCAAACCTATCGGGAACTCTAACTGCTGAAATCATGCAACTGCCAAGGAAGCAGATCGCAATTGTGGTAGGCCTACTTACAGGACACTGCCCTCTACGAGAACACCTGCATAAAATGGGTATCTGGAAGGATGAACCTTTATGCAGGTTATGCTATGAGGACGAAACCGCCGCCCATATAATCTTCCACTGTGAAGCAATTACACGTAGGAGACACAAGCTTGATATTACAGCAGAGAGAGTCCGGACAGTTCGGATAGAGAGTCCGAAAAACATGGCACATAGAATCCTGGACCTAATAGAGGGGCTGGATCTATTTGCATGAACGAAACAATGTGGGGAAATACAATAGGCCAATGGGCCACAGTGTTTTAAGGGCTAACCCCCCTGGACCCACATTGGTTAGAGAAAAAAAAAAAAGATAGCAATTCGTTTTCTGCAATAGTTCCTGTCGAGGTTAAATTGTGCACATCTTTGGATTGCATGTACCTCTAAAAGTGGTTCAGGGGAAGCTCTCACTAAACCCCCTATTCCACCATGGCTTTTAGTATGCGCCATCTGTGAAATTGTTCAGAGAGGCCTCAATGTAACTAGTAGATGGTGTCAAACAATGGGACTGAAACTCAACCCAAGCAAAACCACGGTGATACCATTTACTAGAAGGAGAAAACTAAACTGCCTACATCCCATACTCATAGATGGGAAGGCAGTAGAATACCAGCAGGAGATAAGGTATCTGGGTATCACACTAGATAGCAAACTCCTATGGAATAGACACGCTGAGGCAGTGGTAGGTAAAGCCAAACGCGCCCTAATGGTGTGCAGAAATCTGGCAGGAAAAACGTGGGGTTGTAACCCCACTATCTTGCGATGGATGTACACCATGATAGTGAGACCTGCAATCACTTATGGGGCAGTTGCGTGGGGAAGTAGAATCAAGCTGGCCTCTATGAGGAAACAGCTTGAGAAGATTAAAAGACTGGCGTGTGTCTGCATCACGGGGGCGATGGGGTCGTGTCCGACAGCAGCATTGGAGCTGCTGCTGGATCTGACTCCGCTGCACCTTGTGGTGGCGAGCGCCGCCAGATCGGCGATCGAAAGATTCAGCAAGGAAGGAATGGGCAGAGGTAAAATAATCGGGAGCAGAGACCGAAACAGCCTCGCTGCCAAGATCCCCTGGCTGGAAGTACCAAAAGACGAAATGGTATGCAAATACCACTTCGAGAAAAACTACACAGCAATGTGTAGTAGTAAAGCCGATTGGAGCGACGAATCCTCAGCATACCACATAGAGCAAAATGCCATCAAGTGGTATACAGATGGTTCGAAGACAAAGGAAGGCACTGGCGCCGGAGTGTTTGGACCTTGTACCAGATACTCCGAATCCATGGGAATATCCCCAAGTATCTTCCAAGCAGAGGTACACGCAATCGAAAGATGCACAGTTTAACCTCGACAGGAATTACCGCAAAAAACGAATTGCTATCCTGTCAGATAGCCAAGCAGCCATCAAGGCCATTAGCTCATACACCATCAGATCCAAACTGGTATGGGACTGTGTGGGGAAGCTGAACAAGCTTGGCAGGGATAATAAAGTAACGCTATACTGGGTACCAGGACACACTGGTATACACGGAAACGAAGAAGCCGATCACCTAGCAAACAACGGATCCAGTAGCCCCTTTATAGGTCCGGGACCCTTTTTCGGTATGAGCGTGAACACCATCCACAAAAGTTTAGATGAAGAAATAAGAGGAAAATGGATGAAAACCTGGAAAAAACTTCCAGGGCTAAGGCAATCCAAAGTGATGCTGGGATCTTTTAACCAGAAGAGAACTAAAGCTTGCCTGAAACTAAGCAGGAACAAGCTCAGAATTCTGACAGGAGCCCTGACGGGACACTGCAGACTTAGGAAACATCTCAAGGCCCTAGGCCTAGAGGAGGATGATGGATGCAGATTCTGTGGCTCAGCAGAGGAAACCCCCATACATCTGTTCAAAGACTGCGGAGCATTACTCCGCAAGAGACAGATGTACCTTGGGGCTCATTGCTTGAACACAGAGGAGCTGCAGGCCTTGAATCCCACCCAGATCGTGAGATTCCTAAAGGAATCAGGATTAGAAGAGGCGCTCTAAATGGGTAAGTACACCAACACTTGGAGGAGGAAGGTGGGGTACAATAGATCTATAAAGGTCGCAGTATAAGTCGTCACCACCATATCTACAATCTACATATGTCAACATAGCATTGTTGGATTATGAATACAGAATTGAATTAATGGAAACAGAAGTTCAATCTTTAATTTTTTTAACAATGAAGCCATCCATTGCCCAAATTTATATTTTGACCTGTGGTTTACTATACTAGCTAACTATAACTACACTAGCTACACTAACTATACTAGCTAGTCATGGAATTAATTTTGAAATTTTAAAATATGTACTTTTGGAAAAAAATGAATTAAAATTTTAAAATGGGTTTTAAGAATTTTTCTTAACTTAACTTATATAATGTTGTAAATCATAGGAAAGGGCATGAAAAATGCTGTAAAATGCCACTATTTCTAGGTCTCTAGCTCAATTACGAAAGATTCTACAGGAACTCAAAAAGTTGTTGTTCCCTATTTTTGGGTCCATTTATGAGAACTTTGCAGCTCTATAATTCAAAAACGAGTTGACACATCTCAATAAAATTTCATATTTTTCCAAGCCTATAGCAATAGAACACATTAGCCAAAATTCAGGGAAATCTGAGATCGTGAGGTTTAGACCCTGTGTTGATTTGATGTGGAATGACCCCCGACCAGGATTCGAACCCGGGTGTATGTTGTCAACTACACCACCAAGGAGTGAGTCCTCCTCGGTGGTGTAGTTGACAACATACCCGCCTTTCAATGTGGGAGACCCGGTTTCGATTTCTGGTTGGGGAGACAACAACTAGGGTGGTTTTTCAGTAAACCGTCCGGGCTGCCCACCCTGAATGAATGCAAAAAATGCGATACCAGGGTGGCGCATACTAAAGCCAAGGTGGAATAGGGGGTTTAGTGAGAACTTCTCCCGAACCACCACCAAGGAGTGCATGTACCTCTGCTTGAAAGATATTTGAGTAGATTCCCATGGATTCAAAGTATTTGGTACGAAGTGCAAACATTCCTGCACCTTTGTCTTTGAACCATCCATATACGAATGCTGAGGATTCATCACTTCAATTGGCTTTACTACTACAAATTGCTGTATAGATCTTCTCAAAATTATATTAACATTTTGGTACTTCCAGAATCTTGGTAGCCAGGCAAGGTCGCCGTATAAAATCTACAACACTAGTACTTGTTCGCCAGTGCATCCCCTTCTGTATGACATTTTGGGTGGCACAGCAAAAGAAAAACTGGTTAAGATTTTATTACCATCTGAAGAATGATATTCGAGTAGAGTTTTGGTCCCGATTATTATCGATGATTTGTAAATATTTTTCTTGAAACAAAATGTTTGGAGTAGTGAACGATAATGTCGCGTATATTCGAGTATGAAATTGAAAAGAAAATGAATGGGATGTTTATAAAAAAGATAAAAGAAATGTATATAGAAACGAAGTGTCAAAGTTTAATGTAAACAAGACTAACCTAACTCACAGTACATAAAAATAGAGAAACATATTGTGTATAAAGGGCGTAAAATGGGGTGAAAAACGAGGAAAAGGGGACCTGAAATTGTTAAATAAATGTGCCTTTTGAGACTTCAAATAAAAAAACTTACTTTTAGATTATGATACACCATTCTTGTAAATAGCAATACTAGGAACTGTAGATACGTAGTCGAAACTTCTACTAAATTATACAGTCCAGTTTAAGCGACAGTTTCAACAATTTCCACTACACCAACTCAATATTCACATCACAAACGGTTTACTGAAACAATTACTGGACATTTTAAGACATTTTAACGCGAGATTTTAATAATATTTGGTAGATATTGCAGTGTTGTAAATGTAAAGCATTGACGCTATGGTCATAAACAGCGTTGCGCAACTACACTGGATTAACTTCCACCACAGGTGGCGCCATCATCTACACCGTTGCCATTCCGTTTCGCACTTCATAGAAATTGGGTTTTCCAAAATCCCAGTTTATTCTAAAACCAACAAAAGATGTTTATGCAACGGAATTTGTTTATTATAGTTTTATTTTTTGTTTTGGTTATTTCTAAGGAAAAGTTAAAAATATATGGGGGCGCCATTTTAGATTCCTTTCGCTACGTTTTATATTTAGATTCGTTTAATTAAGTCTAATGGACCTTTTTTGTTGTTTTAACTTGAACCACGGCGAAAGGGAACTGGAAAATTTCATGAATTCTTTACAAAAAAAATGCTTGTAATTCCTTGAATAAATTTTGCGAAAAACTAAACTTTCTAGACTTCATTTTCCTTCACTCATATTCGCCTTTAGCAAACGAAATGCATTCTAATTATTACGGCCAATTAATTATTATATGTATTTACATATAAATCCATGTAAATACTTATTATTAGAATTGGTGAAACCATCCTACGTTATAGATAATCATACAAACTTAAAACAAACGGAATTCAGACAGAATATATAAATATATTCAGCCTTTCTGCAGCTCTATAACTATTGGACACAATAATCGGACAATTGTTATAGAGCTCTGGAAAGGCTGAATTTATTTACATATTTTTAATTCAAATTATTTTCGGTCTTTATTTTCTTTTCTACACAAATTATAATTTTTTTTTAATTATTACATGTATTTACATAGGAGCCCCTCAGATACCTGGCGACCTCAGAGGGTATCCAGCCTTACCATGGGCGTAGCCAATGGGAAGGGGGGGTGTTTGGGGGTTTTTCTGGTGGAGACAGAGGAGGACTTGCCGCCTCCTGTCACAAACCAAGAATGACCAGCAGGCGCACCAAAGTAGCCCAGGTGAACATCCACCATGCCAGGGCAGCCTCGGCTATGATGGCTAGGATGTTCACCAAACAACACCTAGGGCTAGCGCTACTGCAAGAACCCTGGACCTATGGAGGTAACATCAGAGGCCTCAGCAACAGGGAATGTAAGTTGGTATGGGACAGCCGTGAGGCCTCCCCTAGAACTTGCATTATGTAAGGAAGGACATTAATTACTTATGTTTTCAAACCCCTCCCCGAAATAATCAAAATATATACATAAATGTTATATTGAAATAAAGAAACAAGTAGGAACGACTCTCTTCAAGAGAGCAAGGTAGTTGTGATGTTTAGGAACCCTTTTGTATCAGTTTTAGAAAGTAAATTGGTGCATTTCTGTTACTGTATTTTCTTAAAACCCCCCCCGAAACTAAATCCTGGTCTTAAAACCTCCCACGAAAAAATTCTGGCTACGCCCATGAGCCTTACCACTATCAAGCGGGGCTCTGATGTGGTGGACCGTTAGTTCCCTTGCGACTCGTGGGATTCGAATGAGAAACAAAACAAAAACAAAAATTCAATCCGTGTGTGCGAGATGTAACCGCCACACAATTGGCGGATCAGATGGAGCATGAGCCCCACGATCCGAGTGAGAACACCAGTCGAGAGAGACCAACTCCCAGACTGTCGCCAAAAAGCAAGGGCAAGATGGTCAGCAACACCGTTACTACCACCAAGCCAGCAAGCATAGGGAGACCCGCTCCCAAAACGGCTTCTAAAAGTCAGGGCAAGGTGACCGGTAGATTGTAGATATGGTGGTGACGACTTGTACTGCGACCTTTATAGATCTATTGTACCCCACCCTCCTCCTCCATGTGTTGGTGTACTTACCCATTTAGAGCGCCTCCTCTAATCCTGATTCCTTTAGGAATCTCAGGATCTGGGTGGGATTCAAGGCCTGCAGCTCCTCTGTGTTCAAGCAGTGAGGCCCAAGGTACATCTGTCTCTTGCGGAGTAATGCTCCGCAGTCTTTGAACAGATGTATGGGGGTTTCCTCTGCTGAGCCATAGAATCTGCATCCATCATCCTCCTCTAGGCCTTGAGATGTTTCCTAAGTCTGCAGTGTTCCGTCAGGGCTCCTGTCAGAATTCTGAGCTTGTTCCTGCTTAGTTTCAGGCAAGCTTTAGTTCTCTTCTGATTAAAAGATCCCAGCATCACTTTGGATTGCCTTAGCCCTGGAAGTTCTTCCCAGGTTTTCATACATTTTCCTCTTATTTCTTCATCTAAACTTTTGCGGATGGTGTTCACGCTCATACCGCAAAAGGGTTCCGGACCTATAATGGGGAAACTGGATCCCTTGTTTGCTAGGTGATCGGCTTCTTCGTTTCCGTCTATACCAGTGTGTCCTGGTATCCAGTATAGCGTTACTTTATTATCCCTGCCAAGCTTGTTCAGCTTCCCCACACAGTCCCACACCAGTTTGGATCTGATGGTGTATGAGCTAATGGCCTTGATGGCTGCTTGGCTATCTGACAGGATAGCAATTCGTTTTTTGCGGTAATTCCTGTCGAGGTTAAACTGTGCACATCTTTCGATTGCGTGTACCTCTGCTTGGAAGATACTTGGGGATGTTCCCATGGATTCGGAGTACGAGTCTGGTACGAGGTCCAAACACTCCTGCACCTGTGCCTTCCTTTGTCTTCGAACCATCTGTATACCACTTGATGGCATTTTGCTCTATGTGGTATGCTGAGGATTCGTCGCTCCAATCGGCTTTACTACTACACATTGCTGTGTAGTTTTTCTCGAAGTGGTATTTGCATACCATTTCGTCTTTTGGTACTTCCAGCCAGGGGATCTTGGCAGCGAGGCTGTTTCGGTCTCTGCTCCCGATTATTTTACCTCTGCCCATTCCTTCCTTGCTGAATCTTACGATCGCCGATCTGGCGGCGCTCACCACAAGGTGCAGCGGAGTCAGATCCAGCAGCAGCTCCAATGCTGCTGTCGGACACGACCCCATCGCCCCCGTGATGCAGACACACGCCAGTCTTTGAATCTTCTCAAGCTGTTTCCTCATAGAGGCCAGCTTGATTCTACTTCCCCACGCAACCGCCCCATAAGTGATTGCAGGTCTCACTATCATGGTGTACATCCATCGCAGGATAGTGGGGTTACAACCGCACGTTTTTCCTGCCAGATTTCTGCACACCATTAGGGCGCGTTTGGCTTTACCTACCACTGCCTCAGCGTGTCTATTCCATAGGAGTTTGCTATCTAGTGTGATACCCAGATACCTTATCTCCTGTTGGTATTCTACTGCCTTCCCATCTATGAGTATGGGATGTAGGCAGTTTAGTTTTCTTCTTCTAGTAAATGGTATCACCGTGGTTTTGCTCGGGTTGAGTCTCAATCCCACTGTTTGACACCATTTACTAGATACTTTGAGGCCTCTCTGAACAATTTCACAGAGCGTTCCCTCAAATTTTCCTCTGGCCATTATGACTATGTCATCGGCGTAACCTTGACATTTGATGTCTAGGTCGTTTAGCCTAACCAGTAGTTCATCAACTACCAGGATCCACATTAGCGGTGATAGTACACCTCCCTGTGGGCACCCGCGAGTTGTGGGGATCTTAATGGTGTCTTTTCCCACTTGTGTCTCCGCAGTTCTAGTTCTCAGCATTTCTCCCATCCACTTTGAGATAGTGCTGTCGATATTCCTTCTTTCGAGGGCCGCCCTGACAGCCTCGTGTGAGGTGTTATCAAAAGCTCCCTCTATATCCAAGAAGGCACATATCGCTACTTCCTTTATCTCTAGTGCTGCTTCTATTTCGTTTGTCAGCTGATACAGGGCGGTTTCTGTGGATTTCCCTGCTCTGTAAGCATGCTGACTCCTGTTTAGTGGTGTACCTACCAGCACTATAGTCCTAAGGTAATTATCAATCACCTTCTCCATTGTCTTTAACATAAAAGATGTTAGACTAATGGGTCTAAATGACTTCGGTTGAGTGGTGTCTTTCTTCCCCACCTTCGGTATAAATACCACCTTAGCCCTTCTCCATAGCTCCGGTACATATCCGAGCGCTAAGCTACTTCTAAAGATATTTAGAAGATACGGCATTAGTTCTCTCTCTCCCTTTTGTAGGAAGGCAGGAACTAGTCCGTCTACACCTGGGGCCTTAAAAGGCTGGAAAGTGCCGATAGCCCATCTGATTCGGTTTTCCGTACAGATGGAAGCTGCCCTCTTCCAGTCGGCCCGACTTGGTTTCCATGGTTGCATCAAGCCCTCGGTCTCCCTGTATCCTCTACATCCCGGAAAATGGGTTTCTAGTAGGAGGAGAGCTCTTTGCTCTTCATCCTCCGTAAAGATCCCACCGGTTTCTTCAGAGTAGTTGTCATTTCCACTCTATCCTTCGCTAGTGCTTTGTGCAGTCTAGCTGCCACCCGCGTGGATGTTTTCACAGAAGGTCCTAAAGTTTTTCCTTTTTGACCTTCTGATTTCTTTGTTGTAGGTGGTAAGCACCTCAGAGTATTCTAGCCAATTTCCGTATTGCTTGGCTTTGTTGAAAAGCCTACTTACTTTTGCTCTTAATGTAGACATATTTTTGTTCCACCATTTTTCGTCCTTATGCTCCTTCACGGTTTTTACCGGGCAGCTGGATTCAAATGCCGTGGTGATTGCTACATTTATTTCTCCTACAGCCTGCTCCAGCACGGTGTAGTGTTTGATACTACCCCGCACTGTCACCTGCTCTAGGTTTTCTTTTAGTTGGGAACTAAACATAGGCCACACAGTTTGTCTGGGGTTTCGAATGGGGGTGTTTTCCTCACTCGCTCCTTCCAGCTCAAACTCTATGATCCTATGATCTGACATTGAGGGCTCACTTGAAACCCTCCACTTTTTAATTAGTTTACTTACGTTAGCGCTACCTACCGTAATATCCAGTACCTCATTTCTGACTTTAGTGACAAATGTTGGTGTGTTCCCAACGTTGTACACAATTAAGTTATCTTTAATGAGGTATTCTAAAAGGTACTCACCCCTCTTATTAGTGTCCGTGCTGCCCCACATCTCATTGTGTGCGTTCGCGTCACATCCCAGGATGAGTGGCAGCCTTCTCCTAATACAGTGTTCCACCAGCTTTTGTACTTCAATGGGTGGTATGCTGTTACCATCGCCAGGGAAGTATGCTGATGCGATCACTACTTCGCGGTGGAGACCCTCGATCTTGATGAGGGCCTGAATCGGTACTAAATCCCGCGTTAAAAATTCTGAAAGACATAAGTAATTTATGCCATTTCTTACCATAATGCAGGTTCTAGGGGAGACCTCACGGCTGTCCCATACCAACTTACATTCCCTGTTGCTAAGGCCTCTGATCTTACCTCCGTAGGTCCAGGGTTCTTGAAGCAGCGCTAGCCCTAGGTGCTGCTTGGTGAACATCCTAGCCATCACAGCTGAAGCTGCTTTGGCATGATGGATGTTCACTTGGGCTATTTTGGTGCGCCTGCTGGTCATTCTTGTTTTGGGACAGGAGGCGGCAAGTCCTCCTCTGTCCCTACAAGAACATCTACCTCTGCCTCTGTAGACATGGCTGGACTGCTCAAGTCTACGAGTGTGAGGTCAAGGTCTTCTTCCCGGGAATCCGGGCTGGCTTCCTTGTTCTCTGTGTCGGTTAGGTCCCGTACACATGGATTATTTTTACTTTTGGAATTCATATAAATCCCACGAGTCGCAAGGGAACTAAAGGTCCACCACATCAGAGCCCCGCTTGATAGTGGTAAGGCTGGATACCCTCTGAGGTCGCCAGGTATCAGAGGGGCTCCGTAAGCGATGGCCGGTTGCCCTTGGCCATCAACCAGTCCCTTTGGCACGGGTCGCATGACACTTTGGGATTAAGGGTTTGGAAGTTCTTGGTTGTTCGCCCTCCGCCGAACGCCCCGACCGGAGTTGTTCCCGTCGTGACGTCCAACGGTATGTTGCGAAACTAAGCCCTCACACCGCGACAAGGTGACTTCCACGTGAGGGAAGGTGACCGGTAACACCGTTACTCCCTCCAAGCCCGCGACTAAGCAAGAGGAGACAAAGCCCAAGGTAGGTAAGAAGAAGACGAGATGGGCACATCCCTTGCCACCCCTAGGTAGTCCAGGCGGACTCGACGACCCACTGAGAAAGGGCCTCAGTGGAGCCGGGGTGAGATGGTATCTGCGCTTCTTAGCAGACGGGCTACAACCCGAAGAAGCTAAGAAGAGAGCAGTACAGAAAAAGGTGGGAACTACACCACAAACACCAGGAGCTGCCAAAAGAGGGGCTGATTCTATCACGCCCCAAGACAAGGCAGCTAAGAGACAGAAGGGGAACATCCAAACTGGGGCAATGTGAGTGGTCAGCTACCCCAGCTGCCCTCCCAAGATTTCTGGGCCGTGCACCAGCTACGGCACCACCGTCAAGGTGGTGACGGTTGGTGTGATGTCCAGAGACTACCCAAGGAATCCCCTGAGTAAGAAGGACATGCCTGCTCTTGAGCAAGCAATTATGGAGGAGACAGTCGTAGACTGGTCTCATGAGATACAGTTTGAAGCAATACACTTCAAACCAGGACTAGTCATTGTCGACTGTGCAAATGAACAGACGGCAAAATGGCTGATGACAAGAGCGCCTATCCTAAGACATTGGGAAGGGGGGGCTCTGGTGGCGAAATTGCGTGATGATATCCCTAAGCCACACGTCATCACCATGTTCCTACCTAGGAGCGAGGACCAAACCCCGGAGGCCTCCATCAACTACCTCAAAGGACTTAACATTTCCGAATGGAAGGTCCTTGGGTGCCGGGTGGAAAATGGGGGTCAACTCCTAACGGTGGGAATTGACGAAGAGTCCGCTGGAGCTATAGCGGAGGCCAACCATGGCCTCTACTATAGGTTCGGGCAGATCAAAGTCCATGGGCGGAAGAACGACGCCACACAAAAAGCGGATGGAGAGGTAGTGGCAGCCACAGCGGCCCCTCCCTCGGAAGTTACGACTGCAACAACGGCCACTTCCGGGGTGGAAGGAATAGCGGTGGCGGCAACTCCCTCAGCTGAACCTTTAATGGCCAAAGCCGTGAACGAGGAAGTCAGGCCGGATTACCGGGAAGACGACCTCGACCTCACACTCGTAGACATGAGCAGTCCAGTTATGTCTATGGAGGAAGAGGTAGATGTTGTTCTGGTGGAGACAGCGGAGGACTTGCCGCCTCCTGTCACAAACCAAGAATGACCAGCAGGCGCACCAAAGTAGCCCAGGTGAACATCCACCATGCCAGGGCAGCCTCGGCTGTGATGGCTAGGATGTTCACCAAACAACACCTAGGGCTAGCGCTACTGCAAGAACCCTGGACCTACGGAGGTAACATCAGAGGCCTCAGCAACAGGGAATGTATGTTGGTAAGAGACAGCCGTGAGGCCTCCCCTAGAACTTGCATTATGGTAAGGAAGGACATTAATTACTTATGTTTTTCAGAATTCGTAACGCGGTAACGTGGGTCCTCATCAAGACCGAGGGCCTCCACCGCGAAGTAGTGATCGCATCAGCATACTTCCCTGGCGATGGTAATAACATACCACCCATGGAGGTACAAAGGCTGGTCGAGCACTGTATTAGGAGAAGGCTGCCACTCATCTTGGGATGTGACGCGAACGCCCACAACGAGATGTGGGGCAGCACGGACACTAATAAGAGAGGTGAGTACCTTTTAGAATACCTCATTAAAGAGAACTTAATTGTGTATAACACATCGGGAACACACCAACTTTTGTTACTAAGGCCAGAAATGAGGTACTGGATATTACGGTAGGTAGCGCTAACGTAAGTAAACTGATTAAAAAGTGGAGGGTTTCAAGTGAACCCTCAATGTCAGATCATAGGATCATAGAGTTTGAGCTGGAAGGAGCGAATGAGGAAAGCACCCCCATTCGAAACCCCAGACAAACTGTGTGGCCTATGTTTAGTTCGTAACTAAAAGAAAACCTAGAGCAGGTGACAGTGCGGGGTAGTATCAAACACTACACCGTGTGCATTTGAATCCAGCTGCCCGGTAAAAACCGTGAAGGAGCATAAGGACGAAAAATGGCGGAACAAAAATTTGTCTACATTAAGAGCAAAAGTACGTAGGCTTTTCAACAAAGCCAAGCAATACGGAAATTGGCTAGAATACTCCGAGGTGCTTACCACCTACAACAAAGAGATTAGAACGGCAAAAAGGGAAAACTTTAGGACCTTCTGTGAAAACATAGAATCCACGCCGGTGGCAGCTAGACTGCACAAAGCACTAGCGAAGGATAGAGTGGAAATGACAACCACTCTCAAGAGACCGGATGGGACCTTCACGGAGGATGAAGAGCAAAGAACTCTCCTCCTACTAGAAACCCATTTTCCGGGATGTAGAGGATACAAGGAGACCGAGGGCTTGATGCAACCACGGAAACCAAGTCGGGCCGACTGGAGGAGGGCAGCGTCCATCTGTACGGAAAACCGAATCAGATGGACTATCGGCACTTTCCAGCCTATTAAGGCCCCAGGTGTGGACGGACTAGTTCCTGCCTTCCTACAAAAGGGAGAGAGAGAACTAATGCCGTATCTTCTAAATATTTTTAGAAGTAGTTTAGCGCTCGGATATATACCGGAGCTATGGAGAAGGGCTAAGTTGGTATTTATACCGAAGGTGGGAAAGAAAGACACCACTCAACCGAAGTCATTTAGATCCATTAGTCTAACATCTTTTATGTTAAAGACAATGGAGAAGGTGATTGATAATTACCTTAGGACTACAGTGCTGGTAGGTACACCACTACACAAGAGTCAGCATGCTTACAGAGCAGGGAAATCCACAGAAACCGCCCTGTATCAGCTGACAAACGAAATAGAAGCAGCACTAGAGACAAAGGAAGTAGCAATATGTGCCTTCTTGGATATAGAGGGAGCTTTTGACAACACCTCACACGAGGCTGTCCAGGCAGACCTCGAAAGAAGGAATATCGACAGCACTATCTCAAAGTGGATGGGAGAAATGCTGAGAACTAGAATGGCGGAGACACAAGTGGGAAGAGATACCATTAAGATCTCCACAACTCGAGGGTGCCCACAGGGAGGTGTACTATCGCCGCTAATGTGGATCCTGGTAGTTGATGAACTACAGGTTAGGCTAAACAACCTAGACATCAAATGTCAAGGTTACGTCGATGACATAGTCATAATGGCCAGAGGAAAATTTGAGGGAACGCTCTGTGAAATTGTTCAGAGAGGCCTCAAAGTAACTAGTAGATGGTCTCAAACAGTGGGACTGAGACTCAACCCGAGCAAAACCACGGAGATACCACTTACTAGAAGGAGAAAACTAAACTGCCTACATCCCATACTCATAGATGGGAAGGCAGTAGAATACCAACTGGATATAAGGTATCTGGGTATCACACTAGATAGCAAACTCCTATGGAATAGACACGCTGAGGCAGTGGTAGGTAAAGCCAAACGCGCCCTAATGGTGTGCAGAAATCTGGCAGGAAAAACGTGGGGTTGTAACCCCACTATCCTGCGATGGATGTACACCATGATAATGAGACCTGCAATCACTTATGGGGCAGTTGCGTGGGGAAGTAGAATCAAGCTTTCCTCTATGAGGAAACAACTTGAGAAGATTCAAAGACTGGCTTGTGTCTGCATCACGGGGGCGTTGGCGTCGTGTCCGACAGCAGCATTGGAGCTGCTGCTGGATCTGACTCCGCTGCACCTTGTGGTGGAAAGCGCCGCCAGATCGGCGATCGTAAGGTTCAGCAAGGAAGGAACGGGCAGAGGTAAAATAATCGGGAGCAGAGACCGAAACAGCCTCGCTGCCAAGATCCCCTGGCTGGAAGTACCAAAAGACGAGATGGTGTGCAAATACCACTTCGATAAAAACTACACAGCAATGTGTAGTAGTAAAGCCGATTGGAGCGACGAATGCTCAGCATACCACATAGAGCAAAATGCCATCAAGTGGTATACAGATGGTTCGAAGACAAAGGAAGACACTGGTGCAGGAGTGTTTGGACCTCGTACCAGATACTTCGAATCCATGGGAACATCCCCAAGTATCTTCCAAGCAGAGATACACGCAATCGAAAGATGTGCTCAGTTTAACCTCGACAGGAACTATCGCAAAAAACGAATTGCTATCCTGTCAGACAGCCAAGCAGCCATTAGCTCATACACCATCAGATCCAAACTGGTATGGGACTGTGTGGGGAAGCTGAACAAACTTGGCAGGGATAATAAAGTAACGCTATACTGGGTACCAGGACCCACTGCTATAGACGGAAACGAAGAAGCCGATCACCTAGCAAACAAGGGATCCAGTAGCTCCTTTATAGGTCCGGAACCCTTTTGCGGTATGAGTGTGAACACCATCCACAAAAGTTTAGATGAAGAAACAAGAGGAAAATGGATGAAAACCTTGAAAGAACTTCCAGGGCTAAGGCAATCCAAAGTGATGCTGGGATATTTTAAGCAGAAGAGAACAAAAGCTTGCCTGAAACTAAGCAGGAACAAGCTCAGAATTCTGACAGGAGCCCTGACGGGACACTGCAGACTTAGGAAACATCTCAAGGCCCTAGGCCTAGAGGAGGACGATGGAGATAAGGAGGTGGCTCAGCAGAGGAAACCCCCATACATCTGTTCAAAGACTGCGGAGCATTACACCGCAAGAGACAGATGTACCTTGGGACTCACTGCTTGAACACAGAGGAGCTGCAGGCCTTGAATCCCACCCAGATCCTGAAATTCGTAAAGGAATCAGGATTAGAGGAGGCGCTCTAAATGGGTAAGTACACCAACACTTGGAGGAGGAGTGTGGGGTACAATAGATCTATAAAGGTCGCAGTACAAGTCGTCACCACCATATCTACAATCTATAATGTATTTACATATAAATCCATGTAAATACATATTTTTAGAATTGGTGAAACCATCCTACGTTATAGATAATCATACAACTTAAACGGAATACAGCCTTAATATATAAATATATTCAGCTTTCCGGAGCTCTATAACAATTGGACACAATAATCGGACAATTATTATAGAGCTCCGGAAAAACTGAATATATTTGCATATTTTTAATTCAAATTATTTTTAATACCCCCCCCCCCCCCCCTGGCTACGCCCTTGGTAGAGCTTATGCCCGGATTTGAGCTTGGTGTTACCGTCGCCTCTTTTCCTTGTCTCACTTATGCCAATCACGTCCCATTTGATTTTTTTCAGTTCAGCTTCCAGTTCTGTCGCCATTGATCTATTGTTGTAATCTATCTCTATATATCGTAATGTATCTCTTCCAGTTATTCTTCGCACCCTCTGCCGTTCCATTCTGGCATCTGAGGGAGACCTGCTTGTTAGACAGGCCCCTACACTCTATTCAGCATGCCTATCAACCAGGAAAATCATGTGAATCTGCTCTACACCAATTACTGGTTAGAATAGATAACACACTAGAAAACTTGGTGCCTTCCTTGATATCGAAGGTGCGTTTGACAACACCTCCTTCGACAGTATAGCCAATGCAGCCCGCAGTCAAGGTGCAAATAAAACATCAATCAGATGGATTATGTCCATGCTACAGGGTAGAAATGTTGAGGCTACAGTAGCGGGTGACACACGCTGTCATCAAAGGGTGTCCTCAGGGTGGGGTTCTATCTCCACTCCTTTGGGACATGGTGTTGATAGCCTGCTTGTGTCACTAAATAATAAAGGATTTTACACCCATGGCTCTGCGGATGACATAGTCATCCTCAGCAGGGGTAAATTTCCCTCTATAATAGCAGCGCTTATGCAAGAAGCACTGAACGAGGTGGAGAGTTGGTGCAGGGGAGTCGACCTTCGGGTCAATCCCCAAAAATCCACTCTAGTACCATTCACTAGAATGAGAAAAACGGATGGGCTAAAGCCCCCAATTTTCTATAACGAACATCTAAAGGTGAGTGATGAAGTCAAGTATCTAGGTGTAATCCTGGATGCCAAACTGACTTGGAATCAACACCTAAAGTAAGTGTAAGTGTAAAATGGCACTGACGATGACCAAAAGAACACTTGGAAAATCATGGGGACTGAAACCAAGCATAGTATACTGGCTATACACTATGGTAGTTCCCATTCTGGCATATGGCTCCACAGTAAGGTGGACCAAAGTGAAGCAAAACAAGCCATCAGAGAACTCTCCTATGTTCAAAGACTGGCCTGTTTAGCAATTACGAGAGCGATGAAAACCGCCCCAACTGCAGCTCTGGAGGTGCTCCTAGGCTTTTTTCCCCTGGATATCTTTATCATGGGCGAGGCAAGGATGGGAGCTTTCAGATGCATATGCAATGGCACATGGGAATCTCTGGCGAGGTCAGGACACACCATGATAACGAATGTCATATCAGAATCGTACCTCAATATAGAGGAGGATTGGATGCCCAAAAGGCTGTTATTGATCTACCCCGGGCGGGTTCATTTAATTTAAGGGAAGGGAGGGGGGTTGGCATTTAAAACACCACGCTTGCCCAGCGGGTTGATGAGTTTATATTTCAGCCGCCCCTCTGGGGAACAGACGCTGTTTATAGCCGCCCATTTTGGGTCAGACGCTATTGTGCTAGTTTTGGTCCGCCCCGGGTATTTCATTTCCCCGGTACCACCTATATCTAGGAAGCTTTCCCCTATCCGCCACCTGGGGAGGCGCCCGATGGGGGACTAGCAACCCCGCACGAGACAAATTATAATATTTGTAAATAAATATTACATTTTCTTGTCATAATTTGTGTGGAAAACAAAATAATTTGAATAAAAAATATGTATTTACATATAATTAGTAATTATTAGGGCACGAATTTATATGTAAATACATATTTCTTTATTCAAATAATTTTCGATCTTATTTTGTTTTCCACACAAATTATGACATTTGGAAGGAGAAACTAATCTTTATTTCCAAATATCATAATTTGTGTAGAAAACAACATAAAAACAGAAAATAATTTGAATTAAAAATATGTAGTAATTATCGATTCAAATAAAAGTTCTTCATCCATAAATTTGTGCAAATTTTAGTTTTACAAATAAAGAGATGAGACGTTTAAGTTTGTTATGGACGAGGTAGATTGGATTGTTGTTGTAAGAAATATTATTTATAATTTTACAATATATTTAGTTAGAAAATATTATAAATATTTTATTATGAATGAGAAAAATGAAATAGTTTTGTTTACAAATCGGTTATTTATTGGCAAAAGTCAAAAATAATTGTATCCTTCAAAAAAAAATCACAAGTCATTTAAATAAAATATTTTTAATCCTGGAATATAACTGTGGAAGAGAGATATATTTATTAATATAATATATGTAAAAAACAACTGAACATTGTAATTTAAGAAGACTACTTCTTCTTCTGGGCCTTTTCGGCGGCTTTTGTGACTTTTCCGGCAGAAGGATCTTTGAAGTTGACAGCCTTGATAACTCCTACAGCGACGGTTTGCCTCATGTCACGCACGGCGAAACGTCCAAGAGGAGGGAATTCCTGGAAGGATTCGACGCACATTGGCTTAGATGGAACCAAAACTACGATGGCGGCATCACCGGATTTGATAGCTTTGGGATTATCTTCAGTTGACTTGCCAGTACGACGGTCGACCTTTTGCTTGATTTCGGCGAACTTGCAAGCAATGTGCGCAGTGTGACAATCGAGAACTGGAGTGTAACCATTGGAGATTTGGCCTGGATGGTTCAATACGATGACTTGAGCGGTGAAATCGGCGGCTCCCTTCGGTGGGCTGCTCTTGGTGTCACCAGCGACGTAACCACGACGCAATTCCTTGACGGATACGTTCTTTACGTTGAAACCAACGTTGTCTCCGGGAACGGCTTCTTGGAGTGCTTCGTGGTGCATTTCAACGGACTTTACTTCAGTCGTCAAATTGGCTGGGGCGAATACAACGACCATACCTGGTTTCAAAATACCAGTCTCAACACGACCAACTGGTACTGTTCCAATACCACCAATTTTGTAGACATCCTAAAAGACAAAACAACCATCAAAACAAAATCCCAACAACCATTTCAATTAAAATCACTTTAGTTCGTTCAGAAAAGATTAAGCCATTAAATCAACATTTGATTATTTAGAGAAAGTTTTATCATCATATCTTCATATAAATTAATTATGAAATTATTATTTTTATTTACCTGGAGTGGAAGACGGAGTGGTTTTTCAGTTGGACGAGATGGTGGGAGGATGGCATCCAAAGCTTCAATAAGACACTTGCCATCAGCTTTGCCTTCTTTGCGCTCAATAGCCCATCCCTTGAACCATGGCATCTTGGTGGATGGTTCCAACATGTTGTCTCCGTGCCATCCGGAGATTGGGACGAAGGCTACGGCAGCAGGATTGTAACCAATTTTCTTGATGTAAGAAGACACTTCTTTCTTGATTTCCTCGAAACGAGCTTCACTGTATGGTGGCTCGGTGGAGTCCATCTTGTTGACACCAACGATGAGTTGTTTCACTCCGAGTGTGAAAGCGAGGAGGGCATGTTCACGGGTCTGTCCGTTCTTGGAGATACCAGCTTCGAATTCACCAGTGCCGGCAGCCACAATCAAGACGGCGCAATCAGCTTGGGATGTTCCGGTGATCATGTTCTTGATAAAATCTCTGTGTCCGGGAGCATCGATGATTGTGACATAGTATTTGGCCGTCTCGAACTTCCACAAGGCAATGTCAATGGTGATACCACGTTCACGTTCAGCCTTCAATTTGTCCAATACCCAGGCGTATTTGAAGGAACCTTTACCCATTTCTTGGGCTTCTTTTTCGAACTTTTCGATGGTACGTTTGTCGATACCACCGCATTTGTAGATCAAATGTCCAGTTGTGGTGGACTTTCCAGAGTCGACGTGACCAATGACGACGATGTTAATATGAATCTTTTCCTTACCCATTGTTCTAGCTAAACACAAAGAAAAATCGAATATAATTTGCCGGTTTTTTCTTAAAAATTCTTAGCCGATTCAATTTCCATGAATTCAATTTGAAAAAACTAATAAAATCAAAGGAAACCGCAACGTTCAACATATGGCAAAGATGGCGGCTCTCGAGCTTGTACACGTGGTGCAATTCATGTTTTCCATTAAAACTCGAATTGTCCGCGAATATAAACTGTTCACAATATTTAATCCGATAATAAACTATGAATACTTACAGTTTTAATATGAATAAATGCAAAAAGTCCGGTGAAAACCGAAACAATTCCAAAACCGTTTGGATAACGAAATCAAGACAACCGCACCGGGCGAAGAGCTCGACAGAAAGGAAGAGTTACGAACCACTCGGTAACATATCCCCTTCGCACAGCTACGTCACATCCGGGCAAGCGCAACAAGTGTTTACTCTACCGGAATACAAAGTAGGGATTTCATTCAAAATATACCGCGAAAAAAATAAACTTTATATCAACAATCAATTTAAAATTAAAAAAATTAAAAATAATTACAATTTTTTTTTTGTTTATATTAGAAGTTGTTTTTGGAAAGGAATTCTTGATATTTTAAGTGTAAAATTAAAAATTAAATTTAACTTTTCAAGAAAAATGTATGCAACCTTTCATAAAATTAACATTTCTAGAGCACTTATATGGTCTGCAGGAGTTTGGAATTTTCGTTCCGTTATTTAAAGGCCCTTAAACTTTCAACGTTCATTAACTTTCCTTTCGCTTTATTTATTTGTTTCGTTAATATATAAAAACATAAATTACAAAATATTTCGATATGTTAGGGCACGGGCGTAGGGCAGGGTTTTCTTTCGGGGGGGTTTCGAAAATATTTCGTGGGGGTTTTGCAGAAATGGAGAAATTTACTTTCTAAAACTGACACACAAGGGTTCCTAACACGGGCGTAGACAGGGTTTAGTCTCTGGGGGGTTTTAGAAAATATTTCTGTGGGGGGTTTGCAGAAACGCGACAATTTCCTTTCTAAAACCGACACACAAGAATTCATAAACTCCGCATCTACCATGTTCTCTTGAAGATAGTCGTTTCTACTCGTCCCTCCCTGATTTCAATATAATATTTATATTATATTAGGTGATGACCCTCCACTGAATAAATAAATAAAATAAAAAAAATAAATAAAAAAATATTTTGCATATATTTTGGGTTGAACCCACAAACCCCCCCTGGCTATGCCTATGCTGCATAGCTATTTTCACCTGATTTTTCAATAACTTTCGACTCGTAATGATCAAAGGTACAGGTACTGGGTATACAGCATCTTGATAATCCGGATTTTTTTTGATAATACGGCGGTTGTCTGATCCCATATGTGTCGGATTATAAAGATTATTGGGTAATTTGTGGAAAAGAATTTCGGTTAAATGGCCTCAGGTCGTCTGGCACATACGCACTTTTTTGTCGAAATTTTCTATAACCGTTTTGCATACAAGTGGATGAATTTTGCTGCTGCAGCGCTCAATTTCCTCTTTCAAGGCTTGTGAGGTCGTGGACTTGTTGGCATAAACCTTAGACTTTCAAAAACTCCAAAGAAAAAATTCAACGGCGATGACGATTTAAATCGCATGATCGCATGCCCATTTTGATCATCAAAAAGCAAGAAATGACTTATGCAATCAGACCCGGACCCAGGGCCCATAGGCACTTGACATTTGATAAAGAGTTCGGTATCGTTTCCTTTTACTTGGTCGAACTGGACTTCACTCTTAAGTTTCCTCTGCATGTTATATCGCGTAGCCAGGGTTTAGTTTTGGGGGGGGGTTACAAAATATTTCGGGGGCTATGTTTTGCAGAAATGCACCAATTTACTCTCTAAAACTGATGCCTTTCTAATGGATGCCATCACAGCACCCTGATACAAGGCTTCATATATCCAAATTTCTATAGGACTGTTTCTTATCTATCTTTTATATTAGTCTAATCCTTTTTGCACAACTCTTCGAAGATAAGAGACGCGGAACAAATTTTGAAAATATAGAAGCGTTAGGCCTGTAATTAAAGATGAAGTGATTGATATATGCACTGAAGAACAGAGAAGCCTCAGGTCCAGACCAACTGCCAAGGGAAATTGCTCTTAAACTGATAGAACAGGACCAGATTCATATTTTGGTAGAATTAATCAATACCATAAACAGAACAGGAATGATACTAAAAGAATGGCTGCTATCAACCTTTATAACTTTCCCAAAAAAGGGCCAAGCATTGCTCCGACTACCGGAGGAAAAACTTAATGGGCTCACACATCAAATGATGGTGATACACGGGCGTAGCCAGGGTTTAGTTTCGCGGGGTGGTTTAGAAAATATTTCGGGGGGTTTTGCAGAAATGCGCCAATTTCCTTGCTAAAACTGACACACTAGGGTTTGAAGCACCTTCATCCCCCTGGCTACACCCATAGTTCCTAAACTCCACATCTAGACAGGGTTTAGTTTCTGGGGGTTTTAGAAATTATTTCTGGGGGGGTTTTGCAGAAATGCGCCAATTTCCTTTCTAAAACTGACACACAAGGGCTCATAAACTCCACATCTACCATGCTCTCTTGAAGATAGTCGTTTCTACTCGTCCCTCTTGATTTCAATATAATATTTATATTATATTTTGCATATATTTGGGATTGAACCCCCAACCCCCCCCCTGGCTATGCCTATGATGCATAGCTATTTTCACCTGATTTTTCAATAACTTTCGATTCGTAATGATCAAAGGTACAGGTACTGGGTATACAGTATCTTGATAATCCGGATTTTTTTTGATAATACGGCGGTTGTCTGATCCCATATGTGTCGGATTATAAAGATTATTGGGTAATTTGTGGAAAAGAATTTCGGTTAAATGGACTCAGGTCGTCTGGCACATACGCACTCTTCTGTCGAAATTTTCCATAACCGTTTTGCATACAAGTGGCTGAATTTTGCTGATGCAGCGCTCAATTCCCTCCTTCAAGGCTTGTGAGGTCGTGGACTTGTTGGCATAAACCTTAGACTTTTAAAAACTCCAAAGAAAAAATTCAACGGCGATGACGATTTAAATCGCATGATCGCATGTCCATTTTGATCATCAAAAAGCAAGAAATGACTTATGCAATCAGACCCGGACCCAGGGCCCATAGGCACTTGACATTCGGTCGTGAGTTCGGTCTCTTTCCATTTACTTCGTCGAACTGGACTTTACTCTTAAGTTTCCTCTGCATGTTATATCGCGTAGCCAGGGTTTAGTTTTGGGGGGGGGGTTACAAAATATTTCGGGGGGCTATGTTTTGCAGAAATGCACCAATTTACTCTCTAAAACTGATGCCTTTCTAATGGATGCCATCACAGCACCCTGATACTAGGCTTCATATATCCAAATTTCTATAGGACTGTTTCTTATCTATCTTTTATATTAGTCTAATCCTTTTTGCACAACTCTTCGAAGATAAGAGACGCGGAACAAATCTTGAAAATATAGAAGCGTTAGGCCTGTAATTAAAGATGAAGTGATTGATATATGCACTGAAGAACAGAGAAGCCTCAGGTCCAGTCCAACTGCCAATGGAAATTGCTCTTAAACTGATAGAACAGGACGAGATTCATATTTTGGTAGAATTAATCAATTCCATAAACAGAACATGAATGATATTAAAAGAATGGCTGCTATCAACCTTTATAACTTTCCCAAAAAAGGGCCAAGCATTGCTCCGACTACCGGAGGAAAAACTTAATGGGCTCACACATCAAATGATGGTGATACACGGGCGTAGCCAGGGTTTAGTTTCGCGGGGTGGTTTAGAAAATATTTCGGGGGGTTTTGCAGAAATGCGCCAATTTCCTTTCTAAAACTGACACACTAGGGTTCATAAACTCCACATCTACCATGCGCTCTTGAAGATAGTCGTCTCTACTCGTCCCTCGTGATTTCAATATAATATTTATGTTATATTTTGCTTATTTGGGGGGGGGGGGGGGGTGGGTACGGAGGCGTGGGATGTTGAAGCACCTTCACCCCCCTGGCTACGCCCATAGTTCCTAAACTCCACATCTAGACAGGGTTTAGCTTCTGGGGGGTTTTACAAAATATTTCTGGGGTGGTTTTGCAGAAATGCGCCAATTTCCTTTCTAGAACTGACACACAAGGGTTCATAAACTCCACATCTACCATGCTCTCTTGAAGACAGTCGTATCTACTCGTCCCTCCTGATTTCAATATAATATTTATGTTATATTTTGCTTATTTCGGGGTGGGGGGGGGGAGGGGGGTTTTGAAGCACCTTCACCCCCTGGCTACATCCATAGTTCCTAAACTCCACATCTAGACAGGGTTTAGTTTCACGGGGGTTTTAGAATTTTTTTCTGGGGGGTTTTGCAGAAATGCGCCAATTTCCTTTCTAAAACTGACACACAAAGGTTCATAAACCCCATATCTACCATGCTCTCTTGAAGATAGTCGTCTCTACTCGTCCCTCCTGATTTCAATATAATATTTATGTTATATTTTGCTTATTTCGGGGGGGGGGGGGGTCTGGTTGAAGCACCTTCATCCCCCTGGTTACACCCATAGTTCCTAAACTCCACATCTAGACAGGGTTTAGTTTCTGGGGGGTTTTACAAAATATTTCTGGGGGGGTTTTGCAGAAACGCGACAATTTCCTTTCTAAAACTGACATACAAAGGTTCATAAACTCCACATCTACCATGCTCTCTTGAAGATAGTCGTCTCTACTCGTCCCTCAGTAGGGAAAGATGTCAGGTTCTAGGCCCGCCTCCCACCTCCGACCTTGACCTCGACCCCCACCACTACCTTCACCCCTGGACCCAACCCTCAGACCTCGCCCCCCAACCCCCGATTCCAACCCCCAGACCCAGCCCCAACCCCCAACTTCAGGGGGGGGGGGCAACTTCACGCAGCCCCCTCTTTTTCAGGAAAAAGAGTTCTGATGTAATATTCCAGTTCTTTATATAGAGTTCTAGAGTTCTCAATCAATAATGCATATAGTTCTACTTTTTTTTTTCAAAATTTTGTAATTTTTGAAAAATTTTAAAAAATCTGATAACGGTTTTCGATTGTACTAAAGCAGATAAACAAAAAATGGTTATTAGATATTTTTGTAAAATCAATATTTAAATTTATTTATAAAAAACTTTCGACGAAGATATAAAAAATAAAAAATACAAGAGTTCTGATAACAGTTCTGAGTAGCCCCCGAAGAGTTCTAAACAAATAAGCAATATACTTTCTTTGTCAAACCAATATTAAAGAAGTTATACGCAAAAACGAGGCGCTAAATTTTTTGAAAATTACAGAATTCGAAAAAAAAATTTTTTCCATGAGTTCTGTTCAGAGTTCTGGGTAGCCCCTCGAGAGTTCTGAACAAATCTCTTTTATAATTGCCACGTCCGACCAATATTAAAGAAGTTATAAACAAAATATGGGGCGCTAAGTTTTTTGAACATTAAAAAATTGAAAAAAAATATTCATGAGTTTTGATAAGAGTTCTGAGTAGCCCTCGGAGAGTTCTGAACAAATAACCAATACAATTTCTTTGTCAAACCAATATTAAAGAAGTTATTAACAAAAACGAGGCGCTAAATTTTTTCAAAATTACAGAATTCGAAAAAAAAAATTCCATGAGTTCTATTAAGAGTTCTGGGTAGCGCTTCGAGAGTTCTGAACAAATCTCTTTTATAATTACCATGTCCGACCAATATCAAAGATGTTATAAGCAAAAACAAGACGCAAAATTATTGAAAATTACAGAATTCGAAACAATTTTTTTTTCCATGAGTTCTGCTCAGTGTTCTGTGTAGCCCCTCGAGAGTTCTGAACAAATCTCTTTTATAATCTCCATGTCCGACCAATATTAAAGAAGTTATAAGCAAAAACGGGGCGCAATTTTTTTGAAAATTACAGAATTCGAAAAAAAAAAATTTCCATGAGTTCTGTTCAGAGTTCTGGGTAGCCCCTCGAGAGTTCTGAACAAATCTCTTTTATAATTGCCACGTCCGACCAATATTAAAGAAGTTATAAACAAAATATGCGGCGCTGTTTTTTGAACATTAAAAAATTGAAAAAAAAAAATTCATGAGTTTTGATAAGAGTTCTGAGTAGCCCCCGGAGAGTTCTGAACAAATAACCAATACAATTTCTTTGTCAAACCAATATTAAAGAAGTTATTAACAAAAACGAGGCGCAAAATTTTTTGAAAATTACAGAATTCGAAAAAAAAATTCCATGAGTTCTATTAAGAGTTCTGGGTAGCGCCTCGAGAGTTCTGAACAAATCTCTTTTATAATTACCATGTCCGACCAATATTAAAGATGTTATAAGCAAAAACAAGACGCAAAATTATTGAAAATTACAGAATTCGAAACAATTTTTTTTCCATGAGTTCTGCTCAGAGTTCTGTGTAGCCCCTCGAGAGTTCTGAACAAATCTCTTTTATAATCTCCATGTCCGACCAATATTAAAGAAGTTATAAGCAAAAACGAGACGCAATTTTTTTGAAAATTACAGAATTCGAAAAAAAAAATTTTTCCATGAGTTCTGTTCAGAGTTCTGGGTAGCCCCTCGAGAGTTCTGAACAAATCTCTTTTATAATTACCATGTCCGACCAATATCAAAGAAGTTATAAGCAAAAACGAGACGCAAAATTATTTAAAATTACAGAATTCGAAACAATTTTTTTTCCATGAGTTCTGCTTAGAGTTCTGGGTAGCCCCTCGAGAGTTCTGAACAAATCCTTTTTATAATCTCCATGTCCGACCAATATTAAAGAAGTTATAAGCAAAAACAAGGCGCAAATTTTATGAAAATTACAGAATTCGAAATTTTTTTTCCATGAGTTCTGTTCAGAGTTCTGGGTAGCCCCTCGAGAGTTCTGAACAAATCTCTTTTATAATTACCATATCCGACCAATATCAAAGAAGTTATAAGCAAAAACGAGACGCAAAATTATTGAAAATTACAGAATTCGAAACAATTTTTTTTTCATGAATTCTGTTCAGAGTTCTGGGTAGCCCCTCGAGAGTTCTGAACAAATCTCTTTTATAATTACCATGTCCGACCAATATTAAAGAAGTTATAAGCAAAAACGAGGCGCAAAATTTTAAAAAATTACAGAATTCCAAAAAAGAAATGTTTTTCATGAGTTTTGATATGAGTTCTGAGTAGCCCCCAGAGAGTTCTGAACAAATAACCTATACAATTTCTGTGTCAAACCAATATTAAAGTAGTTATAAGCAAAAGCGAGGCGCAAATTTTTTTTAAATTTCAGAATTTTCAATTTTTTTTTTCAAAATTTGTTTTTTCCATGAGTTCTGTTAAGAGTTCTGGGTTGCCCCTCGAGAGTTCTGAACAAATCTCTTTTATAACTTCTTTTAAAAAATTTCGAATTCTGAAATTTTCAAAAAATTAGCTCCTCGCTTTTGCTTATAACTTCTTTAATATTGGTTTGACAAAGAAATTGTATTGGTTATTTGTTCAGAACTCTCCGGGGGCTACTCAGAACTCTTATCAATACTCATGAATTTTTAATTTTTTTATTTTTTAATGTTCAAAAAACTATATTTTGTTTATAACTTCTTTAATATTGGTCGGACGAGGTAATTATAAAAGAGATTTCTTCAGAACTCTCGAGGGGCTACCCAGAACTCTTAACAGAACTTACGTAATTTTTTTTTTTTTAATTCTGTAATTTTCAAAAATTTAGCACCTCGTTTTTGCTTATAACTTCTTTAATATTGGTTTGACAAAGAAATTGTATTGGTTATTTGTTCAGAACTCTTCGGGGGCTACTCAGAACTCTTATCAGAACTCTTGTATTTTTTTATTTTTTATCTTCGTCGAAAGTTTTTTATAAATAAATTTATAAATATTGATTTTACAACTATATGCATTATCGATTGAGAACTCTAGAAGCCTATATAAAGAACTGGAATATTACATCAGAACTCTTTTTCCTGAAAAAGAGGGGGCTGCGTGAAGTTGGCCCCCAAATTGTTTTTCTCGATTTCTGCCCGAAATTCCCCGGAAATATTGCAATTTTCAAGCAAGAACTCCAGAACTATTCGAAATCTTGCCAGAACTCTAAAAAAATTTAAATTTTTCAAAATTTCGGGGGCCAACTTCACACGACTAAATACCGGTATTTTCGGTATTGGGTAAAAAATATGCTGGCAAGATGCAAATCATGTTGAAGTATTATTACAGTTTTTGAAAGAATTACAAGCCGACTACATACACATTTAAAAACAGAACATAACATTAATTTATTGAAAAGAAGTGTTTCAATAAATTAATAAATTTCAATAAAGAAGTGTTTCATGCTAGGGCCTTTCAAAGACGCATCGGCGGCGGCGGCGGCCTTTCAAAGCTTTGAAAGATGCCGGCGGGCCTTTTGTAGCGCTTTAACTAGGCTACGTTCTCATTGGTCGTCTTCGTTCCACCAAGAATCCGAGACAAGTTTAAAGAGTACAAATTCTAATTCGCCTAAAAATTAATGATATTAATAAACTAATGATAATGAACCTCACATTGTTGTAGTGAAATTGTGCTTATTGTTAGTGTTTTAAATATTTAAACGTTTGGATATTTTTTAAATTGGTGAGATCCTTTTTCAGTTCCAGTTTCGCTATATTGCAATTAATATTATATTTTATTATATTATACTTTATTAATATTATACTTTATTATTCAAAATATTTATATTTGTAATGTATATGTTTTAGGATTTATTATTTATCCAAAATGAATGACTTCAAAGAGCATAAAAAATCTGCCGATAATATTTCGGCTTGGTTTTACTATTTGTATGATGATACAAATATGAGTCGTGTGAAGTTGGCCCCCGAAATTTTGAAAAATTTAATTTTTTTTAGTTCTGGCAAGATTTCGAATAGTTCAAGAGTTCTTGCTTGAAAATTGCAATAGTTCCGGGGAATTTCGGGCAGAAATCGATAAAAACAAATTGGGGGCCAACTTCACGCAGCCCCCTATTTTTCAGGAAAAAGAGTTCTGATGTAATATTCCAGTTCTTTATATAGAGTTCTAGAGTTCTCAATCGATAATGAATATAGTTCTACTTTTTTTTTTTTTTCAAAATTTTTTAATTTTTGAAAAATTAAAAAAAAATCTGATAACGGTTTTCGATTGTACTAAGGCAGATAAACAAAAAATGCTTATCAGACATTTTTGTAAAATCAATATTTATAAATTAATTTATAAAAAACTTTCGACGAAGATAAAAAATAAAAAAATACAAGAATTCTGATAAGAGTTCTGAGTAGCCCCCGGAGAGTTCTGAACAAATAACCAATACAATTTCTTTGTCAAACCAATATTAAAGAAGTTATAAGCAAAAGCGAGGCGCTAATTTTTTGAAAATTTCAGAATTCGAAATTTTTTAAAAGAAGTTATAAAAGAGATTTGTTCAGAACTCTCGAGGGGCAACCCAGAACTCTTAACAGAACTCATGAAATTTTTTTTTTTTCGAAGTCTGTAATTTTCAAAAATTTTGCGTCTCGTCTCGTTTTTGCTTATAACTTCTTTGATATTGGTCGGACATGGTAATTATAAAAGAGATTTGTTCAGAACTCTCGAGGGACTACCCAGAACTCTGAACAGAACTCATGGAATTTTTTTTTTTTCGAAGTCTGTAATTTTCAAAAATTTTGGAAATTTGTAGTTTTCAAAAATTTTGCGCCTCGTTTTTGCTTATAACATCTTTAATATTGGTTTGACAAAGAAATTGTATTGGTTATTTGCTTAGAACTCTTCGGGGGCTACTCAGAACTGTTAACAGAACTCTTGTATTTTTTTATTTTTTATCTTCGTCGAAAGTTTTTTATAAATAAATTTATAAATATTGATTTTACAAAAATGTCTAATAAGCATTTTTTGTTTATCTGCCTTAGTACAATCGAAAACCGTTATCAGATTTTTTTTTAATTTTTCAAAAATTACAAAATTTTGAAGAAAAAAAAGTAGAACTATATGCATTATCGATTGAGAACTCTAGAACTCTATATAAAGAACTGGAATATTACATAAGAACTCTTTTTCCTGAAAAAGAGGGGGCTGCGTGAAGTTGGCCCCCAAATTGTTTTTCTCGATTTCTGCCCGAAATTCCCCGGAACTATTTTCAAGCAAGAACTCTAGAACTATTCGAAATCTTTCTGAACAAATAACCAACTTCAGAAAGAGTTCTGAACAAATAACCAATACAATTTCTTTGTCAAACCAATATTAAAGAAGTTATAAGCAAAAACGAGGCGCAAAATTTTTTGAAAATTACAGAATTCGAAAAAAAATTTTTTTTCATGAGTTCTGTTAAGAGTTCTGGGTAGCCCATCGAGAGTTCTGAACAAATCTCTTTTATAATTTCCATGTCCAACCAATATTACAGAAGTTACAAGCAAAAACGAGGCCCAAAATTAAAAAAAATTACAGAATTCCAAAAAAAAAAAATGTTTTTCATGAGTTTTTGATATGAGTTCTGAGTAGCCCCCGGAGAGTTCTGAACAAATAACCCATACAATTTCTGTGTCAAACCAAAATTAAAGTAGTTATAAGCAAAAGCGAGGCGCTAATTTTTTTAAAAATTCAGAATTCGAAATTTTTTAAAAGTAGTTATAAAAGAGATTTGTTGACCAGAACTCTTAACAGAACTCATGGAAAAAACAAATTTTGAAAAAAAAATTAAAAATTCTGAAATTTTCAAAAAATTTGCGCCTCGCTTTTGCTTATAACTACTTTAATATTGGTTTGACACAGAAATTGTATAGGTTATTTGTTCAGAAGTCTCCGGGGGCTACTCAGAACTCATATCAAAACTCATGAAAAACATTTTTTTTTTGAATTCTGTAATTTTTTTTAATTTTGCGTCTCAAAAAAATTGTTTCGAATTCTGAAATTTTCAAAAATTTTGCGTCTCGTTTTTGCTTATAACTTCTTTGATATTGGTCGACTATATAAAGAAAACTATATAAAGAACTGGAATATTACATCAGAACTCTTTTTCCTGAAAAAGAGGGGGCTGCGCGAAGTTGGCCCCCAAATTGTTTTTCTCGATTTCTACCCGAAATTTCCCGGAACTATTGCAATTTTCACTTACCGGGTGGGTAAGGGGTGACGGCAATAACCACCATGTAAGTCCGATCCAAATGTCAACCTCTCCTGCACGCGGTGCCCGCTGCTAGATAACGAACGAGGCTCTGGCGACCGAGTCATGGCGGTATAACCATTCAAACGAGAATAAAGGAAATGTATTCTCACCGTGAGGGGTTGCTAGTCTCCCAGCGGGCGCCTCCCCAGAGGGCGGGTAGGGGAAAGCCTCCCAGATATGGGTGGTACCGGGGAAATTAAATACCCGGGGCGGACCGAAACTAGCAACAACAGTAGCGTCTGACCCAGAGTGGGCGGCTGCAAACGGCGTCTGACCCAGAATGGGCGGCCGAAAACCAAACTCACCAACCCGTCTTGCCAGCGTGGTGTTTTACGGCAAAAAAACCCTTATTTTTACCCATGAAAATGATAGATGTAAACAAACAAATACCCCAGGCGGATAGGAGAATATCTCCACAGTTCCGCAATGATAACCAATCATTCTGTCCCACGGATTCTGGGGGGGACAAACATCTAATGAAGCAGAAAACCTACTCAACAAAGAAGCAGAATATACACATGTATATCGCAACCTACAACACAAGATCGCTACAATCAGAGGAAAGACTCACCGAACTCGAGCGAGAATTAGATCATATAAAATGGGATGTTGTTGGTCTCAGCGAGATTAGAAGACGGGGAGAGCAACTAATAAAACTAAAATCTGGGCATAGCCTATATTATGCGGGAAACGACGAAAATTCCAATGGTGGAACCAAGAAACAATACAGCTGATGCAAAGTAGAAGAAACATGAGAAGTGAAGAGACAACCTCCATCGAAGAACTACGAGAGATAAATAAACAGATATCGAAGGCAATAAGGCGCGACATAAGAGCACATAATAAAGATAAAATTCAACAAACCATAGAAAACAACAAAATTATGAAGGTCCTGCGTAGAAAACTGGGAAGCGGGAAGAGACAAATAACTAAACTCAGAAATAAACAAGGAAATATAACAACGAACAGAGAGGAGATCCTAAATGTCGTTGAAGAATTCTACCAACTTCTATATACAAGCCAAAAAGAACCAATCCCGGAATCTGAACCAGATATCGTATCAAATAAAAAGGGCACCATAAACCAAGGGTCTGAAATACTACCAGATATTACTTTAGATGAAATAGAATTAGCCTTAAGTAAAACGAACAAACAAAGCCCCCGGAGGTGACCACGTCACCGCAGACGCAATCAAAATCGGAGGTGTCCACCTGCTAGGAAAAATCAGAGACCTGTTCAATCTTTGCCTGTTCAACAGTACAGTACCAAATGAATGGAACAACGCTATTGTGATCTTAATGCACAAAAAAGGAGATATAGCTGACCTAGAAAACTATAGGCCGATAAGCCTTCTAAGTCATCTCTACAAACTATTTACAAGAATAATAACAAATAGACTTGAAAATAAACTGGACTTCTACCAACCAGTGGAACAGGCAGGATTTCGCACAGGATACGGAACCAATGACCTTCTACAAAGTGTTAAAACAATAGTCGAGAAAAGTATTGAATACAACAGACCACTCGTACTGGCCTTCATAGATTTCCATAAAGCATTTGACACCGTCGAGTTAGATGCAGTTATGGAAGCACTACAGGAATGCCGTGTCGACCATCGCTACACGAGAACCATTTACAACATCTACAAAAACGCCAGTATGACGGTTCAACTCCATGAAAACACCAAACCCATTCCAATTGGTAGAGGCGTGAGACAGGGGGATACGATATCGCCTAAATTGTTCACCGCGGTTTTGGAACTCGCTTTCAAAAAGCTCAACTGGGAAAGAAAAGGCTTAACCATAGATGGCAAAAATCTATCAAATCTGCGATTTGCAGATGACATAGTGCTGCTTGCTGACGATCTTAACGATATAAAAACAATGCTATTAGAACTCCAGGAAGCATGTATTACCGTAGGCCTAAGAATAAACTATTCCAAAACAAAATGTATGACAAACTTGGTCCCGAGCAGACAGATAGATGTAGGCGATAGAGATATTGATTTCGTAGACAAATACACCTATTTAGGTCACGAAATACGCATAACTAGAGACAACCAAACATGCGAATTTAAAAGAAGAATAATCCTCTCTTGGGCCGCATATGGAAAACTTCGGGACGTATTCAAAAGCGATCTGCCAGTCTGCTTGAAAAGGAAAGTGTTTGATCAATGTGTATTGCCAGTTATAACCTACGGCACTGAAACCGCAACACTCACCGTCGCCACTGCAAAAAAGCTCCAAATTGCATAACGAAAGATGGAAAGATCGATGCTCGGCGTGTCGCTACGAGACCATATCACAAACGAAGACCTACGCCGAACAACAGGTGTCACAGATGTGGTTGTGCGTATGGCGAGGCTAAAGTGGAACTGGGCTGGACACGTGGCCCGAATGTCAGATGGAAGATGGACCAAGAGACTACTGGAGTGGAGGCCAAGAGCAGATATACGAAGCAGGGGGAGGCCCCCCACAAGATGGACAGACGATATAAAAAGAACAAGAGGAGCCTGGATGCGAGAGGCTCAGGATAGGAGGAAATGGGCGGAAATTGGGGAGGCCTATGTCCAGCAGTGGACGCAAAGGGCTGTTTGATGATGATGATTTGATGATGATTGCAATTTTCAAGCAAGAACTTTCGAAATATTGCCAGAACTCTAAAAAAATTTAATTTTTCAAAAATTTGGGGGCCAACTTCACACGACTCTAAAAATGACATTAGTAAACCAAAAACATTACAAATTACTGATTTTTTTAATAGAAAAATGACTGTTTCGAAAAACGAAGTTTTGTCTAGAATGACAGCATTAGATGATTTACCTTTGAGAGTGCTTTGTACTTCAATTGAATTGAGGAAGTCATTAGTTGCAAGAGGTTTCAAAAATATACCAAAATCTGTTAATACAATAGGAAGAATTGTTATAAACTATAGTAACAGTGTTCGCAATTCTCTGAAAAAAGAATTAACAGAATTAAAATTAGAAGGTACCAAATTTAGTCTCACGTTTGATGAATGGACAAGTGTGCGAAATAGACGTTATTTAAATATAAATATACATTCAGAAAAGAAAATGTGGAATTTAGGACTCAAACATGTCTCAGGAACTATGCCAGCTGAAAAATGTGTAGAAGTAGTTAACTGCAAATTGGAGGAACATGGATTATTTCTAAATGAAGATATTGTCTGCATAACAACTTGGAGCAGCGGTTATGAAAAAAGTTGGGAAGTTAATTGATGCAAATCATCAATTATGCTATGCTCATGGAATTCAACTTGGAGTAATCAGTGTACTGTATAAACAAAATCAAGAGCAGAAAAAGCAAAGTACTCTGGATTTAGACACATCTGATTCTGATTTTGAAGAGTCAAGAAAATAATAATACAACTGTTGAAAGTACCTTATTTGGATATGAAGAAGATAATAGCAACGAGGGCGAAATATTAACTTATCAAGGATTGCTTCCTATAATTAAGAAAATTCGAAAAGTCGTTAAGATATTTAAACGTTCCCCAACTAAAAATGCCGTTTTACAAAAATATTTACTTATTGAAATGAAGAAAGAACCTTAGGTTAACGTTAGATTCAAAAACACGCTGGAACCGTTTGCTCATGACGATGGAACGATTTTTGAAAAAATTAAAAAATTCAATTATGAAAATATTAATTGATTTAAATTTAAACATTATTTTTTCCGATAGTGAATTCGATTTAATATCTAAAACGGTGTCAGCTCTGCTTCCAATAAAGCTGGCTGTGGAGGCATTCTAACTTATTAACGGCGAATGCAACAATAAATTTTATGTTGCAATCACTTAAAGATCAGGACACACCACTATCTAAGGAATTATACAGCGCATTGGAAATTCGCATAGATGAAAGGCATATTGAACTAGAAAATGTTTTAAGGTATTTACATAATTATAATGAATTTAAAAGAAAAAACGAAAAGGAAGAAAAGAGGTTAACAAAGTCGAATTTAATTAAATTCGTCGTAAATTTCCACAAAAAAATTTATGAAAAGGAAACACAAACCTATCCAGAGGAATTTATTGAAGATGATGTTGATGTTAATATCGGAATAGAATTATCTCTCGAAATGAAATTAAAATTAGCTATAAATAAAAAAATTGGCTGCCTAACAATAATACAAAAGTAATAAAAAAAATTGATTTATCCAAAACCATCATACGAGAAATCGAGTTATTAGAAGATAAAGGACTTCGAGGCAAATATTTAGAGTTAGAATATCGCTCATTATTAACAATACCACCAACCAGCGTGGATGCGGAAAGAGCATTTTCAACTGCAGGTAATTTCTGCACAAAAATACGTTCGAGACTTAATGACAGTTCAATAGATGCATTATGTTTTTTACGATCACATTTCAAAAATATGTAGTTCATTAATTAGTTTATGTTTTTTTTTGTCTATACATAGATATTATTTATGTACTTACAACATGTCTGTGATACTTACTCTTAATATTATTGTAATACTACATATTTATATGTTTTGTTTCTTTATTGTGTTGTAATACTCTAATCCTATAATGGTTTATTTTTTGTATTATAATTTTTGTTTCGAATGTTGTTTCTAAATTCTTATGTTACTGCTCTTATTAATAATATTTGATTATTATTTGTTTCTATTGTTTATATTCGTATAACAAATTTGTTTATATTTTTATAGTTTACACTTTTTTTGTATAAAACTAATATGACAAAGAAGAACTGTGTTTTTGTACATTTTTCAAAAATTCCGGTATCAATACCGGTATTCCGGTATAACGTTTAAAAAATACCGAATACCGGTATAGTATTTTTGGTCCGGTATTGCAATCACTAGGTGTTAGTGTAAAAAAATTGTGCAAAAACAAATTGAATTAGTGATTTCTATTTTGAAATGAATTTCAAAATTTGACGTTTAATTTGACATTTGATAAAAGAAACCTACTAGAAATTATGTAAAAACAAATCTGGACCTAGTAATATAATTATACGTACCCCTTGAACATCTTTGGTAAACAATGGCACGGAGCCTACCACCTGGGAAGAGAGGGGTGGACAGGACACCTTAGTCGTAGTGAAGGTGACCTGTCTAGGGGTGACAACTCCGAATAATAAGCCTCCCAAGCTAACAACTTGGGTAGTATCTTGGACAGTGGCTCGCCACTGTCCCATGAAGAATATTCTTCAACTGAGCATGAAGGAAAATCTCGCTAAATGCACTACCCCAGGTGGTAACCAATCCACCGTCACCTATGGTGGCGTTAGTGGACCTTCGGATTCTGGGGAGTCCGCACCAACATGCTTTAAGGATGAGTCGGAGCATCCTGAAATCACCGGACGTAAACTCAGACCAAGACGGCAAAGCTTCTTCGCAACATTTAATACCAACTCACTGCTAAAAGTGGGTAAACTGAAACATTTGACTGATTCGCTAACATAATACTGACAGCAGTACAGGAAACCAGATTTACGGACGAATCCCATTCGAGTCCCAAGGGTACAGAATCCTCAAAGGAAAAGTGGGTCAGCGGGTAATGAAGAACGTACCCCACTTAGGTCCAGGATTTATAATCAGTCACAGGATACTGGATTCAGTCACCGACTTTACCTCCGCGAGTAGTCGTGTATCCATCCTCTCTCTCAAGTGCACAAACAAGGGCTACAGTATAGTCAATGTACATGCCCAAATCAACCAGGACAACAGACGCAATCCAGACAGAACTGATACATTCTGGGAAGACTTAGAAGATATTATCTCTAAACTTCCAGAGAGACACACCGTTATACTGCTTGGTGACTTCAATGCTCAATTGGGAAGAGAGAAAAAATACAGAAACATAGTGGGAAATTATCCGGCGCATAAGCGAACCTACCGCAACGGAGAACAATTGGTGGATCTGTGTAGGGCTTTTGGGTTGATCATGAAGTCTACAGGCCTACAAACACTTGCCAAGGTGACACAAAAAACACTTGTATTTCCTTTTGAAATTTTCGTGAAATGGCCACATGATCTATCCGGAATTCACCCAGGTGGATATTAGGTGAAATCGAAGTCTTCTGCTTGACTTCGATTTCACCTAATATCCACCTGGGTGAATTCCGGATAGATCATGTGGCCATTTCACGAAAATCTCAAAAGGAAATACAAAACGTGAAGGTACTAAAAAGCGCCAATCTGGACTCAGACCACTACCTCTCAAAGATCAAAATAAGACTCCAGCCTAGAAACACTATTACACAGAACCTCCAAAATGGTAAGATTTGACGTCGAGCGACTCAAGAACAGTCAAAAACTAAGTCAGAGATTGAACAACACAGACCTAAACAACTGGGACCAACTGAAGGAGACTCTTGTCAAGGCGGCCAATGAACTCGTCCCTCTCGCTAGAAGAAGGAAGCATCCGTGGTGAACTGAAGACTGTGACAATGCAATAGCCCAAAGACAGATAGCCTGGGTGAAGTGGAATTCTAAAAAGACCAAGGAAAGTTGGCATAAATTTTTGGAACAGAGAAAGATTACAGCCAAGATAATTCGAGAAACCAAATGAATCTTCACACAAAACCAACTAAACCAAATCGAAGAGAGCTTTGCTAAGAATAATTCCAGAGATTTCTTTGGAACCTTTAAGCAGGCACTCAGAAAATACGCTCCGCCAAGCCTCCATTTCAGAGATTCACAAGGCAAACTGGCTTATAACGACAAGGACAACTGCCACTTTTTGGCTCATTACTTTAAAAATCTACTCAACTGTGACCCATCCAGCGAAGACTTCGACTATAAACAAACCACACCAAACCCGGACTCGCTTCCCCCTTCATTGGAAGAAGTTGGCCAGATCATTCAACTTCTTAAGAATAATAAGGCAGTTGGAGAGGACTCTATCGTTGCTGAACTGTGGAAGGGTGATGGAAACAATGCCGTGCGCAAGCTAACCGAGATCATCCAGGACATCTGGGAAACAGAGAAATTACCATCCGATTGGAAATCTGCTCTGATCCATCCGCTTCACAAAAACGGAGATTTTACGGATCTAAACAATTACCGTGGAATTTCTCTCGTCCCGGTAACATACAAGATTCTCTCGAAGGTGTTGCAAACAAGGGCAGAAAATCAGTTGGATAGTCAACTAGGAGAATACCAGGGGGGCTTCAGGAAGACCCGATCCTGTTTTGAACAGATCCTCAATCGTAAAACTGTACTTGCATACTCCAAGATGAGAAACCGCAAAGTGGTCGTCACCTTTGTTGATTTTAGGAAGGCATGCGATTCCATTGATAGAGAAACGCTTAACAAAGTACTCCATGAACTAGCACTAGACAACAAAACCCGCAGACTCATCCTAGAAACTTTGACTAACACCCATTCCAAGGTTAAATTTAGAGGCGAGATTTCAGAAAGCTTCGAAATAAAAACTGGAGTGAGACAAGGAGATGGACTTTCCCCACATCTCTTCAACTATGTCTTTGAAAAGGTTATGAGAGAATAGCGCAAGGAACTGAACAATTTGGGTGCTCAGAGTGGTATCTACCTGGGATGTAAGAACGATGGACTGATTATAGATTGCCTGGCATTTGCAGATGACATGGCACTGTTTGATGATTCTCTTGAGATGGCAACAATGCAGCTAAACTGCCTCAGAAAACAAGCTGCTAATGTGGGTCTACAAGTGTTGCTGGAGAAAACAGAATTCTTCACCAACATCAGAGAAAAAAACAGAGAGATGTTACTAGAACAGGGAAACATCAAGAGGACTGAGAAATTTAAGTATCTCGGCGAATGGATTGAACCCAACTTATCAGAAAGAGCCTTATCCAAGAGAGTCAGCAAGTTAGAACTAGCCTATCGGCTGACTAAGAACACTTACAATAAGAAATGCCTGTCACGCAACCTGAAACTTAAGCACTACACATCAGTCTTACGACCAGAAGCCCTGTATGCCATGGAGTGTCTTTCCTTGAACCGAAGGGGTTTAATAGAAAAATTGGAAATCAGAGAGAGGAGAATCCTCAGGAAGATCCTAGGCCCGGTAAAGGAAGATGGGGAATTCCGAAGGCGGCATAACTCTGAGCTCTACGAACATATTGAGATGCTCTCTGACTGTGCAAGGAAAAGAAGGGTAGCTTTCTATGGCCACGTTGCAAGATTGCCTCCAAACCGACTAACCAACCGTCTGTTCACCTTCTGGCAAAACAAGAAGCTTCGTACCACTTGGTTGACAGAGACCGAGAAGGATATTAAAGAACTGGGAATAACAGATCTCAAAAACAGACAGTTTGTGAGACGCACCCTGAAGGAAGTCCGTGGATTTTAGGAAAAACCTCGAAGGAAAGGTACCCCCTGGACAGAAGAGAGAAAGGAGTTATACCGGCGGAAGATGCGACAATACTGGGCAAAGGTCAAAGCACAACAGTTGAACAAGCGTGGTCCAAAGTAGGCCTATTCAAAAGAAAAAGGCGAAGAGTGAAACAATAAAAAAAACAACACAGTTTGATTGAAAGTAAAGTAAGGAAAGTGGAAACGAAAGTACCTGAAAATCATGCTATAGACAATGACTTAATGGAAGAAAAGAGTTTGGATGAAAGTGTAGCTGAAGATATTGAAGCAGATGTATCCAAAGATAGAAGAGAAAACAGAATAAACGTCTCAATGTTAACTGACTTCTTTAAAGAGTTGTTAAATTACCTGGATTTGTGGGGGCATCAATTAGTTCTAGGGGTGGGGGTAGACGGTGGGGGTCGAGGTCAAGGATTTGAAAGGGTCTGATTGAGGTCTGATTGGTCTGAACGGGGTCTGATTTCAATATAATATTTATGTTATATTTTGCTTATTTCGGGAGGGTTTGAACCCCCAACCCCCACCCCCTGGCTACGTCCATGGTTCCTAAACTCTTTAAACTTTCTAAACTAAACTTCCTTTAAACTTCCTAAACTAAAATTAAAAATAAACCAACCCAGGGCCCAGACTCCTTGCCTGCTAGTATCATTAAGGAATTCGAAAGTGAACTGATAGAGCCTATTACCGATATTATCAATTGCTCGTTCGCTTCTGAAAAGGTACCTGATGCTCTAAAAATCGCAGTAGTTTCACCTATATTCAAGAAAGGAGACAGAATTGATAGGAACAATTACAGACCGATCTCGCTCGCATCGGTTCTGGCAAAGATCCTTGAATATTCTATGGAAAGGCGATTAATGCCTTTCATTACGCGACATCATCTAATTCCTCGCCAGCAACATGGATTCTGCAAACAAAAATCCACCTCCACAGCAATCAGTGAATTCTACAACAAAATTGTTAATGAGGTAGACGAAGGGAAATGTCCAGTGGGAATTTTTTGCGACCTGTCAAAAGCCTTTGACTGCGTCGCACATAAAATTCTCCTGGACAAACTATATTCCTATGGAATTAGAGGAAAGGCTGGTCGTTGGTTCGAGTCCTACTTAAATAATAGAAGACAATACGTCAGAATAAATTCAAGAGGGAGGACAGGATACTCTAATACTGAAGTTCTCAGAATAGGGTTGCCGCAAGGTAGTATCTTAGCTCCGATTCTGTTTTCTCTCTATACAGCTGACATGATACATTTTATCGGCCCTTATCACTGCACCCTGTATGCGGATGATTCGAGTATCCTAATTTCGGAACGTTCACTTGAAGCAACGGCAACACAACTGAACATTATCCTGTTAAAACTATACACATGGTTCTGTGCCAATAACTTACACCTTAATATTGGAAAAACAAGCTATGTTATTTTTCAATGCAGTCGAAGAAATCCCACTGATGACATTCCTCTCAAAATTGGCAACTGCAAGTTAACTCGCCAGGAAAAAGTAAAATTTCTAGGTATATACCTAGAGGAACACCTGACATGGACTGCAACCACTGATGCAATAATTCATAAGCTGCACAGTAAATCGTATCTGTTAAGAAAAGTAAGACAAACGGTGGGTGAAGATGTTCTTCTCAGCGTATACCATGCCGAAATTCATTCGGTTCTGGCTTATGGCATTTTGGTCTGGGGAGCTGCTTCACTTAGTCAAGGAGTATTTCTTGCACAAAAAAGGGTAATACGAACAATAGCAGGCATAACAAGAACCACCTCTTGCAGATCATACTTTAAAAATCTTAAAATCCTCACCGTTCCATGTATTTATATATGGGAGCTAGCATGTCATATTTTTAAAAATAGGAATGTAATTGGAGTAAGAGATGTCCGCCATAGATATGATACCAGAAATTATTTGAACCTAAGACCGGTGAAAAGTAATCTCACCATTTGCAAAGGTGCTCCTAATCGAATAGGTATTCAAATCTATAACCAGTTACCGTTGGCTATTAAGGAGTTAGCCAGTTATAGAAGCTTCCGATTACGCCTTAAAACTTACCTCCTAGATAAATGCTATTATACTGTCAGTGATTTTTTTAATGATGTCTAATATTTATTTTTTTAATTTTTAACTTTATGTGCTTTTGTATTCTTGTACTCTATTTATTTCTATGTATTCTAACTTTGACATGTCTAATATGTATAATTATTACACCTATAGATTAATAAAAAAAAAAAAAAAAAAAAAACTCCACATCTTCCATGCTCTCTTGAAGATAATCGTCTCTACTCGTCCCTCCCGATTTCAATATAATATTTATATTATATTTTGCATATTTCGGGGGGGTTTAAAACTCAAAACCCCCCTGGCTACGTCCATGTGTTAGGGAAGGTCCAAACAATTTAATTTGGAATTAATTACTGTTAGAAATTTCACTTTTTTATAATTGAGGTATTTGAAACGATTACCAAAAAAGAACGCGTAAATTAAAGCTTTGTTTTTATTGTCTATCTATCTGCTTTTTAAGTGAGTCATAATTAGAATCCACACATTTCATAATCTTTCGCAACATACACCACGTTTATTTATCAGAGCTATCAAAAACTAAAAGAAATGTACTCCAAACTTGCACGTTGTAAGTAATTTAATATACGAGAGGCTTAATACATTAATTACCACGAATTTAGTATATAAAATGCTGAGATATTTTTACTTACAATTAGTCGACTTTTCCATCTATACCTTAATGTTATTTATATCTTGTTGAGTTTGAAGATGTTGATAATATTAAAAAGTAGCGTTTGTATCTTTTCTTCAAAGATTGTAATTCAGTAATCCAGTAATCTTTGAAGAAAAGATACAAATGCTACTATTTAATATTATACGTTAATGTAATTAAAGGCAAAAGGAAATTATTAACATGATCATGTTTTGCAAATTTTCAGAATAAATTGCTCTTAAAATCTATAATTACTAATTTTAAAATCTATAATTACTACCAAAGGTCGAGAAACTCTGGAAAAAAGTAACAATTTTGAAATCCATCCCACGTGCGCCTACGAATTTCATTCTCTCTATATTTTAATTTAGAATAGAAATGCAATTAAGCCTAAAACAAAACCAACTTGGATATTAATTAAAAATATATTATTTATAAATTTCCGGTAGCGTTATGACTACATTAAGATCTATATTTAAAAGGTCGAGAAACTTGGGAAAGAAATCCCGCACTAAAAATTTATTAAAAGGACCCACGCGGTTCCAACTAATGCGTGACAAATTAAGAATGTCCTGATTTTTTAAACTACAATTATCACAAAAACGAAAAAGCCAATTTTTAGGGTTCCGTAACGAAAACGGAACCCTTATAGGATCACTTTGTTGTCCGTCTGTCTGTCTGTCTGTCCGTCTGTCTGTCTGTCTCTCAAGACCATTTTTCTCAGGAACGCGTAGAGGTAACAAGTTGAAATTTGTTCATTTATGTTGGGGAAATCGTAAACATAAACGGACATTAGTCAGCAGGACCGCTTCGGTTTTCTCCGGCGCCAGATTTAATTTTCGACAAGTAATCCACTTCTTTACAAAACCTATCGCCTGGTTGGCAGTTTGCCGTATACCGTGTTCATTTTTTGCGGTTACAACCAAGGCTAAATCGTCCGCAAATCCAATGAGTGTGGCTCCCTCTCGCACTTTTAATCTCAGGATATCGCCATAAAGGACATTCAATAATGTGGGGCCCATAATTGAGCCCTGTGGTACCCCATAACTGACTTCCACTTCTACCTTCTTATTTTGAGCTTGCAGTACCAGTTTTCTATTTTTAAGGTAGCTTCTTAACATACGCAGCAGGTATGGAGCTATGCGCCTCTTTGTCAGTTCACCCATTATAAGTTCCCCGCTAGCAGTGTTGAAAGCGTTTCGCACATCAAAAGTTATTATTGCGCAGATTTTTCTGGTTCTTGATGTACCTGCTCTTGCCTCTGCAATCTTAAGTACTGCATTTACTGCGTCCGTCGTGGAGCTGCTTTTTCTAAAACCATACTGTCTGTCGGATAATCCAATTCCCGCATCAAGTTCTTTTTGTAATTTTGCCCGTAAAAGTGCTTCCAACAGTTTTCCAGCTACGTCTAGCCAGCAAAGAGGTCTGTACGACTATGGTTGCCCAATCGGCTTGTCTCCTTTCTTTAGAAGAACTAATCTTGCACGTTTCCACTTGTCAGGGAAATTTCCAGCAAGCAGCAGACTGTTCATAAATTCGAGCATAAACGTATATTCTTGCTGAGCGTTGGTTTTCACGACTTCGGGTGGCACGCCGTCTAGTCCTGGTGCTTTTCCGTTTCGTATGCCGTTCGTGGCATTTACTAGTTCCTCTTCTTTAAATAGTGGTACTTCGGTCACTTTGGGTTGGTTCCAGATAAAGGGTTATTGATGTAGGAGTAGGTCTTCAACCACTTGTAGCTAACCTAACCTAACCTCTGCTTTAAATAGTGGTACTTCGGTCACTTTGGGTTGGTTCCAGATAGAGGGTTCTTGACGTGGGAATAGGTCTTGGATTTTAAGCCTTTTTGCAGATTTGGAACGCGTCTCCCCATATATCCTCGTCGAGATCTTCACAAAGTTTTCTCTAATGGTCCCTTTTTGCTATATTTATTAGGTTGCGTAACTCTTTCTTCAATATCTTGTACGCCTCTTTCAGACCATTTAAGTTCTCGCCTTTTTAGCTTGTTGTCGTTGGCTTCTTCTTCTTTCCGAAATACATTTAGCCCTCGTGCTGGTAATTTCATTATTCCACCAGTACACAGCCTTTTTACTTGGTGATCCTCTTTTATTTTCTAGAGTTGCATCACATGCCTTCCTTATTACTTGTACCACGTCATCTGCGTTTCGCGTATGCGTACTTGCTACTTCTATTTCCAAACTAGTTTTGAATTTCAAATTCCATCCACTTATTTTTCGCTGACTAATTTGTTTTCTGGTTTCTTCTATGCTGTACAGTATATAGCGCTGATCGCTCAAGCTCTCTCTATCGAGCACTTGCCAGTCTTGAATCTTATTTGATATGTCATTTGAGGTGAAAGTAAGGTCTATAATAGATTGAGCATTTCCTCTAACGAGCGTATATGCTGCTCCTTTATTTTGGAGAATGATATCAAGTTCGGCTGCCCAATCCATGACGAGGTCCCCTTTCTTGTCCATCTCTCTTGTACATCCCCGGTAGGGAGACAGCGTTATGTCTTCACTTAGTGTTATGTCTTCACTTAGTGCCCCTAGTGATTCGGCCAGCTCTTCTGTATTTTCATTAAAGTAGCAACTGTATATAATGTACAGCTGTAGTTCTACCCATACGAATCCAGGTTCGTTTCTAGCTTTGATCATAGGTATTTCGGGATTCATAAACCTGATGACTAAATCTTTTTTAATGTCCATAAACCGGTTTGCATTATTGACCAACTTTTTGTTAGGTTCGCTAACGAACAATATGTCTGCCCGAAGTTCAAACGCTATTGCAATAGACACATAAGACTAGACAAACAAGACTATTCTGACACAACTAGACAGACCAAAAATTACAAACTAGAACAAACAAAAACAAACTTACAAAACTGGACTCATAAAACTGGACAGAAAAGACTGGACGCACGAAACTAGACAAAACTGTGGGGACACCGTTTATGTTGGGGAATCAAAACCTATAGGGTACTTCCCGTTGACCTAGAATCATGAAATTTGTCAAGAAGCGGTGTCTTACAGCACATGTAAAGGGAAAAACTGAAAACCGTAAATATGTAATTTAATTACAAGAAAAATGCGAATTTACTATTTGAAACTTATGAAAATACACTAATGTTGTCGTAGTGGTATTGTCAGGCTCCAGAAGCATATGGGTTGCAAACAGTTAGGTCCTCCTCGGTTAGGTCCGAAGGTTAAATAGTATGTGTTGGCACCAAGCTGTTTATTCTGAATTTTCTTTGTTTATATTCGTTATGCGTTTCATCACGTACGCTCTATATACATAACATATACAGGGTATATACTATGTCTAAATTTTGATTGTTTATAACCGACATGCGACATACTCAAGTCCCGTAAGATCCTGTTTATATTATATTTCGTCTAATTTTTAATTATAATCTACATTTACTTAAATCACGTACGCCCTATATTTTTTGGTAGTCAATTGCCCAAAAGCAGTCAATTGAACAACTGAATGTTAAGAGTATCGAAATAGATCTAGAAATAATTTATATTAGATCTAGAAATAAGTGTAATACTAAAATAAGTAAGTTTTCTTTTTATAAGTTTGAAAATATTCGCGTTATTCAAAAAAAATACCCTGTATACCTTTATACAGGGTATATAGGTATACAGGCAAAATTGAGCAGTAAAAACAAATAGTGAAGTTCCAGAACCTCTAAACACTCATAGTGAATGGGGGATGTATGGTAATAAAATATAGGGTAGAATTCCATCGTACGACAGCGACATCTTGAGGTTATGCTTGCAGCGGTACTAAGATGGTCGTGATTTCAGGAGGGCCACTTGTCAAGTTAACTGAATGTGCTTGCTACGTCCTCCACAAAAAAAGATACCTTACTTACAAGTTTGTACGGAACCCTCGGTGCGCGAGTCACAACTCGCACTTGGCCGGTTTTTTTTTTTTAACATTGTATAATAAAATCTAAAGTTAAATGCTTAACACCACCTTTACCACTTTACACCACCTTTTTTTGCACGTGCTGGAGGTGAAAATTTGCAAACAGACACCACCCGACCCGTGCCGAGTGGTAGTGTGGGGCTGCCCCCCAAAAGGGGCGACCCACTAAAAAACCCCCACCATTCAGACCCCCCCAGCCAAAACCGGAGAATTTGGCATAACTTCATCACGTTCCTCCCCCTTTCATGTCAAAAACATTCATCCGCATTCACTCGTTGTACCGGGCGCGCCGTTAATCGCCGTGTCCCCCCCTCACATCAGAGATTACAATAAATTTGTGCGCCCCCTTCGCACTAAGGGGGGCCCGGCGTTGGCACGCAAGGCTCGCGCGAAGCAACCCCTCGTCCCGCCGTACGCTAATCCTTTTCTCCTCATTATATATCCTATCATTCCTGTCAGCACGCCCCATTTGTACTCACTGCGGAGCATGATTCTCACCATACTCTCCTTGTTTACATTCTCTACCACCTTGCATTCTGCGGCGGTCCTCATTCTCTCCCAGCTCGTACACTCGAAGATGGAAATGCTTATACCTAAATTATCAATTACTACAAAATAATCTTGATAATCCGGCTGTTGTTTAATCCGACACGTTCAGTAATCCGGTGGGAACACGTGTCTTTTCTTTACACTTCCCCGCGCCGGATATAAACCGCGCGCACAGAAGAAATAAAGTCAAAAACAACAACATCCACTGTTCGTGGAAAAAGATCGCACCCTGCTTCTAACTCTGAAAAACTGAAAATTTGATTGACGATTCTGACCAAGCTAACTCCACTCTACAATTCTCTTACTATCTGTTCTAAGTTTGTACATGTTACCGTGAATGACCGAAATTGGAGAATGTCGACTTTCACCAGTGAATGTCAACACATACCAAATTCGTCGGCGAAAGATCGAATATTTCATTACTTACTTCATTACTTGTTCTACATTCGGACCCTCACCGGTGTATGTCGACAATCACAGATACGCTCAGGTTGAGGTCCAAAATGAAATGCCGACAGAGGCGACTGCCTCTCTCCCGCCCAATCCCTTGTACTGCTGGGAGTCAGTAGATAGGCTAGGACAGTTCGAGCTCAAAATCCCATAAGGATTTACATAGGGGTCTGAAATTACTTTACTTCCGGTCTAGAGCTCACTACACACGTGGGGCTACATAGACCTAATCACCTCACTTAACCTGTTCTTGAACTGATTAAAAAATAGATATTACACGTGGGGCTATATAGACCTCATCAACGAGGTATTAGTATGAGACTAGAAGAGGCTAGACATGACAAGTCCGACGAAATTAGGCAGACGAGACTAGGCACATGCTAATACATCGTTGATGAGATCTATGTAGCCCCACGTGTGAGGTCTATTTTTTAATCAGCTAAAGAACAGGTTAAGAGTGTGTGAGGTCTATTTTTAATCACCGGTGACCCATTTCGTGAAAATCACCGATATAATCGATTGTAAACTGGTTTAAATCGGCGATACAGGAAAGTCATAAAATCGGGCGCGGCAGTGAATGTGTTAAGAGCAATTTCCGTTGGCAGTTGGTCTGGACCTGACGCTTTTCTGTTCTTCAGTGCATATATCAATCACTTCATCTTTAATTACAGGCCTAACCCTTCTATATTTTCAAGATTAGTTCCGCGTCTCCTATCATCGAAGAGTTGTGCAAAAAGGATTAGACTAATATAAAAGATAGATAAGAAACACTCCTATAGACATTTTGGATACATGAAGCCTTGCACCATCTTGTTGGTACCAAATATCGTTTATTGGTAATCAGGGTTCAGTGATGGCATCCATTAACACCTAACCACCTGACATACGTCGCTCAGACCCAAAGTAGCAGTAATTTTCTCGGTTAAGGGTTAAAACGTTTGTAGCATCTGTGTTTCCCATTTCATCTTCAAAAAAAATACGGTCTCAATACAGCTGAGCGTATTCAATACCTCACAGTTATTTTTATGCTTGCTCCACTCTCTTGCGGAGTAACTTCGGCGAGTATCCTCCCCGAAGTTGTTCGAGGCGAGGAACAAACATCCACACTCTCGCCTTACTTCGCGAGGACCTCCGTGCCATGACTGACACCGAACGGGCAATAAGCTACTACTAAGGAGGAGTAAACACGAGACTGTGGAGTTGATACTTGATTTCTATTCTCCTACCTCCTGGTAAAATATTGCATGCCAGGGGTTTTGATTCCACTTTTGCTTTTAGTATGCACCAACCCGGTATCGCATATTTTGCATTCATTCAGGGTGGGCAGCCCGAAGGGTTAATGAAGACGGCCCTAGTTGTCGCCTCCCTGATCAGGATTCGAACCCGGGTCTCGCGCATTGAAAGGCGGGTATGTTGTTAACTATACTACCGAGGAGGACAATTAACAGATAGATAAAAAAAATTATAATTATATGCAAAAATGAAAACTTTTCATTGAATCTGTTGTAGGCCTCCTGTTGTTGCTTTAATTTGGATACGAGTCTATCAATAAGGACGAAAAATGTATTAACCCTGAAAGGCCTTCAGCTAACAGTTCCAAAATCATACAATAATTTCCGTTATTCGGATCACTGAACTTTTCATTTTTCTCTCTACACCAATTGTTGATTCTAAAATCAATCAACAGAAGCGGCTTTTCTTTTCGGCGGCTTTTTCGTTTGTATCGCCGCTCTCTATCTCTCTCTAAGACTCAACACCACTACGCTGCGTAGGCCCCTAACAGCTCAGAGACTTCTATTGGGACTGGCAGCGACTGGCGCGCCGCTTTTCGGTTTAAAAATGTTCAATGAAAAAATCAATACACGTGATATCTCACTACACCCCCCCTGATGATGTTTCTGGTGACCCCCTTCCCCCTGTTGTTGTTTCGTAATTTTTCACAAACCCCCTCCCACCCTTTCGAGCCTCACGTGATTAATGGACGTTCCCTAGCTTCTGATTTACGTCATCTTTGCGATAGAACATTGAGTGGAAACAGTGCCTCCCCTACTCCTAGACCTTTGCGGAATCCAAACAGCGTGTCTTTGATGTATGCGCCTAGTTTTCTGTATATATATATATATATATATATATATATATATATATATATATATATATATATATATATATATATATATATATATTTATCACCTTCAACAGGATTTTTTATGTGTGAGCCAATTAAGTTTATCATAGGGCAGTCGGAGCAATACTTGGCCCTTTTTTGGGAAAGTTATTAAGTTGATAGCAGCCATTCTTCTGGTGTCACTCCTGTTCTGTTGATGGTATTGATTAATTCTACCAAAATATGAATCTTGTCCTGCTCTATCAGTTTAAGAGCAATTTCCATTGGAAGTTGGTATGGACCTGGGGCTTTTCTGTTCTGCTGTGCATATATCAATCACTTCATCTTGAATTCCAGGCCCAACCCTTCTATATTTTCAAGATTAGTTCCGCGTCTCTTATCACCGAGGAGTTATGCAAAAAGGATTAGACTAATATAAAAAGTAGATAAGAAACACTCCTATAGAAATTTTGAATATATGAAGCCTTGCACCATCTTGCTGGTACCAAATATCGTTTATTGGTAATCAGGGTTCAGTGATGGCATCCATTAACACCTAAGCACCTCAGATCCAAAGTAGCAGTAATTTTCTCACCTGAGACCTATGGCAGGTGGTTAAGGGTAAAACGTTTTTAGCATCTATGTTTCCCATTCCATCTTAAAAACAAAATTACGGTCTCAATACAGCTGAGCGTATTCCATACCTCACAGTTACCTTTATGCCTGGCTCTACTCTCTTGCGGAGTAACTTCGGCTAGTAAAACCTCCCGGTAGTTGTTCGGGGCGAGGAACAAACATCCACACTCTCGCCTTACTTCGCGAAGACCTCAGTGCCATGACCGACACCGAACAGGCAATAAGCTGCTACTAAGAAGGAGTAAACAAGAGACTGTGGAGTTGATACTTGATTCCTTTCCTCCTACCTCCTGGTAAATATTGCATAAATGAGTTTTGATTCCACTTTGGCTTTTAGTATGCACCATCGCGGTATCGCTTATTTTGTATTAATTCAGGGTGGGCAGCCCGAACGGTTAATTCGCCCTAGTTGCCGCCTCCCCGATCAGGATTCGAACCTGGGTCTCCCGCATTGAAAGGCGAGTATGTTGTCAGCTACACTACCGAGGAGGACAATTAAAAGATAGATAAGGTAAAATATTGCAGGAGGAATGTGAGGGAGGTGTATAGGGAAGCGGTAAGATCAGGGTGAATGAGTGTGTAACGGAATATTTCGAGATAAAAAAAGGGCCTGAGGCAGGGATGTCCACTGAGCCCCACACTTTTCAATCTCTATGTTTTCACTGATTGGAATGGCTGATTTGGAAAGAGTTTTGGCAGACGGACAAGCTGGAGGAGTGGTGGTAGAGAGAACAAAGGTGTGGAGTTTAGCATACGCTGATGATGTAGTTGTATTTGCCAAGACAGCTGGGGAATTGAGAGAGGTGATTGAAAGGGTGAGAGGGTTTTTTGAAAGGAGAGATTTGAGTGTGAATGTGGGAAAAACTAAATGGATGCGGTTCTAAAGAGGTGGGAAGTTCAAGAAAGAGAGGTTTGAATGAAGAGGGAGGGAAATCGAGGAGGTGCAAAGGTTTAAGTATCTGGGGTATGTATTTGGAAATGGAGGTAGCAATAGAGAACATGTGGAGTATGTAGCGAAGAAAGCGTGGGTAGCAGCTGGGCGAGACTGGAATGAATGGAGGAATAAATTCGAAGGAAACTTCAGGGAGGCTGAGACGGTGTGGAAGGTGTGTGCGAGGTATGGCTCAGAAGTCTGGGGGACGAGAGAGGAGGAGAGGATAGAGAGAGTCCAGTTAAAGTTTTTCAAAAAAATCCTGAAGCTTGAAAGGTCGACACCTAGTTACATTGTCCTCCAGGAGGTGAATGCGTGCAAGTGGCAGTCTTGGCTGCAAGAAAGGTCATAAGATATGAATATAAGGTAAGTGAAATGGGAGATGAACGGTTAATAAATGACGTTTTTGGAATGGTAAATCAAGTGGGAGTACGCGGTATGAAAGGGAGTGACTGGGGTAAGAATAAAAGGAAATTGTATGAAAGAGGTGGTATATCTGGTGAGGGGCTCGAAACGCTAAAGCAGGAAAGGGCAGGGTGGGCCGAAAGGTTGGTAGAACGTTTGCAAGAAGTGGACCTACAGGAGCGGCAAAGCAAAATAGAAAGTAGTAATTTTCATAAAGGGTATGTAAAGATACAGGTACATGGGCGGTTACCAACCTATTTAAGTGTAAATCAAGAGGACGATGCACAAGTCATGTTAGCAAGGTATAGGTGTGGATGTGAGGAGCGTGGAAGAAGATACTGGATGAGTGAGGAGCATAGAAACTGTAGTGTTTGTGGGACAGCAGAGGATACTTGGGAGCATTGGATGGAAGAGTGTACAACGGGTGAATGGAAAGAGGGAGAGAGGCGGGAAGGAAAGAAATGGGAGGAATGTATGAATGATAGCAGAAAGGGTCTGAAACTGCTGAGACGGATAAAAAGATGAAAAGAGCAAACTGGTAACAGAGAAGGTGTATTATAAAGGAAATTGGAGTTTATTTTGTGTTTTGTGATATATTTGTATTTTTATTTTTAAATTTATATTTTTTTTTTGTATGTGGTTTCTATATGCCAGTAGGTTAATAAATAAATAAATATTGCATGAAGCGCAGAGTTTTGTCAAAGTGCAGAGTCAAACAACTGGAGTTTTGTGGGTTTTTTTATGTTAAAATGTGAATTATAAAAAAAGAAAATATTTATTATCGTATAAAAATATTTATATGCGAAATGAAAGGCTATAAGAACTGAAATATTGCTATTGATGGGTCTTCTGCATTGAAAGGCGGGTATGTTGTCGTATGTTGTAATTGAAAGGCGGGTATGATAACTACGCTATCGAGGAGGACAATATAAAAGATAGATAAGTTAAAGTATTGCAGGAAGGACAGAAGGTATATTATAAAAATATTCTCTCTGAAAAAAAAAAAAAAAAAAAAAAAAAACATAACTGGAGTTTTGTGGGTTTTTTTTTATGTTAAAATGTGAATTATAAAAAAAGAAAATATTTATTATCGTATAAATATATTTATATGCGTAATGAAAGGCTATAAGAACTGAAATATTGCTATTGATGGGTCTTCTGCATTGAAAGGCGGGTATGTTGTATGTTGTAATTGAAAGGCGGGTATGATAACTACGCTATCGAGGAGGACAATATAAAAGATAGATAAGGTAAAGTATTGCATGAAAGGCAGAAGGAATATTATAAACATATTCTCTCTCTCAAAAAAAAAAAAAAAAAAAAACATAACTGGAGTTTTGTGGGTTTTTTTTATGTTAAAATGTGAATTATAAAAAAAGAAAATATTTATTATCGTATAAAAATATTTATATGCGAAATGAAAGGCTATAAGAACTGAAATATTGCTATTGATGGGTCTTCTGCATTGAAAGGCGGGTATGTTGTATGTTGTAATTGAAAGGCGGGTATGATAACTACGCTATCGAGGAGGACAATATAAAAGATAGATAAGGTACAGTATTGCATGAAAGGCAGAAGGTATATTATAAACATATTCTCTCAAAAAAAAAAAAAAAAAAAAAAAAAAAAAAAAAAAAAAAAAAAAAAAAAAAAAACATAACTGGAGTTTTGTGGGTTTTTTTATGTTAAAATGTGAATTATAAAAAAAGAAAATATTTATTATCGTATAAAAATATTTATATGCGAAATGAAACGCTATAAGAACTGAAATATTGCTATTGATGGGTCTTCTGCATTGAAAGGCGGGTATGTTGTCGTATGTTGTCATTGAAAGGCGGGTATGATAACTACGCTATCGAGGAGGACAATATAAAAGATAGATAAGGTAAAGTATTGCATGAAGGGCAGAAGGTATATTATAAACATATTCTCTCTCTCAAAAAAAAAAAAAAAACTGATGAGTGAGGAGCATAGAAACTGTAGTGTTTGTGGGACAGCAGAGGATACTTGGGAGCATTGGATAGAAGAGTGTACAAGGGGTGAATGGAATGAGGGAGAGAGGCGGGAAGGAAAGAAATGGGAGGAATGTATGAATGATAGCGGAAAGGGTCTGAAACTGCTGAGACGGATAAAAAGATGGAAAGAGCAAACTGGTAATAGAGAAGGTGTATCATAAAGGAAATTGGAGTTTATTTTGTGTTTTGGGATATTTTTGTATTTTTATTTTTAAATTTATATTTTTTTTTTGTATACCACATACAAAAAAAAAATATAAATTTATATGCGTAATGAAAGGCTATAAGAACTGAAATATGCTAAGAAACCACTTCTATATGCCAGTAGGTTAATAAATAAATAAATAAATATTGCATGAAGCGCAGAAGGTATACAATAAGTATTTTCTCTTACAAAAAAAAAAAAAAAAAAAAAAAAAAAAAAAAAAAACAGGAGTTTTGTGGGTTTTTTTATGTTAAAATGTGAATTATAAAAAAGAAAATATTTATTATCGTATAAAAATATTTATATGCGAAATGAAAGGCTATAAGAACTGAAATATTGCTATTGATGGGTCTTCTGCATTGAAAGGCGGGTATGTTGTCGTATGTTGTAATTGAAAGGCGGGTATGATAACTACGCTATCGAGGAGGACAATATAAAAGATAGATAAGGTAAAGTATTGCATGAAAGGCAGAAGGTATATTATAAACATATTCTCTCTCTCAAAAAAAAAAAAAAACATAACTGGAGTTTTGTGGTTTTTTTTTTATGTTAAAATGTGAATTATAAAAAAAGAAAATATTTATTATCGTATAAAAATATTTATATGCGAAATGAAAGGCTATAAGAACTAAAATATTGCTATTGATGGGTCTACTGCATTGAAAGGCGGGTATGTTGTATGTTGTCATTGAAAGGCGGGTATGATAACTACGCTATCGAGGAGGACAATATAAAAGATAGATAAGGTAAAGTATTGCATGAGGAGCAGAAGGTATGTTATAAACATATTCTCTCTCTCTCTCAAAAAAAAAAAAATAATAAATAACTGGAGTTTTGGGGTTTTTTTTTATGTTAAAATGTGAATTATAAAAAAAAAAATATTTGTTATCGTATAAAAATATTTATATGCGAAATGAAAGGTTATAAGAACTGAAATATTGCTATTGATGGGTCTTCTGCATTGAAAGGCGGGTATGTTGTAATTGAAAGGCGGGTATGATAACTACGCTATCGAGGAGGACAATATAAAAGATAGATAAGGTACAGTATTGCATGAAAGGCAGAAGGTATATTATAAACATATTCTCTCTCCAAAAAAAAAAAAAAAAAAAAAAAAAAAAACTGGAGTTTTGTGGGTTTTTTTTATGTTAAAATGTGAATTATAAAAAAAGAAAATATTTATTATCGTATAAAAATATTTATATGCGAAATGAAAGGCAATAAGAACTGAAATATTGCTATTGATGGGTCTTCTGCATTGAAAGGCGGGTATGTTGTCAACTACGCTATCGAGGAGGACAATATAAAAGATAGATAAGGTAAAGTATTGCATGAAGGGCAGAAGGTATATTATAAAAATATTCTCTCTCAAAAAAAAAAAAAAACTGATGAGTGAGGAGCATAGAAACTGTAGTGTTTGTGGGACAGCAGAGGATACTTGGGAGCATTGGATGAAAGAGTGTACAAGGGGTGAATGGAATGAGGGAGAGAGGCGGGAAGGAAAGAAATGGGAGGAATGTATGAATGATAGCGGAAAGGGTCTGAAACTGCTGAGACGGATAAAAAGATGGAAAGAGCAAACTGGTAACAGAGAAGGTGTACCATAAAGGAAATTGGAGTTTATTTTGTGTTTTGTGATATTTTTGTATTTTTATTTTTAAATTTATATATTTTTTTTGTATGTGGTTTCTATATGCCAGTAGGTTAATAAATAAATAAATAAATATTGCATGAAGCGCAAAAGGTATACAATAAGTATTTTCTCTTACAAAAAAAAAAAAAAAAAAAAAAAAAAAAAAAAAAAAAAAAAAAGGAGTTTTGTGGGTTTTTTTATGTTAAAATGTGAATTATAAAAAAAGAAAATATTTATTATCGTATAAAAATATTTATATGCGAAATGAAAGGCTATAAGAACTAAAATCGGCCTCGTCTGGTTTCGCCTTGTTTAGGTTTCTTTGGTTGTGATTTATTCAGGTCCAGCCTTTTAATTGTCCTGGTCTGTCTTGTATTGTCTGCTTTTATTTACAACAACAATATTTGTCTTCTTATATATAACATACACGAGAAAAATGCCTAGTAAATTTCAGTGGTACACATGTGTACCATTCGTAGCGAAAGGGTTAAAAATATTAATTAGTTTCCCAGTTCTATGCTCGGGCGACCAAATTTCGCGAAATTTTGCTCGATTTTGTCAAGTCATATCTCGCGAACGGATATTTGCAGAATTAAATTTGCAATTTTACAACCAGCAATGAAAACACTTTCAGGCACACTTTGAATTTTCCATTCACTTGAAAAATAACGATTTTAACAAAATACAAAATCTCGCATTTCCGGCTGATTTGACGCTGTCATAACTTTTGAACGGCTCACCACAGAAGCTTCTAGACTTCACCACTCGATTCAGCCTCCCAAAATTAGCCTAAAGACGTGAATAATATTCCCTATGCGAGAAAATCGATGTTGTCAAAATCGTTATTTTTTGAGTTACATCAAAATCTAAAATCGTTCCTGAAAGAATTTTTGCTGCTGATTACAGATATGCAAATTATATTTAGCTACCTCTTTCTGTTCACTATCGCCTGCAAGAATGGAAGAAATTTTTAAGAAATTTCGACGCTCGAGTAGAGATCTTGGAAAGTCGGTAATATCCCGCGGACATTCCTAGTGTATTAACAGGAAAATGACCTTCTGAAAACGATGCCGCAATTCGTTTTTGATTATCTGCAACCGTTTCCGAAACGTCTACTTAGCAAATCGAGAATCCGGTAAATTTCAGTTTGAAATATCTCGACGAATTATTGAATATTTCTGGACAATTTACACATTGGCTAGTTCGTCTTGTCGAGTAGTTTCTGTGTGCCGAAAATCATTTCGCTTCTTTTTGCCGTTCTCGAGAAAATCGAAAAAAACGGAAAAGCACATATTTTCGAACGAAATGATGGAAAATTTATGTTTTTTTATTTATGTTTTATATTTTATTTTGTTTGCTATTGATGGGTCTTCTGCATTGAAAGGCGGGTATGTTGTCGTATGTTGTCATTGAAAGGCGGGTTTGATAACTACGCTATCGAGGAGGACAATATAAAAGATAGATAAGGTAAAGTATTGCATGAAGGGCAGAAGGTATATTATAAACATATTCTCTCTCTCTCAAAAAAAAAAAAAAAAAACGAGTTTTGTGGTTTTTTTTATGTTAAAATGTGAATTATAAAAAAAGAAAATATTTATTATCATATAAAAATATTTTTATGTGAAATGAAAGGCTATAAGTGTAACTGAAATATTGCTATTGATCACAAATAATAAGAAAAATAATAATTATATGCAATGTGTTCAAAAATCCATTTTGATCAGTGCTATAGAAATAATAAAAACGAAAATAATTCTTAAAAAATAAAACTTTCCTCCATAAATAACTTTTACAAACAAAAAATTAAATAAAAACATCCTAAACTTTATTTATAAATACGTAAAAAATATACACATAACTTTCTTTTTGTAACAAGGCACTAAAACAAACCTTTTCAAGGTTTCTTTTCTCACTTACGTTTATTTCGCTTCCTCTTAAAAATAATTAAGGCCTCAAGTTTCATTCACAATCTCATGTACTTCCAAAAAGTACATTTTAAACTAAAGTTGCGTTATTATTCTCCGTTTGATGTTCATGGTTTTGATACCACGCATTCATTTCCGCCGAGAAATTCTCAGCGATATTAGGAGTAAGTTGGCTGAGATCAAGACTTGCATTTAATGATATTGGACTACCAATATTACTAAAAACAAAAACTTTTATAAATAAAATAATAATAATAAATAAAATAATAAATAAATAAAATAATAAATAAATAAAATAATAAATAAATAAAATAATAATAAATAAAATAATAATAAATAAAATAATAATAAGACTTAGAAGATTTTTATTATCTCTAAACTTCCAGAGAGGCACACCGTTATACTGCTTGGTGACTTCAATGCTGAATTGGGAAGAGAGAAAAAATACAGAAACATAGTGGGCAATTATCCGGCGCATAAGCGAATCAACCGCAACGGAGAACGATTGGTGGATCTGTGTAGGACTTTTGGCTTGATCATGAAGTCTACAGCCTTCAAACACTTTCCAAGGAAGCAGAAGACTTGGATTTCACCTAATACCCACCTGGGTGAATTCCAGATAGATCATGTGGCCATTTCACGAAAATCTCAAAAGGAAATACAAAACGTGAAGGTACTAAGAAGCGCCAATCTGGACCTCAGACCATTACCTCTCAAAGATCAAAATAAGACTCCAGCCTAGAAACACTAGATTACACAGAACCTCCAAAATGGCAAGATTTGACGTCGAGCGACACAAGAACAGTCAATAAGTAAGTCAGAGACTGAACAACACAGACCTAAACAGCTGGGAGCAAGACTCTTGTCAAGGCGGCCAATAAACTCGCTAGAAGAAGCAAGCATCCGTGGTGGACTGAAGACTGTGACAATGCAATAGCCCAAAGACAGATAGCCTGGGTGAAGTGGAATTCTAAACAGACCAAGAAAAATTGGCATACATTTTTGGAACAAAGAAAGGATACAGCCAAGATATTTCGAGGAACCAAACTAACCTTCACACAAAATCAACTAATCCAAATCGAAGAGAGCTTTGCTAAGAATAATTCCAGAGATTACTTTGGAACCTTTAAGCAGGCACTCAGAAAATACGCTCCGCCAAGCCTCCACTTCAGAGACTCACAAGGCAAACTGGCTTATAACGACAACTGCCACCTTTTGGCTCAGTACTTTAAAAATCTACTCAACTGTGACCCACCCAGCAAAGACTTCGACTATAAACAAACCACACCAAACCCGGACTCGCTTCCCCCTTCATTGGAAGAAGTTGGCCAGATCATTCAACTTCTTGAGAATAATAAGGCAGCTGGAGAGGACTCTATCGTTGCTGAACTGTGGAAAGGTGCTGGAAACAATGCCGTGCGCAAGCTAACCGAAATCATCCAGGACATCTGGGAAACAGAGAAATTACCACCCGATTGGAAATCTGCTCTGATCCATCCGCTTCACAAAAAGGAAAATTTTACTGATCTAAATAACTACCGTGGAATTTCTCTCATCCCGGTAACATACAAGATTCTCTCGAAGGCGTTACAAACAAGGGCAGAAAATCAGTTGGATAGTCAACTAGGAGAATACCAGGGGGGCTTCAGAAAGAGCTGATCCTGTGTTGAACAGATCCTCAATCTTAAAACTGCACTTGCATAATCCAAGATGAGAAACCGCAAGGTGGTCGTCACCTTTGTTGATTTTAGGAAGGCCTACGAGAGAGAAACGCTTAACAAAGTACTCCAGGAACTAGCACTAGACAACAAAATCCGCAGACTCATCCTAGAAACTTTGACGGACACCCATTCCAATATTAAATTTAGAGGCGATTAAATTCAGAAAGCTTCGAAATAAAAACTGGAGTGAGACAAGGAGATGGACTTTCCCCACTTCTCTTCAACTGTGACCTTGAAAAGGTTATGAGAGAATGGGACAGGGAACTGAATAATTTGGGTGCTCAGAGTGGTATCTACCTGGGATGTAAGAGCGATGGACTGATTATAGATTGCCTGGCCTTTGCAGATGACATGGCACTGTTTGTTGATTCTCTTGAGATGGCAACAATGCAGGTAAACTGCCTCAGAAAAAGTAGGTCTTCAACTATCACTGGAGAAAACAGAATTCTTCACCAACATCAGAGAATCAAACTGAGAGATGTTATTAGAACAAGGAAACATCAACAGGACTAAGAAATTTAAGTATCTCGGCAAATGGATTGAACCCAACTTATTAGAAAGAGCTTCATTATCCAAGAGAGTCAGCAAGTTAGAACTAGCCTATCGGCTGACTAAGAACACTTACAATAAGAAATGCCTGTCACGCAACCTGAAACTTAAGCACTACACATCAGTCTTACGACCAGAAGCCCTGTATGCCATGGAGTGTCTTTCCTTGAACCGAAGGGGTCTAATAAAGAAATTGGAAATCAGAGAGAGGAGAATCCTCAGAAAGATCCTAGGTCCGGTAAAGGAAGATGAGAATTCCGAAGACGGCATAACTCTGAGCTCTGCGAACATATTGAGATGCTCTCCGACTGTGCAAGGAAAAGAAGGGTCACGTTGCAAAATTGTCTCCAAACCGACTAACCAACCGTCTGTTCACCTTCTGGCAAAACAAGAAGCTTCATACCACTTGGTTGACAGAGACCGAGAAGGATATTAGATCTGGGAATAATAGATCTTCAAAACATAGACGCACCCTAAAGGAAGTCCGTGGATTTCAGGAAAAACCTCGAAGGAAAGGTACCCCCTGGACAGAAGAGAGAAAGCAGTTACACCGGCAGAATAAGCGACAATACTGGGCAAAGGTCAAAGCCCAACAGTTGAACAAGCGTGGTCCAAAGTAGGCCTATTCGAAAGAAAATAATAATTAAATATTTAGAAAATTGATTGAAATTACTTAGTAGGGCTAAAAGGCTGGCATTTCATTGGTTGTAACGGCTGATAAACGCCCTTTTGAATCACACTCGCATTATCGTCATCATAATCGTGAATGCTTTGTGGCGAAGGCAAGTTTCGGAATCCAATGCTTTGAGATCTACTCCGCATTCCTTCTTCTGGGGGCGTTTTTTGCGGCGACTTATTAAACTTTGTTGAATATTTGTAAAAGTCTGCCATTTCGAAAGGTTTCGTTTCTTCGTGGTAAGGTTTCCATTGAGCGTGCTGCACCACTGTGCAATTCCGCGGGATATTGTTATTGAAGATTTCTAAATTTGTTTCGATTGGTGTTCTTGGGGATGGATTTGATTCAGCTGGGATTTCGAATATGGGTTTTGGGGTTTGCGGGCTTTGGGGGGGAGGTGGAGCTGTGTGTGGGGAGGGAATTGATGAAGAAAAGTCTATGTATTTATCTTCAGGAGCTATTGATGGGACTGTAGAGTGAGATCTTGATGGGGTTGTGTTCGCTGGACCATCCAATGAAGTTTCATACCTAAAACGAATGGTAATTACAAAAAGCTTTTAAAAGAATGGTTATTGTATTTTTTCTATTTTGCGTATGTAATGGACTCATAACAGCATTCATATGCGTGCGGTTATGGCTCGCCGAGTGCGAAACAAATTTCTCAATATCTATCGGCGATTTTTTATTTAGAAATGGCATAAAAGGGCGCAAAATAGTTTAAAGAACGAGTTCAATAATTGCGATTTTTCAGCACGGGTCCATGTTTAGAAAACGACGAGCATAGCAAGGAGTTTTCTAAACATGGACGCGTGCTGAAAAATAGCGATTATTGAACTCGTTCTTTAATACACTATTTTGCGTCTATAATGAAGTCATTAAAGCACTAATTTGGGTTCGTTAATGGCTCACCGAGTGCGACATAATTTTAAAAATATTTATCGGCGATTTTTTTATTGAGAAATGGCATAAAAAGGCGCAGAATAGAAAAAGTAGTTAAAGAACGAGTTCAATAATCCCGATTTTTCAGCACGCGTCCATGTTTTGAAAACGACTCGCTACGCTCGTCGTTTTCTAAACATGGACGCGTGCTGAAAAATCGCGCTTATTGAACTCGTTCTTTAATATACTATTTTCTATTTTGCGTCTATAATGAAGTCATTATAGCACTCATATGGGTTCGTTAATGGCTCGCAGAGTGCGATACAATTTTCTCAATATCTATCGGCGATTTTTTTATTTAGAAATGACATAAAATGGCGCAAAATAGAAAAAATACTTTATAGAACAAGTTCAATAAGCGCGATTTCTCAGCAAGCGCCCAAAATTTTCAGGTACATTGCCGCAAAGCCAAAGGTTCAATCCAGGGATCCGCGGCGAAAAATTGCGAATCGGCCGCCGCACGGACCACCCAGACGGCGGTAAACTCGCATGCAATTTAAAGACCGACGCGAAAGATTCGTTGCCGCGACCGCTGCGATATCGCGGCGGACCGATTGATACGGCGGCTTATGTACATGTTCAGACCAACAAGCGCCGAAATTCGCGCTTGTTGGTCTGAACATGTACATAAGCCGCCGTATAAATCGGTTCGCCACTATATCGCACCGATGGCGGCATCGAAAATTCCGCTCCGGTCTGTGAGATCCTTTACTCGGCGCTGCGGCGCCGATTACACTGCCGCAAAGCCATAGGTTCAATCTAAGGAATTTCGTCGCAAAATCGCGAGTCCGCCGCGGCACGTTGAACGCAGACGGCGGCAAACTTGAAGGTGCACTTTCACAATGCACATTTATGGAAATATTTTAGGATCGGGACGGCTTTGATCGCGAACCCATACATGTAAAAGAGGCGCGGGCGTCCGTTCCGAAACGAAACGCGTGCAATTTCGAGTCGCTGCGTCCAGAAACAGCGAAACTGCAGCGGTCAGAGTGACCGCACCTTCCAGCGAAGGAGAGTCGATACGTTTCGAACTGTGGCGGGCGACTCCGTGGTTACAGTGACGCAGCGCAGGTACCAAAATGCGCGGCTCGGAGGGGCTCACGTGCCTGTTAACTTGGCATTTCAAAAAACGCGACATCCTGGTGCCCCAAATCGACACTCAATTTTTCTCTGTGCAGATTAACAGTTATAACGCGACGCGATTCCGCGACGTCCAGTTAAGGATCTCACAGACCGGGGCGTAAGTTTCGTTGCCGCGACCGCTGCGATATCGCGCCGGACCGATTGATACGATTTTCTGCATTTTTACATAAGCCGTCGTATCAAACGGTCCGCCGCGATATCGCACCGGTTGCGGCAGCGAAACTTCCGCTGCGGTCTGTGGACACCCTGGAGCGCTGTAAAATCATTTCCGCACGAAATTTGTATAAATTTTTTTGGCCGACAATTATTATTTAAGAAACAAATAGACCCTCCGCTTCAACTTCCGGTCCCCCACACTTTCGGTTTTCACCCTACATCCGGTTTCTACCCCTTCTGTTTCACTACAAAACTTCCCACTGTTTCCCACCCTACATCCGGTTCCAAAAATTTCCCCACTTCCGGTTCCTACCCACACTTCCTGTTAAAAAAAAACCACTTCCGGTTCCTGAAGTGGGATGGGGACCGGAAGTGTGAATGGGAACCGGAAGTGTGAATGGGAACCGGAAGTGAGAGTGAGGTTGTCAAGTGAGAGCGAGGGAAGTGAGAGTGAGGTGCGACTGGAGGGTCCAGAACGAACCATCTTTCCCAACTATCTAATAATTTATAATATTGGAAATTATTTTTTTGGCCTCCTGAATTGTAAAGCTAGCTTTGACATCGTGTATACATCAAGCGAAATTAACACTTTACCCACTATGTTGCAAAGTACGGCTACAATGCGGTAAAGTCACTTTCCCGCATTGTAGCCGTACTTTCCCGCATTGTGCCAAATGAAATAATTTTTAATATTGTAAATAATTTAATAGTTGGGAAAGATGAATCGTTCGGAACCCTCCACCTCCACTTCCGGCACCCCACCACGCTTCCGGTTTCCACCCCACGTCCGGTTCCCTCCCCCGCTTCCGGTTCCCACTCACACTTCAGGTTCCCACCCTCTGTTCCAGTTCACACCTGTTCCACTTCCGGAACCGTATGTGGGAAATTTTTTGGAAACAGGAAGTGAGGTGGGAACCGGAAGTGGGGTAGGAACTGGAAGTGGGGTGGAAACCGGAAGTAGGGTGGGTACCGGAAGTGGGATAGGAACACGAAGTGGGGTGGCAACCGGAAATGGGGGTAACTACCGGAAGTGTGGTGGGAACAGGAAGTGGGGTGGGAACCGAAAGTGGGAGGTGGGAACCGGAAATGGGATGGGAACCGAACGTGGGGGCGGGAGTGGGGGACCGGAAGTGTAGGCGGCGGGTCTATTTGTTTCTTAAATAATAATTGTCGGCCAAAAAAAATATACAAATTTCGTGAGTAAATGATTTTACACCGCTCAAGCTAATGGGAAACTCGCCCTTCGGGCTCGTTCCCCAAACGAGCTGTCGCGATGTAAAATCAAATTTAACACTCTAATGCAAATAACTATTATTTGGCACAGTGCGGGAAAGTACGGCTACAATGCGGGAAAGTGACTTTTCCGTATTGTAGCCGGACTTTGCAACACAGTGAGTAAAATTCTAGTTTCGCTTGATGTCCTTGAGGAGGCCAAAAAAAAATTTGCGGTGCCGATTCCGGCAAAACGTGCGCAAGAATTTATTGCGTCTCACGGTCGAAACGTACAACGGACCGTAAATTGTGGAATAGGCTATATAAGTTTCGACATTTCTCATAACCGGCGTCGCGACGTCCGTTTTAAGGTGCTCACAGACTGGAGCGGAAGTTTCGCTGCCGCGACCGCTGCGATATCACGGCGGATCGATTGATACCAAGTTGGTTCAGACCAACAAGCGCGATTTTCGGTGCTTGTTGGTCTGAACATGTACATAAGCCGCCGTATCAAACGGTCCGCAGCGATATCGCAGCGGTCACAGCAACGAAACTTTCGCGCCGGTCTGTGAGCACCTTTAGTCGTTATTTTTGGACGTACCGGAAAACCGCCTTCGCGCCGGGGGTTTTTCCGTTTCCGGACCAGAACTCGATCGCGTTTTACAGACAATGAACGGCCAATTGCGACACCGGAAACCGGGGGCGACCAGCTTCAACGGGGGCGGCGGCGTCCCTCCCCGGATACGGCAAATCGAACTCGAGAAAAGTGCCGGGCAGATCGGCCGACGCACGCCGAAACGTGCCGCTTGCACCCGCTTTTTTAAAAACGGCCGCCGACTCAGGTGACGCCGCAAACCGCGTTCCTCTGCGACGCGTCTGAGCGTCGCGACGCCCATTTTATGCGTTAAAGGTGCTCACAGACCGGAGCGGAAGTTTCGCTGCCGCAACCGGTGCGATATCGAGGCGGACTGAGTGATACGGCGGCTTATGTAAAATTGCAGAAAATCGCGCTTGTTGGTCTGAACATGTACATAAGCCGCCGTATCAATCGGTCCGCCGCGATATCGCACCGGTCGCGGCAACGAAACTTTCTAATCTGAAACTTTCAATCTGACCGCTGCAGTTTCGCTGTTTCTGGGCGCAGCGACTCGAAATTGCACGCGTTCGTTTCGGAACGGACGCCCGCGCCTCTTTTACATTTATGGGTTCGCGATCCAAGCCGTTCCGATCCGGAAATATTTCCATAAATGTGCATTGTAAAAGTGCACCTTCAAGTTTGCCGTCTGCGTTCAACGTGCCGACGCGGACTCGCGATTTTTCGACGAAATTCCTTAGATTGAACCTATGGCTTTGCGGCAGGCGCCGCGGCGCGGAGTAAAGGGTCTCACAGACCGGAGCGGTATTTCAATCAGTCTGCAATTCATCTTTCAATCGGTCCGCCGCGATATCGCAGCGGTCGCGGTAGCGAAACTTCTGCGCCGGTCTGTGAGCTCTTTAAACGAGCTGTCGCGTTGTAAAATCAAACTTTCTACACTCTAATGTAAATAACTATTTCAGCCTCTTTTCAAAAGAAAGCGAAAATTTGCGTCGCGACGTCGATAATTCAGAATCCGCGCGGAAGAGAGGATCGATTCTGCGGGACGTCCCGTCGACTTTTCCCCGCTCGCCCTCGAACTCGCGAAACGGCGGCCAAAGAGGCGGTTGCGGATCTGAATCGGCGTTTTGGACGCACCTCGTGAACGAAGCGCCGCAGGAGGCCGTGAGAGGTATCAAAACACGCGCAGCGGCGAGGGACATCGAACCGTTGGATTCGGTCCCAATATTGGTCCCGATAGTTGGATTCGGTCCCGATTCGGTCATCGAAAAGTTGGATTCGGTCCCGAAATGATTCTCGCCTACTCGAAAAACTGGACGGAAAAGTTGAAGGCATGTGAGAGCCGGCGGCTCTAAGGGGGCAGTAAATAATCTAAATAGTTCGGAAAGATGGCCGTGGGAGGTATCAAAACACGGGCATCGAACCGTTAGATTCGGTCCCAATATTGGTCCCGATAGTTGGATTAGGTCCCGATTCGGTCATCGAAAAGTTGGATTCGGTCCCGAAATGATTCGCGCCTACTCGAAAAACTGGACGGAAAAGTTGAAGGCATGTGAGAGCCGGCGGCTCTAAGGGGGCAGTAAATAATCTAAATAGTTCGGAAAGATGGCCGTGGGAGGTATCAAAACACGGGCATCGAACTGTTAGATTCGGTCCCAATATTGGTCCCGATAGTTGGATTCGGTCATCGAAAAGTTGGATTCGGTCCCGAAATGATTCGCGCCTACTCGAAAAACTGGACGGAAATGTTGAAGGCATGTGAGAGCCAGCGGCTCTAAGGGGGCAGTAAATAATCTAAATAGTTCTGAAAGATGGCCGTGGGAGGTATCAAAACACGGGCATCGAACCGTTAGATTCGGTCCCAATATTGGTCCCGATAGTTGGATTCGGTCCCGATTCGGTCATCGAAAAGTTGGATTCGGTCCCAAAATGATTCGCGCCTACTCGAAAAACTGGACGGAAAAGTTGGAGGCATGTGAGAGCCGGCGGCTCTAAGGGGGCGGTAAATAGTTCGGTAAGATGGTTCGTTCGGGTCCCTCCACCTCCACTTCCGGCCCCCAACCTCTCTCCCACTTCCGGTCCCCCCCCTTCCGGTTCACACTGACACTTCCAGTTCCCATCCCACTTCCGGTACCGGAAAATATTTTGGAACCGGAAGTGGGAAATTTTTTGGAACCGGAAGTAGGGTGGGAAACAGAAGTTTCAGAAGTACAGAAGGGTAGAAACCGGAAGTGGGTGGAAACCGAAAGGGGGGGGCGTGGGTGTTAGACCGGAAGTTGAGGCGGAGGGTCTATTTGGTTCTTAAATAATAATTGTCGTCCAAAAAAATGTATACAAATTTCGTGCGGAAATGATTTTACAGCGTTCCAGCTAATAAACGAGCTGTCGCGTTGTAAAATCCAACTTTCCACACTCTAATGTAAATAGCCATTTCAGCCTCTTTTCAAAAGAAAGCGAAACACTGCGTCGCGACGTCGATAATTCAGAAGCGGAGGGCCGCACGGCAGTGAGGATCGATTCTGCGCGACGCTCCGTCGACGTTTCGCCGCTCGCCCTCGAACTCGCGAAACGGCGGCCAAAGAGGCGGTTGCGGATTTGTATCGGCGTTTTGGACACACCTCGTGAACGAAGCGCCGCTGGTGGCCGTGGGAGGTATCAAAACACGCGCAGCGGCGAGGAGCTTCGAATCGTTGGATTCGGTCCCGACTTTTTTTTTTTTAAGTTTGGTCCGATGTGGATGCCGGGTTTGCCGACCCTTCGAACACTGCGGCCTACTTGTGGGCTATTGTATTCTGCATTCACATTCACTTATAGGCCCAGAAACCTGTTGTTATTGTAAATTGCGCAAATTACTATTTTTCACATTTGTCTTCTGGTACAAATGCGGCCGTCACTGGGGATAGAACTCGGGGCTTCTATACTTGTTAGTTAGCGCTGTAACATGAGGCCACGAGCGTGACCACTACACCACTCACGCCGGCTATTATGGTCCCGGTCCCGATATTGGTCCCGATAGTTGGATTCGGTCCCGATAGATTCGGTCATCGAAAAGTTGGATTCGGTCCTACTAGAAAAACTGGACGGACAAGTTGGAGGCATGTGAGATCCGGCGGCTCTAAGGAGGCGGCTCGGATAGCGTTTAGAAAACGACGAGCGTAGTGAGGAGTTTTCTAAACATGGAAGCGTGCTGAAAAATCGCGCTTATTGAACTCGTTCTTTAATATACTATTTTCTATTTGGCGTCTATAATGAAGTCATTAAAGCACTCATATGGGTTCGTTAATGGCTTGCCGAGAGCGATACAAATTTCTGAATATCAATCGATTTTTTTTATTTAGAAATGGCATAAAAGGGTGCAAAATAGAAAAAATTGTTTAGAGAACGAGTGCAATAACCGCGATTTTACAGCACGCGTCCATGTAAGCGACGAGGGTAGCGAGGAATTTTCTAAAATGGACGCGTGCGGCAAAATCGCGCTTATTGAACTTGTTCTTTAATATACCGTTTTCTATTTTGCGTCTAAAATGAAGTCATTACAGCACTCATTTGGGTTTGTTAATGGCTCGCTGACAAGGGGGCCCTGTCAACTCGTCATCACCGATTTGGCCCAAATTTACAGTATATCTAGGGCTTGACTATAAATGAAAGTGACGCAAGCGGGAGGGCCAGATGGTCATTTTTACGCCGACCGGTAAGTTACCGACAACTCATAATCCCGCTATGTTAGCATAAATTTCAATGGCCGACCAATGCAGCGGCAAAAGTTTCATAGTACTAGGATCGCTGGTTCGATTCGCCATGGAGACGCTTTTTTTTTACTAACAAAATAATTAAATTGACAAATTAATAATTACAATTAAAAAGTTAAATAATAATAAATGAGAATAATAATAAAAGTAAGTCATTTTAAAATTGTAAATATAAATAGTATGTTATTTAATATACTATTTTCTATTTTGCGTCTATAATGAAGTCATTAAAGCACTCATATGCGTTCGTTAATGGCTCACCGAGTGCGATATAATTGGCTAATGCACAAGAGCTTTACTAAGAAAAAAAATATTTTTTCTATTTAGCGTCTGTAATCGACTCATAACAGTACTCATATGCGTGCGGTTATAGCTCGCTGAGCGCGATACAATTTTGTCAATATGTATCGGCGTTTTTTTTTTTTAATTAGAAATCACATAAAAGGGGCGTAAAATAGAAAAAATACTAATACTAATAAGCGCGTTTTTCAGCACAGCTGTAAAATCGCGCTTACTGAACTAGTCCTTAAATATACAATTACCATTCTTTTTGTTTTTGTTTGCGAATATTATTGCTGTGTTCATTATAGCTGAGTGTTTCACTGCCACATGAAGAATTGTCATCGCTTGGACAAACTGAATCTATCGTTTGGCCTCCAACACTCCCAAGCGATTGAGTACGTACTAATTGTCTATTATCTTGTCTATGTCTATTTACAACCTTAAAAACAAAAGCGAAATTATTATTAAATTATTGGTGACGTTTTAATTTACCTGTTGTGGTTTTCTAGGTTCGTGATAAGTTTGAACTGTGGCTAACGTCGCTGATTTTGGATCGACGTTGGGCGATATTCGTTTTTGAATGTGCTTATTTTTTCTGCGGTCTAAACTGCCAAAGCTTTTGTCTTTTTGTATAATATCATTGTTAGAAGAATTGCACCAAAAGATTTCCCCATTTTCCGCCCGTTTCCAATAACCACCTAAACCAGACGACATTCCATCGTGTTCATACTGTTGATGTGGTTGCAATTGGTGAGGGTTTAAATTCCTCATGGTAGGTTCTGCATATTGGCGATAAACTGGTTGTGTTTGTAAATATTTAATACTAGAATTACTGCTAGTACTAGGACTAGCTTGTCTGTGTAAACTGTTATTATTGTATTGGTATTGATTCGTGTATGTTTGGGACACTGATTGGGGAGATCTTCGTGTGGCGTGTGGCAAAGTGTGTGATGGATTTATATATTGTGATGGATGTTTGTACAAGTTGTTCGAGGACTGGGTGTGGATAAACTGGTGGCTTGGGATTTGTTCCACAGAATTTTCGTCCCTGAAACCAAAACTTATATTAACAATAACAGCTTGAAGTTAATGGAACCAAAAGTGTGCTCTAAACAAAATTTTACACTTTCAGTTACTTGATATTTAACAAAAACTAAAAGCGTTCCAAATAATAAAATTTACACTAATAGTAAATAATAATTACAGCAATACCTTGCATAGTCTTAACTGTTGTTAGGGATCGTTAATTAATCACGTGAGACTCGATAGGGCGAGGGGGGGGATGTATAATCACGAAATATCACATGGGGGGTGGAGTGAGATAACACGAGTATTTATTTTTTCGTTGAACGCGCGATTTTTAAGGCTCCTTCAGACCGACGCGTTTGCGTCGCGAAATTTACGCAGCGAAACATTCGCTAGCGGCGCGGCAGCGAAATGGTCATGCCCACACCAAAACGCGAATTTTAGATGTATAGTCATAGAGTTCCTCAAAGGAAGAAGCTCTGCTAATATTAGTATTGCAAATTGTACAGTTTTGCAAAAAACAAATTGATGCCAAAACAGTCTTTACATTTTGGTTGTAACATCAAAACGAAAAAAGCTACAAAAATGGTTTTTACAGATTATTAAAGCTTAATAAATTTGCAAAAATCTGATATATAACTTCTTTGTCTCGCTGCAAAAACAAATGAATTACAAGTTTTGCCAAAAATATGGATTCTAAAACTGTCCTTATATTTTTGGTTGTAACTGCAAAACCAAAAAAGTTACAAAAATGGTTTCAACAGATTATTAAGGCTTAATAAATTTGCAAAAATTTGATATATAACTTCTTTGTCTCACTGCAAAAACAAATGAATTACAGTTTTGCCAAAATAAAATAAATTCCAAAACTGTCCTTCCATTTTTGGCTGTAACTGCAAAACCAAAAAAGCTACGAAAATGGTTTTAACAGATTAGTAAAGCTTAATAAATTTGCAAAAATCTGATATATAACTTCTTTGTCTCACTGCAAAAACAAATGAATTCCAAGTTTTTCCGAAAACATGGATTCTAAAACTGTCCTTATATTTTTTGTTGTAACTGCAAAACTACAAAAGCTACAAAAATGGTTTTAACAGATTATTAAAGCTCAATAAATTTGCAAACATTTGATATATAACTCTTTGTCTCACTGCAACAACAAATGATTTAGTTTTGCAAAAAAAAAATGGATTCGAAAACTGTTCTTACATTTTTGGCTGTAACTGCAAAACCACAAAAGCTACAAAAATGTTTTCAACAGATTATTAAAGCGTAATAAATTTGCAAAAATCTGATATATAACTTCTTTGTCTCGCTGCCAAAACAAATGAATTACAGTTTAGCCAAAATAAAATGAATTCCAAAACTGTCCTTACATTTTTGGCTGTAACTGCAAAACCACAAAAGCTACAAAAATGGTTTTAACAGATTATTAAAGCCTAATAAATTTGCAAGAATCTGATATATAACTTCTTAGTCTCGCTGCAAAAACAAATGAATTACAAGTTTTGCCAAAAATATGGATTCTAAAACTGTCCTTATATTTTTGGTTGTAACTGCAAAACCAAAAAAGTTACAAAAATGGTTTCAACAGATTATTAAGGCTTAATAAATTTTCAAAAATTTGATATATAACTTCTTTGTCTCACTGCAAAAACAAATGAATTACAGTTTTGCCAAAATAAAATAAATTCCAAAACTGTCCATCCATTTTTGGCTGTAACTGCAAAACCAAAAAAGCTACGAAAATGGTTTTAACAGATTAGTAAAGCTTAATAAATTTGCAAAAATCTGATATATAACTTCTTTGTCTCACTGCAAAAACAAATGAATTCCAAGTTTTTCCAAAAACATGGATTCTAAAACTGTCCTTATATTTTTTGTTGTAACTGCAAAACTACAAAAGCTACAAAAATGGTTTTAACAGATTATTAAAGCTCAATAAATTTGCAAACATTTGATATATAACTCTTTGTCTCACTGCAACAACAAATGATTTAGTTTTGCAAAAAAAAAAATGGATTCGAAAACTGTTCTTACATTTTTGGCTGTAACTGCAAAACCACAAAAGCTACAAAAATGTTTTCAACAGATTATTAAAGCTTAATAAATTTGCAAAAATCTGATATATAACTTCTTTGTCTCGCTGCCAAAACAAATGAATTACAGTTTAGCCAAAATAAAATGAATTCCAAAACTGTCCTTACATTTTTGGCTGTAACTGCAAAACCACAAAAGCTGCAAAAATGGTTTTAACAGATTATTAAAGCCTAATAAATTTGCAAGAATCTGATATATAACTTCTTAGTCTCACTGCAAAAACAAATGAATTACAAGTTTTGCCAAAATAAAATGAATTCCAAAACTGTCCTTACATTTTTGGTTGTTACTTCAAAACCAAAAAAGCTACAAAAATGGTTTAAACAGATTATTAAAGCTTAATAAATTTGCAAAAATCTGATATATAACTTCTTTGTCTCACTGCAAAAACAAATGAATTATAGTTGTGCCAAAAAAAATTTATTCCAAAACAGAAGAAGAAAATCGGTCAGTTTGTTATTTTTTATTTGTTTTTGATTTCTAAAACACCTAAAACTCATTTAGGAAATAAAAGAAAAATAATGTGGGTTCATAAAATCAACAAACTCAATTTTCAACATTTTCAAATCTCGGCATTTTCTTTCAATTCTAATAATATCTGCTTACAAATTTTGCCTTTTCTCGTTATATTTTTATAGTTTTCATCATCCAGGTCAGCGTTTCTCAACCTTTTTTGGCACACGGACCAGTAAAATTTAAAAAAAAGATTCGCGGACCAGTGATATTTCTTTGACAAAATTTTACTAGGTATTAAAGAACTACTACACAAAGGTGAATTAAAGTCATTTAACACAAAATATCGCGAAATAACACGTAGCATGAGTAACTTTGATGAAATTTATGACAGTATGTGTGCCAAAATTAAAACCAAATGTAGCGAGTTTCAGGAGAAAGATTCGGGTTGGTCACTAAGGGAGATTTCCCATTTAGAAATTAATATCAATAAATATAAACCAATACGTGGGTCGTCATTTATTGAACTGCCAAAAGAGATTAGGGATCGGAAAGCTTGTATCAATGTTCAGAATGTAGACGAATTTTGTTTTTTATGGAGCATTGTATCCGCATTACACCCCACGAATGTCAGTTCTGATCGCCCGGCATCGTATCCCTACATTTCTTCAATTTTAAAATATGACAGATTAGAGTTTCCGCTTAGAATCAAAGACATTCCTAAATTTGAACAGATGAATAATATTAGTATTAACGTTTATAGCTTAGAGTTTAATTTTAAATCTAAACAACATGACGTAGTAGGACCAATTTACCATACTATGCGACTAGGGAAAGACATGTAAATTTATTATATTTGGAAGAAGGGGTTAAAGGTCATTATGTTTATATTAAAAATATTTCACGGCTTGTAAGAAGTCAAATCTCGGAAGATTGTAGAAAAAAATATTTATGTGGCGGCTGTTTAACCTTTTTTTCAAATGAATTCGCGTTTAATCAGCATAAATTGAATGACTGCAGCAAAATTTACACTATTATGCCGACGGAAGACCTTGTAAAACATAAGAGAGGTGATATGATGCCGGGGAATATATTAAAATTTAAAAATTTCGTTAGAAAAATGCCTATACCCTTTGTTGTATACACAGATTTTGAATCAATTTTAAAACCTATTGATACATGCTCACCGAACCCTGACAATAGCTATACTAATCAGACACATATCCATGTACCATACAGTTTCGCCTATAATATAAAATGTTCATTCGATGACTCATTGAGTAAATTTTTCACTTATTCCGGGGAAGATTGCCCGAAATTGTTTTGTCAGAACCTCTATGCATATGTTAAGGAATTATACAGGGAACATTTAAGCGTTATACTTCCGATGATTAAATTAACTGCAGATGTGCAAAATTCCTACCATACGGCCACTTCTTGTCACATATGTAATTAATTATTACAAGTAACAGACAAAGTCGCCGATCACGATCATTTAACGGGTAAATTTCGGGGAGGCGCCCACTCAAATTGTAATTTGAATTATAAAATACCTAAAATGATCCCGGTATTTTTCCATAACATGTCGAATTATGATGTTATTTTATTTATTAAAGAATTTGGATCTGACGAGGAAAAAATTGATATCATCCCCCAAAATAAGGAAAAATATATATCCATCACCAAAAATCTACCTGTTGGTAGAACTACTACAAGTTAATTGTAACATTTTTATTATCATTTACTTACAATAATATTTAAATGTAAAGATATGTAATTATTTTTCTTTTTTTTTTTCTTCAGTGCCGTACTAATCATAAGTTACATAGAATTAAAATTAGTTTAAGATATTTGTATTTCGTAATTTTATAAATTAAAATTTAGTTTTTATTGTAAGTAAATTTGTTTCTTGGATAGAAAAAATTGTCTGCGGAACAGTAAAATTTCTCCGCGGACCACTGGTGGTCCGCCGGACCAGCGGTTGAGAATGGCTGATCCAGGTCATACAATATAGGATATTTTCTAAAATTATGAATCAATTTCAGTGTAATCGCTGTTTCAAAACACAGCGACAGCGAAACTGACCGCACATGCAGCGTTCTTGTCGTGCAACGCTGCACTACCGCGGCTATGGCGGAAATCGTAACGTCAATAAGCCGCCACGTCAATCGGCCCGCCGCGATAACGCAAACTTTCGCGCCGGTCTGTGAGATCCTTAAAGGATTTTAGAAAATATCCTATATTGTATGACCTGGATGATGAAAACTATAAAAATATAACGAGAAAAGACAAAATTTGTAAGCAGATAGTATTAGAATTGGAAGAAAATGCCGAGATTTGAAAATGTTGAAAATTAAGTTTGTTGATTTGGGGTCATCCATAAATTACGACACACGTTAAGGGGGTGGGAGGGGGCCAACGAAGTATGACATTGTGTGACAAGCGGTGGGAGGAGTAATAAGTTTCGTGACGTCACATTTCAAAATTTTAAGTATTAAAATGCGAATCTTTAATTAACGAAAAACTTTTAAATATTTTGAATTCTATCTGTATGCTCGTATGGTTTGCCTAAATTGTTTTGATGGCGAGTTCAAGTCGCTGTACTACAGTGTGATGCGTCGGCCGCCTGTGAGCCCTTTGACAAATGCCGCTACACGCGCCGCGCCGCGCCGCTGTGATTTAAATGTTTCGTACTGAGCGCATAAGACTCCGGGTGATATTTCAAGGAGAAATATAATTTTATATTTTGAATTGGTAAAACCATACAACATTATAGATAATCAGATAAACTTAATAAAGACGGAACAAAGCTTGAATATATAAATATACTCAACCTTTCCGGAACTCTATAATACTAATGAGTCTTTTTAGGACTACCAAAAACAAATCTCGTATGAAATTTGTCAGTTATTCTATAGCTTTCAGTCCACCTTCGTGGCACTCACCAAAAAACTTAAAAATAACATTGATTTTTAAGATAATGTCTTTCCGATACCTTGAGTGGATAGCCATCTGTGTACGCGTTTCGAGATTTATCTCTCATCAGCAGAGCTTTGCTTCCATGAACAATATTTTGTAAATCACTCACTTGAAAACCCATGTGTTGATTAGGGTTAGATGTTTTTAATTTTGACATTTTGTGAGAGAGACATGAACTTAGCAGGTTATTGATATAAATGATAAATTTTGAATTGGTAAAACCATACAACATTATAGATAATCAGATAAACTTAATAAAGACGGAACAAAGCTTGAATATATAAATATACTCAACCTTTCCGGAACTCTATAATACTAATGAGTCTTTTTAGGACTACCAAAAACAAATCTCGTATGAAATTTGTCAGTTATTCTATATAGCAAAGCTGTGCTGATGAGAGATAAATCTCGAAACGCGTCCACAGATGGCTATCCACTCAAGGTATCGGAAAGACATGATCTTAGAAATCAATGTTATTTTTATGGTTTTTGTTGAGTGCCACGAAGGTGGACTGAAAGCTATAGAATAACTGACAAATTTCATACGAGATTTGTTTTTGGTAGTCCTAAAAAGACTCATTAGTATTATAGAGTTCCGGAAAGGTTGAGTATATTTATATATTCAAGCTTTGTTCCGTCTTTATTAAGTTTATACAATTTTATATAAAAATCAGTAAAATAAAATAATTTTTACCCGCACGTTCACATCCTAAACAACTTATCAATCAAGTTTAAAATGAATAAAAAGAGTGATTTAGGTATTCTTAACCGTAAACTATATAAAGCATACAGTGCAGCGTATGCTGATAAAAATAAACAAAATATACAGGAAGAAGTTAACATCTTATGGGGAAGTTTGAAAAGTAGTGACAATCTTGAAGGTGAATTGGAATCTAAAATCAAAGAATTACAAATAATGTTGACGAAAAAGAAGGCGACACATGAAATTTTTTTCAAAAATTCCATAATCGTCAAAACCACCAATACAACTAGAGCCAAAAAGTTCAAAAAGTAAGTTCGAAAAATTTTATAATAATAACCCATAGACGACATAGTCCTATAGACGCCGTATCGAATAAATTTTGTTTTAAAATGCAATCGCTAATAGCCGGGGGTACAGGATCGATTTCAATGCATTTCTATATTGTATTTTATTGGGTGATTTCGTAAAAATATTGTGTGAAATGCCCATATTCGACATTTTACATGTTTATTTTTAATTGTAGGAAAATACTAAACAGGAGTCCTGTGAAGTTGGCAACCGAATTTGCAAAAATATAATATTACATCGGAGTTCCCGGCAGATATGAAATAGTACTTTGTACAAAATTTCAATAGTTCTGCAGAATTTCGCGAAAAAAATGGAAAATACCAAAATTGAGCTAGCAACCACTTTTGAGAAAAACTGTGCGTTTTTTACATATTCCTGTACCTCGACCATACTTCTGGAGTACTTGTTCAATTTTGCAAAAAGTTCCGCAAAAATTGACATTTTGCAAAAAAAAATTGAATTTTGAAACTTGCACAAACAGTTCTAATCGCGGATCTGAATACCTAAGAGTTCTATCAAAGATCCCTTTGTAATTTTTAGGGTTCCGTACCGAAAACGGAACCCTTATAGGATCACTTTGTTGTCCGTCTGTCTGTCTGTCCGTCTGTCTGTCAAGACCATTTTTCTCAGGAACGCGTAGAGGTAACAAGTTGAAATTTGTATCAAACACTCGGGTCTGCGGGCCCTTTCAGCTGTGAAAAAATCAAACTTGTAAGTCAACGCGATCAAAAGATATGACCGTTTATGTCGCATATTTTGCGATTTCACAAGGGAATCAAAACCTATAGGGTAATTCCCGTTGACTTAGAATCATGAAATTTGGCAAGAAGCGGTGTCTTACAGCACATGTAAAGGGAAAAATCTGAAAACCGTAAATTTGACTTTTTTTTTACTTCGAATGATAAACTTGAATGTTTTATTAAAAAGATCAACATTTGGAAAAGTAGGGTAGAGAAGAATTCGTTCGAAATGTTTTCCAGTATCAACAATTTTATATCCGAGAAAAATCATTGCAAAACTTTTATCTCAAAAATTATTATAGGTCACTTAAAAGCGCTAGAAACACAGTTTTCTAATTATTTTACATCAAATATTGATTTTAAAGTTATCTTGGATTCAAAAACCATTTTAGATTGGCATTGAAGAGTTTGATCTCCTGACATATAAAGCGCAAGAAGAATTTGCTGAGCTTTCGAGTGACTCAAACCTAAAACTAGACTTTTCAAAAAAGCCTTTAACTGAATTCTGGATCGGAGCTAGAACTGAATTTCGCACAATCTCTGATATGGCATTAAATATTCTTCTGCCTTTCAACACCATATATTTATGTGAAATTGCATTTTCAGCTTTAACAAATAACAAATCGCAATATCGTTCATCGCTAAAAAATGTTTAAAAGAGATTTTACGTCCAGCAGTGTCAAATATTACACCAAGATTTAGTTTTTTATACAGTAAAAAACAAACATGTCCGTCTCATTAAAAACTAATTTTCCTTTAATTTTTATATATTTAACCACTTAACGGCTGCGCTTGAATATATTCGAACGGATTAAGACTCGGAATATATATCATTATTGCTAAAAATGCTGTTTTCAAGAAAAATAGGTATATAATTTACGAAACTATATAAATACATTTTTACAACTTTATGTGCAAATTTTATTTTTTGTATGTTTCTAAACAAATTCTATTATTACCTAATCAATAAGTCACGATAAAAAAATGGGGTCGCGAAAAAAATCATAATCGTAAGTGGGGTCGCGAATGAAAAAAGGTTAAGAAGCCCTGATCTACATTATCTAAATAATATGTTGTAGATAATATGATTTAAGTATATTATACTTAAATCACGTTCGCCCTATATTTTTTGGTAGTCAATTGCCCAAAAAGCAGTCAATTGAACAACTGAATGTTGTATTGTATTGAGTATTGAAATAGATCTAGAAATAGTTAATATATTAGTTCATATTTGATCTAGAAATAGTTAGATCTTAATATAAGTTAGTGAATAAGTGTAATACTAAAATAAAGTTTTCTTTTTATAAGTTTAAAAATATTCGCGTTATTTAAAAAAAATACCCTGTATATCTTTATACATGGTATATAGGCAAAATTGAGCAGTAAAAACAAATAGTGAAGTTCCAGAACCCCTAAACACTCATAGTGAATGGCGGATGTGTGGTAATAAAATATAGGGTAGAATTCCATCGTACGACAGCGACATCTTGAGGTTATGCTTGCAGCGATAACGATACGAGCGAGTTATAGTTTCGGCTGTACAACATTTTAAAGTTGAACGTTTAGTGAAAACTTTTGGTCACCAGTGGGTGAACACTAGACTATGCGCCATAGTATTGTAGATTAGAGCAAAATTAATGGTTAGTTTAGTTAAGACTAGTTTTAATAATTACTGTATTTTCTTCATGTTGAAACGTTTAATAAAAAATTTAAAAAAAATGTTTTTGCAGTGAGACAAAGAAGTTATATATCAGATTTTTGTAGATTTATTAAGTTTAATAATCTGTTAAAACCATTTTTGTAGCTTTTTCGTTTTGATGTTACAACCAAAAATGTAAAGACTGTTTTGGCATCATTTTTTTTTGCAAAACTGTACAATTTGCAATACTAATATTAGCAGAGCTTCTTCTTTTGAGGAACTCATGACTATACACCAAAAAATCGCGTTTTGGTGTGGACATGACCATATCGCTGCCGCGCCGCTAGCGAATTTTTCGCTGCGTAAATTTCGTGACTCAAACGCTCTGCGTCGGTCTGAAAGAGCCTTTAAACCGAAAAGCGACGCGCGACTTGTACCAAAAAATACACGTGATTTTGAGTAGGGGGGGGGGGGGAGGTTTAACTTAAAACCTCACCTTACCTTAGGGAGTAAAATCACCTGATTAATGTACGACCCCTTAGCTACGACTACATAAGTTATTCTATAAAATAATTAGTGTTCCAAATAATATTTTTACACCAAAATTCAACCATAAATTTATTACCTGTCCACGTAATTTTTATAGCCGTTGATGGTGAGTCGACAAAAAGTTGGTGATAAATCTTCGGGTCGTAAATAATGTGGAACATTTTCGTTAAGCGAAGAACTATCAGAGCCTCGATAAACTAACTTCGGATGAGTCTGTATGGAATATCTGTGGTCACTCCCTTCGGTGTTCATGGCATGTTGGAGAGACCGTAGGCTGTGGCGCAACGGAGTTTTACTGAACGGATCCAAATTCATCGAAACAGAATCTGTTTCTATAACAAAAATTGTTTAAAACAACATTCGATTTTTAATTTTTATTGATATTATATCACCTTGATCTAAAGGCCTAGGTTTCTTCTTTGGTTTTAATTGTTGGCTAGGTGACGGTTGCTTAGGTTGTCTTTGTGATCTCTTTTTTAAAAACTGCAGTTTTTCTTCCAACTCTGTGTTTCTTTGTTTGTGCGATTCGTATTCTGTCATGTGTTTACGCCTTAAGTTCTATAAAAAGCAAAAATTGATATTTTGAAAATTGAGTTTTAAAAACTTACTTTGTTTGCAATGTTTTCATTGGCTAATCCGAGAGCAGCTTCAGCCATTTTCGCAAAGAATTGAATTTCTAATTCAATTGCGGAAATTTCTTCCTCACTGTTGAAATTGTTTATTAAATTTTGTGGCAGTTGGAAAGAGGTGCCTATTCTCCTTCGGAACGAAGGGGGTGTTTCTCCAGGTTCTAAAGGATACTCGACAGGCATCGTCCCAGTTAGCTCGGCTTCCTATAAAAGCCGATTTAATATTTTAACAACTTGTTGCTTTTCAAAGAGGACAAAAAAACTGACCTGCAGACATAACTGTCGGAGTTCTAGATTGTGTTTGGCCAACTTTTCCTCAATTTGCTTCTTCTTTTCTTGCAGGGTGGCTATTTTGGCGCAGGTCGGGTTGCTGCTCGCCCCCATCTTCAGGGTTTTATTATCCTCTTTATTTACACCATCATCTGAAGCAAAGTAAACAATTAAGCTGAAATGTCAAAAGTGTTTGGTTATGCTTACCCATTTTAATAATAACAATTTTTTATGAATAAATACACGGCCATTACATAACGCATCGTCTATAACTATCTCACATATTATCAGGGCTCTTCTTACCACTTGTTTTTATTATCAATACAAACAAATATTTGATAAAAGTTGTATGCAATACAATAGAAACACCACCTTGAAGTTGCCCATATACATACTTGACAATTTTGACAGTTACTACATGAAGTTAGAAACATAATTTTAATTTTTAAATTGTGATTAAAACTAATTAGAAATGTATTCAATAAATTGCAAATAAATAAACCGAAACATGCGATTAAATACTTTGTTTTATCTAAAATAATCTTTTAAAAAGATATTTTGAAGAGTTAAAGTTTCTTTTTGAGATTAAAGAACTCTCCAAAAGTTTCCCTTGTGTTCTTTTTCGCCAAAAAATAAATATTAAAAGTTTAAAAACTAATATTACAATCAAATTTATTCAATAAATTGCAAATAAATGAACTGAAACATGCGCTGAATTGCTTTGTTTTATCTAAAATAATGCTTTAAAAAGTTTTTTGGAAGAGTTAAAGTTTCTTTCTGAGATTATAGAACTCTGCAAAAATTTTCTTTTGTGTTCTTTTTCATTAACAAAATATTAAGTGTTTTTCAAAATTTGTATTTAATTTTGAAAAACGATCGTTTTTTATTGTTACATTAAATGTAATATTTCTTAAATTCAATCATTGAATTATTGTGGTTAATAACGCATTGTTTTGTCGCGCAATGTTTAGTCGCGTGTTGAAATGTCTGAACACCATAAAATTTAAAAGGACTTACTTTTCTTGTCTTATTTTGTGGAGACTAAGTTTTGACATTACCTAGTATTCAATTTTCTTCACTCTTGCAAATTTTTTTATCCATAATTTTATTTTGGTCCATAATTTTATCCAACATTGTCCAGCATGTTTTTTTTATTTCTTCAATCCACTGTTTACACCGTTATAACAGGGTAAAAAATATATTTACTGCTTAAAAATGCTGTAATTAACTTTAAATTGAGAAAAATTTTGAGCTGTTTAAACGCCGCCATTTTCGCGCGGTCTGTTGATGACGTCAAAGATCAGTGATAGTTGAGGTCATCAACAGATCCATTGTTTACAACAGCTGTTTTCATTTTAAACTTGACGTTTTTGACGTGTATTTTGTAACCAAAAGACTAAAATGACATACAAATGATTGACTTGTTTATATGGGATGTTACGTCACTTTCGTTTTAACCAATGGTGTTGCGTTTTACAAATTTAAATTTCCCTCGCTTTTTATTTATTAATTTTAAGTATTTAAAAATATATTAATTACAAAAATAATGGTTTAGTTCAAATGTCCGGTCAATAAAGATTCGGAAAAATAATATTTGAACCAAATTTAAAAATGCATGCATATTCCCTATTAGTTATCATACTTTCAATCATATATGTTCAGTCTCATCTGGTTTCTCCTTGTCTAGAATTATTTATTCTGGTGCACCTTGTCTTGTATTGTCTGGTATGCTCTGTTATAATTTACAACAACAATATTTGTCTTACATATAACTAGAGCTTCCAATACCGGACCGAAAAATTAAAACCGGTATTTTGGCATTATTTGTTTTTCAAACCGGAATACCGGTATTGATACCGGTATTATTAAAAAATAGTATATCTTGTAACTAGGGCAGTAGGTTGACAATTGGACACGACAGCGAAATTTTTACGCAGGAACGAAGTGAGGTTGGTGTGGAGGTGAGGCCCGTGTTGCAAGCAATATTTTTTATTTCTCATGCGAGAGGATGTATATTACAAGTTTGGGATTAAGGTGCCATCCAAAAAAAAATGGAATCAAAAATGAAGAATTTGCTTTTTCAATTGTCTCCGGTGGTGTGGATTCGTGATAAGATCTCTCAACACTCTCCAGTATCACCATTTACACTCATTTTAAACCGTTTTCGTTCATTTTTATTTTGGAATGAAACCAAATTTCTGTCACTTTCACGTCACTTTTTTAATATTGAGGTCTGTCTTGATTGTGTTTATTTTATTTATTTAATTGTTTTTTTTATTATTGTAGCCTAGCGACATTGAATATTTGCGTGCGTTACCCGTTATGCGGTAATAGAACCAAGAGTGACATTTCTCGTACTAAAAAACGTGCGCCAAGATAGTACTTTTAATGCATGAGTAATAAAAAATCATTTTCGTCAGACTTTTATAAATATCAATGACAATGGTGATTTAAAAAAAAAAACAAAGGAAAAACTTAAAAATATATTTTTTTATAAACTTTAGAGAAAAAATAGAACACTATTTGAATTAAATAAGTATTGAAACTAAATATTTGCTTACTCCTTCTATGTATTAAAAATCATATTATTTATAGCAAACATTCGGAACAAAGTTATCATAACACTTAACATTACTACATTTAGCAATTCGAGTTAGTTTTACTAAAATATGCCCGTAAAAAAACAGACAATCAATTGTTTCGTGGTTCAGATTGGACCAAATCTTTGTACATACATGACTTGCTGCAGAAAACGCCCTTTCCGATTCTACACTTGTTGGCGCAATTGTATAAATACGAATTTATTATTCTTGTTATAACTATTTGCTAATTGAAATAACTAATGTAAATTTTTTATACAAATACCGAAATACCGGTATTTTTTTGTAATACCGGTTTTCTAATACCGGAAAAAATAGACTAAAATCCCGGTTTTCGGGATCCCGGGATTCCGGTATTGAAAGCCCTACATATAACATACAGGAAGCAAATGCCTGGTAAATTTTCCATACGAGTACAATTTTAAATTCACAATTAACAATTTTCAGAAGATGAAATTTCAGTGGGATGTATGTATACCATTCGGGGCAAAAGGTTTAAACGACCGGATTTTCTGAAAGAAGTCGGAAACTTTTATAATAACTGCTTGGAATATCTTGAAGAATAGACAGTTTAATTCCAGGAATAATTTCATTGGATGACATTAAAAAATGATATTTTATGGGAATATGTGGAAAAAGTTGACCATGAAATTCTGGCATGAGCCAGATTTTTAATTTTGCTCACCCGAAAAAATGGACAAAAATGAGTAAATAATAATGCTAACCACAGCAAAACATCTGCTGCCGTACGGACTTACTACCCGTACGATGATACTCAACGGCAGTGAAGGCAGAGATGAAGATCATTTGTATGGCAGATCTGGCGGAAGAGGCCCCCTACGGTGGTAGGCTGGTACCGGGCAGCAGCGGGCACTAGTATTGACTTGATGCACTGAGCAAATGATGCTTTAGTTGGATCAAGCTCGGCGAGTCATGGGCGAAACCAATCATAGTCTGGTTCCTCGGCCGTGATACTGCGATGTGGAAAGGAAATGGAAAAACTACCACATTATTATATTTCCTGAACGTCGAAAGACGGAGAATGACGATGGCAGTTCCTGGAGTAATGAATTCCGCAGGTAAAATACTCCCCCTTTCGGATCTCCGGGTGGGGAGTACTTCGGGAGAGTCATCCAAAGAGGTGGACATTTTAATTTCAGGATCTGGACATGGAACGTAAGAACACTTAGAAGAGCAGGGAAACTGGAAAATCTGAAAAGAGAAATGGATAAACGTAAAGTGAACATAATGGGTTTAAGTGAAGTGAGGTGGACAGGTAGTGGTGAAATAGTGTCAGGTAATTACACAATGTTTTACTCAGGTGGAAAAAGTCATGAACGTGGAGTAGCAATAGTGATGGGAAATCAATTAGTGCAAAGTGTGACTAAAATGGGGTTTCATAGTGATCGTCTAATGTTTGTGAAAATAAGTGCAGAACCAGTGGCCATTCAGATAATTCAAGTGTACATGCCAACATCAGATCATGATGACGAAGAAGTGGAGAAAATATACGATGCAATAGATGACATCATCCACTCTGAAGGCAGAGGAAAAATAAACACTATAATAATGGGTGACTGGAATAGTGTGGTAGGACAAGGTAGTGAAGCCAACATCGTGGGACAATATGGGTTTGGTAGAAGAATTGATAGAGGAGGGATGCTAGTGGAATTCTGTCAGCGTAACAATTTGGTAGTGATGAACACTTGGTTTAAGAAAAGGAAGAATAAATTATACACATGGAAGAGCCCAGTTGACATTAGTAGATATCAGATAGATTTCATACTTGTAAAGCAGAGGTTTAGGGGCAGTGTGAAAGACACCAAGACTATGCCAGCTGCCGATATAGATTCGGATCACAACCTTCTGGTTGCAGACATCAGTACAAGGTTGAAGAGGATCAGACAGTGTGGGAAGAGAAAGCAGAGATGGGACTTGGAAAAGCTAAGAGAGAAGAATGAGGCAGTAAGAGAATCATTAGAGAATGTCTTTAGTGAATTGAGAGAGGAAAATGTAAGTGCAATTGCAGAAGAACAGTGGAGAAATATTAAACTGGCCTTGTTGAATACTTTAGAGAGTAAAGTCGGGAGGGAAGCAAGAAGAGCGAGGAAACTCTGGATCACCAATGAGATCCTGGAGAAGATGGAGGAAAGGAAGAAATGTAAAAATGTGAACAGAAGACTTAACAATGCACTCAGGAGAGAAACAGACAAAGCGAAGGAAAAATACCTAGAAGAAATGTGTGAAGAAATAGAGGAACTACAAAGGAGAGGAAGGTAAGACCTGATGTATCAGAAAACGAAGGAGTTGAGAGGGAGTGAGAATAAAGGAGTAAGGAGCTTCGGAATAGAAAACTCTAAACGACAAATGGAGACAGAACAAGGGGAGATGCTGAAAATATGGGAGGAATACGTAAAAGAACTCTACGATAAGAAACACCGCCCGCAAGTAATTAAAATAGAGACACAGGAGGCGGTTGATGAAGACGAAAAAGGGCCCAGCATATTGAAAATAGAAGTAGAGAAGGCAATTAAGGACATGAAGAGGAGGAAAGCTACAGGAGAAGATGACATACCAGTGGATTTGCTGAAGGAAATCGCAGATGGAGGTTTGAAAGCGTTAACACAACTCATCAACAAAATCTACGAAACTGGGGAATGGCCTAAAGACTTTTTAGATGTCACAATGGTTGCTCTAGAAAAGAGACAGCAAGCCAAGTAGTGATTACAGAACAATTAGTTTGATCTCACACGTGGCGAAGATCATTGCAAAAATACTCAATGGACGGATAGAACATAAAATCGAAGAAGTAATGGAAGATGATCAGTTTGGATTTAGGAAAAGAAAAGGAACCAGGGACGCCACAGGCATGATGAGGATATTGTCGGAAAGAGTTTTGACTGTTAATGAAGAAGTCTGCGTGTGTTTTTTAGATTGGCAGAAGGCCTTCGATAGAGTTAACTGGACAAAATTGATGAATATTCTTAAGGAGATTGGTGTCAACTGGAGAGACCGGAGACTAATTTGCAATCTGTACATGAGACAAAGAGTAAAAGTACAATTGAACTACGGAGAAACAAACAGCGTAGAAATAGGAAGAGGAGTCAAACAAGGATGTTGTCTATCGCCGAGTCTCTTCAATTTGTATAGTGCATGGCTGGCGAGAGAAGCTTTGAAAGGATGTGGAAATTTCAAGATAGGGGGACGCCTCATCAACACCATCAAATATGCAGATGACCTGGTAGTACTCGCCAAGAACCAAAGACAACTACAACAAATGATGAACCGGCTGGTGGAAACTGGAATTTTCAGTGAAACTTTTATTTATTAATTTTAAGTATTTAAAAATATATTAATTACAAAAATAATGGTTTAGTTCAAATGTCCGGTCAATAAAGATTCGGAAAAATAATATTTGAACCAAATTTAAAAATGCATGCATATTCCCTATTAGTTATCATACTTTCAATCATATATGTTCAGTCTCATCTGGTTTCTCCTTGTCTAGAATTATTTATTCTGGTGCACCTTGTCTTGTATTGTCTGGTATGCTCTGTTATAATTTACAACAACAATATTTGTCTTACATATAACATACAGGAAGCAAATGGCTGGTAAATTTTCCATACGAGTACAATTTTAAATTTTTTAAACAATTTTCAGAAGATGAAATTTCAGTGGGATGTATGTATACCATTCGGGGCAAAAGGTTTAAACGACCGGATTTTCTGAAAGAAGTCGGAAACTTTTATAATAACTGCTTGGAATATATTGAAGAATAGACAGTTTAATTCCAGGAATAATTTCATTGGATGACATTAAAAAATGATATTTTATGGGAATATGTGGAAAAAGTTGACCATGAAATTCTGGCATGTGCCAGATTTTTAATTTTGCTCACCCGAAAAAATGGACAAAAATGAGTAAATAATAATGCCAACCACAGCAAAACATCTGCTGCCGTACGGACTTACTACCCGTACGATGATACTCAACGGCAGTGAAGGCAGAGATGAAGATCATTTGAATGGCAGATCTGGCGGAAGAGGCTCCCCTACGGTGGTAGGCTGGTACCGGGGAGCAGCGGGCACTAGTATTGACTTGATGCACTGAGCAAATGATGCTTTAGTTGGATCAAGATGGGCGAGTCATAGGCGAAACCAATCATAGTCTGGTTCCTCGGCCGTGATACTGCGATGTGGAAAGGAAATGGAAAGACTACCACATTATTATATTTCCTGAACGTCGGAAGACTGAACGTCGGAGAATGATGATGGCAGTTCCTGGAGTAATGAATTCCGCAGGTAAAATACTCCCCCTTTCGGATCTCCGGGTGGGGAGTACTTCGGGAGAGTCATCAAAAGAGGTGGACATTTTAATTTCAGGATCGGGACATGGAACGTAAGAACACTTAGCAGAGCAGGGAAACTGGAAAATCTGAAAAGAGAAATGGATAAATGTAAAGTGAACACAATGGGTTTAAGTGAAGTGAGATGCCCTGCTTAAACATTCCTATTGGGAAAAGTTAAATCCTATAGGCTTTTTCAGAATTTGAATAGGAAACATCATATTTGAATAGGAAAAGTTAAGAAATTTCTGGCAAACGGAAAATGCCTAATAGGATTATACAAATCTGAATAGGAAATAAAATGATGAGCGTTAACCTATAGGATTTAGAGCTTTCCTATTGACACAACTGAATAGGATTATGATGATTCTAAAAGGAAGTTAGCGATTCTATAGGAAATGAAGAGTTGTTATAGGAAATGAAAGTAGAGATCTAAATAGGAAACCAAGTGATTCAATAGGATAATGCGACTTAGAAAATTTATCTTTATTTCTAAATTTCGCAATGGTATTCTGCATTATTCAATAGGTTTGGCTTCACCAATGTCCAATAGGAGATGAATAGTTGTCAATAGGGAAATACGACTTAGAAATTATTTTTATTTTATAATGATCCTCAATAGGATTTAGCATTATTCAATAGGATTGACTCCTCCAACATCCAATAGGAGATGAATAAGATGTCAATAGGGAAATAGAGCTCCCTCTATATCCAAGAAGGCACATATCGCTACTTCCTTTGTCTCTAGTGGTGCTTCTATTTCGTTTGTCAGCTGATACAGGGCGGTTTCTGTGGATTTCCCTGCTCTGTAAGCATGCTGACTCCTGTGTAGTGGTGTACCTACAAGCACTATAGTCCTAAGGTAATTATCAATCACCTTCTCCATTGTCTTCAACATAAAAGATGTTAGACTAATGGGTCTAAATGACTTCGGTTGAGTGGTGTCTTTCTTCCCCACCTTCAGTATAAATACCACCTTAGCCCTTCTCCATAGCTACGATATATATCCGAGCGCTAAGCTACTTCTAAAGAGATTTAAAAGATACGGCATTAGTTCTCTCTCTCCCTTTTGTAGGAAGGCAGGAACTAGTCCGTCCACACCTGGGGCCTTAAAAGGCTGGAAAGTGCCGATAGCCCATCTCATTCGGTTTTCCGTACAGATGGACGCTGCCCTCTTCCAGTCGGCCCGACTTGGTTTCCGTGGTTGCATCAAGCCCTCGGTCTCCCTGTATCCTCTACATCCCGGAAAATGGGTTTCTAGTAGGAGGAGAGCTCTTTGCTCTTCATCCTCCGTGAAGGTCCCATCCGGTTTCTTGAGAGTGGTTGTCATTTCCACTCTATCCTTCGCTAGTGCTTTGTGCAGTCTAGCTGCCACCGGCGTGGATTCTATGTTTTCACAGAAGGTCCTAAAGTTTTCCCTTTTTGCCCTTCTGATCTCTTTGTTGTAGGTGGTAAGCACCTCAGAGTATTCTAGCCAATTTCCGTATTGCTTGGCTTTGTTGAAAAGCCTACGTACTTTAGCTCTTAATGTAGACAAATTTTTGTTCCACCATTTTTCGTCCATATGCTCCTTCACGGTTTATTCTAGTCTTTAAGCAGAGTATAGACTTTACTGAACGTTAATTCCATCCGAAAAAAAAATCTGAGATGCCAAGACGCATCTAAAGAAGTTTTAGTTTTAATTCACATTGAACAACACTTTATACAGGGTGAAAAGTGTCAAGACTGCTTTTTTTCTTCAATAAACCGAACTCGGCTATTGGTTCAGCAGTGCCGTGATGTTAATAAAGACGTATATGCTTGTTTTATTGACTATAGGAAGGCCTTCGGCAATGTCAGACATGAGAAGCTACTGAACTTTTTTTTAGCAAAAAAGGTGCGCGTTATACACCGGCAAATACGGTATTTATTTTAAGCTTACATTATTTATCACAAAATCAATTTTGGTTTTGAAACAACCATGCGCTCCACGCATTTAAAGTACCTCCGCATGCAACAGAACGATTATTTTACCAAAAAAATAGCATCAGCGGATCCGTTTAGTGATGGCGGATCCGCCGGATTACCGGATCCGGTTTTTGCGGATTGCAATCCCTAGTTGTAACTGAAGGATAAGAATAACAAAATGGTTGAAGTAAAACTAAGATCAAAATCCCAGTCTGTAAGCAGAGTATAGACTTTACTGAAAGTTATTTCCATCCGAAAAAAAATCTGAGTTATGCCAAGCCGCATCTAAAGAAGTTTTAGTTTTAATTCACATTGAACAAAACTTTATACAGGGTGAAAAGTGTCAAGACTGCTTTTTTCTTCAATAAGCCGAACTCAGCTATTGGTTCAGCAGTGCCGTGATGTTAATAAAGACGTATATGCTTGTTTTATTGACTATAGGAAGCCCTTCGGCAATGTCAGACATGAGAAGCTAATGAACTTTTTTTTAGCAAAAAAGGTGCGCGTTATACACCGGCAAATACGGCGTTTATTTCAAGTTTACATTATTTATCACAAAATCAATTTCAGTTTTGAAACAACCATGCTCTCCACGCATTTAAAGTACCTACGCATGCAACAGAGCGATTATTTTACCAAAAAAATAGCATCACCGGATCCGTTTAGTGATGCCGGATCCGCCGGATTACCGGATCCGGTTTTTGCGGATTGCAATCCCTAGTTGTAACTGAAGGATAAGAATAACAACATGGTTGTAGTAAAACTAGGGTCAAAATCCCAGTCTGTAAGCATAGTATAGACTTTACTGAACGTTATTTCCGTCCGAAAAAAATCTGAGTTATTAGTAAAGTGAATGATATTTTCCCCAATCTTGGATTAGTTTTTCGATTGTTTGTAACGCTCGCCATATGTATAGCAAGTGCTGAGAGATTTTTAGTGTATTGCGTAGACTAAAAACACACCTAAGGAGCACAATGACTCAAGTTAGAACTTCTAATTTGGCATTACTTTCATCTTCATTGATCTGTCGCTGTCTTATTTTTAAAAATAATAGCAAATCGGTTTCAGATTTTCAAAATTCCTCAAAATAGTCTCACAGTAGAGAAAATAGCGAGAGTCTATAATGTTAATTTTGTCAAATCTTAATCTCGTCTTCATTAATCTGTCGCTGCCTTATTTTTCAAAATATTTACGGTTTCAGATTTTCAAAATCTGGACTTTTTGGAGAAATTTGTGGTTTTAGATTTCCAAAATTCTTCTAAATAGTCGCGCAGTGAGGAAAATAGTTCCAAATCCAGCAGGAAATTAAAAAAGTGGAAATTAAGATCAACTAAGAAGTCCTGCCAGGACTACAGCGAGAAATTTAGGCCTACGATTAGGGATTGCAATCCGGTGTCATTTTCAATGCGGCTGGATCCGGCCACCGGATCCAACGATAAAATAAAATTAAATCTTACATAATAAACCTTACTTAAAAAAAATGTAATATCTATTTAATTGACTATTTAGTTTAATCAACTTACTGTAAATACCGTATTTGTCGGTGCATAACGCGCACCCTAAACTTCGACCTACTACTTGTGCGTCTATAACGCGTACCTATATTTTAGAGCTCAACCTAATCTTCATTGATCTATCGCTGTCTTATTTTTAAAAATATTAGCAAATCGGTTTCAGATTTTCAAAATTTGGTTTATTTAGAGAAATTCGAGGTTATTAGATTTTCAAAATTCCTCCACATAGTCTTACAGTATAGAAAAGAGTCTATGAATGTTAATTTTGTCAAATCTTAACCTTGTCTTCAGTAATCTGTCACTGCCTTATTTTGCAAAATATTTACAAAACGGTTTCAGATTTTGAAAATTTGGACTTTCTGAAGAAATTTGTGGTTTTTGGATTTCCAAAATTCTTCCAAATAGTCGCGCAGTGAGGAAAATAGTTAGATTCTACAAATGATAATTTTGTAAAATCTCAACCTCATGTTCATTGAAAAGGCCGTCGACAGAGCAAGGATAGCCTTTTTGGTGACGGACATGGACGGACGTTCTGGAAGGACATGGTACTTAAGAAGAAGAAGCGCACTGTTCTACTAATTCCAGATTTCTAATCCAGTAGGAAATTAAAAAAAATAGAAATTAAGATCAACTAAGTAGTCCTGCCAGGACTACAACGAGAAATTTAGGCCTAATAATAGGGATTGCAATCCGGTGTTATTTTCAATCCGGCCGGATCCGGCCACCGGATCCACCGATCCGGCAGGATCCGTCTGGATCCGGCCGTATCGATGAAGATCGCTGCCTTATTTTTCAAAATATTAACAAAACGGTTTCAGATTTTCAAAATTTGGACTTTTTGGAGAAATTCGAGGTTATTAGATTTTCAAAATTCCTCCACATAGTCTTACAGTATAGAAAAGAGTCTATGAATGTTAATTTTGTCAAATCTTAACCTTGTCTTCAGTAATCTGTCACTGCCTTATTTTGCAAAATATTTACAAAACGGTTTCAGATTATGAAAATTTGGACTTTCTGAAGAAATTTGTGGTTTTTGGATTTCCAAAATTCTTCCAAATAGTCGCGCAGTGAGGAAAATAGTTAGATTCTACAAATGATAATTTTGTAAAATCTCAACCTCATGTTCATTGAAAAGGCCGTCGACAGAGCAAGGATAGCCTTTTTGGTGACGGACATGGACGGACGTTCTGGAAGGACATGATACTTAAGAAGAAGAAGCGCACTGTTCTACTAATTCCAGATTTCTAATCCAGTAGGAAATTAAAAAAAATAGAAATTAAGATCAACTAAGTAGTCCTGCCAGGACTACAACGAGAAATTTAGGCCTAATAATAGGGATTGCAATCCGGTGTTATTTTCAATCCGGCCGGATCCGGCCACCGGATCCACCGATCCGGCAGGATCCGTCTGGATCCGGCCGTATCGATGAAGATCGCTGCCTTATTTTTCAAAATATTAACAAAACGGTTTCAGATTTTCAAAATTTGGACTTTTTGGAGAAATTCGAGGTTATTAGATTTTCAAAATTCCTCCACATAGTCTTACAGTATAGAAAAGAGTCTATGAATGTTAATTTTGTCAAATCTTAACCTTGTCTTCAGTAATCTGTCACTGCCTTATTTTGCAAAATATTTACAAAACGGTTTCAGATTTTGAAAATTTGGACTTTCTGAAGAAATTTGTGGTTTTTTGATTTCCAAAATTCTTCCAAATAGTCGCGCAGTGAGGAAAATAGTTAGATTCTACAAATGATAATTTTGTAAAATCTCAACCTCATGTTCATTGAAAAGGCCGTCGACAGAGCAAGGATAGCCTTTTTGGTGACGGACATGGACGGACGTTCTGGAAGGACATGGTACTTAAGAAGAAGAAGCGCACTGTTCTACTAATTCCAGATTTCTAATCCAGTAGGAAATTAAAAAAAAATAGAAATTAAGGTCAACTAAGTAGTCCTGCCAGGACTACAACGAGAAATTTAGGCCTAATAATAGGGATTGCAATTCGGTGTTATTTTCAATCCGGCCGGATCCGGCCACCGGATCCACTGATCCGGCAGGATCCGGCCGTATCGATGAAGATCGCTGCCTTATTTTTCAAAATATTAACAAAACGGTTTCAGATTTTCAAAATTTGGACTTTTTGGAGAAATTCGAGGTTATTAGATTTTCAAAATTCCTCCAAATAGTCTCACAGTAGAGAAAATAGCGAGAGTCTCTGAATGTTAATTTTGTCAAACCTTAATCTCGTCTTCATTAATCTGTCGCTGGCTTATTTTTCTAAATATTTACAAAACGGTTTCAGATTTTGAAAATTTGGACTTTCTGGAGAAATTTGTAGTTTTTAGATTTCTAAAATTCTTCCAAATAGTCGCGCAGTGAGGAAAATAGTTAGAGTCTACAAATGTTAATTTTGTAAAATCTCAACCTCATCTTCATTGAAAAGGCCGTCGACAGAGCAAGGATAGCCTTTTTGGTGACGGACATGGACGGACGTTCTGGAAGGACATGGTACTTAAGAAGAAGAAGCGCACTGTTCTACTAATTCCAGATTTCTAATCCAGTAGGAAATTAAAAAAAATAGAAATTAAGATCAACTAAGTAGTCCTGCCAGGACTACAACGAGAAATTTAGGCCTAATAATAGGGATTGCAATCCGGTGTTATTTTCAATCCGGCCGGATCCGGCCACCGGATCCACCGATCCGGCAGGATCCGTCTGGATCCGGCCGTATCGATGAAGATCGCTGCCTTATTTTTCAAAATATTAACAAAACGGTTTCAGATTTTCAAAATTTGGACTTTTTGGAGAAATTCGAGGTTATTAGATTTTCAAAATTCCTCCAAATAGTCTCACAGTAGAGAAAATAGCGAGAGTCTCTGAATGTTAATTTTGTCAAACCTTAATCTCGTCTTCATTAATCTGTCGCTGGCTTATTTTTCTAAATATTTACAAAACGGTTTCAGATTTTGAAAATTTGGACTTTCTGGAGAAATTTGTGGTTTTTAGATTTATAAAATTCTTCCAAATAGTCGCGCAGTGAGGAAAATAGTTAGAGTCTACAAATGTTAATTTTGTAAAATCTCAACCTCATATTCATTGAAAAGGCCGTCGACAGAGCAAGGATAGCCTGGTTGGTGACGGACATGCACGGATACTCTCAATAATCAAAATTTAGAGGAAATTATAAAAAAAAATTATATCGGCTAAAGTTAGGCGAGGCGTTCTCGCACATAAACATCATTTTAAACCTTTGTTGATTTTGTCTATGCTGTATTGTTTACTTTTGTCTACTTAAAAGAAAAATAAATTTTCAGTGAATTTTGTATTATTTGCTGTATTTTTAATAGCTTTACTGGCTAGGTCACTCCACTAGTCAAAATCAAAGATGAGAGACATCTATAGAAGAAATATCTTTATGGGATCATTTGAACGCAAGTGTTTTCGTAAGGAGGCAAGGTAATGAGCAACTGAACATTAAGGTGTTTGGCTAGTTCCAAGCTGTATCACAAATGATTTCTCACCTCAATAAAATAAATGCCTTTTGTTAAATTTGTTACTTTACAATTATAACGCCATCTGATTTTGGAGTTTACAGAACTAGCAGCGTGACGCTACAATGTGTGCCAAAAAATCCAACAGAACTCTTGGTGATGGTTCATCTATGTACGTTTCTCTTCTCTGAGAGCGGGCCCCGCCAAAAACTTGCACACCGAGCCGCTGAATAGCTTAGAAACGCGCCTGACTGTGTTAGAACACCAAGAGTTTTAGAACATTAAAACTACAAATTAAATATTTTAAAATATTATAAATATTAATAGTATTAATTAAATACCTGCAATTAACCGAAAAATAAATTCATTTAAAATAATTTTTGAAAAAGTAATTTTTCTAAATTGTATTTATTTTAAATCTTATTGTTAGACTAAGAATTTTAATTTAATTATATATTTTGTATTGATTCTATAAACAGGAGTTCTCACACCTCTATAGAAATGTAATACCAGAAATTAAATTAAAAAAAATAAATTAAGCCATTTTTTTAGATCAGACAGTTTTTAACAAAATTTAAATCAAATCAAAGATTTTTGTTAAATATTTTCATTAGTTATAAAATTATAAATAAAGTTTAGTTTATGATAAGGCTCAAATTATGAATCATAGAATGATAACAAACTTCATAGTAATTTGTTTATTAAACTTATTGGAAATTGAAGAACCGTTACTATTTTGAATTAAAAAACAAAATTGTTTAACATGTCGCGAATAATTTGTTTTAAATATTTTAATTCCCATCCAAATAAAATTTAAAAAATAATCTAAATTCTGATTTTTACGCATTCTTATTTACCAATAATAACTTTGAAAAAAAAAAAGAAATCCCCATTGTTTTTAGCAAAACTCACTCACATAAACAATCCAATTCTTTAAACAATTGCCTTCTTTTCGTATTATTGCGAATAGTACGATAAATCAACCACTATAACAATTTCTAAATTTACATTTAAGCGGACTTTACCAAACACTGATTTGTTTATTTTAAGTAAATTAAGAGGTTCTAATTTATGACGCATCATAAACTACTGATAATTTGAGATAAGAAACTTCCTTGAAAATAATATTAGTTATTAGTTATTACTCTCAAGTTTGGAAACATGGACGCGTGCTGAAAAATCGCGCTTATTGAACTCATTCTTTAAACTAATTTTTCTATTTTGCGCCCTTTTATGCAATTTCTAAATAAAAATTCGCCGATACATATTGAGAAAATTGTATCGCAATCGGCGAGCCATAACCGCACGAATATGAGTGCTGTTATGAGTCCATTACAGACGCAAAATAGAAAAAAATATTTCAAAAATTTACTCTTCACACTTTACACGAGTTTCGACTATTGATGGTAATTTTTAAGTCTTCATTTATTCATTTCATACCAGGAGTTTTGATGGAGAGACACCTCCCTTCTGTCTGTCCTTTCAACCATCCTTTTTATTAATACAAGATTATAAACAATGTATTTAGTTCAGTTTTTCTCAGGTAGTTTACTTTTGTAATTTTTGTGGATAGATCTATCTATCTATCTCCATGGCTCTACAGCCCAAGATGGGGCCTTGGCCTCCTTCCACTGCATACACTTGTGCTTGGTGTCTTAATCTTACAAGGGGCCCTGTCAACTCGTCATCCCCGATTTGGCCCAAATTTACAATATATACGCAAGCGGGTGGGCCATATGGCCATTTTTAATATCGAATATAGAAAATAATCACCACCAGATGAGGGACCAGTCTACCTGGACATAATATAAATACCTGGACTCCCGAATAGACAAGACCAACCAACGAGTCCAGTCCAGTCCAGCCACACCGGTCACATCGGTCCAGCCAGTGGACCCAGTCAACCAGACTTAGCTAGAAGTTCATATATATCTGTATATATCGTCAACAATGCCGGATTTCTGCCTAGGCCTACAAAGCCCAGGCCTAAAATGAATATAAAATAACAACCGCTACGGGACACTACTTCACTAATTAAATCAAGACCTGTACTGATATACGCAGCCGAAACCTGGTCCCTAACCAAGGAGGAAGAAAGAATGGCGTACGGGAAAACGGAGAATGGAGACGACGATACAACCATGAGCTGTACGAACCATGAGCTGTTACACCTTTACGAACACCCGGATGTAAAAATAGGTGGATGAAGATGGATAGGACACACCGAGCGAATGAAGGATTCAGACCCAGCGAAACTTATTACACGACAAAGACCAGTAGGGAAAAGGACAAGGGGCAGGCCAAAAACAAGATATCTGGATGGAGTCTGGTGGCGGAATCTTTACATAAGCTTAAAATCCTGGCTTGCCAAAAAGCTTAATCGAAAATAATATTATAATAAAAATGTTCGAGATAGTGGGGGGCGGGCCCAAAAGTGCCTAGGGGCCCTGGGTCTCTAAATCCGGGCCTGATCGTCAATGTAAGTAAATTCTTCCGGAAATCGTGAGTGATATATCTATTCAACGGCGTCTCACACCACAAATATTAAATATATTAAATCTCTTTCTTTAAACTATTTATTTTATTTCGCGCTCTTTTATGCCATTTCTAAATAAAAAATCGCCGATAGATATTGAGAAAATTGTGTCGCAATCGGCGAGGCAATAACGAACCCATATGAGTGCTTTAACGACTTCATTATAGACGCAAAATAGAAAATAGTATATTAAGGAAGGAGTTCAATAAGCGCGATTTTTCAGCACGCGTCCATGTATCGCATTTAATTTCTCTATCTGGCCTTTTCATAGTTGATTTTTTTTGTGCGCATGTGTCAATATGTGCCCAAAACTAAATATGTGCCCAAAACTTTCATATTTTCCACGCCTTTCAAACTTGGCGAATGCGCTTAACTAACCCTAAAAAGGTCTATTCTTTGTCGTCGCAAGCGGATCGAAAGAATTTTCATGAATTACATCGTTATAATTATGCACGAACTAGATTTACTAGATTAACAAAACTCGTCCCACTCCGTCCCATACAAAATTGTCGTCCCATCCGATCCCACGCGACGTTCATACCACTAATCCCATCCCATGGGAAGATGGGATGGGTCGATGGGAGCCCATGCTCATCTCTAGTTGTGACCTCATTTTCTCTCATTTCCGCCATGTTATATGTCAAAAAGTGCCCGAACTTTTTGACGTATAACTAAATATGTGCCCAAAACTTTCATATTTTCCACGCCTTTCAAACTTGGCGGATACGCTTAACTAACCCTAAAAAGGTCTATTCTTTTTCGTGGCAAGCGGATCGTAAGTGCTCATCCACGTTGACTAGCGGGCGAGGTCACGAAATATCAAACATATGGCGTAATATCGAAGTGTTCACGTACGAAACGCACGTGCGGTCTAAGTAGCGGGCAAGCTAACGAATGGCGCGCGCTACGCGCTCGCGGCAATGTCAAACGCGTGAGATGTTTGTGTGTGTTCACGTCGAACTAGCGGCGGAACGCGCGATTCACTTGCGACGTCTGTAAGTTCAACCAGTACGAACTAATAACGAAATAGAAACGATAGCATGTTTTCATCATGTCTTTCAATACAGAAGAGTTTATTAGTGCTGTTTAGCTTAGTATACTAACCAAAACTTAAACTTAGGCTAGTATACTAACCAAACCTAACCTGACAACAGGTCACACCCGCGCAAACACTTGGCGACGAAACGACGAACGTAACGAGGAGCGTGGGGTGAAAAAGGAGGAGCGTGGGCTGAAAAAGGAGGAGCGTGGGCTGAACAAGGAGGACGGGTGCTGAAAAATCCTCCTCGATAAGCTCGTCGTTTTCTAAACATGAACGCGTAAAATCGCGCTTATTGAACTCTTTCTTTAAACTATTTATTTTATTTTGCGCCCCTTTATGCCATTTCTAAATAAAAAAATCGCCGATAGATATTAAGAACGAACCCATATGAGTGCTTTAATATGTATTAATGTGTAAACAGTTTGTCGAATGGACAGTTTGTCATATAGACAGTTTTTGTACAAAAAACATACTTAAGTGTGAATGAAACACCACACTTAAGCATTTTTTAAGTGTCTCGTATGGAGACTAAATACTTTTTATGTGATACTGGTTTCGTGTCGAAACTCATATATCTTTGTTATACAGATAGTTTTTCGTATAAACAGTTTTTCGTATAAACCAGTGTTTCTCAAACTCAATTGTCTCATCGCCCACCTGTGATATGCTAAAGTTAATAACGCCCCCCAAATCACGAAATATTTATTATAAAAATACTTAAATATTCACTAGAAATCTAGCAAAGTTTAAAGTAAAATTTATATATCAAGAATACACGCGCTAGTAAGGACAAGCCGCAATTTCTTGTAACATCATGAATTGTAAGTTTAAATTAATAATAAATGAATTCTTAAGTAATTAGCAACAATAATTGTGATGGTTTTTGAAATATTTCAAATAAAAATTGACTTGCGGGGATCCCTGTACAAAGAAAATTTCGTGAAAAGAAAGTGAAGGCATTATATTTTTTACACCAAATGGTGGTAGATCTACCGAAAAGTTGGTAGAGTTATTAACGCTGGCTGTGTGTGTGCGCGCGTGCGATTATCGATACTCGACCAACAGCGAATAGCAGACGAGCGTGGCCGCTTGTATAATACTGAACAAAGAACAATTTTGTCGAACGTATTTGTTTGTTTTAAATTAACAGAAATACATTGTATAACTCGTGATACCTACCGCCCCCTATATCGCCCCCTAGCTACCAAGCGACCCCCAAAACGACGTCATCGCCCACTTAGAGAAACGCTGGTACAGACAGTTTGTCGTCTGGACAATTTGTCATATAGAAAGTTTTTGAACATGTTGTTTTTGTGCAAAAACATACTTAAGTGTGAATGAATCAACACACTTAAGCATTTTTTAAGTAACTGTCTTGTATGGAGGCTAAATACTTTTTATGTGATACTGGTTTCGTACGGAAACTCATATATCTTTTTTATTCTACAGACAGTTTGTCGTATGGACAGTTTGTCGTATAGACAGTTTGTCATATAGACAGTTTTTGTACAAAAACATACTTAAGTGTGAATGAATCAACACACTTAAGCATTTTTTAAGTAACTGTCTTGTATGGAGGCTAAATACTTTTTATGTGATACTGGTTTCGTACGGAAACTCATATATCCTTTTTATTCTACAGACAGTTTGTCGTATGGACAGTTTGTCGTATAGACAGTTTGTCATATAGACAGTTTTTGTACAAAAACATACTTAAGTGTGAATGAATCAACACACTTAAGCATTTTTTAAGTAAGTGTCTCGTATGGAGGCTAAATACTTTTTATGTGATACTGGTTTCGTGTCGAAACTCATATATTTTTATATATATGTGTGTTGAAAATTGAAGTAATTAATCAATATAAATTACAAATTTAAACCACTAATCTTTATGCTCCAAAACTAAGACTAACTCTAGCAACTACAACATCTTCTGTCACTTTTGGCACACTCAGCTGAAGATACTTTGTGTGAAACTTGATACTTTGTAGCGAAACGGCTCACACAAAGTATCTTCAGCTGAGTGTGTCAAAAGTGACAGAAGATGTTGTAGTTGCTAGAGTTAGTCTTATAATTAGTTTTGGAGTATAAAGATTAGTGGATTAAATTTGTAATTTATAATCATATATCTTTGTTATTATTCTGATACAATATTCTGTCTAGTGGCAGGTCCTTGTCTTTGTACGGAGAATTTCTGCCTCCAATGTTCCCTGTCCTCAGCTTCTTCCTTTAGCCTGCTGTATCTCCTCCTTTCTTTCATGTCATCCATATGTTGTATTCTTCTTCTTCCTCGACCTGCAGTTCCTTTAATCTTCCCTTCAATGACGTCATGTATGAGCCCCACATGTCTAATTATATGTCCGATCCAGTTGGCCTTCCTCTGGAGAATTGTATTTAGAATAATTCTCTTTTCTCCTTACCTTCTTAGTACCTTCTCGTTTGTCACCCTATCTGTCCACTTGATCTTTTCTATTCTCCTCCAACACCACATTTCAAAACTTTCGGGGTATTTTTTCTCCCTTTTCCTCATGGTCCACGTCTCTGCTCCGTACAGTGCAATGCTCCAGATGTAGCACTTCACCAGTTTCTTCCTTAGTTCCAAGCTCAACTTGCTGGTCAGTAGAGTCCTCTTCTTGTTGAATGCAGCTTTGGCCATGGCGATTCTTACTCGAATTTCATTTGTGCAGTAAGCATCCTTTGTCAGCAGGCTTCCCAAGTACTTGCACTGTTTTACATTCTCCAGTTCTTGATTGTCGACTGTTATCTTCAAAGGTTTTTCCCTTTTTGATATCCATATCACTTTTTTGATATCCATATTTCCATGCCATATTTCCTTCCAGTTTCCACCAGCCGGTTCATCATGTGTTGTAGTTGTCTTTGGTTCTTGGCGAGTACTACCAGGTCATCTGCATATTTGATGGTGTTGATGAGGCGTCCCCCTATCTTGAAATTTCCACATCCTTTCAAAGCTTGTCTCGCCAGCCATTCACCATACAAATTGAAGATACTCGGCGATAGACAAAATCCTTGTCTGATTCCTCTTCCTATTTCTACGCTGTTTGTTTCTCCGTAGTTCAATTGTACTTTTACTCTTTGTCTCATGTACAGATTGCAAATTAGTCTCCGGTCTCTCCAGTTGACACCAATCTCCTTAAGAATATTCATCAATTTTGTCCAGTTAACTCTATCGAAGGCCTTCTGCCAATCTACAAAACAGACGCAGTCTTCTTCGTTAACAGTCAAAACTCTCTCCGACAATATCCTCATCACGCCTATGGCGTCCCTGGTTCCTTTTCTTTTCCTAAATCCAAACTGATCATCTTCCATTACTTCTTCGATTTTATGTTCTATCCGTCCATTGAGTATTTTTGCAATGATCTTCGCCACGTGTGAGATCAAACTAATTGTTCTGTAATCACTACATTTCTTGGCTTGCCGTTTCTTTTTTAGAGCAACCATTGTGACATCTAAAAAGTCTTTCGGCCATTCCCCAGTTTCGTAGATTTTGTTGATGAGTTGTGTCAACGCTTTCAAACCTCCATCTCCGATTTCCTTCAGAAAATCCACTGGTATGTCGTCTTCTCCTGTAGCTTTCCTCCTCTTCATGTCCTTAATTGCCTTCTCTACTTCTGTTTTCAATATGTTGGGCCCTTTTTCATCTTCATCAACCGCCTCCTCTGTCTCTATTTTAATTACTTGCGCCCGGTGTTTCTTATCGTAGAGTTCTTTTACGTATTCCTCCCATATTTTCAGCATCTCCCCTTGTTCTGTCTCCATTTGTCCTTTAGAGTTTTCTATTCCGAAGTTCCTTACTCCTTTATTCTCACTCCCTCCCAACTCCTTAGTTTTCTGATACATCAGGTCGTACCTTCCTCTCCTTTGTAGTTCCTCTATTTCTTCACACATTTCTTCTAGGTAGTTTTCCTTTGCTTTGTCTGTTTCTCTCCTGAGTGCATTGTTAAGTCTTCTGTATTCCGCTTCGTTCACATTTTTACATTTCCTCCTATCCTCCATCTTCTCCAGGATCTCATTGGTGTTCCAGAGTTTCCTCGCTCTTTTTGCTTCCCTCCCGACTTTACTCTCTAAAGTATTCAACAAGGCCAGTTTAATATTTCTCCACTGTTCTTCTGCACTTGCACTTACATTTTCCTCTCTCAATTCACTAAAGACATTCTCTAAGGATTCTCTTACTGCCTCGTTCTTCTCTCTTAGCTTTTCCAAGTCCCATCTCTGCTTTCTCTTCCCACACTGTCTGATCCTCTTCAACCTTGTACTGATGTCTGCAACCAGAAGGTTGTGATCCGAATCTATATTGGCAGCTGGCATAGTCTTGGTGTCTTTCACACTGCCCCTAAATCTCTGCTTTACAAGTATGAAATCTATCTGATATCTACTAATGTCACCTGGGCTCTTCCATGTGTATAATTTATTCTTCCATTTCTTAAACCAAGTGTTCATCACTACCAAATTGTTACGCTGACAGAATTCCACTAGCATCCCTCCTCTATCATTTCTTCTACCTAACCCATATTATCCCACGATGTTTGCTTCACTACCTTGTCCTACCACACTATTCCAGTCACCCATTATTATGGTGTTTATTTTTCCTCTGCCTTCAGAGTGGATGATGTCCTCTATTTCATCGTACATTTTCCCCACTTCTTCCTCATCATGATCTGATGTTGGCATGAACACTTGAATTATCAGAATGACCACTGGTTCTGCACTTATTTTCAAAAACATTAGACGATCACTCTGAAACGCCAATTTAGTCACACTTTGCACTAATTGATTTCCCATCACTATTGCTACTCCACGTTCATGACTTTTTCCACCTGAGTAAAACATTGTGTAATTACCTGACACTATTTCACCACTACCTGTATACCTCACTTCACTTAAACCCATTATGTTCACTTTACATTTATCCATTTCTTTTTTCAGATTTTCCAGTTTTCCTGCTCTTCTAAGTGTTCTTACGTTCCATGTCCCGATCCTGAAATTAAAATGTCCACCTCTTTTGATGACTCTCCCGAAGTACTCCCCAACCAGAGATCCGAAAGGGGGAGAATTTTACCTCCGGAATTCATTACTCCAGGAACTGCCATCATCATTCTCCGTCTTCCGACGTTCAGGAAATATAATAATGTGGTAGTCTTTCCATTTCCTTTCCACATCGCAGTCTCACGGCCGAGGAACCAGACTATGATTGGTTTCGCCCATGACTCTCCGATCTTGATCCAACTAAAGCATCATTTGTTCAGCGCATCAAGTAAATACTAGTGCCCGCTGCTGCCCGGTACCAGCCTACCACCGTACGGGGTACCGATGATCTTCAGCTCTGCCTTCACTGCCGTTGAGTATCATCGTACGGGTAGTAAGTCCGTACGGCAGCAGATGTTTTGCTGTGGTTGGCATTATTATTTACTCCCTTTTGCCCATTTTTTCGGGGGAGCAAAATTAAAAAAAAAAATCTTTGTTATACAGATAGTTTTTCGTATAAACAGTTTGTCGTATAGACAGTTTGTCGTCTGGACTATTTTTCCTATAGAAAGTTGTACATGTTGTTTTTGTGCAAAAACTTACTTAAGTGTGAAGGAATCAACACACTTAAGCATTTTTAAGTAAGTGTCTTGTATGGAGGCTAAATAGTTTTTATGTGATACTGGTTTCGTATGGAAACTCATATATCTTTTTTTGTTATACAGACAGTTTGTCGTTTGGACAGTTTGTCGTGTAAACAGTTTGTCATATAAACAGTTTGTCGTATGGACAGTTTGTCATATAAACAGTTTTTTGTACATGTTGTTTTTGTACAAAGAAAAAATAAAAAACATAATTAAGTGTGAATGAGTCCTCACTTAATCATTTTCATCATTTTCATTTTCATCATTTCATCAAGTGTCTTGTAAGGAGGCGAAATATTTTTTATGTGATACTTGCATTTCCATTCTGATTTTTATCAGAAATTTTATTTAATTCTGCCAGTTTAAAAACGACATTTTGAAGTTTTCGATTTGTTTTTCAATTTTTTCCAGTCTTTCATCCGTTTGTTGTATCTTCCTATCTCTTTTCGTGAACATGATTTTATCTTCTTCTTATCTCCTGACATTATAAACCTTTTATTCTTATTTAGATTTGGTAATTTTTTGCACTAAGAGTACTCAGTAGGTGTGAAACGTAAGTAATTTTTAAGTGTTCATTTATTCATTGCATGCCAAGAGTTTTGATGGAGAGACACCTCCCTTCTGCCTGTCCTTTCAACCATCCTTTTCTTCTTCTTCTTCTTTCGAATAGGCCTACTTTGGACCACGCTTGTTCAACTGTTGGGCTTTGACCTTTGCACAGTATTGTCGCATCTTCTGCCGGTGTAACTCCTTTCTCTCGAGGGACTCCTTCTTCTTCTTTCTGTCCAGGGGGTACTTTTCCTTCGAGGATTTTCCTGAAATCCACGGACTTCCTTCAGAATGCGTCTCACAGACTGTCTGTTTTTGAGATCTGTTGTTCCTAGTTCTTTAATATCCTTCTCGGCCTCTGTCAACCAAGTGGCACGAAGCTTCTTGTTTTGCCAGAAGGTGAACAGACGGTGGGTTAGTCAGTTTGGAGGCAATCTTGCAAAACCTACCCTTCTTTTCCTTGCACAGTCAGAAAGCATCTCAATATGTTCGTAGAGCTCAGAGTTATGCCGCCTTCGGAATTCCCCATCTTCCTTTACCAGGCCTAGGATCTTCCTAAGGATTCTCCTCTCTCTGATTTCCAATTTCTCTATTAGACCCCTTTGGTTCAAGGAAAGACACTCCATGGCATACAGGGCTTCTGGTCGTAAGACTGATGTGTAGTGCTTAAGTTTCAGGTTGCGTGACAGGCATTTCTTATTGTAAGTGTTCTTAGTCAGGCGATAGGCTAGTTATAACTTGCTGACTCTCTAGGATAATGATGCTCTTTCTGATAAGTTGGGTTCAATCCATTCGTCGAGATACTTAAATTTCTCAGTCCTCTTGATGTTTCCCTGTTCTAGTAACATCTCTCTGTCTGCTTCTCTGATGTAGGTGAAGAATTCTGTTTTCTCCAGCGACACATGAAGACCCACTTTGGCAGCCTGTTTTTTGAGGCAGTTTACCTGCATTCTTGCTATCTCAAGAGAATCAGCAAACAGTGCCATGTCATCTGCAAAGGTCAGGCAATCTACAACCAGTCCATCGTTCTTACGTCCCAGGTAGATACCACTCTGAGCACCCAAATTGTTCAGTTCCTTGCGCCATTTTTTCATAACTTTTTGAAGGACACAGTTCAAGAGAAGTGGGGAAAGTCCATCTCCTTGTCTCACTCCAGTTTTTATTTCGAAGCTTTCTGAAATCTCGCCTCTAAATTTAACCTTGGAATGGGTGTTGGTCAAAGTTTCTAGGATTAGTCTGCGGGTTTTGTTGTCTAGTGTTGTGTACTTTGTTAAGCGTTTCTCTATCAATGGAATTGTAGGCTTTCCTAAAATCAACAAAGGTGACGACCACCTTGCGGTTTCTTATCTTGGAGTATGCAAGTACAGTTTTAAGATTGAGGATCTGTTCAACACAGGATGGGGTCTTCCTGTAGCCCCCCCTGGTATTCTCCCAGTTGACTATCCTGATTTTCTGCCCTTGTTTGTAACGCCTTCTAGAGAATCTTTTCTTCGAGAAATTTTTCTTCGAGAGAAATTCACGGTAGTTGTTTAGATCAGTAAAATCTCCATTTTGTGAAGCGGATGGATCAGAGCAGATTTCCAATCGGGTGGTAATTTCTCTGTTTCCCAGATGTTCTGGATGATCTCGGTTAGCTTGCGCACGGCATTGTTTCCAGCACCTTTCCACAGTTCAGCAACGATAGAGTCCTCTCCAGCTGGCTAATTATTCTTAAGAAGTTGAATGATCTGGCCAACTTCTTCCAATGAAGGGGGAAGCGAGTCCGGGTTTGGTGTGGTTTGTTTATAGTCGAAGTCTTCGCTGGGTGGGTCACAGTTGAGTAGATTTTTAAAGTACTGAGCCAAAAGGTGGCAGTTGTCCTTGTCGTTATAAGCCAGTTTGCCTTGTGAGTCTCTGAAGTGGAGGCTTGGCGGAGCGTATTTTATGAGTGCCTGCTTAAAGGTTCCAAAGAAATCTCTGGAATTATTCTTAGCAAAGCTCTCTTCGAGTTGGGTTAGTTGGTTTTGTGTGAAGGTTCGTTTGGTTCCTCGAATTATCTTGGCTGTAATCTTTCTTTGTTCCAAAAATTTATGCCAATTTTCCTTGGTCTTTTTAGAATTCCACTTCATCCAGGCTATCTGTCTTTGGGCTATTGCATTGTCACAGTCTTCAGTCCACCACGGATGCTTCCTTCTTCTAACGAGAGGGGCGAGTTCATTGGCCGCCTTGACAAGAGTCTCCTTCAGTTGGTCCCAGCTGTTTAGGTCTGTGTTGTTCAGTCTCTGACTTACTTCTTGACTGTTCGCTCTACGTCAAATCTTACCATTTTGAAGGTTCTGTGTAATCTAGTGTTTCTAGGCTGGAGTCTTATTTTGATCTTCTAGAGGTAGTGGTCTGAGTCCAGATTGGCGCTTCTTAGTGCCTTCACGTTTTGTATTTCCTTTTGAGGTTTTCGTGAAATGGCGACATGATCTATCTGGAATTCACCCAGGTGGGTATTAGGTGAAATCCAAGTCTTCTGCTTCCTTGGCAAGTGTTTGAAGCCTGTAGACTTCATGACCAACCCAAAAGTCCTACACAGATCCACTAATCGTTTTCCGTTGCGGTTGGTTCGCTTATGCGCCGGATAATTTCCCACTCTGTTTCTGTATTTTTTCTCTCTTCCCAATTGAGCATTGAAGTCACCAAGCAGTATAACGTTGTACCTCTCTGGAAATTTAGAGATAGAAAATTTCTAGAAAATCTTTCGTTTGGTTTTTTTGGGTCGCGCTATAAACATATTCCTCAAAATGGGTTCGCGGCTCAAAAAGGTTGAGAACCACTGTTCTAGAGGTAGTGGTCTGAGTCCAGATTAGCGCTTCTTAGTGCCTTCACGTTTTGTATTTCCTTTTGAGGTTTTCGTGAAATGGGCACATGATCCATCTGGAATTCACCCAGGTGGGTATTAGGTGAAATACAAGTCTTCTGCTTCCTTGGCAAGTGTTTGAAGGCTGTAGACTTCATGATCAACCCCAAAGTCCTACACAGATCCACCAATCGTTCTCCGTTGCGGTTGGTTCGCTTATTCGCCGTATAATTTCCCACTATGTTTCTGTATTTTTTGCTCTCTTCACAATTGAGCATTGAAGTCACCAAGCAGTATAACGGTGTACCTCTCTGGAAGTTTAGAGATCATATCTTCTAAGTCTTCCCAGAATGTATCAGTTCTGGATTGCGTCTGTTGTCCTGGTTGATTGGGGCATGTACATTGACTATCCTGTAGCCCTAGTTTGCGCATTTGAGAGAGAGCGCATTGCGCATTTTAATGTCGGTGACTGAATTCACTGATTATAAATCCTGTACCTAAGTGGGATACGTTCTTCATTACCCTCTGACCCACTTTTCCTTTGAGGATTCTGTAGCCTTGGGACTCGAAGGCATGTTCGTCCGTAAATCTGGTTTCCTGTACTGCTGTCAGTATTATGTTAGTGAATCAGTCAAATGTTTCAGTTTACCCGCTTTTAGCAGTGAGTTGGCATTAAATGTTGCGAAGAAGCTTTGCCGTCTTGGTCTGAGTATACGTCCGGTGATTTCAGGATGCTCCGACTCATCCTTAAAGCATGTTGGTGCGGACTCCCCAGAATCCGAAGGTCCGCTAACGTCACCGTAGGTGACGGTGGATTGGTTACCACCTGGTGTAGTGCATTTAGCGAGATTTTCCTTCATGCTCAATTGAAGAATATTCTTCATGGGACAGTGGCGAGCCAGATACTACCCAAGTTGCCAAATTTTTTTTTTTTTTTTTGGCAACCATCCTTTTCATTAATATTAGATTATAAACAATGTATTTAGTTTAGTTTTTCTGAGGTAGTTTACTTTTGTAATTTATGTGGTATCGGTTACAGCTATCTATCTCCATGGCTCTACAGCCCAAGATGGGGCCTTGGCCTCCTCCCATAGCTTATACTTGTGCTTGGTGTCTTGATCTTAGACACAAGTACAGGAGCCCTTAGAGTTTTTACTGTGATGACTTTGTCAGAGTATCATAGGATAGATCTATAATGAAATAAAAACAAAAATTAATGTAATTTTTTTTTTTAGAAATATAAATTTATTTAATTACAAATTGGGACTTCGACGTAACTGAAAACCTAAAATAAATCGTGCGAGTTAACAGCCAATTTCCATATTATTACTTCACTAATTTATACATTAGAAATATTTGTTATTATTGGCTAATAACAAACAGTCTTTATTTAGGTTAATTTACACATTTTTACAGTTAATTCAATAGAAAATAAATGATTATAATTAGCCTGACAACGTGAGGATGAGAAATGTTTTATTTATCTCTATTTAGAAACGAGAACGGATAAATGAAAGGTGAATTATGTTTGCGAAATATCTGAAAACAGGCTAATTACAAAAATTAATTAATTAATAAATGTTTACTGAATTAATATTAAAAGTAACTAACAATTCTGTTTCTGCATCATCAGTTGACTGTAAACAATTTGTAACAAGTTTTAAACAATACAATAAGTAGCATAAAAAAATGTTGAAAAAATTTAAAATCTAAAAATACAAAAAGCTGCTAAACCTATTATATTAAATTTTATAAGGAAAGTACATATTTTAATTAATAAAAAAAGAAATGAAAAATAATGTACTTTCTTTACTGCAGGTTAGTTTTCTTTTCTTTTATTCATTGATTGATTACAAAAAAACAACCTCCCCATTCATTTTTCGTTTGAGACCATTTTTTTGCTGACCGCGTTTGGTATTAATTAATAATAACATATATGTACAAAACGTTAACGTTTGTGGGGGAAGTTAGTTTGTAATTAATTGCCCCTGAATTCTGGATGAAAGGTTCATGTAACAAGAGTACGCTCATAATAATTTAGGAAACAAACAATAAACCTGAAAGAGAAATCAATATTAAAAATAAATAATTTTAATTAATAATAATACATACTGAAAAATGAAAAAAAAAACGTATTGAAATAAATAAAATATACCTGGATTTCTTTTTTTGTATAAATAAACTAAAGAAAACATATCTCATCTATCTTTGTACATTTTGGTTTGACTCTTAATGAGAATTATCATATACATACAGAGTGCACTTTCAAGCTTAGATTGATAAGTTTTAATCTGTTTTTTTAGTAAAAATTATAAAAAAATATTTACAACATGGAGACTTCAAGAAATATCTTCAGTCACTCTGTATGCATGAAAAAATAACGAATCTTTTTTGTTTTGCTTTCATGAACTGGTATTATAAAAAATCGCTTAAAAATTCCATTTTACTTAATTAATAAAATCTGTTTCATATAGTAAAATCTTAGCTGTTTTACTAACTCACTACACTGTACACTAAGGTCGTTTTACATCCGGCTTTAAGCCATGAAGTCCGGATCACTAAAGTCGTTTTCACTTTCATCACCTGACGAACACACAATTTTTCTTCGCTTTTTCTTATGTCTATGCTTTTTAGGTTTTTCAGAAGTCCGCTTACGCAGATTCTGTTTTGTATCACTATCCAATCTACGATTGGAAATAACAAGTTTCGGCACTTTTGGTGGTGGATTATCCTACATCAAACAAATAAAATTACATTAACATTACAACAATTCAAATCGAGAATTTAAAATAAAATACAAGATTACAACAAAATCTTCAATTTTCTCTTACAAGGGCGCCCTGTCAACTCGTCATCACCGATTTGGCCCAAATTTACAGTATATGTACGCCTTTACTATAAATGAAAGTGACGAAAGCGGGAAGGCCAGATGGTCAAGCGTTAAAAAACTCAAAAGCAACGACAACTCATAAGACGCATCAACAGATGGCTATCCACTTAAGGTATCGGAAAGACATGATCTCAAAAACAATGTTATTTTTATGGTTTTTGTTGAAAGAAGCAAAGCTGTGCTGTGTTGATGAGAGATAAATCTAGAACCGCGTCCACAGATGGCTATCCACTTAAGGTATCGGAAAGACATGATCTTAAAAACAATGTTATTTTTATGGTTTTTGTTGAAAGAAGCAAGCTGTGCTGATGAGAGATAAATCTCGAAACGCGTCCACAGATGGCTATCCACTTAAGGTATCGGAAAGACATGATCTTAAAAACAATGTTATTTTTATGGTTTTTGTTGAAAGAAGCAAAGCTGCAAGTATATAATTCTACAAGAAAAGTTGCGGTCTGGATGACCGGTCTCGGGTATGTACGTTCCGCTTTTTAGACCCAGGTGGTTAAGGGTTAAGGTATCGGAAAGACATGATCTTAAAAACAATGTTATTTTTATGGTTTTTGTTGAAAGAAGCAAAGCTGTGCTGATGATAGATAAATCTCGAAACGCGTCCACAGATGGGCTATCCACTTAAGGTATCGGAAAGACATGATCTTAAAAACAATGTTATTTTTACGGTTTTTGTTGAAAGAAGCAAAGCTGTGCTGATGATAGATAAATCTCGAAACGCGTCCACAGATGGGCTATCCACTTAAGGTATCGGAAAGACATGATCTTAAAAACAATGCTTTTTTTATGGTTTTTGTTGAAAGAAGCAAAGCTGTGCTGATGAGAGATAAATCTCGAAACGCGACCACAGATGGCTATCCACTTAACCCTTAACCACCTGGGTGCGGTCAGTGAGACCGCAACGGTTTTACGAAATATTCGAGCGGTCGCTGGGACCGGTCCCGGGTCTTTATAGCCTTGCAATTTTTATGTTAAATTTTTATTTTTTGTTTCAATCTATGATTTTCTTTTAGTTTAATCCTTTAATTAAGAGAAATTAGTAACTTTAGTCACATTTTTCAAACAAGTTCTAATATGAGCGATTTTTACTTAGATATGCTACAAAATTGCAAACAAATGTTATCTTCTTAATAAATTTTTATCTTACAAAAAAATTTAAGGTTTTATATGGTTTTGTTACTTGTACTAATTCCAATAAATCGTTTAAGCTACTTAAAGCACATTAATAGTAATTTCAACTTAGTATAATTCTACAAGAAAAGTTGCGGTCTCGATGACCAGTCCCGGGTATGTATGTTCCGGTTTTTAGACCCAGGTGGTTAAGGTATCGGAAAGACATGATCTTAAAAATAATGTTATTTTTCTGGTTTTTGTTGAAAGAAGCAAAGCTGTGCTGATGAGAGATAAATCTCGAAACGCGTTGTGGACGCGTTTCGATGGCTATCCACTTAAGGTATCGGAAAGATATTTTTATGATTTTTGTTGAAAGAAGCAAAGCTGTGCTGATGAGAGATAAATCTCGAAAAGCGTCCACAGATGGCTATCCACTTAAGGTATCGGAAAGACATGATCTTAAAAACAATGTTATTTTTATGGTTTTTGTTGAAAGAAGCAAAGCTGTGCTGATGATAGATAAATCTCGAAACGCGTCCAAAGATGGCTATCCACTTAAGGTATCGGAAAGACATGATCTTAAAAACAATGTTATTTTTATGGCTTTCGTTGCAAGAAACAAAGCTGTGCTGATGAGAGATAAATCTCGAAATGCGTCCACAGATGACTATCCACTTAAGGTATCGGAAAGACATGATGTTAAAAACAATGTTATTTTTATGGTTTTTGTTGAAAGAAGCAAAGCTGTGCTGATGAGAGATAAATCTCGAAACGCGTCCACAGATGGCTATCCACTTAAGGTATCGGAAAGACATGATCTTAAAAACAATGTTATTTTTATGGTTCTTGTTGAAAGAAGCAAAGCTGTGCTGATGAGAGATAAATCTCGAAACGCGTCCACAGATGGCTATCCACTTAAGGTATCGGAAAGACATGATCTTAAAAACAATGTTATTTTTATGGTTTTTGTTGAAAGAAGCAAAGCTGTGCTGATGAGAGATAAATCTCGAAACGCGTCCACAGATGGCTATCCACTTAAGGTATCGGAAAGACATGATCTTAAAAACAATGTTATTTTTATGGTTTTTGTTGAGTGCCACGAAGGTGGACTGCAGTTGTAAAATAACTTACAAATTTTATGTGAGATTTGTTTTGGTAGTCCTAAAAAGACTCAATAATTTTTATAGAGCGTTTAGAGCTCCTGAAAGGCTGAATATATTTATATATTGTTGTGTTGCGTCTGTTTTAAGTTTATATGATTATCTATAACAGGGCTGTCCAACCAGTCGATCGCGATCTACCAGTCGATCGCGGCGTGATTTTGAGTCTTTAGTGTTCTCACGCTTCTATGTAGTGACTTAAAAATACATGTCGTTACATAAATATAAAGTCAAAATTAAAACGCGTTTCTCGCTAGCCTACGTTCAAATGTTGCTTTATAGACCTCAAGTGGGGCGCATCCCTACCAGTACAACAGCTATTCCGAGCCTTACCACAGCTTGCATATAATATGTTCGCTGGCTTCCATGATAGCAGGCTTAGATTACTGGTGTTTAGAATCATTATGTGTTTAGAACTGTTCTATCCTGTGTCTCCGAGCGTACAAAAATTAACATATTCAATAAATTTATACTTAAAGGTAGAAATTGCCTAAAGCCTAAAATTTATACATAATGGTAAAAATTGCTTAAAAATCTGCAAGAGGTTACGTTAATTTACAAAATATATATATATTTAGGCATGGGCCCCCATGGGCGTAGCCAGGGGGGGGGGGGGGTTTGGTGGTTCAAACCCCCCCGAAATATGCAAACCCGTTAAAATTGGTGCATTTTTGTTCCTGTATTTTCTTATCCCCCCCCGGAACTAAATCCTGGTCTTAACCCCCCCCGAAACTAAATCCTGGTCTTAACCCCCCACCGAAACTAAATCCTGGTTACGCCCATGTATTTAGGCCTATTCATGAGTGCAACAAAAAACCTGTTTCGTTTTTGAAAAAATCGCTTTTGATGGCGGCAGAATCACTTTTCTCAGATTTTAAAAACAAAAAACCGGCCAAGTTCGAGTTGTGACTCGCGCACCGAGCGTTCCGTACAAACTTGTAAGTAAGGTATCTTTAGCAGGACCTAACTGTATGCAACCCATATGCTTCTGGTGCCTGACAATACCGCGCAACACATTAGTGTATTTTCATAAGTTTCTAATAGTAAATTCGCATTTTTCTTGTAATTAAACTACATATTTACGTATATATTAACGTATTACTTTACATATTTTGATTCCCTTGTGAAATCGCAAAATATGCCACATAAACGGTCATATCTTTTGATCGCGTTGACTTACAAGTTTGATTTTTTCACAGCAGACAGAGGCCGTAGACCCGAGTATTTGATACAAATTTCAACTTGTTACCTCTACGCGTTCCTGAGAAAAATGGTCTTGACAGACAGACAGACAGACGGACAACAAAGTGATTCTGTAAGGGTTCCGTTCTCGGTACGGAACCCTAAATAGAGATTATTGAACAAATTAAAGATTTACAATTTTCGAGAAATACAGTCGCGAGAACAACTGAAAAATTCATTGAAGATATAATTTGTCAATTAAAAGAGAATATAAATATAAGCGTATCCTTTAATTTACAATTCGTTGAATCGACTGACGTCACGGATACTGCACAATTAGGCTCGCTACACACGTACCGTGTGGATGTATCCGGATGGATAACACCTTACACACATGCCGGATGGATTTGTCCGGAACCGGCCCGATGGCCCACGAGGTCGAGCTACAAGCAGTGTATTTATTTGAATTCAGTACAAAATGGTTCGCGAAAGAGTTATTTGTATGTGGTTACTTTATCGGCGATTACTTCGCAAGAAAAAAAAAACAAAGAAAACATTGGGTGCACCCACTCGACAAGTGAAGAGGGTCGACTGCCGGACCGGCATGTGTGCAAGCTTCAATACAGTTCCATAGCCCACCACAGCCGAGCCGGTACCCGGCAGCCGGATGGCCAGTGGGGGCCGGCCGGTGACAACCCGACAAAATGAATCGGCCCGGCGCCGGATGGACTCACCCGGCATGTCTGAACTCCTCCATGCTAGACTATGCAACACCACCCCCTCCATCCGGTGGAGGGGGTGGTGGTAAATGTGTGGGCCTGGGCCGGACACATCCACACGGTACGTGTGTAGCGAGCCTTAGTGATATTTATCCGGATGGTATTTGATGATTGTACAGTAAAAGAAGAAATACTTAAATTAATACCTATGCACGGAAGGACGAGAGGGCAAGACGAGAGGGGACATATTTAGAGTTTTTAATAACTTTCTGAAAGAAACGACGTTTCCTATTTTTAAATTATTTTCTATTACGACGAATGGTGCTCCACGTATGCCGGTTGCAATAATTGTTTTATTGCTTTATGCCACCAAGATGATAATTATCCACAATTTTTAGCATATCACTGCATTATCCACCAACTAGTTTTGTGCTCAAAGCGATTTAATACACACAATGTTATGGAAACTGTCTTTAAAACAGTCAATTCTATACGTGGCAGTGCCCTTCAGAGACGTTTGTTTAGATTAGAAAGTGAGGATAATTGTAACGAACTTTAGCTGCACACTAATGTGCGTTGGCTCAGTAGAATTTTCGAATTTCATATACCATGAGCTTCAAGGGGGTTCAGGGGGTTCAAACCCCCCCGAAATATGCAAAATATATACATAAATGTTATATTTAAATAAGGAGATGAGTAGAGCATGGTAGATGTGAACCCTTGTGTGTCAGTTTCAGAAAGTAAATTGGTGCATTTCCGTTATTGTATTTTCTTAACCTTAATCAAGTTTTTTCAAATGTGTTTCAAAAATGTATCAACATAGAAGAAATTGCATGTGAAATATCTGCAATATTTGAAACAAATAAAGATAAACTAGAATTGGAAATAATCAAACCTCAAAATGATTTACATTTGCACCGCATGACCCCAGACCCCCCGGTTCTCGCTACGCGTTTTAGTCGATCTTGGAAACAATATATACAAAAAAACCGGCCAAGTGCGAGTTGTGACTCGCGCACCGAGGGTTCCGTACAAACTTGTAAGTAAGGTATCTTTTTTTTGTGGAGGACGTAACAAGCATATTCAGTTAACTTGACAAGTGGCCCGAAATCACGACCATCTTAGTACCGCTGCAAGCATAACCTCAAGATGTAGTTGTCGTACGATGCAATTCTACCCTATATTTTATTACCATACATCCCCTATTCACTATGAGTGTTTAGGGGTTCTGGAACTTCACTATTTGTTTTTACTGCTCAATTTTACCTATATACCCTGTATAAAGGTGTACAGGGTATTTTTTTTTAAATAACGCGAATAAACTTATATTAAGATCTATTTCTAGATCTAATATAAACTAATATATTAACTATTTCTAGATCTATTTCGATACTCTTAAGATTCAGTTGTTCAATTGACTGCTTTTGGGCAATTGACTACCAAAAAATATAGGGCGTACGTGATTTAAGTATATGTAGATTATAAATTTAGTTAGATTATAAATTAAGTATATGTAGATTAAAAAATTAGACAAATAATAATATATACAGGATGTTACGGGACTTAGTAAGACGGACTAAGTCGCATGTCGGTTATAAACAAGCAAAATTTAGACTTAATATATACCCTGTATATATTATGTATAAAGAGCGTACGTGATGAAATGCATAACGAATATATACCCTGTATATATTATGTATAAAGAGCGTACGCGATGAAATGCATAACGAATATAAACAAAGAAAATTCAGAATAAACAGCTTGGTGCCAACATATAATTTTTAACCTTCTTCGGACCTAACCGAGGAGGACCTAACTGTAAACAACCCATATGCTTCTGGAGCCTGACAATACCACTACGACAACATTAGTGTATTTTCATAAGTTTCTAATAGTAAATTCGCATATTTCTTGTAATTAAACTACATATTTACGGTTTTCAGATTTTTCAATTTACATGTGCTGTAAGACGCCGCTTCTTGCCAAATTTCATGATTCTAGGTCAACGGGAAGTACCCTATAGGTTTTGATTCCCTAGTGAAATCGCAAAATATGCGACATAAACGGTCATATCTTTTGATCGCGTTAACTTACAAGTTTGATTTTTTCACAGCTGAAAGAGACCGCAGACCCGAGTATTTGATACAAATTTCAACTTGTTGCCTCTACGCGTTCCTGAAAAAAAATGGTCTTGACAGACAGACAGACGGACGGACAGACGGACAGACAGACAGACAGACAGACAGACAGACAGACAGACAGACAGACAGACAGACAGACAGATAGACAAACAGACAGACAGACAGACAGACGGACAACAAAGTGATCCTATAAGGGTTCCGTTTTCGGTACGGAACCCTAAAAACCGACCAGGTGCGAGTTGTAACTCGCGCACCGAGGGTTCCGTAGAAACTTGTAAGTAAGGTATCTTTAGGAGGACCTGACTGTTTGCAACCTATATGCTTCTGGTGTCTGACAATACCACGCAACACGTTAGTGTATTTTCATAAGTTTCTAATAGTAAATTCGCATTTTTCTTGTAATTAAACAACATATTTAAGGTTTTCAGACTTTTCCCCTTACATGTGCTGTAAGACACCGCTTCCTGTCAAATTTCATGATTCTAGGTCAACGGGAAGTACCCTATAGGTTTTGATTCCCCTGTGAAATCGCAAAATATGCGACATAAACGGTCATATCTTTTGATCGCGTTGACTCACAAGTTTGATTTTTTTACAGCTGAAAGAGACCGCAGACCCGAGTATTTGACACAAATTTCAACTTGTTACCTCTACGCGTTCCTGAGTAAAATGGTCTTGATAGACAGACAGACGGACAACAAAGTGATTCTATAAGGGTTCCGTTTTCGGTACGGAACCCTGAAAAGTAGATCGCCACTACAAAAAGGTTGGACAGCCCTGATCTATAACGTAGGATGGTTTCACCAATTCTATATTTGACATCGTTTGTTGGAAAGCAAGTCATCAATATCTTGAGCTTAGAATATCTTGAACTTGAACTTAAAAATTGTATTAAATTTGATGATATATGTTGATCGGTTGATCTTGACCTTTCTGGATTTTTGTTATTTTTCAAAAGAAAATAGTTTATAATAGCCCGCACAAATAAGTGCTTCCGAATATAGTAAATACGTAACAGAAACGCCTAAGAAAGATTTTAGGAAACCGATCTACAGAGAATAATTATAAAATTCTGGAACTTCCATACATTTTTCCTCCAGCAAAGGATCACATTTTATATCAATTAATTCTATTTGTAAGTTGTCATCATCACATGTAAGTCAATATCGATAGATAGAGGTTTCTCCTCTAAAAATACAGCTTTTAAAATCATAAAATCTTTGATCGATTCCCGTTTCTAATAATTTAATTTGGTGAGCATATTCTGAAAACCTTAATTTAGGTGGAATTGGTAAAAGCATACTACATTATAATCATATAAACTTAATAAAGTCGGAACACAGCCTGAATGTATAAATATATTCAACCTTTCAGGAGCTCTATAACATTATTGAGTCTTTTTAGGACTACCAAAACAAATCGCATGTGAAATTTGCCAGTTATTTAATAAGTTTCACTCAACAAAAACCAGAAAATTAACATTGTATTTTAAGATCATGTCTTTCCGATAACTTGATTAGCCATCTGCAGACGCGTTTCTAGATTTATCTCTCATCAGTGCAGCTTGGTTTTTATGAATAACAATTTGTAAAACACTTACTTGAAACCCCCGGATGACTAACTAATATTTAAGACTAATATTTAATAATTTAGGTGATAAAACCAATAGATACCTTGAATTGTCATACCTCAATTGACACCTCAACGTGAAATAAGTTCTCTTTTTCTATTTGTTCTCGCCAAAGTAGGTAATCATTTTTGTTTGAGAGCGTTAATATTATCAAATAGAATTAATCATATTATTTATATCCCAATATTTTAATTATTTATATAATGTTCTTGAGGTATGGGGAAAAAAATATTTAAAAAATGTCGTTAAAGCGACGTTTCGACGACTTTATTTTCGTCTTCTTCAGGCTACAAACAAAATATGACATTAAATACACAGAATTTTATGACACAATTTCTTACCTAAACAACTATTATTTTTTAAATTTAAACAAAAATTGCAGTAACATATATTCTATTTAATATTCTATAATTATAGATAATATATTCTATAATTTTAAACAGAATATATGTTACTGCAATTTTTGTTTATATTTAAAAAATAATAGTTGTTTAGGTAAGAAATTATGTCATAAAATTCTGTGTATTAAATGCCATATTTTGTTTGTAGCCTGAAAAAGACGAAAATAAAGTCGTCGCTTTAACGACATTTTTTTAAATAAATTTTTTCCCCATACCTCAAGAACATTATATAAATAATTATCAAATAGCATTGTAACAACATGATTTTTGCCTTGAACCTTAAGATTAAGATGATTTGCAATATCAACTGAGAAAGCCAAGTCCCTTTATCCATTGTCCATATTTTAATTCTGCACATTCATAATTTTTGTTTCCAAGAAAATTATGATTTCGTCCAGCAATTTCAAAAATCGTTTTAACACTTTATGACTCGAAAGCCATCGAACTTCCGAATAATATGGCAGATCGATGTATTCACATATATCTTCCAAAAATAAAACAAATTCGGTAATAAAGTCGATGACTATTTTTAAAACATGTCCAATATTTAAAACTTTGGAGCACAATGCTTGCTGGTGAATAATACAATGAAAATATTAAAAATTTGCAAAACATGCTGTTTACATGCTTCTTTTAAAGTCGCAATAACTACTTAAGTAATAATATTAATAATACTAAGTAGTAATATTAAGTAATTTGGAGGCCCCGGGCATATATTTTGAGGTGGCGCCCCCAGTAAATAACATACGGCGACTTTGGGCGGGCGTCGCGACGGTTGCAAACGACGCAGCGCGATGCCGCTTGCAGTAAAAGATGAAACGTTCAATTCCCTGCGGGAATCGCGCGAAACCGTTCCCGCACAGTTCAAGTTGGCGGTTCTGTGGGATTTTTCCTGGATGTCCAAAAAACGTCGTTTTAATGGCGTCGCGACGCCATCTTCGGCACAATCGGGATTAAACTCCCAAACAAACTAAAAGGTTCTATGGCCGATCGAACGGCACCGGTCCGGTTCCGATCCGTCAATTGTTTCCAAAGTTCTATGTACCCCCGCAAAACGCCTCTGGTTTTTCTCACTTTTTGCGCATTTTTCTCTTCAAACTGCCGCAGATTCGCAAAAAGTGGTCGAAGTTTAAAAATTGGTTGCGCTCGAGTGTTCTGAAGAGAACGAACCCAACCGGCGACCTGGAGCCCATCAAATAAGTCCTGGGCGTCCGTAGAAGTGATTGCAAAATCGGCACCAGGTGAACGCAGGACGGCGAGCGAGTGCTCTAAAAACGTGGCGCGGTGGCGGCTAGAGGATTCGGGAAAAAAATTGGGATCCAACAAAAAATGCGCCTCAAAAGTAAAATATTGTGATTTTAGTTTTCGGTCTGGTGCGTCCGAACCTGGGGGAGTTGAGTCGCGAAAATGGCACCGCTCGACGGGGATCTCGGTTCTACACCGGAAAAATGTACATTCCCGTTTTGCACCGCCGCTGCCGCTTCCGTCGGGCCGTTGCCGCAAAAACCACGATTTTAGGGTAGGTTTTGGATCCCCGAAGGGGCGCGGCAGGACGGAGGACGAAACTTGGGGATGCGCAACGTGCGGACGGACATTCACAGTTAAGTCATCGAAGACGCGCGGTTAAAATACTCAAGATCTGCCGCCTCCGGCGGCATAAAAATGTCAAATTTGAGCCTTTTTAAAACCCACGTGGTGCGGTCCCCCATGTGAAATTCGCGAAACGCCACACGTCAGTCGTCTCAGAATCGATCTGCAGCCACTGAGGGGGGGCCCTAGTCCGTGGGCCCCGGGCATTTGCCCGATTGACCGACGCTACTGAATACCGATCATAGTTGCAAGACAAACGAACTTTTCCAATGGTAACTTATACTTCTTCAAAACTTCCTCAAAAATTATCAGCTTTACTGTAGTACTACTACTTGTAGTTTCTTCACTTACTTTTAATTTACCATCGCAGCCGCGAATAAAAACGGCCAGCTGAGCAAAAGAATAGGCTTGAAATGTTGTTTTTATAAAGTTATGACGATTTCTCAAATTCTCGGCTATTTCATGAACTGTTTACTACAGAATTTCGACTTAAATTTACAAGTAGGGATAGATGATGCGTTCTCGACCCACCTTCCCACCTGCGACCTTGGAAACTAGCGCATGCGCAAACCGCCAATACCTGTTTATTAGCTGATTATACCTGATTACTACTTGTTTAAGTCTGTTAGTAGGGAAAGATCCTATGTTCTAAATCCACCACCTCCTTATGGGTTTTACATGCAATCTAGCCCCTTATGGGGAAATTACATGTGAAATCTAGCACGATGCCCCTTATGGAGATTTACATGTAAATCTAGCACGAAGCCCCTTATGGGGAATCCTATGTAAAATAGTTCTGAACGCGTCCGAGCGAGAATGTCTAGATGACGCTGCAAGATACGTGTACGTTGGATAGTGAGAAAATTCAAAATGAGGAGTGGACATATTTCCAGATAGGGGTTGATCCAATTGAGATTATGGGGGATTTAGATTGACAAGACTAGACAGACAAGACTAGACAGACAAGACTAGACAGACAAGACTAGACAGACAAGACTAGACAGACAAGACTAGACAGACAAGACTAGACAGACAAGCCTAGACAGACAAGACTAGATGGACAAGACTAGACGGACTAGACTAAACCATTTTAAACCATTTGATGAGAAAAATCAAATCTGGTGTCAGAACGGCTCTAGCATGTGCCTTAAGGGAGATACCGCCCGACCGCCTACCCTCAGTAGATGACGTCATCCGCCGCGGCAGATATTGCTAAACTAATTATCTCGATGTTGATTGGTTGATTGACGAATAAATAATTGCAGTTGGTCTTTTGCCTTAATTTATATGTAATGGACAAGACTGGACAGACAAGATTAGACAGACAAGACTAGACAGACGAGACTAGTTAGATAAAGCTAGACAGATGGGGGCTAAATACATGAGATTAGACAGACCAAGCTAAATACATGAAACTCTATAAGACTGAACTAAAATATATAAGGGATTGTTTAATTCAACTAAAATATATTTTCGATTGTTTTTCTTATAATTGTTAATAATGTTTATATTTTTACTTTCATTATGTTATCTACGTTTTATGTTTGTCAGTCATAACACCAGGCAAGAATAGAGGGACTAGACTAGACAGACTAGATTAGACAGACAGACAAGCGGAGAAAATTCAAAATGAATTGCGGGTGGGTAGCGGACAATCGTGTATGCATACATAATTGATTACAAACATATTACGGATTGATTCAAATGAGATTATTGGTTTTAGGCCGGACAAGATCGGACAATACCGGACAAGGTCGAACAAGAACGGACAAGACTATACAGACCACATATTTATCCGAATAATTTCCTATGAGTAAGCGAAATTTCTTAAACTTGTCTGTGAACCAGATCGTATTAATGTTTTTCATTTATATAAATACCTTTTAATGTTTTTCATTTATATAAATATCAAAGAGATCAATTTTCTGGCATCCACTTTTCATCTACTTGCATCCACTTTTGATTTACTTGCATCCACTTTCCATCTACTTGCATCCACGTTTCATCACGCTAAACAGGGTGTGAGGTCTATGTGACCCCACGCTAAACAGGGTGTGAGGTCTATGTGACCCCACGCTAAACAGGGTGTGAGGTCTATGTGACCCCACGCTAAACAGGGTGTGAGGTCTATGTGACCCCACGCTAAACAGGGTGTGAGGTCTATGTGACCCCACGCTAAACAGGGTGTGAGGTCTATGTAACCCCACACTAAACAGGGTGTGAGGTCTATGGTGCCCCACGTTAAAGAGGGCAGCTGGGAAGGTGAGTCGAGAACGCATCATCTATCCCTACTTTTACACTTTAATTGTTTTTTATTTGTGCTGGATATAATTTGTGCTGCCGTTTATTTAAAAAAATTAAAACGTCTCGGCGGTCCGCAATTTATGTATTGTCGGGCCGCATGCGGCCCGCGTGTTTGACATGCCAGGTATAGACCAACAATGGCAAAACATAAAACAAGTACTGAAGGATCTAGGAAATGCAGAATTGAAGTATATGTTAGCATAAATTTCAATGGCGGGTCAGCGCAGCGGTAAGAGCTCGGGTTCATAGTACGAGAATCACTGGTTCGATTCCCCGTGGGGACGCTTTTTTTTTAATTTACAATTTTAATACTAATAAAATAATTAAATTGGCAAATTCAAAATTACAATTAAAAAATTAAACAATAATAATAAAAGAAATTAATTTTAAAAATTGTAAAAAAAAAAAATCGTCCCCACGGGGAATCGAACCAGCGATCCTAGTACTATGAACCCGAGCTCTTAAGCCTAGTTCGCATTAGGCTAGTAATTTAGTAGAGTAGCGAGTAATTTAGTGGCTAAACTACTGGCTACTGTACAGAAACCGTTCGCATTACGCTCTAGTACAGTACACAAGTGTTTTGTAAGATGGACGGGCTGCAACGTAATAGAATGAATAAACTGATATATTTATTGCATTTTCTAAATCCAAGCATGCCGATTGTTTTATTTGTTTGTTTTTATAATGCGGGGACTTTATATTCAAAAAGCATTTATGTTCGACGTATTTGGAAACTAATTGGAAAGTTAAAATTTTCGGTCCAGCGAAACGACATTTTTGCGGCCACTAATGAACTCGACTAATCTACAGGTTCGGACTTGTTTAGCCGGTGAACCAGTGAGCACGAACGCGTCGTGGGAGGCGCTACTCGCCCGATAAAATAGAGTAAAATGGATCGACTCGACTTAATAATTCACTAAACCACTTGACTAATTTTTCGTGGTTCGCACACATTTAGCCACTAAATTAGTCGCTACTCTACTAAATTACTAGCCTAATGCGAACTAGGCTTTAGGCTCTTACAAGGGGACCCCCCGGATGCGTCATCACCGATTTGGCCTAAATTCACAGTATATGTAGGGCTTGACTATAAATGAAAGTGACGCAAGCGGGAGGGCCAGATGGCCAAGCGTTAAAAAAATAACTCACTTTTTACGCGAACGGGTAAGTTACCGACAACTCATAAGCCCGCTATGTTAACGTAAATTTTAATGGCCGGTTAGTAAGAGCTCGGCTTATAGTACGAGGATCGCTGGTTCAATTCCCCGTGGGGACGCTTTTATTTATTTACAATTTTAATACTAATAAAATAATTAAATTAACAAATTAAAAATTACAATTAAAAAGTTAAACAATAATAAATAATAATAATAAAAGAAAGTCATTTTAAAAATTGTAAAAAAAAATCGTCCCCACGGGGAATCGAACCAGCGATCCTAGTACTATGAACCCGAGCTCTTAGCCTCTTACAAGGGGACCCCCCGGACGCGTCATCACCGATTTGGCCCAAATTCACAGTGTATGTAGGGCTTGACTATAAATGAAAGTGACGCAAGCGGGAGGGCCAGATGGCCAAGCGTTAAAAAAATAACTCACTTTTTACGCGGACCGGTAAGTTACCGACAACTCATAAACCCGCTATGTTAGCGTAAATTTCAATGGCCGGTTAGTAAGAGCTCGGCTTATAGTACGAGGATCGCTGATTCGATTCCCCGTGGGGACGTTTTTTTTTTTACAATTTTTAAAATGACTTTCTTTAATTAATATTATTATTTATTATTGTTTAACTTTTTAATTGCAATTATTAATTTGTCAATTTAATTATTTTATTAGTATTAATATTTATTATTTGTTTCTTTATAACTTCAGCGGTTAATTCTAAAATTGCTAAATTCAAGTATCGAAAAAATAAAATAGAAGAATAATAACAATACTAGTAATAATAAAAGAAAGTAATTTTATGAATTAACCGTTGAAGTTATAAAGAAGCAAATAATAAATATTAATACTAATAAAATAATTAAATTCACAAATTAATAATTACAATTAAAAAGTTAAACAATAATAAATAATAATATTAATTAAAGAAAGTCATTTTAAAAATTGTAAGAAGAAAAAAGCGTCCCCACGGTGAATCGAACCAGCGATCCTCGTACTATAAAGCCGAGCTCTTACCGATGCGCTAACCGGCCATTGAAATTTATGCTAACATTGCTTATGAGTTGTCGGTGACTTACCGGTCCACGTAAAAAGTGACTTATTTTTTTAACGCTTGGCCATCTGGCCCTCCCGCTTGCGCCACTTTCATTTATAGGCAAGCCCTACATATACTGTAAATTTGGGCCAAATCGGTGATGACGCCCCCGGACGCGTCCCCTTTTTAAACACATTTAATATGAATTTTAAAAAACATATATACCAACACCTCGCTTTGCGTCGTTTCGTTTTGCGTTTTTTCGAAGTTGCGTCGCTGCTGAATTAGTACTAATTTTCACTGTGCGTCGTTAGATTTTCGAAGTTGCGACGTTTTGGGTTCGAGCCTTTAATTTTTTTTTCTAAAAGATGGCACGACATTTGTTTCTAATTGCGCCATGCCATCAAAACTCGGGGATTCCCCTTTCTAACTGAAAATCAACGCAATTTTAATACAGTTTTATTTTCACTTTGTTTTGCTAATTTTGGAGTTCAGTTTCTGCTTTTTGTAACGTTTCAATTAGTGTGTTGTGCTTTTTTTGAATAAAAGAGAATAGAAAGAAAAAAGAGAATAATAAATTTTTATGAATTATTACTGGTTGTTTCTGGTTACAAAGAAGGTAAATATTTTTCCAATTTATTTATTGGCAGTGTAATATTTTTTTTTTTTACATACACTTGTAATTTTTTTAGCCAAATGAGTGGAAAGGGCGTTGCTGGTAGAATTACCAAAAATTTAAAAAAAACCTATCAGCTTGTAGACAAAAGTAAATATTCTGCGACGATTTAATAAGGGAGAGAAGGCTGTGGAGATAGCAAAGGCTCTTGGTCTGGCTGCAACAACTGTCAGAACTATTAGAGATCGAGATAAAATAAGAGAGGCAAAATCTGCAACATCATTAGAGGCTAAAACGATGACCCGTAAAATGAGCGCTTTGATGATCAAAATGGAGTCTTTGCTTTCTATTTGGATTGAAAATCAAGTTGCGCAGAGAATACCATTAAGTAAAATGGTAATTCAGACGAAAGAAAAAGCTTATTCGATGACATAAAAAGTAAAGCAATTTCCAACGATAATGCTAGTGGTAGTAATACAGACAGGGGTTCAAAGGGTAGTGCATGCGCAACCGCACGACAATCGCACAGGAAGAGATTGGAGCATAGCCTCTCCTACCCAAGTCCGACTCTCACCTCCACGTGGTGAACCCTGGTAACCTGAGCAACCAAGCTGGAGATGCGGTAACCAATCCGTATGGAAAACGCGGTCAGGGCCAACGAGAGCGGGTGAAATGGTCCTCCGAAAAGGGGGTTTTGCGATGGGCCAACAACTCATCCATAGAAAAAAAAGAAACCGTTACGAAACCACCAAACGTGCCTCGGACTGGACTGACTACTCGGCAACGACCACAGCAATGCACAAGGAAAGCGAAAGAAATTACGATGGGAACATGGAATGTAAGGAGCCTCTACCAGATAGGTGCACTAAAAGCCTTAACAAACGAAATGGAGAGATACAAACTCGACATAGTGGCACTACAGGAGACCAACTGGAGCGATAGCGGCATCATGAATATAGGAAAATATAGGATATGTAAAAGCAGTAATAATGGGAAGGCGCACAAGTTAGGAACAGGCTTCATACTCAAGAAAAGTGTAGGGAAGGATATTATGGACTTCCAAGCAGTAGATGACAGACTCTGCATGATCCGAATAAGAATGAAGCTCTACAATCTGACAATAATTAACGTACATGCACCGAGCGAAGAGAAAACAGACGACGAAAAAGAGATCTTCTACGCAAAACTAGAAAGGCTATTCGATTCGACACACAACAACGACGTAAAGATGATCTTGGGGGATTTCAATGCTAAGATAGGGAAAGCAGACGTATACAGACCCACGATTGGAAAACACAGCCTACACGAAAATACTAACGACAATGGACAGAGACTAGTGGACCTAGCAGCATCTAGAAACCTTGTAGTCAGCAGTACGCTATTCCCACATAAAGACATCCACAAGATGACATGGAGATCACCAGACGGAAGGACACTCAATCAAATAGACCATGTCTTAATAAACACAAGATTTATGTCCAGCATACAGGACGTCAAAGCTGCAAGCTGCAAAGGGGCAGACTGCAACTCGGACCATTACCTGGTGAGGATTAAATTAAAACAAAGGCTAGCCAACTCGAAAAAGCCAGCAAACAGCGGAATAGAAAAATGGGATGTGGAAAAACTGAACTTAACCAGGGTAAGGCAACGGTACGAAGAAAAGATCGCCGAAAAACTAGGAGTGCTGACGGAAAATCATAGTATTGAAGAACAATGGACGGAAATTGCAAAGGGGATTAAGGAATCGGCAGAGGAGGCGCTCGGGAAAGTCCATAGGAAAAAACGAAAACAATGGTACGATGCAGAGTGTGAAGAAGCACGCGAGAAACAACAGAAAGCTAGGGCAGAGAATTTGCAGAGACCCACGAGAGCCAAACAAGCTGAATACAACAAGCAAAGAAAGAAAGCATCCAAATTATTTCGGAAGAAGAAACGGGCCCATTTTAACGACCAGGTGGCACAGATAGGGCACCACCAAGAGAAACACGAAATTAGAGAATGCTACAAGATAGTGAACAACCTGCGAAATGGATTTCAGCCCAGAGCAACAATAATCAACAGTAAAGAGGGCACCTTACTGGCTGAAGAAAGTAAAGTGGTAGGTAGATGGGCGGAATATTTTAACGAACTCCTGAATACCTCACTACGAGTGGAATTAACCGGACAAACAGCTGAAGACGACCCAATTCACACACCAGAAGTAAGAGATCTGAGAGAAGATAACGAACCATCACAAAGAGAAATAAGCGAGGCGATAAAGGCACTACAGAACCACAAAGCACCGGGACCGGACATGATAACATCTGAAATGATCAAAATGGGAGGAGACGCACTGAACTGTGCATTACACCAGCTGATAGGAAGAATCTATAGGACAGAAGAGATACCCGAGGAATGGCGGGAGGGGAAGATATGCCCTATCTACAAGAAAGGAAACAAACTGGAGTGCAAGAACTATCGTGGCATAACTCTTCTTAACACGGCCTACAAGGTGCTGTCATTGATAATCGGACGAAGACTCCAACCGTACGCAGAGAGCATTATAGGACAGTATCAGACAGGTTTCCGGAAAGGAAAGTCGACGACTGATCAAATGTTTACCCTCAGACAAATACTAGAAAAGACATGGGAAATGAACATCTGCACATACCAGGTCTTCGTAGACTTTAAACAAGCGTATGATACTATCGATAGAAGAACACTCATGAAGACAATGGAAGAATTCGAGATACCACAAAAGATCATTAAATTGGTAAATTGTACGTTAAAAAAGACTTGGAACCAAGTCGGTATCCAAAAAACGACATCGCACAAGTTTGAAACCATTACAGGTCTGAGACAAGGAGACAGTCTATCACCCATATTATTTAACATCGCGCTCGAAAAAGCTATAAGGAAAGCTCAGATAGAATGCAACGGTACCATCTACAATAAATCCACGCAACTTTTGGGCTATGCTGACGACCTAAACATCATCGGTAGATCGCTAACGGCAATGAAAGATGCTTACGGTAAAATGGAGAAGAGAGCCAAGGAGATAGGTCTGTCAATAAACAAGGATAAAACAAAAGTAATGATGGTAAGACCGGGAGCGCCAGCACACGCTGTAAATAATCTGGATATGGGAGAGTATACTGTAGAAGTTGTCGACAACTTTAAATATCTGGGATCAACCGTCACGGATCAGAACGACGAAGGGGTGGAAGTACAACATAGAATCATGCAAGCCAACAGGGCATACTTCACTCTTAAATCCATCCTTAACTCGAAGCTAGCTAGCAGACAAACGAAGTGTAATATATATAAAGCAATCATACGACCCATCCTCACATATGGAAGCGAAGCATGGACGCTGACCCAGAAATCGGAAAAGATGCTGGAGATTTTTGAGCGAAAGATCCTGAGGAAAATTTATGGGGCAATTAACAGCGAAGAGGGCTGGAGAATTAGGATGAACTTCGAGCTATATCAGTTATACAAAAGCCCAGATGTGGTATCCCACATAAAACTAAGCAGGCTAAGATGGGCGGGAAATGTGTGCCGGATGGCTCCAACAGCAGTACCGAGACAAATACTCAGAGTGCCGGAAGGTAGAAGGAAAGCGGGCAGGCCAAGGGCGAGATGGGAGGAAAGTGTGAAAAGGGATGCGAGAGAGATGCTGGGGGTGCGGAACTGGCGGGCGGCGGCAGAGGAAAGGGAACGCTGGAGACAACGTTTGGTGGAGGCCAGGGCTCGCTTCGGGCTGTAGTGCCATTGGAGAGAGAGTAATACAGACAAGAATGAAACATTTGAAGCTAGTCGGGGCTGGTTTGAGAGATTCAAGGTTCGAGCAAATCTGATATAACTGCTGCAGAACGCTACCCGACTGAGTTAAAAGCGTTAATTCATGAACGTGGTTATGATCCGAAACAAGTCTTTTATGTTGACGAGACTGGGTTATTTTGGAAACGTCTACCTAACAGAACTTTCATATCTAAAACAGAAAAATCTGCGCCAGGATTTAAAGCTAGCAAGGATAGACTGACTCTTCTGCTTGGTGGTAATGCAAATGGTGATTTCAAATTTAAACCATTTCTCATTTATCAATCAGAAAATCCAAGAGCTATGAAAGGTTGTTCAAAGAATCTGCTTCCTGTCCACTGGCGAGCAAACAAAAAAGGATGGCTGACAGCATCATTATTTCAAAACTGGGTTTCAACTTGTGCCATTCCAGAAATTAAAGCTTATTGCAACAAGGAAAACTTAAACTTCATGGCTTTGGTCCTAGTAGACAATACTCCTGGCCACCCAGTTTATGTTGATGAGTTAACGTGAAATTTGTATTTTTTCCGCCTAATACGGCATCAGTTATTCAGCCGATGGATCAGGGAGTAATATCGACTTTTAAAAGTTTTTACCTTCGACAAACATTTAAACTTCTTTTAAGTGAGACTGATGGACAAGATAAGCCTACCATGCTAGAGTTTTGGAAAAAGTTCAACATTATGAAAGCCATAGAAATTATTTCCGATTCGTGGCAGGAGGTTAAACCATCTTGCATGAATGGTGTTTGGCGCAAAATATGGCCTGAATGTGTTCACAGAATATGCGCTGCAGAAGTTGATGGTACACCAGCTGTTCGTCATGAAATTTCTATATTGCAACTGGAATTGCAATTTGCTAATGAAGATGACAGTGATCGTTCAATAAAAATCTCCGAAGAACAAAATTTAACCTCCAAACAAATTTCCAAAGCGATGTGATTGATTGACGAAGCTATGAAGATTTTTTTTAAAAACGATCCTGACAGCGGAAGGAGTTTTAAAGTGTCCCAGGCGGTAGCTACGAATATCAATTGCTACAAGGAAATTTATTTTACATAGAAAAAAAAGCTGTTCAGCAAACATTGGACCAATTTTTTGTGAAACAGCCACTATGGACTCATCAGACAGTGATTAAGTTTTATTTTGTTTTTATAAATTAATTTAATATTTTATTTTGTTTTAATTGAATTTGTTATTTTTTATGAATAGGATGGTTGCGACAGTTACTACGTGGTAATCCATACTTACATTGAATTGAAAAATTCACTTTGTTTTTTACCACACTAATATTATGTAAAAATGTTATATAACTTATTATTCACAGTTATATAAATTTCTACACATATCACGACTCGAGTTTCGACGTTTGACGGTCACTTGAAAATGACCGTCAAACGTCGAAACTCGAGTCGTGATATGTGTAGAAATTTATATAACTGTGAATAATAAGTTATATAACATTTTTACATAATATTAGTGTGGTAAAAAACAAAGTGAATTTTTCAATTCAATGTTGTTATTTTTTGTTTTTTTGTATGTATGTAATAATATTATTTTTGTTTTGTAAATGTTTACTTTGTTCAATTTTCTTTTTAAAAAGTAGTATTTTCGTAACCCTAGCACCAATCTTCGATCTTTACATGGTTTGCTACAGAAAATCATAATTCACTTTGCGTCGTTTCAATTTGCGTCGTGTTTTTTTGGAACGTAACCACGACGCAAAGTGAGGTATTGGTGTAGTTGTTTCAACCGGCGACGGTGCAAGTGTAATGATGAAATTTGGACGAGAGTCTCCCAGTCTTATATATCTTATATAATTTGTGTTTGAACCACACTATACACTTAGCTGTTTGTGATGTAATATATATAAAGAAAAATATTACCGGCATGCAAGATGAAGATGACCATAGTCAAGATGGTATTGATGATGACCAAGATGAAAATTATTATTCTGACGAGAGCGTCGATGAAGTCGAAGAATACGGACAAATTGAATTAACAAATTTAGACAATTTAGAAGGGAATATAAAAAGTGTTAACAATTTTTTAAAAGTTCTTCTGTGCGAAATAATATTTTGCAAGAAAAGATCAAAATAGTTTTAGGAAATGAACTTCAGCTAGTATTAGACGTAAGAACTCGTTGGAATGATATCTAGATTTTTAAAACTATTTGATATCATTAAAGAAGCCCTTCAAGATTTTGGAAGTGTACATTTAATTGAAAATATTAAAATTGAATTATTACATGAATTGGACAATACGCTAAAGCCTATTAAATTAACTGTTGAAGCTCTTAGCAGAGACGATGCTAATCTTGCAACAGCCCGATTAGCAATTGATTTTATGTTAAGAAAATTAAAGGAATCCACTGGTAATTTGAGTAGAGAGCTATTAATGACGATGAACTCATATATAAATCGAATCTATGAACTCATAGAATAAATCGCCGTAAAAACCAAGAATTGGAAGAGCTATTAGATTCTCTTGTATATGGTACTGGAATCATCATCATCAGCATTTCCTTTACTCTTCGTGGGAGCATAGGGCATCAACAAACGCTCTCCATCTGATTCTATTCTGAGCTAGGGCCTTTACCTCACGCCACTCCTTTCCGCTTGCCCTGGCTTCCTGTACGACTGTCCTCCGCCACGTGATTTTTGGGCGGCCTCTACTTCTTGAACCTTGGGGTTCCAGTCAAGAGCTTCTTCTGCAATATCCCCTTCCGGCCTTCTAAGTGTGTGTCCGATCCATTTCCACTTAATTCTTCTTATTTGGGTTTCAAGACGCTCCATATTTGCATTTTTCTAAAGTTCAATATTTGCTATGGTATTAGGCCAAAATATTTTAAGTATTCTTCTCAGGCACTTGTTCATGAATACCTGAAGCTGTGATACTATGGTGGTAGTCACTTTCCACGTTTCGCTACCGTAAAGAAGAACTGATACTACATTAGATTTGAAAATTTGGAGCTTTAAGTTACGGGAAGTTTTTGTTGAGTTCCACAGATTGTTAAGCATTCCGAATGCCTGTCGCGCCTTCTGTATCCGTTGTTTTACGTCTTTATCAGCACCACCATCCTGTGAAATAAGGCTTCCAAGGTAGCAAAAACTATCTACTACCTGTACTTGCCTGCCATCTATCTCCAGATTGCAGGGGGCTGTCGCATTGATCTTTATCAGCTTGGTTTTATCGACATTGATTTTCATTCCCACCTGCATTGCGTACTTTTTGAGAGCCTCCAACTTTTTTTCCATATCTACTTTGGTGTGGGACAGGAGACAGATATCATCGGCAAAATCTAGGTCTTCTAAATGCCTCACGAGCGTCCATCGAATTCCCCTTGTTTTTTTATTTGCTTTCTTCATGACCCAGTCTAAGACTATGGTAAACAGAAGTGGGGAGAGCGTGCATCCTTGTTTTACTCCCGAATGCACTGTGAAAGATGTGCCGTGTTGTCCTTGGTGTATTACCATGCAGCTTGTTTCTTTGTATAGTAATTTGATTATGTTTATGTACTTTATAGGCACCCCGTAGCTGGCTATTAGTAGTATTATCCACATAAATTCCCTGTCCACACTATCGAACGCTTGCTTGAAGTCGATGAACAGTAGATAGAGTGGTGACTGCCACTCGACCGACTGTTCAACGATGATTCTGAGGGTGTTTATCTGGTCGGTACAGGACCTGCCAGGCCTGAATCCAGCTTGCTCCTTGCGTAGTGTCGGTTCAACCACAGTACTGATCCGGTCGTGAATTATTTTGGATACTAATTTGTTAATGGAGTTAAGAAGAGTTATTCCTCTCCAATTTGAGCATATACTCAGGTCTCCTTTTTTCGCCAGTTTGATAATTAGGCCTTCTTTCCACGTGGATGGTATTACTTCTGTTTCCCATGCTTCTCGAATTATAGGTGTTATAATCTCGGTGATTCCCTTTATGTCTATTTTAAACATCTCCGAGTATGTCTCGTCAGCGCCAGGCGCCTTGCCGTTTTTAAGGTGTTTGATGGCGGCCTTCACCTCCTCTATGCTTGGCGGGTGGTTTCTAAATCTTCTGTTTCCGCTTGGTGTCATAGGACTCTGTGGTACCTCTTCCAACGGTGTGTTTAAGAGCTCTTGGAAGTGTTCTGTCCAGCGGGTTATTTGCTGTGCCTCGGTTGTGCATAGCTTGCCGTTCGTCGTGCGTATTGGTCGTTCCGAGGGGTAGCCTGTGTTTGTGAGCTTTCGTGTCAGGCGATATGTTTCCTTGGTGTTCATGCTGTCAGCAGCTAGTTGCGCTCGGGTTGCAATATCAGCTAGCCATTTCCTCTTACCAGTTCTAGCACACTTTCCCACTTACTTATCGGCTGCGTTGTAAATCTGGGATAGCCTTTGTTTATCTTTATCTTCAGCACAGTTTATTTGTTGCTTTAAGTTTCGGCGGTCTTGGATTAATTTCCAAGTCGCATCAGATATCCATTCTTTTCTCTCGTTGGATTTGTACCCAAGGATGTCTCTAGCTCCTCTTAACGCATCTACGATGCTTGACCATCTTTCTGTAATGTCTTTGTTCCCTGTGGTCTTGTCCTTCAGTCTGTTTGCTACTTCCTCTGCGAAGGCATTTGCCGTCATTTTATCTTGAAGTTTTGAGATGTCAATTTTCTTTGTCTTCCTGGTGGCTTGGCGCTTGGTGTTTGAGATCAGTTTAATACGTATCTTCCACAGAGAAGGTGGTGGTCGCTATGTACGTCGGCTCAACGGTGATTCCGGACATCAAGCAGTGATGTTCTTCTTTCTTGCTTATGCAAATATGATCTATCTGATTTTGGGTTCTGCCATCCGGTGAGCACCATGTCACTTTATGTATTTCCTTGTGTGGAAAAACTGTTCCGCCTATAAGCAAGTCGTGGTTTGTGCAGAGGTCCGCTGGTACTGGAATGCCTCCACAGAAAATACAAACATTTACAACAGATTTAATGAAGAGATTATTTGATGAGGATAAAGAACAGCAAAACACACATAATGAGCAGGGACATTCAACTGAAAAATACTACAGGAAACGCACTAACATTAACACTGGAAGAAGAACTCGATAAAATAATAGAAAGTGCGAAAAAATCCAAGTTTTAAAGATAAATTTGATGATCTTATCGAAGAATTTGTATTATTTGCAAAAACTAAAAAAAGAACTGAATATTTAGAAAAATTATATCAAGCGTTAATGACAATAAAACCCACATCAACAAATTCCGAACGAACATTTTCTGTAGCATCTAACTTCTGTACGAGAATTCGTTCTAGATTATCAGACAATTCATTAACAAGGGGACCCCCCGGACGCGTCATCACCGATTTGGCCCAAATTTACAGTATATGTAGGGCTTGACTATAAATGAAAGTGACGAAAGCGGGAGGGCCAGATGGCCAAGCGTTAAAAAAATAACTCACTTTTTACGCGGACCGGTAAGTTACCGACAACTCATAAGCCCGCTATGTTAGCGTAAATTTCAATGGCCGGTTAGCCCATCGGTAAGAGCTCGGCTTTATAGTACGAGGATCGCTGGTTCGATTCCCCGTGGGAACGGTTTTCTTTTCTTACAATTTTTAAAAGACTTTCTTTAATTATATTATTATTTATTATTGTTTAACTTTTTAATTGTAATTATTAATTTGTCAATTTAATTATTTTATTAGTATTAATATTTATTATTTGTTTCTTTATAACTTCAACGGTTAATTCATAAAATTGCTTACCGATGCGCTAACGGCCATTCAAATTTACGCTTACATAGCGGGCTTATGAGTTGTCGGTAACTTACCGGTCCGCGAAAAAAGTGAGTTATTTTTTTAACGCTTAGCCATCTCGCCCTCCCGCTTGCGTCACTTTAATTTATAGTCAAGCCCTACATATACTGTAAATTTGGACCAAATCAGTGATGACGCGTCCGGGGGTCCCCTTGTTAGTGAAAATGCGTTGAGCGGCGCGTGCAGTTTAAGCGGGCAATGGGCGTCCAATGTCTGGCCTGACTGATGAGCGGGTCGTGCAGCGTGCAGCTGCATCCGACACGACGGTCACCCAGTTATCTCAGTGACCTAGCCTAGCTCAAGTCTCAAGAAATGAGTTCCATAGACAGCGTTGTCGTGGTCAAGATGATTTACCATCATGGCATCTTATGGCGTTTTTGACATGTTTTTAGAGGAAAATTCGCTAATGCGCTAACGGCCATTGAAATTTACGCTTACATAGCGGGCGTATGAGTTGTCGGTAACTTACCGGTCCGCGTATAAAGCGAGTTATTTTTTTAACGCTTAGCCATCTGGCCCTCCCGCTTGCGTTACTTTCATTTATAGTCAAGCCCTACATATACTGTAAATTTGGACCAAGTCGGTGATGACGCGTCCGGGGGGTCCCCTTGTTAGTGAAAATGCGTTGAGCGGCGCGTGCAGTTTAAGCGGGCAATGGGCGTCCAATGTCTGGCCTGACTGATGAGCGGGTCGTGCAGCGTGCAGCTGCATCCGACACGACGGTCACCCAGTTATCTCAGTGACCTAGCCTAGCTCAAGTCTCAAGAAATGAGTTCCATAGACAGCGTTGTCGTGGTCAAGATGATTTACCATCATGGCATCTTATGGCGTTTTTGACATGTTTTTAGAAGAAAATTCTTTATTAAAAATGAACCTATTACCAAAGGATGGTCCTAGTGCTGTTGTCATACAAAGAAAAAAGTTTGGAGAATTTTCTACGCTATATTCAACTTTGAGAGAAAATGAAGAAAAATTCCACGAATATACGAGAATGTCAATATCAACTTTTGACTACATCTTGGAAAAAATTGAATCTCGTTTGACATTACCTAGCACTAACCAAATTTCTGGTTTAGCCTGAATATGAGAAATAATGTCCTCAAACGACATGCACGCTGTAGAGGAAAGCTAAACACAAACTGATTTGAAATGAGCGAGCACGCCACGCTGCCCGCCCCGCTGCACGCAAAACCAAACGCACCGCTCACTTACCAAGCTACTCCTTACTCAGGACACCTGCTACCAAGACCATGTGTTTGAGATGCACGCTGCACGCCACGCCCCGCAACACGCTCTGTTTGAGCGGGCACTCAGGCCGTAGCCTTACTTCTGCGCTGACCGGCCATTAAAATTTATGCTAACATAGCGAGCTTATGAGTTGTCGTTGCTTATGAGTTTTTTAACGCTTGGCCATCTGGCCCTCCCGCTTTCGTCACTTTCATTTGAAGGGTGCAGGCAAAGAACAGGGAATGTCACATTTTTTGTTTTTTTGTTTTGCACTGGTAACAAATCTATGTCTATGGTAATTTCATATCAAATTACTAGTTTTTACAAACACCCAACAAATGTCGCTATGAATACGTTTTTATATATGCCCAAAACGAAAAGAACTGGGAATGTCCATGACATACTGGCAAAGAAGGAGGATAGTCCAAAAATTGACAATTGTGAACTGGTGATTTTATAGTTAAAGAGTTCTTTGGCTTTGCTTCCTTTGTTTCTAATCCATAGGAATTAACAGATAGTTTGCAATATATACGTTTATAGATTTAAACATTTTAAAAAAAGTTTTTTTTTATATTTGCTTTGGCACACACAATAAAGGAAAATTAAAAAAAATATTTTCGTACCCGTTGCAAACCCCTCGAGTACCCTTTGGGGAACGCGTACCACACTTTGGGAAACAGTGTTGTAAAGGATAATTTGATGTGTGTTATTCTAAAAGAAAAGTGGGGATATCTTTTTTCCCTGAGACGCTACGCTCATTCAAAGGTACCCTTGTCACCATAGCGCGAGCACAAGTTTATTCAACTGCGTGTAACTTTTTACTAGAGTGTCCTTTTTAATTACTTTTTGTAGGAGGGTGTTAAGGTAGAATTTTTACATATATAACGTTTTCATTAATTTATACTCGCGTGTGTTAGAAATCATGTCAAAATGTGTCTACATTATGGTTTTTCTTGTAAAATTAGCAAAAAAGTTATAACCGCAGCGGGACTGAAGAAGTTGGTACATGGAACGTATAGATTACGATGTTTTGTAATAGAATCTTCAACAAAATTCTGCCCTTATCTGCCCGTGTACGTTTGAGATTAGAAATACGAAGCGCCAACCGGCATGGCAACGCGCCGGGCAAACTGTTTCTTAGTTTAGCATCTACGCAGACAGTGTTGGGGTGCGGGACTACCTGCTATTGCAAGATTTGTTTGATAATTTTCATTTTTATATACAGGGTCCCGCCAAAAGTATTGCACCAAGCCATGTAGAATTAAAAAAATAATGTATTTAGCGCCACCACTCGGAAACAATTATTACTAGCAAATTAAAAATATCGTCAAAATGTGCAGTGGTGGATAGTGTACGTAACCTTAAAATATCATGTCTTAAATCGCACGCGTATTAATTCTACAAATCAATCAAATTAAATAAATCAAATCAATTCAAGTCAAAACAAATCAAACCGAATTAAATTAAAATACCCTTACATACATATTTACATGATATTCCAAGCAATTTAAAAAAAGTGCTCGGCCATCTTGGATCCGCCATTTTGATTTTTTTAATTAAACAATGAAATTCATAATCAGTCTGGAAAACACTTATATACCAAATTATATGAAATTTGGATCAATTTTTAAAAAGAAGTAGTCTGCCATATTGGATCCGTCCTTTTGAATTTTAAAATTACACAATGGCATTCGTTATCAATGACCTCGAAAACCCTCATATACCAATTTACATGAAATTCCGATCAAAATTTTACTGAAGTGGTCGGCCATATTGGATCCGCCCTTTTGAATTTTAAAATTTTATGAACCCGAGCTCTTACTTATGCGCTGACCGGCCATTAAAATTTATGCTAACATAGCGAGCTTATGAGATGTCGTTGATTATGAGTTTTTTAACGCTTGGCCATATTGGATCCGCCCTTTTGAATTTTAAAATTACACAATGGCATTCGTTATCAATGACCTCGAAAACCCTCATATACCAATTTACATGAAATTCCGATCAAAATTTTACAGAAGTGGTCGGCCATATTGGATCCGCCCTTTTGAATTTTAAAATTATATGAACCCGAGCTCTTACTTATGCGCTGACCGGCCATTAAAATTTATGCTAACATAGCGAGCTTATGAGTTGTCGTTGCTTATGACTTTTTTAACGCTTGGCCATCTGGTCCTCCCGCTTTCGTCACTTTCATTTGAAGGTTGCAGGCAAAGAACAGGGAATGTCACATTTCTTTGTTTGTTTTGCACTGGTAACAAATCTATGTCTATGGTAATTGCATATCAAATTACTAGTTTTGCAAATACCCAACAAATGTAGCTATGAATACGTTTTTCTATATGTCCAAAGCGAAAAGAACTGGGAATGTCCATGACATACCGGTAAAGAAGGAGGATAGTCCAAAAATTGACAATTGTGAACTGGTGATTTTATAGTTAAGAGTTCTTTGACTTTCCTTCCTTTATTTACATTGTTTGTTTGCGTTGCAATTTTAATTTAAAATTTGTAAACAATGACAATTTTGAAATTTTCTGACAATTTTTTTGCCATTGCATTGGTATGAACTGCTTAAAAGTTTAAGGACAAAACCGTCACCTTTCAACGTTATTGAAATTGCTGCAGGAGAAGTCGTAAGAAAATAGTCGAAATTTCGCACAGGAAAATTCCTGAAGAAATGTAAGATCCCAATTCAAAAGCAAACGGAAGTAATGGTTTCCAAAGAACATGGTCCTGTGGTACTTCATAGAGAAAATTACTTGGGAGATTGGGAGAAAACAAAAATTGTAATGTAATCTTGTCACTAACATTGAGTCCGAACTTTCAGATTTTGCATATAAAAGGTGGAAATTTTTGACCCGAAAGTGAAGTAAAATACAGAGATTTGATGCCATTTTGTGCAAGAGAACACCATTATTTTATGAAACACTAAAATACGATTCAAAAATCAAAGATGCTGGTGACTAAATTTGACATTCCTTGTTTTTGTTTGTGACGCCAAGGACATTCCTTGTTTTGTACTTTTTGTAAGATGGTTGTCAATAACTGAAAACTCTTATTTTAACATAAACATGCTTAATAATAAGACATTGTTATTTCTAAGTAAAAGTTAATGCATACTTTGATCTCAATAAAAAGATTCTAAAAATCTTCTAAACTTTAAATTGCTTTTTTCTCAGAATCGATTCATAAGGACATTAAAATTGTCTACTGTTGTAAAGGATACTTTAGTGTGTGTTATTCTAAAAGAAAAGTGGGGATATCTTATTTCCCTGAGACGCTACGCTCGTTTTCAAAGTTACCCTTGTCACCATAGCGCGAGCACTTGTTCATTCAAGTGCGTGTAACTTTTTACTAGAGTGTCCTTTTTAATTTCTGTTTGATGGAGGGTGTTAAGGTAGAATTTCTACATATATACATAACGTTTTCATTAATTTATACTCGCGTGTTAGAAATCATGTCAAAAATGTGTCTACATTATGGTTTTTCTTGTAAAATTGGCAAAAAAGTTATCACCGCAGCGGGACTGGAGAAGTTGAGATATGGAACGTATAGATTACGACGTTTTGTAATATAATCTTCAAGAAAATTCTGCCTATATCTGCCCGTGTACGTTTGAGATTAGAAATACGAAGCACTGACCGGCAAACCAAACTGTTTCTTAGTTTAGCATCTACGCAGACAGTGTTGGGATGCGAGACTACCTGCTATTGCAAGATTTGTTTGATAATTTTCATATTTATATACAGGGTCCGCCAAAATTATTACATTCCCTGTTCTTTGCCTGTACCCTTAATTTATAGTCAACATGCCCTACATTTACTGTAAATTTGTCGAGTTGACAGGGCCCCTTTTTTAATTCGAGTAGAAGCATGAACTTCACCTTGTAATTGGTTAGAACTACTTGGTCTGCTTCCGTTAAAATTGATGTGCTTGATGTTGTAGTACCAGTTGGATTAGTTGTTGAATTCAGTGCAGGAACGTTTGCATTTGCTACAGTCTTAATATTTTCATCATCATCCACATCGTCTGGGTCCAATTGCAACATCAAATGTTTAAACTAAAAAAACACACAAAATAAACGCCATTAAACAAAAACGAAATAGAACGAATTAAAGAAACGAACATCTAAATATTGCTTAATAAGATCCTTCCTCCCGTCATAGTCCAGGTATTCAGGGGGAGCACCTTGTTTAATCTTATTAACAGTTGCTTTCGGATTAAAATGAGCATTGCTTTTCCTATTAGCGGTCTTCTCATAAACCTTCGCTGGTTCAGATGGGGAATACTGCTGAATTTTTCTAAAAAACAAAATTGTATATTAAAGAACGAGTTCAATAAACGCGGTTTTGCAGCACGCGTCCATGTTTAGAAAACGACGAGCGCACAGTCGTCTGAATCTGAAAAAAGTTGGACAAAAATCGAAAAAATCATAGTCACCAAATGGGTTTAACACAAGCAGTGTTTCCCAAACTTTCGATTCATGTGTACGCCTTTGATTTATCAGATCGTACCCCTTAGTAGAAATATTTTGGGATATTCTATTGAAAACAAAAACTGTACTCACATTTTTAAATATTATCCTCAGATTGGGATTTATTTTTATAAAGAAGAAAATGTTCTTCTTTATGAGAGTTCTTTTTAAGAGAGTTTCTGCTTGTCTTTAAATGCATAAAAACAATCTTTAAAGCAATTTATCGTCAACAGTTTAGAAATAATAAAAGAAACTGTTAGAAAATCATTTAAAAACGCAATTTCTCAGTTAATTTTGCTTTGTATGGTATTGATTAGCTATCAAAAATGATTGAAATATCGCAGATTCACAACTAATCCTTGGGAATTAACAGATAGTTTGCAATATATACGTTTATAGATTGAAACATTAAAAAAAAAAAATTAATATTTGCTTTGGCACACACAAAAAAGGAAAATTTTCAAAAATATTTTCGTACCCTTTGCAAACCCCTCGAGTACCCCTTGGGGTACGCGTACCACACTTTGGGATACACTGTTGTAAAGGATACTTTGATGTGTGTTATTCTAAAAGAAAAATGGGGATAACTTTTTCCCTGAGACGCTACGCTTGTTCAAAGTTACCCTTGTCACCATAGCGCGAGCACTTGTTTATTCAAGTGCGTGTAACTTTTTACTAGAGTGTCCTTAATTTCTGTTTGATGGAGGGTGTTAAGTAAAGTATGTAGAATTTTGACATATATAACGTTTTCATTAATTTATACTCGCGTGTGTTAGAAATCATGTCAAAAATGTGTCTACATTATGGTTTTTCTTGCAAAATTAGCAAAAAAGTTATCACCGCAGCGGGACTGAAGAAGTTGAGATATGGATCATATAGATTACGATGTTTTGTAATAGAATCTTCAAGAAAATTCTGCCTATATCTGCCCGTGTAGGTATGAGATTAGAAATACGAAGCGCCGACCGGCATGGCGACGCGCCGGGCAAACTGTTTCTTAGTTTAAGATCTACGCAGACAGTGTTGGGGTGCGGCACCACCTGCTATTGCAAGATTTATTTGATAATTTTCATATTTATATACAGGGTCCGCCAAAAGTATTGCACCAAGCGATGTAGAATACGCGTGCGATTTAAGACATGATATTTTAAGGTTACATACAGTATCCACCACTGCGCCAAAGCAGAATCAAAAACAAAAGACAAGAACAAAGGACAACAACAAAAGAAAAACCGAAAAACAAACCAAAGACGGCGGAAAAGCGAGCAAACGCTCAAGCCGCCAAAGGACACCATACGATGCACCACTGCACATTTTGACGTTATTTTTAATTTGCTAGTAATTATTGTTTCCAAGTGGCGCCACATACGTTTTTTTTAATGACATCATGGGTCGTTTTTGGTATCATTGCAGACAATTTTTTTGTCAGGAAAGTCTATCAAAATATGGGGTCACATAACGAAATTTTCAATAAATAAATCAAATGAATGGAAAAATAAATATTGTTTTCTTTCTACGGTCTTGTTACCAGCAAATTAAAAATATCGTCAAAATGTGCGGATACTGTATGTAATCTTAATATATCGTGTCTTAAATCGTACGCGTATTAATTCTACATCGCTTGGTGCAATACTTTTGGCGGACCCTGTATATATATTAAATTAATTAAAATAAATCAAATCAAGTCAATTCAAGTCAAGTCAAAACAAATCAAACCAAATTAAATTAAAATACCCTTATATACATATTTACATGATATTCCAACCAATTTTTAAAAAAGTGCTCGGCCATCTTGGATCCGCCATTTTGAATATTTTAATTAAACAATCAAATTTATAATCACTGAACTCGAAAACACTTATATACCAATTTATATGCAATTTTGATCAATTTTCTAAAAGAAGTAGCCGGCCATATTGGATCCGCCCTTTTGAATTTTAAAATTATACCATGAAATTCATTATCACTGATCTCGAAAACCCTCATATACCAATTTATATGAAATTTCGATCAAATTTTCCTGAAGTGGTCGGCCATATTGGATCCGAACTTTGGAATTTTAAGGTTATACCATGAAATTCGTTATCAGTGACCTCGAAAACCCTCATATACCAATTTATATGAAATTCCGATCAAATTTTACTGAAACGTTCGGCCATATTGGATCCGCCATTTTGAATTTTAATATTATGTAATGAAATTCTTATTCAGTGAACCCGAAAACCCTTATAAAACAAATTATATAAAATTTCTATAAAATTTTAAGGAAGTAGTCGGCCATATTGAATCCGCCCTTTTGAATTTTAAAATTATACCATGAAATTCGTTATCAGTGACCTTGAAAAACCTCATATACCAATTTATATAAAATTCCGGCCATATTGGATCCGCCATTTTGAATTTTAATATTATGTAATGAAATTCTTATTCAGTGAACTCGAAAACCCTTATAAAACAAATTATATGAAATTTCGATAAAATTTTACTGAAGTGGTCGGCCATATTGGATCCGCCCTTTTGGAATTTTAAAATTATAGCATGAAATTCGTTATCAGTGACCTCGAAAACCCTCATATACCAATTTATATGAGATTTATATGAATTTCTCATTTACATGAAAAAGTGCTCGCCCATCTTGGATCCGCCATTCTGATTTTTTTTTATTAAACAATGAAATTCATAATCAGTGAACTCGAAAACAGTTATATACCAATTTATATGAAATTTGGATCAATTTTTAAAAAGAAGTAGTCGGTCATATTGTATCCGTCCTTTTGAATTTTAAAATTATACCATGAAATTCGTTATCAGTGACTTCGAAAAACCTCATATACCAATTTATATGAAATTCCGACCAAATTTTACTGAAGTGGTCAGCCATATTGGATCCGGCCTTTTGAATTTTAAAATTATACCAGCAAATTCGTTATCAGTGACCTCGAAAACCCTCATATAACAATTTATATGATATACCGATCAAATTTTACTAAAGTGGTCGAGCATATTGGATCCGCCATTTTGAATTCTAATATTATGTAATGAAATTCTTATTCAGTGAAAACCCTTATAAACCAAATTATATGAAATTTCAATAAAATTTTAATGAAACAGTCGGCCATATTGAATCCGCCATTTTTCATCACAATATTATACTATGAAATTGGTATTCAGTGACCTAGAAAACCCTTATATACTAATTAATATGAAATTCCGATCAAATTTTAATGAAGTACTTGGCCATATTGGATCCGCCCTTTTGAATTTTAAAATGATATCATGAAATTCATTATCAGTGACCATGAAAACCCTCATATACCAATTTATATGAAATTCCAATCAAATTTTACTAAAGTAGTGGGCCATATTGGATCCGCTATTTTGAATTTTAATATTATGTAATGAAATTCGTATTCAGTGAACTCGAAAACCCTTACAAACCAAATTATATGAAATTTCGATAAAATTTGAATGAAGTAGTCTGCCATATTGGATCCGCCATTTTTAATCATAATATTATACTATGAAATTTTTCAGTTTTTAAAAAGAAGTAGTCAATTTTATCAATTTTTAAAAAGAAGTAGCCGTCATATTGGATCCGCCCTTTTGAATTTTAAGATTATACCATAACATTCGTTATCAGTGACCTTGAAAACCTTCATATACCAATTTATATGAAATTCCGATCAAATTTTACAGAAGTGGTCGACCATATTGGATCCGCCATTTTGAATTCTAATATAATGTAATGAAATTCCTATTCAGTGAACTCGAAAACCCTTATAAACCAAATTATGTGAAATTTCGAAAAAATTTTAATGAAGTAGTCGGCCATATTGGATCCGCCATTTTTAATCATAATATTATACTGAAATTCGTATATCAGTGAACTCGAAAACCCTTATAAACCAAATTATATGAAATTTCGATTAATGAAGTAGTCGGGCATATTGGATCCGCCATTTTTAATCATAATATTATACTATGAAATTTTTCATAGTTTTTTAAAAAGAAGTAGTCAATTTTATCAATTGTCATCAATTTTTAAAAAGAAGTAGCCGTCATATTGGATCCGCCCTTTTGAATTATAAGATTATACCATAACATTCGTTATCAGTGACCTTGAAAACCTTCATATACCAATTTATATGATATTCCGATCAAATTTTATTGAAGTGGTCGACCATATTGGATCCGCCCTTTTGAATTTTAAAATGATACCATGAAATTCGTTATCAGTGACCTCAAAAACCAGCCTCATATACCAATTTATATGAAATTCAGATTAAATTTTACTGAAGTGGTCGACCATATTGGATCCGCCCTTTTGAATTTTAAAATGATACCATGAAATTCGTTATAAGTGACCTCGAAAACCCTTATATACCAATTTATATGAAATTCCGATCAAATTTTACTGAAGTAGTCGACCATATTGGATCCGCCCTTTTGAATTTTAAAATGTTACCATAAAATTCGTTATGAGTGACCTCGAAAACCCTCGTATACCAATTTATATGAAATTCAGATAAAATTTTACTGAAGTGGTCGACCATATTGGATCCGCCCTTTTGAATTTTAAAATGATACCATGAAATTCGTTATCAGTTACCTCTAAAACCCTTATATACCAATTTATATAAAATTCCGATCAAATTTTAACGAAGTAGTTGGCCATATTGGATCCGCCCTTTGGAATTTTAAAATTATAATTCTTTCTATTTTTTACCAACTTTTTTGAAATTCAGACCACTGTGGCGCCTCGCTACGCTCCGAGTTTTCTAATGGACAAGTGCGAAAAACGCCTTATGAACGAGTTTTTCTATTTTGCGCCCTTTTATGCCATTTCTAAAAAAATCGCCGATACATATTGAGAAAATTGTATCGTACTCGGCAAGCCATAACCGCACGGATATGAGTGCTGTTATAGACGCAAAATAGAATAACTAATTTATTTACAAACAATTTAAAACATACCCGTCACTAAGTCCATAAGTATCCTTAATGTGTTGTTTTAAAACTAATAGAAGCAAACAACCCTGTGCCGCAGTTATGCAAGCTTGTAACTGTGAGACGTCTTCTGGCACCCTTTCAGTTAGCGCGTCTTCGTCATCGTCGTCTTCATCCAAAGCTGAGATTGGTTCACCAGTTTGCCCCGTCTTTTCCATCGCTAATTTCTGTGCTTCAGTCAATAGTAAACCCTTAAAAGTAAATGAAAGTAATAACTGAAAAGAAACACTGAATAGAACAAGGTAATACTTCTCTGAAAGTTTGTAATAAATTCGTTCCAGAGACTGAGATCATTATATCTATGTGATGTACAATAAACAGGGGTTCGTCTTGAACTTGGTATGGTAAATATGCTAAATTATCCGCCAGGTACAACATATAAGATAAACTTGTACGCTGCAAATAAAAAATTATTACTAGGTTTGGTCTTTTTAGACTCGGCGAGACCGAGTAGAGCTGACGATTATTTTTCGGGTCCGGGTCTCACAATTTTAACAATAACACGATTTTTCGTGTCCACGCATGTGGTAAAGCAAAACGAAATTGCCGTTAGGCCTAGGCCGCACTACGTCTAAACCGCCGCGGTTTTTAATCGCGTGATTTTGAAACTCAAGTAAGCTAATACAAGCAAAGAGTAAAAAAACCGCAAGTGAGGTTTTTTTCCCATAGCGTACTGTGTGTTTCTCGAGTGGTTTCGTGGTTATAGCGGTTACCGCTCGCGGGAAAATACCGTAGTGCGGCCTCGACATTAAACTACCAAAGAAACTTGACATTACAAAAATATTGCGTTAGTATTTACAAACATAATTTATAGAGGTCCCATGCTACTAGAGGAAAAACTATAAATTGATCGCTTGCAAAGTGTGAGCCATGTAGCCAAAATATAAGCTATTACAAAAATACAAACATAATTATATGTATAATAAGATGCATGTAAATGTACTAGCAAAAATAAACTCACATATACGTATTTAATACATACTAGATAGGGATTGCAATTCGGTGTAATTTTCAACCCGGCCGGATCGGTGGAAATTCGGCCGGATCCGGCCGGGTTGAAAATGACAGCGGATTGCAATCCCTATCTGGTATTTATCGGCCGGATCCGGCCGAATCTCCACCGAACCGTCCGGATCGATGGAATTAAATCTAATATAAGTAAGGAAAGATAATATGTTCTAAATCCGCCAACGCTACAACACACATTCACTGATGAGAATCAGCTTTCTCATCAGCTTTAATCAGCTTTAATACACTACAAGAGTGTGAGGTCTATGTAACCCCACGCTAAACAGCGTGGGGTGTCAAATTAAAGCTGATTAAAGCTGATGAAAGATGATAAAAGCTGATTAAAGCTGATGAAAGCTGATTAAAAGTTTGGGGGTCCGGAAGTGGAGGTAGAGGGTCCAGAACGAATCATCTTTCAGTGTTGTGGCGGCGGCGGATTTAGAACATACCGATGGCTTCCCGCCGATTGGCCCTAATCCTCAGTGGCACAACTTTTTAGGAGAGAGTAAAAAAGTTTGTGTTCTAAATGGGCAATAGGCCCTATCATTTTTTATTATTTATTTAAAAAAAAAGTACTATCGATATTGTTAAACCGATTAAACGTAAAGATCGATAGGAGATATAGTCCGGTCATTTTAGACAATTGAAATAAAGAAAATTCCGACAGAGCCAAATCTTCGTAGAGACCTTCGGTTTACCACAAGGAATAAAGTGTCAAAAGTCCCCATCAGTTCCATGTGAGCTTAGGGACTTATTCGGGGCCCAAGGTCAAAATTTTAGGTTTTTTGGATTTTTCTCGAAAACGGTAAGTTTTATCGAAAAAGTACCTCAGAGCAAAGTTGTAGATCTTAAAATTCTCTATAAAAATGGTCCCTATGATTTTTTTCTCTAAGACCCACTATTTCCCAGATATTGCGCTTGTAAGAATCATGTTATACATAGTATGCACACATCTGCATCTGCTAGTCAAGATTTGTTTCGAGTATACTATCAAGTTCAGACATGGCAAGGCAATGAACTGAACCCTGAAGACTGGGGTTGGAAATTGATAAATAATACTTTGGAACCGATTCGAACTTTACTGCCCCCTGCTCCAGAAAAACTTCTTAACACTATTTTTTGCAATTGCAAGAAAGGTTGTAGTGCCAAATGTGGCTGTAAAAAAGTAGGGTTGCAGTGTTCTCCAGCGTGTACCAATTGCCAAGGTGTCTCTTGCTCAAATGTTCAATTAAATACAAGAGAGGAAGATTCATGTGATTTTGATGAAGAGACAACTTCATTTGAACAATTTCTAAGCGTTCATCAACAGGAAGGAGAAGAAGAAGTACAAGAATAAATTGAAGAAAACATGATTGTTGAAGGTGAATATGAAGAGTATGAGTCAGATTAAAGTAATAAAAAAAAGTTAGAACGACAGTTAAACTCAGTAACCCATATCAATAATCTTCATACTATTAAATAATTATTGTTCCTGAAAATAACGTCATAAAGGTTCGTGGAATAGGCCTACCGGGGATACCACGTTAAAAAAAACGCGCCGAGTTCACTACCTCACAGGTGGTGTGGAAATGTGTGCATATTATGTAGAACGTGATTCTTACAAGCGCAATATCTGGGAAATAGTGGGTCTTAGAGAAAAAATCATTGGGACCATTTTTATAGAGAATTTTTATAGAGAATTATAAGATCTACAACTTTGCTCTGAGGTACTTTTTCGATAAAACTTACCGTTTTCGAGAAAAATCCAAAAAACCTAAAATTTTGACCTTGGGCCCCGAATAAGTCCCTAAGCTCACATGGAACTGATGGGGACTTTTGACACTTTATTCCTTGTGGTAAACCTAAGGTCTCTACGAAGATTTGGCTCTGTCGGAATTTTTTTTATTTGATCACTATTTTTATGTCTAAAATGACCGGACTAATAGTAGAATCGGAATCAATCAAAACCCGAAAACAGCAAATTTGAGGGTTAGGGCCGATTGGCCGGAGGCCATCGATACTATCTTTCCCTACTAACATATTAAACTTTACTTGATCTACTGAGATCACAACAATTAGGTATTTGAGCATGCTAACGTCTTGCTAAAAGTCTTATTCTTATGTTTATGACAGACATCATGATGAATCTGTCTAATGATATATAACAGTGGTGGCGAACCTATGGCACGCGTGTCACAGCTGACACGTAGGAAAATTGTATTGGCACGCGAACTAGTTCTCTCGCGTGGCTTCTAAACTTCATTAGCTTCTACTTTTGAAAACGTAAGTTTACTCAATCTATTTACGTGCAACATCAAAGGTGTAAAATATAAGACTCTTTTTCTCACGCTGTAGCTTACAACCCGGGTTGGGTCTTCGCTGACAATTTGCCTCCACTTGCTGCGGTCCATCATAAGTTCTTCTAGTCGTTGGACATTTAGGGTCCTTAAGTCCGCTGCAATATTATCTTTCCACCGCATCCTTGGCCTTCCCAGCGGCCGCTTTCCCACCGGGGTCTCTTCCCACACCAGTTTTACGACACGTTGGTCTTGTCTCTTCACGTGTCCGGCCCATCTCAATCTCTCTGCCTTTATTATTTGTTAGTTCTAATTCTGTATTGTTGTGTGGCGTTGTCCTTGATTGGTCCATATATCCTTCTAAGAACTCTTCGTTCTGCGATTTTTAGGTGGCGAACTTATGTAACGCGTGTCACAGCTGACACGTAGGAAAATTGTATTGGCACAAGAAAAAGGTTCGCCACCCCTGATATATAATATCTATTTAGTTTAATCAACTTACTATAAATACCGAATTTGCCGATATAATACCGTATATTACAATATAATATACGGTATGATATAATACCGTATTTGTGTAATCATACCGTATGATATAATACCGTATTTGTGCGTTTATAACGCGGACCTATAGTTTAGAGCAGGGGTCTCCAAACTTTCCAGCCTTAGGGCCATACTGATTACTCCAGTTCCAGTTCCAGTTCCAGTTCAAGTTCCGAGGGCCAAAACCATATTATCATTGTTGCCGGTGGTAAAAAGTGAAATAGTCCACTGATGAAAAAAAAAGTCCGAAAAAGTACGCAACGTTTAAAAAAGGCTGCAAATCGGACTAAAGTCCGCAAAACGGCAACACTGCATATTATTAATGTTCCTGTCATTATCTGTAATTTCTAGATTAGTCGTACGAGTACGAGCCATGAGCAGTAACGTGACACGACATCTGGTGGACGCAAGCGGAAATAGGTAGTACCTTCTATCGCTAACAGATGGCGCTAATAGCACGTACAGAATAATCTCGTTGGTTCGAGAAAGTTCTGGTGTCTTCCACTCACTTCTAGATGGCAGTAATTGGAATATATAAGAAGGCTAGTGGCACAACCACAAGTCAGTTCCTATGACATTGTTGTGAAATAAAATAGTGCGTACCTCCTTAAAACGTGTTTGTGCGTGTTTAAGTTTAAGACATCTTTGTAACAGTATTTTGATTTGAATTGTTGTTTTTGTGTGTGATTTAGTAGTATGGAAAAGAAGCGAAAAATTGATAGTGAATGCAGAAAATTCAAAGATCAGTGGAACATTCAGTATTTCGTAATTGAGTCCAGTAACAAGGCGCTATGTTTGATTTGCAATGAAAGCATAGCCGTTCTCAAGGAATATAACATTAAACGTCATTATGAAACGAAACATTTTCAAAATTACTCAAAATATACAAGAAGTTTGCGGACAGAAAAATTCGAAGCTATGAAGCGCGGATTGAAATCGCAGCAATCTTCATTTACAAAACTCAAAACTGAACAAGAGGCTGCAACTCGTGCCAGCTTTCGTGTGGCTCTTGAAATTGCAAAACGTGGAAAACCATTCACCGATGGAGAAATGATCAAAGAATGCATACTTGCAGTAGCTGAAGAAATGTGCCCTGAAAAGGTAAATTTATTAAAAACTGTCAGTATGTCAGCAAACACTGTGGCTCGAAGGATAGAAAACATCGCTGAAAATATATCCTCTCAACTGTTCGACAAAAATGGACATGTTGAGTGGTTTTCTTTGGCCTTGGATGAGTCAACGGATGTGTCAGATACTGCTCAGGTGTTGATTTATATTCGAGGAGTAGATAAAAGCTATGAAGTGCGAACTTCGTGATATGTATAGTATTCATGGCACAACTACTGGTACAGATATTTTTAAAGGAGTTGAAATGGCCATTAATCAAAAGATCCTTCGATGGAAAAACTTGAAATGTATTACAACTGATGGAGGCAAAAACATGAGTGGGAAAGATAAAGGAGTGGTCGCTCTTGTATCAAAGGCGGTAGAAAATGACGGTGGTTCAAAACCATTAGTCTTACATTGTATCATTCATCAACAGTCTTTGTGCGGAAAATGTTTGGATATGTCTGAAGTTCTGAAACCAGTCATATCAACTGTTCATTTTATCAGATCTTTTGGGCTGAATCACCGACAATTCCGACAATTTATTGAAGAGATTGGAGAAAATGACTTATCTTATCATACTGCCGTACGTTGGCTTAGTTGTGGGAAAGTCCTTCGGCGCTTTTTGAACTTCGAGTAGTGATCGAAATATTTTTGTATGAAAAAGCATCGCCCTCTTACTGAATTACAAAACAACGCATGGCTGTGGAAGTTAGCATTCTATGTTGAATTGACAAAACATGTGAACGAACTGAATTTGAGATTGCAAGGAGAAAACCAGCATCTTCCTGATTTATACCCTAATATCAAATCATTCCGGAAGAAATTGATACTGTTTCAATCACAACTACGAAGTAAATGTTTTTCACATTTTAAAACATGTGAAATATTCAGCCACACCACTGAGACTGAGTTTCCTATCGATTTTGCAATCGAAACTTTGAGTGCTTTGAAAATACATTTTGATACTCGTTTCTCGGACTTTGATGCCATTGCGAATCAAATTAAGATTTTTCAGAATCCTTTTGATACTGACATTGAAACCCTAGCCCCGGAACTTCAAATGGAAATGATTGATCTACAGTGCAGTGATATAATTATGAACATATATCAAAACTCATCTTTGTTGGGATTTGAGTCTTCCATATAGATAAGAGTTCCACTGACACAATTTGATAATTTGCATAAATTTGCTCGTGGGCTGTTTGCTGTTTTTGGTACTACTTATTTGTGTGAGAAGACCTTCTCCAAAATGAAGTACACAAAAAATGTTTACAGATCTAAATTAACTGATGAGCATCTTAAATCTCTTTTAATAATTGGTACAAGTAAAATTAGTCCACAACTACAAACTATTGTCAGTGGAAAATCTCAATTACATGAATCTCATTAGTATTTCATATGTCATTATGTTTGTTATAAGTTATGTTTTTATTTAAAATGTATAAAATGTTAGTTGGATTCATTTCAATAATTTGTTATAATTTGTTATAAGTTATGTTTTTATTTAAAATGTATAAAATGTTAGTTGGATTCATTTCAATAATTTGTTAGTTATTATATACTGAAGTTAAATTTTCTGCATATTATACATGTCTTTACTCACATTGAATTGAAAAATTCACTTTGTTTTTTACCACACTTATATTATGTAAAAATGTTATATAACTTATTATTCACAGTTATATAAATTTCTACACATATCACGACTCGAGTTTCGACGTTTGACGGTCATTTTCAAGTGACTTAACAAATTGATGATGTTGAATATATACCCTTATAGTTTTGGAGGGGTGGGGGGGGCGGTGTTTGTCCGAAGATGAGGACTTATCTGTTTGAGATTGGGTGAGATTAAAAAGTTGGGAAAAGATTAGGTCAGTTTGCTCGTTTAGGAGATTAACTGAGGGATTACGGGTTTTTTTGAAAATTTCTAATGACTCTAGGAGATTTAGTTTCGGGCCTTTGTTGCAATTATGCAAGATTTTTAGATTATCTATTTCTGGGAATTTATGATTGCATTCGAGACAATGGTTTGAAAAAGAACTAGTGTCTTTTTTCAGACGAAAAGCGCGAGAATGTTCTGAAAACCGTGTTGAAAAACTTCGTCCTGTCTGCCCTATGTACACGCTATTGCATTCGGAACAATGACTTTCGTATACGCCGGATTTTTTAATGGGATCGATTTTGTCTTTGGCATTAAACAATATGTTGGACAACTTAGAGGAGGGTTTAAATGCTACTTGAAGATTTTGCTTTCGAAGGACATTTGCGATGTGTTCGCTTGTTTTGCCAAAATATGTCAGGGAGATGAAAGGTTTGTCTGAATTTGAGGTTTTCGGATAAATTTGGGCCATTGCGAATTGGGTTCGTTTATTATTGATAATGTTTTGGATGAGTTTTGTTGGGAAACCATTCTCTGTAGCGATTGAAATGATGGTACTTAATTCTTTGATTCTCTTTTCTGTGGAAAGGGGGATTGAAAAGGCTCGATGTATCATTGAATGATAGGCCGCTAATTTGTGTGTTATCGGGTGAAATGATGAATACGGGATTGTAGAGTTAACATTGGTGGGTTTTCTGTATATATCAAATTCTATTTTGTTGTTTTTGTGAATCAGAGTAAGGTCAAGAAGTTTATTTTGTTGTCTGTTTCTACCTCGATGGTGAATTTAATTTTGGGATGAACGTTGTTTATTAGGTTGAGAAATTGGTCTAATTACACGCTATTACACAACCACTAAAACACGCTATTACGTCATCGACATATCTATACCAAAATGAAATATGTTTTTTGGAGAAATCTAGTTTGAAGATTTTTTCTTCGATAGTTGACATGAATAGATCGGCTAAAAGGGGACTTAATGGCGATCCCATTGCTAGACCTGATGTTTGCTGATAGTAAGTGTTATTAAATTTGAAGTAATTTTGATTAACACATGTTTCCAGGGCTTCATAAAGTTCAGATTTTATAAGATGATGACAATTAGCTTTATCAATTAAATTTTGTATGATTTCGAGACACTCTTTAGTAGGTATATTAGAAAACATACTACTAACGTCAAAAGATACGAGTTTGGAGTTTATTGGGGTTGTTATTGGTTTGAGGAGTTCCGAAAGGGCGAGTGAATTTTTTATAGAATATTTTGGGGTAAATTTGGTGTATTTTTTGAAAAGAGTATTCAGTTTAATTGCCAAAACTCTTGCAACACTGTTAATATAGGAGACAACTGGTCTAATGGGAGAATCGGGTTTGTGAGTTTTAATGAAACCATAGAGCCGGGGAGCTGTGGGATTCTGATTTATGATTTTAATTTTCTCAAATTCGGAGAACAAAGTTGTAATATTTTTTAAGAGACTTCTAATTTGAAATTGGAATTTTTGTGTAGGATCCTTTTTCAAGGGAGTTAGTTTTTCTGTTGAAATGAAAGAGTTCATTTTATTAATGTACTGTTCTCTTTCCAGGACGACTATCGAATTGCATTTATCGGCTTTTGTAAGGACTAAAAAGTTGGACTCAATTTTTGTTTTTATCGATTTGATCACTGCGGAGTCTGTGGTAGAATTACGGGCGTACGATTTTATATGATCGGCTATTTTGGCTCGGGGTATAAGAGGTTCTTGCACTTTTTTTAGCGCGATTTCTGACTCTACAATTATTGTGGATTTATCGGATTTGTTATTGATGAATGGGGTGTAGTTGGGGTTTTGGGAAAGAAAAGATTGTTCAATAGGACTGAAGATAACTTTTGAGAAGTTGATAAATTTAGACACTAGATTCGGTTTGGACATTATTTTTTGAGGTTCGGACTTTCTGTTCTTTACGAGAACGGATAGTTTCTTTTTTAATTTTAAATATTTTAGGTGGTTGACCCTACTTACATTATCACGAACAAAGTCATCAAAGATAGTGAATTCTACTGGATGTAATTTAAATGTCAACTCTGAATGCAATATCTTGAGATAATGTTGAATAACATCTCTCCTCCGATGAAGATTTTTTATTTCGGATCTAATCCAACTGTTTTGGGCAGATTTTATGGCTGCTATTGCGGCCGAAGACGTGGAGCGGGTTTTAATATTTACATAGTTGGGTACGACTTTGGACCGAAGGCATTCTGAATTGAACCAGATATCCTGTGATACCTGTGATACATAATATAAGTATATTACATAATATAAGTATATTCAGTCCTATTGAACAATCTTTTCTTTCCCAAAACCCCAACTACACCCCATTCATCAATAACAAATCCGATAAATCCACAATAATTGTAGAGTCAGAAATCGCGCTAAAAAAAGTGCAAGAACCTCTTATACCCCGAGCCAAAATAGCCGATCATATAAAATCGTACGCCCGTAATTCTACCACAGACTCCGCAGTGATCAAATCGATAAAAACAAAAATTGAGTCCAACTTTTTAGTCCTTACAAAAGCCGATAAATCCAATTCGATAGTCGTCCTGGAAAGAGAACAGTACATTAATAAAATGAACTCTTTCATTTCAACAGAAAAACTAACTCCCTTGAAAAAGGATCCTACACAAAAATTCCAATTTCAAATTAGAAGTCTCTTAAAAAATATTACAACTTTGTTCTCCGAATTTGAGAAAATTAAAATCATAAATCAGAATCCCACAGCTCCCAGGCTCTATGGTTTCATTAAAACTCACAAACCCGATTCTCCCATTAGACCAGTTGTCTCCTATATTAACAGTGTTGCAAGAGTTTTGGCAATTAAACTGAATACTCGTTTAAAAAAATACACCAAATTTACCCCAAAATATTCTGTAAAAAATTCACTCGCCCTTTCGGAACTCCTCAAACCAATAACAACCCCAATAAACTCCAAACTCGTATCTTTTGACGTTAGTAGTATGTTTTCTAATATACCTACTAAAGAGTGTCTCGAAATCATACAAAATTTAATTGATAAAGCTAATTGTCATCATCTTATAAAATCTGAACTTTATGAAGCCCTGGAAACATGTGTTAATCAAAATTACTTCAAATTTAATAACACTTACTATCAGCAAACATCAGGTCTAGCAATGGGATCGCCATTACGTCCCCTTTTAGCCGATCTATTCATGTCAACTATCGAAATTTATATAACTGTGAATAATAAGTTATATAACATTTTTACATAATATAAGTGTGGTAAAAAACAAAGTGAATTTTTCAATTCAATGTAAGTATGGATTACCACGTAGTAACTGTCGCAACCATCCTATTCATGTCTTTACTCATTACAATTCTGTGTTTCTTTATCCAATTTATCACAAAAACAATAACAATAAGCCTACAACAATGTTATGAGTAGTTAGCCCATGACCATATCAATGTAGATGTCATATTAATAATTATTCAACATAAAATTAGAATACTTCGGTAAACTAAATTTAATTTGCTATAAAAAATATTGTTCTCTTAAAGGAGTTTTCAAGTATGCTAGCTCTCCGCGGGCCGGACAAAATCTGTCCGCGGGCCGGATGTGGCCCTCGGGCCGTAGTTTGGAGACCCCTGGTTTAGAGCGAGGGCACACGATGCGGTGCGGTGCGGCACAGCAATTAATTCGAGCTATAGGGTGCCACACGGGCGGTGCGGCACCGCAGTCGAACTCTGTTTACCGCGGTGCGGCGCGGCGCCGCAACGTCAATGACTCAACTTATTTTTAAAATCATCGTGTGTTTCAATGACTCAACTTATTTTTAAAATCATCGTCCCATAATGCAGGTCTGTCTTGTACTAAAGATATAAGGAAATCAATAACAATATTATCGGTACTCATCGTAAGAAAGATAAATATTAATATTTATAAAATAAACACGCTCGATACAATACTGCGCTGGCGGCACGATGCACTCCGGCGCCGCAGCGCATCACACCTCCCCGCCTCGTAGAACGAATGGTGGCTAAAACTGTGTAAAAGCGTCGACGACAGTTCAATCACTAAAAAGGAGATAAGGGTTGTAGTGCCTCCCTAAGAAATCTTGTGTCGCGAATGCTGCTTGAAACAGAACAAATTACGTCTCGCAAGGAAATAGATAAAATAATTTCCCTAGATGTGGCTACTTCGCTGGAGACACGCAACTCTACGACTCAAACAGACACATTTCTACAGGAAACGAGCCAGAAGTCACAATCAGGTGAAATGCGGGGATAAATAAGGGAAAAAACGGTACAAGACAACCACCGGACGCCAGTACTGCCGTCCACTGTAGAAAGGCAGTAAGTCAAAAAATCTCGAACTGAGAAAACAAGGACCAAAGTTTAAGACATATTATTATTTCCGACTATTACCACATACTATGTACCACAAAGAAAGGCAGTAAGGCCACTTACGGAATTAAAAAACTGATAGTATACAAAAGAAAACGGCAGCAATTGGCTTTACTCCTTTTCACTGTGGCAAAGCTACGAATTTTTAAAAGGCAGTAATTAATTTTCTTAAAAATAAATATTTTACAATTTTTGAATAATTTTCACGATTATTTAGTTAAATAGAGCTTTTTTTTCTGATTCCAACGATATAAAAATGTCAAAACTCGAAAATTTCGACTTACTGCCTTTCTACAGTGGACGGCAGAGTACACAAACAGATAAAATTGAAAAGTCTCACATTGAATTGAAAAATTCACTTTGCTTCTTACCAATTTTTCAATTCAATGTAAGTATGGATTACCACGTAGTAACTGTCGCAACCATCCTATTCATGAAAAGTCTCGATTACAAAGGATTGCAGATATTCACGAGATACTCAACAAAGAAGATAATCAAGAAAACCTAATACAGGTGTTAATCAATAACTGGCCCGGAGAAACGCATGTTAAAACCGAAACCAAGGAAGAAATTCTCGTCCAGCCACAGCAGGAAAATACAGTGGTGATAGTAGTGCCATCCGAAGCCGAGAGTGAAATACAAATTCCTAAACAGACACAGCTGTTTATGCAGCACAAACAAATGAAACCCGGTCAAAGCTTAAGGGTGAAGGCAAGTACAGTCCTAATCACAGAAGATAACCTAGAACGGGAGCGCCACATCCACACGTATATAGTGAGAATTGATCGATCAAAGGTTAAAAAAAATCTCACAAAAGAAATACTAAGTGTTATCTCGAAGCTCTTCGACACCACCGGGCTAATTTTTCTGAGGGAAAATGAGTGTTTGTACTTGTTTGGCACACCCCACCAAAACCTGGAAACTCCAATCTGGAATATTTTGGACATAAAGTTTACGCTAAAAGTTTTCCGAAGCAGGGATCGTAGAACGGACTAGGAAGAGAAAGATAAAGACCATGACGGTTACACCAAAGGAGCCCAATTTAAGCTATGCTGGAATGCTTAAGGACTTAAAAAAGACAATGATGTCAGAAAGATCGGCGTTCAAGTGCACAGGGTACATACATCTCCCGATAACAGGAAGATACAAATACAATTTACCTGCAAGGAAGATGATAACATACAATCTTTCGAACAGCAAGTGGCAAGTAAGATTGGAGAATCTGGCAAATCTCAGGTAATAGAAAAGACAGGAACCATCGTAATTAGAGACCTAGATCCAGATATAGAACAAGATGAACTACAAGAAGCTGTTGAAATAATAACTGGTGAAAACGCTACTATAGAGACAAGAATAATGGGAAGCATGAACAAGAGGGGCCTAAGCACGCTTTTATTACTATGCCAGAAACTGGTATGGGGAAGATGCCGAAACAAACCCGTAGAAGAACGAATAGAATAGAAGAAAAATGTTCACCAAGCAGATGTTTTAAGTGCCTTAGGCTTAGCCATGTGGCAGCGAAATGTCCTAACAAGGAAGATAGGACGAAAGCATGCTTTAAATGTGGACAAAGTGATCACACAAAATCCTGCAAAAACCCGCCTAGGTGTTTCGAATGTAACACACAGGAACCTAGAGCGGATAGTATGTTATGCCCAGTGTATGGAAAATATGTTAATGATATAAGGAGTAAAAGGAGAGGACACCACAGCAAGGATCGGAGGGCTGACCTATAAGCATAAAAACTCTGCAGCTTAACACAGCAAGAAGTACCGCCGCGATGGATTTGGCATGCAAAGTCACGAGCACGGTCACGAGCGCGGCGTGCCTACTCTGCGACACCTCACGGCGGCCCAACGCATCGTGTGACATGGCATAGTGATTATGTATTTATGTAGTATTATATATATATATAGTATTATGTATTATAGATTTATGTAGATATTAGTATGTAGGATGCCCTTGCGGCACCGCTCCGGCATACGTAACAAGGAAGATAGGACGAAAGCATGCCTTACCCTTATGCCCGCCATACACGTTACGGTCTACCGTACAGGTTACATGCGCAGGTGTGCCTGCGCAGGTCAACCGTACACAAGAAACTGCACAGGTCTATTCCCACACACGCTCCGGTCTACCTGCGCAGGCAAACCTGCACAGTTAGACTTGTCATGTGGACCGTTGTGTGTATGGCGGGCATTAGAGTTCAACCTCATCTTCATTGATCTTTCGCTGTCTTATTTTTAAAAATAGTAACAAAACGGTTTCAGATTTGCAAACTTTGGACTTTCTGGAGAAATTTCTGGTTTTTAGATTTCCAAAATTCTTCCAAATAATCTCACAGTAGAGAAAATAGCGAGAGTCTATGAATGCTAATTTTGTAAAATCTCAACCTCATCTTCATCGATCTGGTGCTGCCTTTTTGGAGAAATTTGTCGTTTTTAGATGTCCAAAATTCCGCCAAATAGTCACACAGTAAAGAAACTAGTGAGAGTCTCTAAATGTAAATTTTGTAAAATTTCAACCTCATCTTCATTGATATGTCGCTGCCTTATTTTTCAAAACATTAACAAATTGGTTTTAGATTTTCAAAATTTGGACTTTTTAGAGAAATTTGTGCTTTTTAGATTTCCAAAATTCCTCCAAATAGTAGCACAGTGAGGAAAATAGAGTCTACAAATGTTGATTTTGCCGTTGCGGCAACGCTCCGGCATACGTAACGCATCGTGTGGCCTCACCCTTAGAGTTCACCCTTATTTACATCACACCCTTATAAACAAAACAGTTTTAGATTTGCAAAATTTGGACTTTTTGGAGTAATTTGTGGTTTTTAGATTTCCAAAATTCCTCCAAATAGACTCACAGTAGAGAAAATAGCGAGAGTCTATGAATGTTAATTTTGTAAAATCTCAACCTCATCTTCACCGATCTGGCGCTGCCTTATTTATCTAAATATTAACAAAACAGTTTCAGATTTTCAAAATTTGGACTTTTTGGAGAAATTTGTGGTTTTTAGATTTCCAAAATTCCTCCAAATAGTCTCACAGTTGAGAAAATAGCGAGAGTCTATGAATGTTAATTTTGTAAAATCTCAACCTCAGCTTCAGCGATCTGGCGCTGCCTTATTTTTTCTAAATATTAACAAAACAGTTTCATCAAAATTTGGACTTTTTGGAGAAATTTGTGGTTTTTAGATTTCCAAAATTCCGCCAAATAGTCACACAGTAAAGAAACTAGTGAGAGTCTACAAATGTTAATTTTGTAAAATCGCAACCTCATCTTCATTGATATGTGGCTGTCTTATTTTTCAAAATATTAACAGAACGGTTTTAGGTTATCAAAATTTTGACTTCTTGGAGTAATTTGTGATTTCTAGATTTCCAAAATTCCCTCAAATAGTTGGACAGTCAAGAAAATAGCGAGTCTACAAATGTTAATTTTGTAAAATTTCAACCTCATCTTCATTGATATGTCGTTGCCTTATTTTTCAAAATATTAACAAATTGGTTTTAGATTTTCAAAATTTGGACTTTTTGGAGAAATTTGTGCTTTTTAGATTTCCAAAATTGCCCCAAATAGTAGCACAGTGAGGAAAATAGAGTCCACAAATGTTGATTTTGTAAAATTTCAACCTCATCTTCATTGATCTAGTGGTGCCTTATTTTTCAAAATATTAACAAAACGGCTTCAGATTTTCAAAATCTTGACTTTTGGAGAAATTTATTGTTTTTAGATTTTCAAAATTCCTACAAATAGTCTAGTTACACAGTCAAGAAACTAGTGGGAGTCTACAAATGTTAATTTTGTAAAATCTCAACCTCATCAAAATTCCTCCAAATAGTCACAGAGTAAAGAAAGTAGTGAGAGTCTAGAAATGTTAATTTTGTAAAATCTCAACCTCATCTTCATTGATCTATGGCTGTCTTATTTTTCAAAATATTAACAAAACGGTCTTAGGTTATCAAAGTTTGGACTTTTTGGAGAAATTTGTGCTATTTAGATTTCCCAAATTCCTCCAAATAGTCGCACAGTGAGGAAAATAGTTACAGTCTACAAATGTTAATTTTGTAAAATTTCAACCTCATCTTCATTGATATGTCGTTGCCTTAGTTTTCAAAATATTAACAAATTGGTTTTAGATTTTCAAAATTTGTACTTTTTGGAGAAATTTGTGGTATTTAGATTTCCCAAATTCCTCAAAATAGTCGCACAGTGAGGAAAATAGTTACAGTCTACAAATGTTAATTTTGTAAAATTTCAACCTCATCTTCATTGATATGTCGTTGCCTTAGTTTTCAAAATATTAACAAATTGGTTTTAGATTTTCAAAATTTGGACTTTTGGGAGAAATTTGTACCTTTTAGATTTCCAAAATTCCTCCAAATAGTCGCACAGTGAGGAAAATAGTGAGTCTACAAAAACTAATTTTGTAAAATCTCAACCTCATCTTCATTGATCTGTGGCTGCCTTATTTTTCAAAATAGTAACAAAACGGTTTTAGGTTATAAAAATTTGGACTTTTTGGAGTAATTTGTGGTTCTTAGATTTCCAAAATTCCTTCAAATAGTTGCACAGTCAGAAAAATAGAGAGAGTCTACAAATGTTAATTTTGTGAAATTTCAACCTCAACTTCATTGATATGTCGTTGCATTATTTTTCAAAATATTAACAAGCTGGTTTTAGATTTTCAAAATTTGGACTTTTTGGAGAAAATTGTGGTTTTTAGATTTCAAAAATTCCTCCAAATAGTCACACAGTAAAGAAACTAGTGAGACTACAAATGTTAATTGACTTTTTTTTGGAAAAAAGGTGCGCGTTATACACCGGCAAATACGGTAATTATTTTAAGTATACACTATTTATCACAAAATCAATTTTAGTTTTGAAAAAAACATGTTGTGCTATGCGCAGTACGCATTTAAAGTACCTACTCATGCAACAGCGCGATTATTTTACCAAAAATAGCATTACCGGATCCGCTATATTGGTTCCGGATCCTATATATTGGCACCGGACCCGATATATTTGTACCGGATCCGCTAGATTAGCACCGGACCCCGAAATATTTGTACCGGATCCGCTAGATTAGCACCGGACCCCGAAATATTTGTACCGGATCCGCTAGATTAGCAACGGACCCCGATAGATTGGCACCAGATCCGCTATATTGCTAGCGGATCCGCGATATTGGCACCGGGTCTGCTATGTTGGTGCCGAACCTCGTATCGGCACCGAGCCCGCGATATTGGTACTGGATCCGCTGTGTTGATACCGGATCCGGTAATTGTTTAGTGCTGCCGGATCCGCCGGATCCGGTTTTCCAGATTGCAATTCCTAATACCAAAGCAAGTGCATTATTCATAGCTCTCATGTCTGTGCATTATTCATAGCTCTCAAGGTGGCGTTTGACGGAGTGGATAGAGAGAAAATGTTTGAATGTATGGGAGAATGTGGAGTAGACGGGTGGTTGTTAGGGAGGGTAAGAGATATATGAAAGAACAATAAGCAAAGTGAGAGTGGGAGAGAAAGAGAGCGACTGGTTCGAGACGACAAGGTTGTCCCCTTATGCCCTTATTATTTACGACAGCGTTTCCCAAAGTATGGGTCGCGACCCGGTACCGGGTCGCAGAAAAATTTTGCAGGGTCGCGAAAAAAATTGTAAGAAAATAACTTTTTTGCTGCTTGCTGCTAACAAAAAAAAAATAAAACTGCATGCTTTCATCAGCATTCAAATTTCGGAATTTCTAAATTTATAGGTGAGACTGGGCATCCTTAAAATGCTGGAGATAAATGAATACTTCCCGCTTTCAAAATTCTAGCGATTAATTTATGCGTAATAATATTGATAAACGGAGAATTGACGATTGTGCGAAAAAATTACAAGAACTAGTTGCTAAAGTAAAACAAGGATTTTTCCTTTAAATGGTTTTTTTGTCATAAGGTGGGTCGCGAAAAATTTTTAAACTCGTACCGGGCCGCGGTCAAAAAAGTTTGGGAAACGCTGATTTACGATATATGTGGGAGACGTGGAAAGAATGTTTAAGAAGGCGCAAGCGGGAGAGTATGTGTTAAGGTAGTGAGAAAGTATGGAGGCTGGCCATCGCGGATGATGTGGTAGTAGTGGCAAAGAGCGAAGGGGAGATGAAAGAAGTGATAAAAAGCCTAAGGAGGTATGTGAGGAAGAAAAACATAGAATTTATGTTGGAGAAAATGAAAATGATGGTGTTTAGTAAGAGAAAGAGGAAGAATGAGGAGAAGGAATGGAAGTGGGAAGCGGGAACAATAGAGTAATAGAGTCCGAGGGCCTCGGATAAAGCGCATATAAAGGAGTTAGCTAGGAAAGCAAACAAGGTAATGGCGTCTATTTGGGGAATAGGAGAGAGAAAACGGGGAAGCGATTTCAGGAGGAGAATGATGACGTTTGAAAACATTTAGACAAGGCCAAACATTCAAAACCCGAGACTCGTTGAGTCTTAGATCGGGTATTTACCCTTGTGGCTCGCGGACCAGGACGACTCGGCACTTCCAAAACTCGGCACCGGATAAGTCGGACAACTCGGCACCGGGAAAATTAGCAGCGCATCACGTCTCCCCGTCACAAGCGCGGCGTGCCTACGGTGCGACGCCCAACGCATCGTGTGACATGACATAGTGATTTGTCTGTAGGATGCCGTTGCGGCACCGCTCCGGCATACGTATCGCATCGTGGGGCCTCACCCTTAGAGTTCAACCTCATCTTCATTGATCTCTCGCTGTCTTTTTAAAATAGTAACAAAACGGTTTCAGATTTGCAAAATTTTGACTTTTTGGAGAAATTCGAGATTATTAGATTTTCAAAATTCCTTCAAATAGGCTCACAGTAGAGAAAATAGCGAGAGTCAATTTTGTCAAATCTTAACCTCGTCTTCACTAATCTGTCGCTGCCTTATTTTTCAAACTATAAACAAAGCAGTTTCAGATTTTCAAAATTTGGACTTTTTGGAGAAATTTGTGGTTTTTAGATTTCCAAAATTCCTCCAAATAGTCACAGAGTAAAGAAACTAGTGAGAGTCTACAAATGTTAATTTTGTAAAATCTCAACCTCATCTTCATTGATCTATGGCTGTCTTTTTTTTTCAAAATATTAACAAAACGGTCTTAGGTTATCAAAGTTCGGACTTTTTAGAGTAATTTGTGGTTCTTATATTTCCAAAATTCTCTCAATTAGTTTCAAATAGTCAGCACAGTTAGGAAAATAGAGAGTCTACAAATGTTATTTTTTTGTAAAATTTCAACCTCATCTTCATTGATATGTCGTTGCCTTAGTTTTCAAAATATTAATAAATTGGTTTTAGATTTTCAAAACTTGGACTTTTTTGAGGAATTTGTGGTTCTTAGATTTCCAAAATTCCTTCAAATAGTTGCACAGCCAGGAAAATAATGAGAGTCTACAAATGATAATTTTGTAAAATTTCAACGTCATCTTCATTGATATGCCGTTGCCTTATTTTTCAAAATATTATCAAATTGGTTTTAGCTTTTCAAAATTTGGACTATTTAGATTTCCCAAATTCCTCCAAATAGTCGCATAGTGAGGAAAATAGTTAGAGTCTACAAATGTTAATTTTGTAAAATTTCAACGTCATCTTCATTGATATGCCGTTGCCTTATTTTTCAAAATATTAACAAATTGGTTTTAGCTTTTCAAAATTTGGACTATTTAGATTTCCCAAATTCCTCCAAATAGTCGCATAGTGAGGAAAATAGTTAGAGTCTACAAATGTTAATTTTTTTAAATTTCAACCTCATCTTCATTGATCTGTGGCTGTCTTACTTTTCAAAATACAAACAAACCGGTTTTAGGTTACTAAACTTTGGACTTTTTGGAGTAATTTGTAGTTCTTAGATTTCCAAAATTCCTCCAAATAGTTGCACAGCCAGGAAAATAGTGAGAGTCTACAAATGTTAATTTTGTAAAATTTCAACGTCATCTTCATTGATATGCCGTTGCCTTATTTTTCAAAATATTAACAAATTGGTTTTAGCTTTTCAAAATTTGGACTATTTAGATTTCCCAAATTCCTCCAAATAGTCGCATAGTGAGGAAAATAGTTAGAGTCTACAAATGTTATTTTTTTAAAATTTCAACCTCATCTTGATTGAGCTGTGGCTGTCTTACTTTTCAAAATACAAACAAACCGGTTTTAGGTTATTAAAATTTGGACTTTTTGGAGTAATTTGTGGTTCTTAGATTTCCAAAATTCCTTCAAATAGTTCCACAGCCAGGAAAATAATGAGAGCCTACAAATGTTAATTTTGTCAAATTTCAACCTCATCTTCATTGATATGTCGTTGCATTATTTTTGAAAATATTAACTAATTGGTTCAAGATTTTCAAAACTTGGACTTTTTGGAGAAATTTGTGCTATTTGGATTTCTCAAATTCCTCCAAACAGTCGCACAGTGAGGAAAATAGTTAGAGTCTACAAATGTTAATTTTGTAAAATTTCAACCTCATCTTCATTGATCTGTGGCTGTCTTACTTTTCAAAATACAAACAAACCGGTTTTAGGTTATTAAAATTTGGACTTTTAGAGTAATTTGTGGTTCTTAGATTTCCAAAATTACTTCAAATAGTTCCACAGCCAGGAAAATAATGAGAGTCTACAAATGTAAATTTTGTAAAATTTCAACCTCATCTTCATTGATCTGTGCCTGTCTTATTTTTGAAAATATAAACAAAACGGTTTTAGGTTACTAAACTTTGGACTTTTTGGAGTAATTTGTGGTTCTTAGATTTCCAAAATTCCTCCAAATAGTTGCACAGCCAGGAAAATAGTGAGAGTCTACAAATGTTAATTTTGTAAAATTTCAACGTCATCTTCATTGATATGCCGTTGCCTTATTTTTCAAAATATTAACAAATTGGTTTTAGCTTTTCAAAATTTGGACTATTTAGATTTCCCAAATTCCTCCAAATAGTCGCATAGTGAGGAAAATAGTTAGAGTCTACAAATGTTAATTTTTTTAAATTTCAACCTCATCTTCATTGATCTGTGGCTGTCTTACTTTTCAAAATACAAACAAACCGGTTTTAGGTTATTAAAATTTGGACTTTTTGGAGTAATTTGTGGTTCTTAGATTTCCAAAATTCCTTCAAATAGTTCCACAGCCAGGAAAATAATGAGAGTCTACAAATGTAAATTTTGTAAAATTTCAACCTCATCTTCATTGATCAATGCCTGTCTTATTTTTGAAAATATAAACAAAACGGTTTTAGGTTACTAAACTTTGGACTTTTTGGAGTAATTTGTGGTTCTTAGATTTCCAAAATTCCTCCAAATAGTTGCACAGCCAGGAAAATAGTGAGAGTCTACAAATGTTAATTTTGTAAAATTTCAACGTCATCTTCATTGATATGCCGTTGCCTTATTTTTCAAAATATTAACAAATTGGTTTTAGCTTTTAAAAATTTGGACTATTTAGATTTCCCAAATTCCTCCAAATAGTCGCATAGTGAGGAAAATAGTTAAGAGTCTACAAATGTTAATTTTTTTAAATTTCAACCTCATCTTCATTGATCTGTGGCTGTCTTACTTTTCAAAATACAAACAAACCGGTTTTAGGTTATTAAAATTTGGACTTTTTGGAGTAATTTGTGGTTGTTAGATTTCCAAAATTCCTCCAAATAGCTGCACAGCCAGGAAAATAGTAGAAGTCTACAATTCTAATTTTGTAAAATTTCAACCTCATCTTCATTGATCTGTGGCTGTCTTATTTTTCAAAACATTAACAAAATGGTTTTAGGTTATCAAAATTGACTTTTTTTGAGGAATTTGTGGTTCTTAAATTTCCAAAATTCCTTCAAATAGTTGCACAGCCAGGAAAATAATGAGAGTCTACAAATGATAATTTTGTAAAATTTCAACGTCATCTTCATTGATATGCCGTTGCCTTATTTTTCAAAATATTAACAAATTAGTTGTAGCTTTTCAAAATTTGGACTATTTAGATTTCCCAAATTCCTCCAAATAGTCGCATAGTGAGGAAAATAGTTAAGAGTCTACAAATGTTAATTTTTTTAAATTTCAACCTCATCTTCATTGATCTGTGGCTGTCTTACTTTTCAAAATACAAACAAACCGGTTTTAGGTTATTAAAATTTGGACTTTTTGGAGTAATTTGTGGTTCTTAGATTTCCAAAATTCCTTCAAATAGTTCCACAGCCAGGAAAATAATGAGAGTCTACAAATGTAAATTTTGTAAAATTTCAACCCCATCTTCATTGATCTGTGCCTGTCTTATTTTTGAAAATATAAACAAAACGGTTTTAGGTTACTAAACTTTGGACTTTTTGGAGTAATTTGTGGTTCTTAGATTTCCAAAATTCCTCCAAATAGTTGCACAGCCAGGAAAATAGTGAGAGTCTAAGTGTTAATTTTGTAAAATTTCAACCTCAACTTCATTGATATGTCGTAGCATTATTTTTGAAAATATTTACAAGCTGGTTTTAGATTTTCAAAATTAAGACTTTTTGGAGAAATTTGTGGTTTTTAGATTTCCAAAATTCCTCCAAATAGTCACACAGTAAAGAAACTAGTGAGACTCTACAAATGTTAATTGACAATGAAATTTTTTTTGGAAAAAAGGTACGCGTTATACACCGGCAAATACGGTAATTATTTTAAGTATACACTATTTATCACAAAATCAATTTTAGTTTTGAAAAAAACATGTTGTGCTATGTGCAGCACGCATTTAAAGTACCTACTCATGCAACAGCGCGATTAATGTACCAAAAATAGCATAACCGGATCCGCTATATTGGTTCCGGATCCGATATATTGGCACCGTTCCCGATATATTAGTACCGGATCCCCTAGATTGGTACCGGACCCCGATATATTAGTACCGGATCCGCTATGTTGGTGCCGGATCCGCTATATTGGCACGGGGTCCACTATGTTGGTACCGAACCGTCCATATCGGCACCGGACCCGCTATATTGGTACTGGATCCGCTGTGTTGATACCGTATCCGGTAAACATTTAGTTGTGCCGGATCCGCCGGATCGGGTTTTCCGGATTGCAATTCCTAATACCAGAGCAAGTGCATTATTTATAGTTTTCATGTCTGTACATTATTCATACCTCTTAAGGCGGCGTTTGACAGAGTGGACAGAGAGGAAATGTTTGAATGTATGGGTGAATAGACGGATGGTTGTTAGGTAAGGTAAGAGATATATGGAAGAACAATAAGCAAAGTAAGAGAGAAAGACAGCGACTGGTTCGAGAAGACAAGAGGAAACCTTGTCTTCTCGAACCAGTCGCTAACCACTGTTTGTGAAGAATACTAGGCCGGAGGTAGGATGCTGGCGGATGGTTCACGCAGGCGCAGCACTAACGTTTTCATATATGCGCTAAGGCATTTATGCAACCACACATTAAACTCTCCCGGCGGAGAGGTGGGAGGGGATTGAGTGTGTGGAAAAGTGACGTAGCTGAGCGGATGCAATATGTGGAAAAATGACGGAGCTGAGAGGAGCGGACCCGATCGGATCTGATGTGAGCGGAGCGGATCCTCGCGACAAGCCTTACCCGTCATCGGGCGAAGTTTGCTCGGGCGACGACGGCAATTGAAAAAGAAACACAAACACGACTGTCATCGTCCGATAACGCTCCGATAACGATGATCCGAACTCGTCTTCACTGCAAATTGAGTGTTATAGTTAAATTTTGTTGTTGTCTACCTAAACGACTATGGATATTGAAAATACATATAAGAAATTGCATGACTCAATCACCAGAGGCGGCTTTTCTTTTAGGCGGCTTTTTCTACAGCTTTGTCTACAGTGCAAATTCAGTGTATTTATAGTTCAATTTTGTTGTTATCTACCTAAACGACTATGGATATTGAAAAATTAATTAGTTGTGTTTATAATAGACCAACTCTGTGGGATAAACATTAAAAAAATTACAATAATCGAGCACAAGTGTCGGTTGTCGGCACAAGTGGTAGCACTGTTGAAGTATAAGCACATACACGTCCGAGTTACTCTTTTTTATGGCTTTTTTAGTATGCGCCACCCCGGTATCGCAAACTTTGCAGTCCTGGTGGGTTAGTGAAAACCGCCCTAGTTGTCGCCACCCCGACCAGGATTCGAACCCGGGTCCTCCGCATTTAAAGGCGGGTATGTTGTGAACTACACTACCGAGGAGGACACGTCCGAGTAACTCGTCCGGGTAGTTAGTTCTCTCCGCCATCGGCCGACAAAATCGGTTTTGGTGTACGCTTAGCATTGGACTCGCCGAGTCGGAGTACTCGGACCCGAAAAACTCTAATTATTACAAGTAATGGAGTAAAATAATTCACTTACAGCTTGATCATCGAATTGTTTCAACATATTAAGAACTAAGGCACGTCTTTGTTGTCTTGAACTTCTCAGTAAAGAATAAAGGTATCCGTTTAGAGCGCTAGGATACTCCCCCTTCTCTTTGATTTTGAAGCCTCGCACGATTCCTTCACCTTGCAATATCCTTTGGAGCTCGTAGGACAATCGAATACCTAAGGTGGATTTGGCGTGGATAAAACCTGGATATTTCTTCTCGATCTCTTGCAATTGTTTATCGGCCGTATGAGAGACAAATACTTCGATGTCAGTACTCATACATATTAAATAAGGTACAATCTGAAATGATAAATGAAATATAAACAAAAATCGTTTAGCATGTATTTTATGTTATTACCTGCACTGGATGAACTAAACCTTGTTGGAGAACAACTTGTATAACTTTTAGAGCAGGAGATCTGACTTGCAAGTCAGGATGTAAATAAGACTGTAGGATTTCTTTTAAGTAAAGTTGTATAATAGTACTGGCCATACCGGAAGATACATCTCCCATTTCTTTCAGATTCTCTTCTTTAGACCGTTTGGACCATTCTAAATCCTGTTGCACCATCCGACTCTCCTCTTCAGTTAGATAACTCTCGATATTGTACAGAACTTCGCTCTTCATTTTCTGCGGGACTTCGTCGGAGGTGAGCATGCGGTGGTAGAAATTCTTCAGATCGCCCTCCAGCATGAATTCGTAGTGCCGTATGCAAATCGAACCCATGGCTTTCAAGGTGTTGGCTTGGATGTCGTCGTCGTCTTGTTGTAAAAAATAGTTGAACATCTGATAGATTTTATCTTTGATATCTAAAAGCTTTTCACCGGTGACTTCGGGGTTTTTAAAGTCGAAGTACCTGAGAATAATACCGACTATGAATAGTGAGCGACGAAAGTATTGCCTGCATTTTACGTCCCTGAGACGGTTTTGGTGTTCTTCGGGATTTTGTAGCCACTTTTGGAAACGCTCTAGATATGTGTAATATCTTGAGAAACAGTCTCTAATTAGTTTAAAGTTCCTTGTGACCCTATTTACTATTGAACCTAGACAGCTAATGCAACTTGCTATTATTAACCGATCGTGTTTCAGGATCAGTTTCATAGTGTCTTCTTCTAATTGTGCTAGAAATGAGTCGCTAGGGTGTTCTATTAGAGGTACCACCAGCTCCAGCATCTTTGATACTCTCATTATGATAAGGGAATCGCCACTAGTTTCACATTTCAAACTGAGGTAAGGCTGCAAAGTAATTGCGTGTTTCACAAGAAGTTGAGGACGAATTTTAGCGAATAAATACAAAGTTGTTAAACAAGCTATTAAGCGTTCAGATGTTCCACCGTTATCACTAGTTTCTTCGAATTGTAACACATTTTCTATTAGACAATCGACGATTTGTCTGCAAGCGAGAAGTAGGGCTTTTGGAGGCTCTGTATTTATTTTCGTAGAATCGTCTTTGTCTTCTTTAGGTTTGAATAAACTAACTAGCAGTTGCTCAAACCATTCTAGCCCAATGTCTTTACAAGAAGCTACAACATTTGTTATATTCATCACTTTCCGCAACAACGACGTTTGTTTAGGAGTTGGAGTGAACCACATGTTTTGAAAAACTTCCATCACTAATTTCCTTATACCCTCCTCGTCGTTTACCCTCCGAATCATTTTCACGCAGATTTCAGGGATTTTAGGGAATTCGGGGCACTCTATACAAATGTCTTTTAAAATCTTTATAACGCGTTTTCGAACACTCACACCGGTGTCAAGAATCCGAGCCGATAACATCTCGTAGTATTTATTTATTAGTTCCGGTCGGTTTAACACAAACTTTCCCACTAAATCCACCGCAGCCTCACGCACCGACGTCGAATGATCCAAGAACGATAGATTCACTCCCATTTGCATATCGTGTCTTCCCAACACCGATGGATCCGCTTCTACTATCATCGTCAAACACTTCATCGCTTTCGTTCGGATTGCAATAGAACTTTCTTTTAATACTATTAAAATCTGTAACAAACAAAAATCTAATTAGAAAAGAGAACGAGAAAACGAAAAAATATTTTTGTGTCCCGTGTACGGGAACCGGATTAAAAGTGCTCACGACCGGATCGGAAGTTTCGCTGCCGCAACCGGTGCGATATTGCGGCGGACCGACTGACACGGCACACACTGGGACGGATTACGAATTTACGGCGAGAAAAATAGAATTTTACAATGTCTCACAATTAAACAAAACCACTTAAAATGTATTGTTAGATAACCCATCCATAATACTATAAACAAATAAATGCGAAAAAGCAATTCCATTGGTTGTGGGAACGTGTTAAACATCGCTCTTTTCCCTTAATTCCCAAAAAGGAATTAGTTGCGCTGGATTTTTAACAAAGTAACTACGTCTGTTTTGTGTTTGTGTTAAAAAGTTGTGAACTTTTTAAATATGGAGAATGTAGTTTCAAGTATGTATTTACATGTAATAATATCAAATTTGTAGACATTTTTAACCAATACGGTAAAAAAAAAACTACGGTAAAGACTATCGTGAATTAAATTTTTTTTGTAATAAACTGCAATAAATTGATTTTTAGAAAAAGTTCCGCATAGTTCCATTAAATTAAATATTTTGTAAAACAAAACAAACATTAACAATTCTAGAAAAGCAAAAATCCCGTCCACATCGTTCCACCTTACTGAGAATTACAAGATTTTTAGAAAAAGTTCCGCATAGTTCCATTCAATTAAATATTTTGTAAAACAAAACAAACATTATCAATTCTAGAAAAAAAAAAATTCCGTCCACATCGTTCCACCTTACTGAAAATTACACTTTTTTCCAGGTAGTCGTGATGACCACCATTTGCAAGAGAGAACGATGAATAGAAATGATGACAAAAAACTGTTTTTTGTATTAAGAGATGAAAGTTTTTATTATTATAAAATATTTTATTATATAAAATATTATATTATAAAATATTATATTATAAAATATTATATTATAAAATATTATATTATAAAATATTATATTATAAAATATTAGATTTTAAGTACGATATCGTCAGTGATGATGAAGAAGGTGCAAATTGTGATGCTCATTGATTTTGACGAAGATCGCTTGTGAATTTGTAAAAAAAATGTTGCACTTTTGTCATATAAAAAAAAATAAAAAATTTCACTTAAATTTGCATTTTTAATTAATCGTGTACATCTAATATAGACTATTTTTTATTAGAATCATCAGTGTCATCATAAGGTAATATGTGAGACCAAAAAATGCAATGAACTGGATTTTATTCTTGTCGCCGAAAATTCGTAATCCGCCCCAGTGTGCGGCGGCTTATGTACATGTTCAGATCAAAAGGTGCACACAGACCGGCGCGAAAGTTTCATTGCCGAGACCGCTGCGATATCGCGGCGGACCGATTGATACAGCGGCTTATGAACATGTTCAGACCAACAAGCGCCGAAAATCGCGCTTGTTGGTCTGAACATGTACATAAGTCGCCGTATCAATCGGTCCGCCGAGATATCGTAGCGGTTGCGGCAACGAAACTTTCGCACCGGTCTGTGAGATCCCAAAAAGCGCGATTTCCGTCATAGTCGCGGTACTGCAGCGTTGCACGACAAGGACGCTGCATGCGCGGATAGTTTCACTGCCGCTGTATGTTTAATTCTGAAATGAGTATAATCTACTCACACCCCATATAACACATTAATAAATACATTATTGTATGTGAAGGATGCCATTATTATAGTCGTGTGTTAAAGTATCCAAATAGTGCGTAAAAGTCCAACGTAAATCAAATGGAGTTTCATTATTAAACTTTTTTTTTCGATCGCGACTTCCGTTTCCGGTTTCCCACTTCCGGTTTTTCACACATGGGAGTGTGAGGTCTATGTAGCCATACGCGCGAGGTCTATGTAACCCCACGCTGGGTATGAGGTCTATGTAGTCCCACGTGTGAGGTCTATGTAACCTCACGCTGGATGTGACGTCTGGTTTCGATTTCCGTTTCCGGTTTCGACTTCCGTTTCCGGTTTCTCACTTCCGATTTTCCACATCCGGCCGCTTCATTTCAGGTTCCTGCACTGTGCGCGGGAAAATTAAAAATCGAAACCGGAAGTGTCAAGGTCAAAATCAGTGTAGGTGGAGGGCCTAGAATGAAAAATCTGTCCCTACTCATCGACAACGACCAAATAGTGTTACTGTGCGCTTTTACTAGTTTGCAATTTATTCCACGGAGGCGCTGAACGTTGTGAATGTATTTTAGAAATTCAAAACATATTAACATAACAAACATATATATATATATATATATATATATATATATATATATATATATATATATATATATATATATATATATATATATATATATATATATATATATATATATATATATATATATATATATATATATATATATATATATATATATATATATATATATATATATGTATATATATTAACATATTTCATATCTTATGCGACCAATGCTTAAAATAGCATATCTTCTTGCTCTGAGGACATCATGACTATTATATGCACGTAAAAATCGCGTTTTGATGTGGGCATTGTCCTGAAATATGGGTTCCATGGGTTCATAAAATCAATGTGATTGCAGAGATCACCATTTAAAAACACAGCGGCAGCGAAACTAACAGCGTATACAAAAAGTCCTTCTCGTGCAACGCTGCACTACCGCGACGATAACGGAAATCGCGCTTGTTGATGTGAACATGTACATAAGCCGCCGTGTCAATCGCTCCGCCGCGATATCGCACCGATGGCGGAAGCGAAACTTCCGCTCCGGTCTGTGAGATCCTTAAATCAAGACAACATACGCGAGGCAGCGCGAACTCTCGATCCAATATATAGCGGTGGTGGCGTTAATACGTAAGTACCTAGTAGGATTTCTAAAACCATCTAGAATTTAGGAAAATTGAGTTTGAGCGTGTAGTACTCAGCGAGTAGTCTAGCTACCAAGATGCGACTTAGTGAAGTTTGTAGCCAGTATAGGACAATGTGGCAAGGACCGTTGGTTTAACCCCGGTTAGATTAGGTAGCCCGCCGCGAAGCGGACAGACAAACGAGCTCACAGACCGGAGCGGAAGTTTCGCTGCCGCGACCAGTGCGTTATCGCGGCGGACCAATTGACGTGACGGCTTATGTATATGTTCAGATCAACGCGGTTGTGCAGCGTTGCATGCGAAAGAACGCTGCATGCTTGGTTGATTTCGCTACCGCTGGATTTTGAAATGGCCATTACAGAGAAGTTGATTGAATTTTTATGATAAATCGTAAAATAAATTTTTTTATTTAAAATTAAAACATTTTTTAAACTCAAAATACTTTTTTTTAACCCCGGTTAGATTAGGTTGCCCGCCGCGAAGCGGACAGATAAATCAAGACAACATACGCGCGAACTCTCGATCCAATATATAGCGGTGGTGGCGTTAATACGTAAGTACCTAGTAGAATTTCTAAAAGCATCTCAAATTTAAGAAAATTGAGTTTGAGCGTGTAGTAAAAATAGAAAAAATGGAATTTTACAATGTCTCACAATTAAGCAAAACCACTTAAAATGTATTGTTAGATAACCCATCCATAATACTATAAACAAATAAATGCGAAAAACCAATTCCATTGGTTGTGGGAACGTGTTAAACATCGCTCTTGTCTCTTAGCTACCAAAAAGGAATTAGTTGCGCTGGATTTTTAACAAAGTAACTATGTATGTTTTGTGTTAAAAAATTGTGAACTTTTTAAATATGGAGAATATAGCTTCAAGTATGTATTTACATGTAATAATATCAAATTTCCAGAAATTTTTAATCAATACGTGAAAAAAATGTTTTGTTAACGACTATCGTAAAATGTAAAATTGTTTGTAATAAACTGCAATAAATTGATTTCAAAAAAAAGTTCCGCATAGTTCCATTAAATTAAATATTTTGTAAAACAAAACATAAATTAACAATTCTAGAAAAGCAAAAATCCCGTCCACATCGTTCCACCTTACTGAGCTTACTGAGTTATTTTTTCAATTTTTAAGTCAATTTTAGTTATTTTTTCAACTTTTTTTCCAGGTAGTCGTGATGACCACCAATGCGTTGAATAGAAATGAACTATTTTTTTGTATTAAGAGATGAAACTTTTTATTATTATAAAATATTTTATTAAGTACGATATCGTCAGTGATGTTGAAGAAGGTGCAAATAGTGATGCTCATTGATTTTGACGATTTTGCACTTTTGTCATATATAAAAAAAATTCCTCTTAAATTTACATTTTTAATTAATCTTGTACATCTAATATAGACTAATTTTTTATTAGAATCATCAGTGTCATCATAAGGTAATATGTGAGACCAAAAAATTGTAATGAACAGGATTTTATTTTTGTCGCCGAAAATTCGTAATCCGCCCCAGTGTGCGGCGGCTTATGTACATGTTCAGATCAAAAGGTGCACACAGACCGGCGCGAAAGTTTCATTGCCGCGACCGCTGCGATATCGCGGCGGATCGATTGATCCGGCGGCTTATGTACATGTTCAGACCAACAAGCGCCGAAAATCGCGCTTGTTGGTCTGAACATGTACATAAGCCGCCGTATCAATCGGTCCGCCGAGATATCGTAGCAGTCGCGGCAACGAAACTTTCGCGCCGGTCTGTGAGATCATAAAAAGCGCAATTTAAGCGCGCTTTAATAAGCGGTTCTGTAGCGTGAGGTCTATGTAGTCCCACGTGTGAGGTCTATGTAACCTCACGCTGGGTGCGAGGTCTGGTTTTCGACTTCCATTTCCGGTTTCTCATTTCCGGTTTCCTATTTCCTGTTTTCCACATCCGGCCGCTCCATTTCCGGTTCCTGCAGTGTGCGCGGGAAAATTCAAAATTCGGCGCAGGCGGGAAAATTCAAAATCGAAACCGGAAGAGTCAAGGTCAAAATCACTGGAGGTGGAGGGCCTAGAAGGAAAAATCTTTCCCTACTCATCGACAACGACCAAATAGTGTTCCCGTGTGAGGTCTGGTTTCGACTTCTGTTAAAGGTTTCCTATTTCCAGTTTTCCACATTCGGCCGCTCCATTTCCGGTTCCTGCACTGTGCGCGGGAAAATTCAAAATTCGGCGCAGGCGGGAAAATTCAAAATCGAAACCGGAAGTGTCAAGGTCAAAATCAGTGGAGGTGGAGGGCCTAGAAGGAAAAATCTTTCCCTACTCATCGACAACGACCAAATAGTGTTCCCGTTACTGTACGCTGTTACTAGTTAGCAATTTATTCGACGGAGGCGCTGAACGTTCTAAACTTATTGGTCAGTGATTTGAAGTATGTTGTCTGTCAAAATTACAATTTTATAGGTACGAAACAATTTTTTTGTAGATTCAACAGTATTTTCGTGCGTGAAAGGCTTTGTGCACTCATTGCAATTAAACCGACGCGAAAGTTTCGTTGCCACGGCCGCTGCGATATCGCGGCGGACCGATCGATACGGCGGCTTATGTACATGTTCAGACCAACAAGCGCGATTTTCGGCGCTTGTTGGTCTGAACTTGTACATAAACCGCCGTATCAATCGGTCCGTCGCGATATCGCAACCGGTCGCGGTAGCGAAACTTCCGTACCGGTCTGTGAGCTCCTTAAAATAGCATAGCTTCTTGCACTGAGGACATCAACAGAGGTCGACAGAGGCTGAGGACATATAAACCTAAAAATCGCATTTTGATGTGTGAATTGTCATTTCGCTGCCGCGCCGCTAGCGATTTTTTCGTTGCGGAAATATCGCGACGCATACGGCGCGGAGCCGGTCTGAAGGAGCCTTTAAGGATCTCACAGACCGGCACGGAAGTTTTGCTATCGCGACCGGTGCGTTATCGCGGCGGACCGATTTTTTTTTGGGCAAAACTATAATTCATTTGTTTTTGCAGTGAGACAAAGAAGTTATATGACGGAATACGGCGGAAATCATTCCTGTTGATCTGAACATTTGTATAAGCCGCCACGTCAATCGGTCCTCCGCGATAACGCACCGGTCGTGGTAGCGAAACTTCCGCGCCGGTCTGTGAGCTCCTTAAAATAGCATAGCTTCTTGCACTGAGGACATCATGACTACTATATAAACGTAAAAATCGCGTTTTGATGTGGGCATTGTCATTTCGCTGGGGCGCAGCTAGAGAATTTTTCGCTGCGTAAATTTAGCTACGCATACGCTCCGTGCCGGTCTGAAGAAGCCTTAAGGCTCCTTCAGACCGACGCCGAGCGTTTGCGTCGCTAAATTTACGCAGCGAAAAATTCTCTAGCGGCGCGTCAGCGAAATGGTCATGCCCTCCAAAACGCGATTTTTAGGTGTATAGTCATGAGTTCCTCAGAGGAAGAAGCTCTGCTATTATTATTATTGACCACAGAAGAAGAAAATCGGTCAGTTCCAAAACAGCGACAGCGAAACTAATCGCGCATGCAACGTTCTTGTCTTGAAACGCTGCACGACCGCGGCTATGGCGGAAATCGCGCTTGTTGATCTGAACATGTACATAAGCCGCCACATCAATCAGTCCGCCGCGATAACGTAAGAGTCGCAGCAGCGAAACTTCCGCGCCGGTCTGTGAGCTCCTTGAAGGTGCTCACAGACCGGCGCGAAAGTTTCGTTGCCGCGACCGCTGCGATATCGAGCCGGACCGATTGATACGGCGGCTTATGTACATGTTCAGACCAACAAGCGTGATTTTCGGTGCTTGTTGGTCTGATCATTTATATAAGCCGCCGTATCAAACGGTACGCCGCGATATCGCAGCGGTCGCGGCAATGAAACTTTCGCGCCGGTCTGTGAGATCTTTAAAGGCTCCTACAGACCGACACCGAGCGTTTGCGTCGCGAAATTTACGCAGCGAAAAATTCTCTAGCGACGCGTCAGCGAAATGGTCAGGCCCACACCAAAACGCGATTTTTAGGTGTATAGTCATGGGTTCCTCAAAGGAAGAAGCTCTGCTAATATTAGTATTGCAAATACTAATATTAGGAGAGTTTTTAGAGAATTACAAGTTTTGCCAAAAATATGGATTCTAAAACTGTCCTTATATTTTTGGTTGTAACTGCAAAACCAAAAAAGCTACAAAAATGGCTTCAAAGGATTATTAAAGCTTAATAAATTTGCAAAAAATTGATATATAACTTCTTTGTCTCACTGCAAAAACAAATGAATTACAGTTTTGCCAAAAAAAAACAAAGGATTTCAAAACTGTCTTTACATTTTTGGTTGTTACTTCAAAACCAAAAAAACTACAAAAATGGTTTTAACAGATAATTAAAGCTTAATAAATTTGCAAAAACATGATATATAACTTCTCTGTCTCACTGCAAAAACAAATGAATTACAGTTTTGCCAAAATAAAATGAATTCCAAAACTGTCCTTACATTTTTGGCTGTAACTGCAAAACCACAAAAGCTACAAAAATGGTTTTAACAGATTATTAAAGCTTAAAAAATTAGCAAAAACATGATAAATAACTTCTTTGTATCACTGCAAAAACAAATGAATTACAGTTTTGCCAAAAAAAACAATGGATTCCAAAACTGTCTTTACATTTTTGGTTGTTACTTCGAAACCAAAAAGGCTACAAAAATGGTTTTAACAGATTATTAAAGCTTAATAAATTTGCAAAAATCTGTTATATAAATTCTTTGTCTCGCTGCAAAAACAAATGAATTACAGTTTTGCCAAAAAACAATGGATTCCAAAACTGTCTTTACATTTTTGGTTGTTACTTCAAAACCAAAAAAGCTACAAAAATGGTTTTAACAGATTATTAAAGCTTAAAAAATTTGCAAAAACATGATAAATAACTTCTTTGTATCACTGCAAAAACAAATGAATTACAGTTTTGCCAAAAAAAAACAATGGATTCCAAAACTGTCTTTACATTTTTGGTTGTTACTTCGAAACCAAAAAGGCTACAAAAATGGTTTTAACAGATTATTAAAGCTTAATAAATTTGCAAAAATCTGTTATATAAATTCTTTGTCTCGCTGCAAAAACAAATGAATTACAGTTTTGCCAAAAAACAATGGATTCCAAAACTGTCTTTACATTTTTGGTTGTTACTTCAAAACCAAAAAAGCTACAAAAATGGTTTTAACAGATTATTAAAGCTTAATAAATTTGCAAAAAATTGATATATAACTTCTTTGTCTCACTGCATAAACAAATGAATTACAGTTTTGCCAAAATAAAATGAATTCCAAAACTGTCCTTACATTTTTGGCTGTAATTGCAAAACCACAAAATCTACAAAAATGGTTTTAACAGATTATTAAAGCTTAAAAAATTTGCAAAAATCTGATATATAACTTATTTGTCTCGCTGCAAAAACAAATGAATTACAGTTTTGCCAAAAAACAATGGATTCCAAAACTGTCCTTTACATTTTTGGTGGTTACTTCAAAACCAAAAAAGCTACAAAAATGTTTTTAACAGATTATTAAAGATTAATAAATTTGAAAAAATTTTATATATAACTTCTTTGTCTCACCGCAAAAACAAATGAATTACAATTTTGCCAAAATAAAATGAATTCCAAAACTGGCCTTACATTTTTGGCTGTATCTGCAAAAGCACAAAAGCTACAAAAATGGTTTTAACAGATTATTAAGGGGGTATTCTAGTGTAGAATTTTGAAAAAAACGATTTTTTTCATATTTCCAAAGTTTAGACATTCAAGAATATGTCATTAAAAGGATTTTTCAAGATTCATATTATTTCATGAGTTATAGCCGTTTAAGTGAAGTTAGTTTTGAGCCAAACTTCGTACTGAGTGCACGTGCTAACCTAAAGCTAAGCTAAACAACGCGTTTAACATTTTTCAAATGAAAATTATTTTGTAAATTGTGAATTTATTTACAATTTGTAATGGATAGAAAAACTTTAGTTACAACTTTTAGAACAAAATTTAGTTCTGCACGGCCATGCAGATTAAAAATGAGGAAATTTTAAGGTAATCAATTTACTGAAGAAGAAGAAACCAGTTTCACTAGTGCATCTGCAGCAAAATTAAAATATTCGCAGGATGAGGAAGTTATAATTAATAACAATTACGGTTATTGTATTTTAGAATTTTTTTCTGTGTTTACCACGCTTTCAACATTGATCCTGTGTTCTACATGTAAGCAAGATACAAAATTTAGTCGTACAGCTGCTCGTGGTTTAGGGTTTAACACCTAACCACCTGACATACGTCTCTCAGACCCAAAGTAGCAGTAATTTACTCACCTGAGACGTATGGCAGGTGGTTAAGGGTTAAAATTGCTTTATAATGTGAGTGTGAGCAAGTACGATATATTCAATCATCGCCCTTTATAAATAAAGCTTTCGAAGTAAATCAAAGAATTGTAGCAGCTATGAGATTGCTAGGAGTAGGAAGAGAAGGTATAAATATATTTTGTAGTATAATGGACATTTGTCAAGGATTGACCATTGGTACATATTACAGTTGCTTTGGCAATTTATACACGGCCGCTTCAGCGGTTTACGATCAAATAATTTCAAAAGCCGTAAGAGAAGAGAAGAGTCTGATCCTCACGCTAATCCTAATCATTTGACTGTTTCCGGCGATGGCACGTGGAAAAAACGAGGCTTCAATTCTCTCTTTGGTGTTACTATGCTCGTCGGCAAGTTTAGTAAAAAAGTTGTTGATACGATAGTAAAATGTTGAAATCTAAGGAAACACAAAAAACATGATGACATCCAAGCTTATCGAGATTGGTATGAAGGGCATGAAGAAGTCTGTACTATAAATCATAAAGGAAGCGCCGGAAAAATGGAGGTTGACGCGGTTGTTGAAATGTTTGGGAGGTCGGAAACTAAGCATAATGCCAAATATATCCGATATATCGGAAATGGTCACGCAAAGACTTTCAAAGGCATTCTTGATATTAACCCCTACAATGATTACCCGGTAGTAGAAAAAAAGGAGTGTGTTGGGCATGTTCAAAAACGCATGAGTTCACGGTTACGTAAAGCAAAAAAAAGAGAATAAAGGTATTGGTGGCAAAAACTCACTAAGCTAATCAATGAATTGTCTTTATATTATGGTTTGGAAATTCGTCGAAATCCAGATTCTGTTGAAGACATGAAGAGAGATGTGTGGGCAACCTACTTTCATTAAATTTCAACTAACGAAAATCCTTAACACATGAATTGTTCATCTAGTTGGTGCAAGTATCAGAAGGCAATGGAAGACGGCACTATTGACGAATTTGAGCACAAAAATCCTCCTCTAAATGACAATGTTTTACAAGTAATAAAACCAATTTATCAGCTGATGCTTTATTGGAACGATGTTTGGGTTCTGAAACCTGGGTTCTTGAACCTGAATTCTGGGTTTCAGAACCCAAACATCGTTCCATTATAAATTATATGGACTTTTGCTCCGAAGCACATTCACGTTGGACCGAAGACAATTGAAATTGCCACTTTCTTCGCAGTTAGAGATGTTATGGGAATTATGATTGGCCCAGAAGCTAATGCTTTATAACTGACATGCGACATACTCAAGTCCCGTAACATCCTGTATATATTCCTGTATTTCGTCTAATTTTTATTTATAATCTACATATACTTAAATCACGTACGTCCTACATTTTTTGGTAGTCAATTGCCCAAAAGCAGTCAATTAAACTCCGTCTGACTTTTTGACTTCAGAGGCGTCAAAGGAGGGTAGAAGTGCTCGTCTTCGCCAGAGAACATCCGAGAATGAACATTATGGAGTAGAGGAAGGTTTCTTATATGGAGCAGGAATCGCCGATTAAAAGTATGTAAGTATTCTGTACAATTCTATAAGTAAAATTTGCGAAAACTTGTCTCAAAACTTTGCGTTTTTCTCGAAACTACTTTTCTCGAGCTGGCGGTAAGGATATCTCGAGTTCTAATGCACCGATTTACTTCAAATTTGGAGAGGATGTTCTTTATACATCCCTTTATCGTGTGGACCTTGCCCATAACTTTTCATTTAGTATTTTTTTTAAATTCGAAACTGTTAAAAAAAATATGCAAATTTTTTATTTTTTTTCAAATAGCCGCCATTTTGTAAAAAAAAATTTAACTTGAAAAGGTTCATACGATAGCGGCATTTATAATCCGTCTGTTTTTTTTTTTCAGATCACCAGGAGGGTTGGAATTATGCACGCCAGGACACCCTCTTTTTTTTTGGATCCCTCACTTTAAACTTCTCATAACTTTATCAATTTAAAACTATTTTTTTTTTGGTTTATTTTTGTATGTAATAATAAAACATCAATAAACAAATGTTAAAAAAATGGATAGTAAAAATATTTTTTGTTTCCTTTGTACAGCGCTTCAAAAACCGGGCGAAATACATGCCTCTACACGAGAATACCCCCTTAAAGCTTAATAAATTTGCAAAAATCTGATATATAACTTCTTTGTCTTACTGCAAAAACAAACGAATTATAATTTTGCCAAAAAAAAATTATTCCAAAACAACAGAAGAATAAAATCGGTCAGTTTGTTATTTATTATATGTTTTTGATTTATAACACCTAAAACTCATTTAAGAAATAAAAGAAAAAAAAACAGGCCAAGTGCGAGTTGTGACTCGCGCACCGAGGGTTCCGTACAAACTTGTAAGTAAGGTATCTTTTTTTTGTGGAGGACGTAGCAAGCACATTCAGTTAACTTGACAAGTGGCCCTCCTGAAATCACGACCATCTTAGTACCGCTGCAAGCATAACCTCAAGATGTCGCTGCCGCATGATGGAATTCTACCCTATATTTTATTACCCTACATCCCCCATTCACTATGAATGTTTAGGGTTTCTGGAACTTCACTATTTGTTTTTACTGCTCAATTTTGCCTGTATACCTATATACACTGTATAAAGGTATACAGGGTATTTTTTTTTAAATAACGTGAATATTTTTAAACTTATAAAAAGAAAACTTTATTTTAGTATTACACTTATTCACTAACTTATATTAAGATCTAACTATTTCTAGATCTAATATAAACTAATATATTAACTATTTCGATACTCGATCTAATAATCAATCGAATCTATTTAACATTTTTTCGATTTAACATTCAGTTGTTCAATTGACTGCTTTTGGGCAATTGACTACCAAAAAATATAGGGCGTACGTGATTTAAGTATATGTAGATTATAAAGAAAAATTAGACGAAATACAGGAAAATATATAGGATGTTACGGGACTTGAGTATATCGCATGTCGGTTATAAACAAGCAAAATTTAGACATAATATATGCCCTGTATATATGATGTATATAGAGCGTACGTGATAAAATGCATAACGAATATAAACAAAGAAAATTCAGAAGAATATACCCTGTATATATTAGAGCGTACGTGATGAATGCATAACGAATATAAACAAAGAAAATTCAGAATAAACAGCTTGGTGCCAACACATACTTTTTAACCTTCGGACCTAACCGAGGAGGACCTAACTGTATGCAACCCATATGCTTCTGGAGCCTGACAATATACCACTACGACAACATTAGTGTATTTTCATAAGTTTCTAATAGTAAATTCGCATTTTTCTTGTAATTAAACTAGATATTTACGGTTTTCAGATTTTTCCCTTTACATGTGCTGTAAGACACTGCTTCTTGCCAAATTTCATGATTCTAGGTCAACGGGAAGTAGCCTATAGGTTTTGATTCCCTTGTGAAATCGCAAAATATGCGACATACACGGTCATATCTTTTGATCGCGTTGACTTACAAGTTTGATGTTTTCACAGCTGAAAGAGACCGCAGATCCGAGTATTTGATACAAATTTTATCTTGTTACCTCTACGCGTTCCTGAGAAAAATGGTCTTGACAGACAGACAGACATACGGACAACAAAGTGATCCTATAAGGGATCCGTTTTCGGTACGGAACCCTAATAATGTGGGTTCATAAAATCAACAAACTTAATTTTCAACATCTTCAAATCTCGGCATTTTCTTCCAATTCTAATACTATCTGCTTGCAAATTTTATCTTTTCTCGTTATATTTTTATAGTTTTCATCATCCAGGTCATACAATAAAGGATATTTTCTAAAATTATGAATCAACTTCTGTGTAATCGCCATTTCAAAACACGGCGAACTGACAGCGAAACTGACCGCGCACGCAGCGTTCTTGTGCAACGCTGCACTACCGCGGCTATGGCGGAAATCGTGCCAGTTGATCTGAACATTTGGCCAAGTGCGAGTTGTGACTCGCGCACCGAGAGTTCTGTACAAACTTGCAAGTAAGGTATCTTTAGGAGGACCTAACTGTATGCAACCCATATGCTTCTGGTGCCTGACAATACCACGCAACACATTAGTGTATTTTCATAAGTTTCTAATAGTAAATTCGTATTTTTCTTGTAATTAAACTACATATTTACGGTTTTCAGATTTTTCCCTTTACATGTGTTGTAAGACACCGCTTCTTGCCAAACTTCGTGATTCTAGGTCAACGGGAAGTACCCTATAGGTTTTGATTCCCTTGTGAAATCACAAAATATGCGACATAAACGGTCATATCTTTTGATCGCGTTGACTTACTAGTTTGATTTTTTCACAACTGAAAGAGACCCCAGACCCGAGTATTTGATAAAAATTTCAACTTGTTACCTCTACGCGTTCTTGAGCAAAATGGTCTTGACAGACAGACAGACGGACAGACAGACGGACAGACAGACAACAAAGTGATCCTATAAGGGTTCCGTTTTCGGTACGGAACCCTAATAATGTGGGTTCATAAAATCAACAAACTTAATTTTCAACATCTTGAAATCTCGTCATTTTTTTACAATTCTAATACTATCTGCTTGCAAATTTTTACTTTTCTCGTTATATTTTTATAGTTTTCATCATCCAGGTCATACAATATAGGATATCTTCTAAAATATGAATCAACTTCTGTGTAATCGCCATTTCAAAACACGGCGAACTGACAGCGAAACTGACCGCGCATGCAGCGTTCTTGTGCAACGCTGCACTACCGCGGCTATGGCGGAAATTGCGCCTGTTGATCTGAACATGTACATAAGCCGCCACGTCAATCAGTCCGCCGCGATAACGCACCGGTCGCGGCAGCGAAACTTCCGCGCCGGTCTGTAAGCTCCTTAATATGAGAAATCAACTCATCCGCTGTATTATAATTATCATATACACTACTAAAAATGTTATAGGCATATCAAAACTTGATTTAAGGATCTCACAGACCGGCGCGAAAGTTTTGTTGCCGCGACCGAAGCGATATCGCAGCGTACCGATTGATACGACGGCTTATGTACTTGGCTTATGAAAATCGCGCTTGTTGTTCTGAACATGTACATAAGCCGCCGTATCAATCGGTCCGCCGCGATATCGCAGCGGTCGCGGCAACGAAACTTTCGCGCCCGTCTGTGAGCACCTTTAAGTGAAATTAATTCGCTTGCATCAAAATTTATCCGCTTGCACCATTTCACTGCAGCCCCTAAAAAACGCATCAACCAGGACTGTCCAGCCTTTCATTTATAATTCCGGATGTATAGTAAGTCTAGTAAGTATATATAGTATATATGTATATATAGTATAGTAGTATAGTATGTATAGCAAGAACTGAATTGTGTATTATTTTGGTTACCCATTAAGAAAATAAAATAAAACTACTGCAAACTGCGGGAACCGTATTTAAACGCAAAGAATAAGTTCCAAACTACGGGAACCGTACGCATCCGCACTACCCTCAGCATGCCGTACACAGGGCACGACTTTTTTTAAAAAAAGGGTTAACCCCTTGACATACGAATAAAATGCGCGTTGACGTGTCCATATACATGTGATCTTATCACATATACATGACGTCTTAGAAACGTCATTGTATGTTAAGGGGTTAAGCAAGTACAACTTACTGCTTTTAAGTATTGGTCGAAACATTGTGAAAAATGTCTTTTAGAAGCTAGATATTGAGCGATGAGTTCGGCGCTGTTGTAATCGATGTAAGTCTCGAAGACTTTTATCCGATTGCCTGCGCTGACGGTTTCCTTGAAGGCACGAATTTTGCATATGAGAAACTTCTTCCTTTCTTCCAAGTCGCGGATTTTGTCAGCGTTCGCCTGTTCGGGACCTTTGTGATTCTCGATGCTCTCATCCATATCCGAATCCAGCTCGACGGTGATATCTTGAACAACAAAACCTCAATAAGAAAACACAATTAAAAAAGCATCATCTTCATACTTTTCCGACTTCGATGATTATCTTTGGAGTTGTTTTTGCCGTCTTTATCCCTATTAGAAAGTAACGCTTTATCAGAATTGCATTCCTTATACCATTGCACAATATAGAAATGCCTGGCAAATCTATAAGCTTCATCATTTTGAGCGTTTACTGCTAAGAAGTCTAACAAAACCTTTTGCAAGAACTGAATTCTTTCCTCATCATTCTTCACCTCCAACTTAGTTTTCTACAACAAATACAAACACATGCATAAAGAATTCCTTCAATGATTAGCTTACTTACACTAATTTCACCATCGTTTTCTTTAATTTCTTCAGACTTAATTTCTTTAATCATTTGATCAATAGTATTGAGTTTGCATCTGGATAAGACGCTGTCCCGCCGTAGTCTCGCAGCGACCACGCCAAGATAATCTAAACTGGCAACCCTTAAAGACATATCAGTACATTTATTTGAGAAGTTTGATACTAGTAGTTTTCCTAATAGACCTAAGACTAGTTCAGTAGCAGGCCATTCAGGTTTGTTAACTGTCGCCAAGAGGTCCTGAACAAAGTTTTCAAACAAAGGCCTGTAATCTATTTCCTCCGATTTATTACCGCACTTGCTTAAAAAAGCTGATAAGAAGGTGGCAGCTGTAGAAATCGCTTCTCTACTTTTATTACAAATCAACACATCCTTATCAACCTGAAACAAATAAACAATTAAAAATATAAACAAAATGGGTTTTTAAATTTTACATTTCTTATGTTATCGCCTTTTTCCCTATCACGATCTTTATCCTTGTCTCTATCACGTTCCCGTCTCGTGTTGCTAAGATTTTCGGGTAATACCACAATGCACTGAATTAATTGGAGAACTAGTGCTGTAAGCATTTGGATGTTTTCGTCACTGTTAAGCCTGTAAGTTCTCAAGCTCCGTTTTGTACTTGGAAGACGTGCAATTGAAGCCAATATATCATCTAGTAACAATCTTCGATGCTTTTCATATTTAGTGAATATCTGAATCAGAACAAATTAATAATAATTCGTAGTTAATCGACGTGAGAACATACCGCTGTAACTAATTTTAGGCATGACAGTTGTAACTCACTAACATTCTCTGTGAAAAACGGAGAAACGCCCATTGAGGTGGCATGTAAGACGGACGTGTCGGTTAACACTTGAATATCTAACAGATCAGAAAGTAACGAGACTAATTCACAAATTTTATTATACAACGTTTGTATACTTTTTTCCAAAACATGCGCAGCTTTCTTCCTTCTCCCATCTAAAAGTAACAACGTAATAGTATATTAAAGAACGAGTACAATAAGCGTGGTTTTACAGCACGCGTCCATGTTTAGAAAACAAGTTTTCTAAACATGGACGCGTGTTGAAAAATCGCGCTTCTTTACATCCTACGCAAAATATAAAATATTATATTAAAGAACGAGTTCAATAAGCGCGATTTTTCAGCACGCGTCCATGTTTAGAAAACGACGAGCATAGGAAGGAGTTTTCTAAACATGGACGTGTGCTGAAAAATCGCGCTTCTTTACATCCTACACAAAATAGAAAATAGAATATTAAAGAACGAGTTCAATAAGCGCGATTTTTGAAACATGGACGCGTGCTGAAAAATCGCGCTCTTTACATCCTACGCAAAATATAAAATTACATTAAAATAGAAAAGTATATTAAAGAACGAGTTCAATAATCGCGATTTTTCAGCACGCGTCCATGTTATGAAAACGACGAGCGTAGCAAGGAGATTTCTAAACATGGACGCGTGGTAAACAATCGAGCTTTTTTACATCCTACGCAAAAAAGGAAAATGGTATATTAAAGAACGAGTTCAATAAGCGAGATTTTTTCAGCACGCGTCCATGTTTAGAAAACGACGAGCGTAGCGAGGAGTTTTCTAAACATGGACATATGCTAAAAAATCGCGCTTCTATACATCCTATGCAAAATAGGAAATAGTATATTAAAGAACGAGTTCAATAAGTGCGATTTTTGAAACATGGACGGGTGCTGAAAAATCGCGCTTCTTTACATCCTACGCAAAATGGAAAATTATATTAAAATAGAAAAGTATATTAAAGAACGAGTTCAATAAGCGCGACTTTTCAGCACGCGTCCATGTTTAAAAAACGACGAGCGTAGCAAGGAGTTTTCCAAACATGGACGTGTGCTGAAAAATCGCGCTTCTTTACACCCTACGCAAAATAGGATATTGAAGAACGAGTTCAATAACCGCGATTTTTCAGCACGCGTTCATGTTTAGAAAACGACGAGCGCGCAGCAAGGAGTTTTCAAAACATGGACGTGTGCTGAAAAATCGCGCTTCTTTACATCCTACACAAAATAGAATATTAAAGAACGAGTTCAATAAGCGCGATTTTTGAAACATGGACGCGTGCTGAAAAATCGCGCTCTTTACATCCTACGCAAAATAGAAAATTACATTAATATAGAAAAGTATATTAAAGAACGAGTTCAATAATCGCGATTTTTCAGCACGCGTCCATGTTATGAAAACGACGAGCGTAGCAAGGAGATTTCTAAACATGGACGCGTGCTAAAAAATCGAGCTTTTTTACATCCTACGCAAAAAAGGAAAATGGTATATTAAAGAACGAGTTCAATAAGCGAGATTTTTTCAGCACGCGTCCATGTTTAGAAAACGACGAGCGTAGCGAGGAGTTTTCTAAACATGGACATGTGCTAAAAAATCGCGCTTCTATTCGTCCTATGCAAAATAGAAAATAGTATATTAAAGAACGAGTTCAATAAGTGTAATTTTTGAAACATAGACGGGTGCTGAAAAATCGCGCTTCTTTACATCCTACGCAAAATGGAAAATTATATTAAAATAGAAAAGTATATTAAAGAACGAGTTCAATAAGCGCGACTTTTCAGCACGCGTCCATGTTTAAAAAACGACGAGCGTAGCAAGGAGTTTTCTAAACATGGACGTGTGCTGAAAAATCGCGCTTCTTTACATCCTACGCAAAATAGAAAATGGTATATTAAATAACGAGTTCAATAAGCGCGATTTTTCAGTACACGTTCATGTTTAGAAAACGACGAGCGTAGTGAGGAGTTGTCTAAACATGGAAGTGTGCTGAAAAATCGCGCTTCTTTACATCCTGCGCAAAATAGAAAATAATATATTAAAGAACTAGTTCAATAAGCGCGATTTTTCAGCACGCATCCTACGCAAAATAGAAAATAGTATATTAAAGAATGAGTTCAATAAGCGCGATTTTTTAGCACGCGTCCATGTTTAGAAAACGATGAGCGTAGGTAGGAGTTTTCTAAACATGGACGTGTGCTGAAAAATCGCGCTTCTTTACATCCTACGCAAAATAGGATATTGAAGAACGAGTTCAATAAGCGCGATTTTTCAGCACGCGTTCATGTTTAGAAAACAACGAGGGCAGCAAGGAGTTTTCTAAACATGGACGTGTGCTGAAAAATCGCGCTTCTTTACATCCTGCGCAAAATAGGATATTGAAGAACGAGTTCAATAAGCGCGATTTTTCAGCACGCGTCCATGTTTAGAAAACGACGAGCGTAGCAAGGAGTTTTCTAAAGATGGACGTGTGCTGAGAATAGTATATTATAGAATGAGTTCAATAAACGCATTTTTTCAGCACGCGTCCATGTTTAGAAAACAAAGAGCGTAGCAAGGAGTTTTCTAAACATGGACGCGTGCGGAAAAATCGCGCTTCTTTACATCCTACACAAAATAGAAAATAGTATATTAAAGAACGAGTTCAATAAACGGGGTTTTTCAGCACGCGTCCATGTATAGAAAACGACGAGCGTAGCAAGGGGTTTTCTAAACATTGACGTGTGATGAAAAATCGCGCTTCCTTACATCCTACGCAAAATAGAAATGAGTATATTAAAGAATGAGTTCAATAAGCGCGAATTTTCATCACGCTTCCATGTTTTGAAAATGACGAGCGTAGCGAGGAGTTTTCTAAACATAGGCGTGTGCTGAAAAATCGCTCCTCGTGCTCCTCGCTATGCTCGTCGTTTTCTAAACATGGACATGTGCTGAAAAATCGCGCTTCTTTACATCCTATGCAAAATGGAAAATAGTATATTAAAGAACGAGTTCAATAAGTGCGATTTTTGAAACATAGACGGAAAAAGACGAAAATTATATTAAAATAGAAAACTATATTAAAGAACGAGTTCAATAAGCGCGACTTTTCAGCACGCGTCCATGTTTAAAAAACGACGAGCGTAGCAAGGAGTTTTCTAAACATGGACGTGTGCTGAAAAATCGCGCTTCTTTACATCCTACGCAAAATAGAACATGGTATATTAAAGAACGAGTTCAATAAGCGCGATTTTTCAGCACGCGTCCATGTTTAGAAAACTGTGAACGTAGCAAGGAGTTTTCTAAACATGGACGTGTGCTGCAAAATCGCGCTTCTTTACATCCTAAGCAAAATAGAAATTAGTAAATTAAAGAACGAGTTCAATAAGCGTGATTTTTCAGCACGCGTCCATGTTTTGAAAATGACGAGCGTAGCAAAGAGTTTTTTAAACATGGACGTGTGCTGAAAAATCGCGCTTCTTTACATCCTACGCAAAATAGAAAATAGTATATTAAAGAACGAGTTCAATAAGCGCGATTTTTGAAGCATGGACGCGTGCTGAAAAACCGCGCTTCTTTACATCCTACGCAAAATAGAAAATAGTATATTAAAGAACGAGTTCAATAAGCGAGATTTTTTCAGCACGCGTCCATGTTTAGAAAACTGCGAACGAAGCAAGGAGTTTTCTAAACATGCACGTGTGCTGAAAAATCGCGTTTCTTTACATCCTACGCAAAACAGAAAATAGTATAATAAAGAACGAGTTCAATAAGCGCGATTTTTCAGTACACGTTCATGTTTAGAAAACGACGAGCGTAGTGAAGAGTTGTCTAAACAAGGACGTGTGCTGAAAAATCGCGCTTCTTTACATCCTGCGCAAAATAGAAAATAATATATTAAAGAACTAGTTCAATAAGCGCGATTTTTCAGCACGCATCCTACGCAAAATAGAAAATAGTATATTAAAGAATGAGTTCAATAAGCGCGATTTTTTAGCACGCGTCCATGTTTAGAAAACGATGAGCGTAGGTAGGAGTTTTCTAAACATGGACGTGTGCTGAAAAATCGCGCTTCTTTACATCCTACGCAAAATAGGATATTGAAGAACGAGTTCAATAAGCGCGATTTTTCAGCACGCGTTCATGTTTAGAAAACGACGAGGGCAGCAAGGAGTTTTCTTCTCTCGCTACGCTCGTCGTTTTCTAAAGATGGACGTGTGCTGAAAAATTGCGCTTATTGAACTCGTTCTTTAAACTGTTTTTTTTTAATTTTTCACCCACTTATGCCATTTCTAAATAAAAAAATCGCCGATACATATTGAGATAATTGTATGGCACTCGGCGAGCCATTAACGAACCCATATGAGTGCTTTAATGACTTCATTATAAAAGCAAATTAGAAAATAGTACATTGAAGAACGAGTTCAATAAGCGCGATTTTTCAGCACGCGTCCATGTTTAGAAAACGACGAGCACAGCGGGGGGTTAAAGAACCCATTTGAGTGCTTTAATGACTTCATTATAGACGCAAAATAGAAAATACTAAATTAAAGAACGAGTTCAATAAGCGCGATTTTTCAGCACACGTCCACGTTTAGAAAACTCGTCGCTACGCTCGTCGTTTGATTTTTCTAAATAAAAAAATCGCCGATACATATTGAGAAATTTGTATCGTACTCGGCGAGCCATTAACGAACCCAAATGAGTTCTTTAATGACTTCGTTATAGACGAAAAATAGATAATAGTAAATTGAAGAAGGAATTCAATAAGTGCAATTTTTCAGCACGCGTCCACGTTTAGAAAACTCGTCGCTACGGTCGTCGTTTGATTTTTCTAAATAAAAAAATCGCCGATACATATTGAGAAAATTGTATCGCACTCGGCGAGCCATTAACGAACCCAAATGAGTGCTTTAATGACTTCATTATAGATGCAAAATAGAAAATAGTATATTAATGAACTGGTTCAATAAGTGCGATTTTTAAGCACGCGTCCATGTTTAGAAAACTCGTCGCTACGCTCGTCGTTTGATTTTCCTAAATAAAAAAATCGCCGATACATATCGAGAAATTTGTATCGCACTCGGCGAGCCATTAACGAACCCAAATAAGTGCTTTAATGACTTCGTTATAGACGCAAAATAAAAAATAGTATATTAAAGAACGAGTTCAATAAGTGCGATTTTTCAGCACGCGTCCACGTTTAGAAAACTCGTCGCTACGGTCGTCGTTTCATTTTTCTAAATAAAAAAATCGCCGATATGTATTAAGAAATTTGTATCGCACTCGGCGAACAATTAACGAACCCAAATGAGTGCTTTAATGACTCCATTATAGACGCAAAATAGAAAAAAGGTATATAAAAGAACGAGTTCAATAAGTGCGATTTTTCAGAACGCGTCCACGTTTAGAAAACTCGTCGCTACGGTTGTCGTTTGATTTTTCTAAATAAAAAAATCGCCGATACGTATTGAGAAATTTGTATCGCACTCGGCGAGCCATTAACGAACCCAAATGAGTGCTTTAATGACTCCATTATAGACGCAAAAAAGAAAATAGTATATTAAAGAACTGGTTCAATAAGTGCGATTTTTCAGCACGCGTCCATGTTTAGAAAACTCGTAGCTACGCTCGCCGTTTGATTTTTCTAAATAAAAAAAATCGTCGATACATATTGAGAAACTTGTATCGCACTTAGTGAGCCATTAACGAACCCAATTAAGTGCTTTAATGACTTCGCTATAGACGCAAAAAAGTATAAAGTGTAAATAAGCGCGATTTTTCAGCACGCGTCCACGTTTCAAAAATGAATGGGGTTTGTGAAGAATCACGAAATATCACATGGGGGGAGGGGGGTTGCAGTGAGATATCACGTGTATTTATTTTTTCGTTGAACGCGCGATTTTTAAACCGAAAAGCGGCGCGCGACTCTCTGCCAGTCCCAGTAGAACAGAGGCGGCTTTTCTTTTCGGCGGCTTTTTCATTTGTAACGCCGCTCTATACCTATCTCTCTCAGACTCAATGCCCCGACGCGCCGTATAACACGCGATTTTTATACCAAAAAATAGTTCCTCGCTACGCTCGTCGTTTTCTAAACATGAACGCGTGCGGAAAAATCGCGCTTATTGAAGTCGTTCTTTAAACTATTTTGGCTATTTGGCGCCCCTTTCATGCCATTTCTAAATAAAAACCTCGCCGATACATATTGAGAAAATTGTGCGAGCCATAACCGCACGCATATGAGTGCTGTTATGAGTTTACAACATAAAATAAAATTACATAATAAATAATAAACAATTACAATAATAATTACATTACATAAAATTACAATTAAAATATTTTAAGCAACCAATGAACATGGGAATACTTACAGTTATTGTTACCTTTCTTCTTGTTATCTAACCTATATGTAACGTCATAAGAAGGGAATATCGTGTTGTGCATTTGGTATTTAATGTACAAAACCACGCGATCTATCACATCTTCAATGTAAACCCTCTTGGGCATATTCCTCGACGTTAAAATATGCATGCAAGTTAATGAAGCATCTGCTGCTCCCATCACCCTTTCCATCGCCGTTTCCACCCATAACTGTCGCATATTCTCATTGTCTTCCTGTGAAATTAAACAATTTTTGTTAGTATTAATCATCTTATTCATATCCCAATATGTACGCAAGCTGACGAAAGGGACCTTATCTTTCCAGAGGTGAAAATTGAGTTTTTGTGGATAAATGCCACTGGATAAATATTAAAATTCTGAAGAGAACTCCAGAAGAATCGCGCGAAAATGTCAAAAATCGACAAAGTTATGGCATTTTGAAGTTTAAGGTCCAAAAGGACCAAAATAGAGATTAAAGTTTGACTTAGTTTTTGGACGTGTTTTCAAACATTATGACAGTCTAATAAACTGCCCATGCGCAAATTTAGGCTTAATTAATTTATTAATTAATATCCTCATCTGCGTTTGCTGCAAAAAACCCAAAACATGAAATTTTGACCTAAGTTCACGTTTTGGCCTGTACTGAAAATTTTACTCTGGCAAGATAAGGTCCCTTTCGTCAGCTTGCGTCACATATTATAATTATTTATATAAGGTTCTTGAGGTATGGGGAATAAATTTTATTCCCAAAACCTCAAGAACCTTATGGGTTTCTTCCTTATGGGTTATGGCATAATGGGTTCTTGAGGTATGGGAAATAAATTTTATTCCCCAAACCTCAAGAACCTTATGGGTTTCTTCCTTAAGGGTTATGGCATAATGGGTTCTTGAGGTATGGGGAATAAATTTTATTCCACAAACCTCAAGAACCTTATGCCGGCCATACACGCTACGGTCTACCGGAAAGGTTACATGTGCAGGTTTGCCTGCGCAGGTCTATTCCCACACACGCTCCGGTCTACCTGCGCAGGCAAACCTGCACAGGTAGACCTCTCCTGTGGACCGTTGTATGTATGGCGGGCATTATATAAATAATTTGTTGATTAGCGTATACTGACGTCTGTGATTGGTGTCACTCTGTCGGCTCCTCTGATTGTTATTTCGAGTGCGTTAAGTAGTTTAACTAGTTTTTCAGATGGAATCATTTCCATTGCGGAGAGAATGTTTAATTTAGCTGCCTCGGTGCATAATTCTTGAACGATATGTCTGTTTAGTAAATGTTCATCTGGCACTACACCATCTTCACCTAAATAAATTTTAAATGCAATTAAATGTTAAAACGGATGAATTCATGATTTTACCGATTTCAGAAACGTCAATTTCACTATAAAATTTCAATACATGGTCAACATTCTTATTGAATCTTCCATAAGTGTTTGTTTCCATTAGTTCCTCGATGGATAGTTTTTGAATGACCGGTCCAAATTTCTTTTCTACTTTCCTTAGCTTGGCTTTGATAATAACAGGCTCAGATTTCTCCACCTCAATTTTTCGCTTCTTGCCAAACAGAGCTGAGAACGTGTCTGGGACATAGTCCTCTTCGTCCTCGTCGGCGTAATTCTTTTTGGCTTTCCGTTTTTTCTTGGGATATTCTTCATCTTCTTCTTCTTCTGAGTTCGAAGCTTCTTTGTATTTATGTCTCGGCCTCGTTGCATTATTCGTTACTATACCTAATTCTTTAGCTAATTTCGGTCGATTTTCTATGAAATCTGTTAAACTCTTTTGCATTAACAATTGGTCCTCATCTGATATCCTTTGTAATCTTACAATGGGTTGTAACATTGCTTGTTCCGATTTCTCTTCATTCTCTACTTCCTTTGGAACTTCTTCTTTCGCTTCCTCCTTTGGGGCTTCCTTAGGTACTTCTTCTACAGGCAGGTTTTCCGTGACGGGTGTTTCTTCGGGTTTTGTCGCCTCAACCAACTTTTCTGTAACTTCATCTTTGAAAAGATTTTCTAAGGGTGCTGTTACGTCCGTTACATCTTTGCAATTCGTCACAGTTTCGCTGCAGTCTGTTTGCCCTTTCGGGGGTTTTAATTCGAGAACTGGCAAAGGCTCAACCTCATTTTCTACAATTGGTATATTATTGTGTTCACCTAGAAGCAAGAGCAACAAATTAATCTCGGCCTAAAATCAAGTTTTGTTGGAAGGGTTAATACCACATTGGACCAAGGCAAGGAGCAAGAGCAACAAATTAACCTTGGCCTAAAATCAAGTTTTGTTTGAAGGGTTAATACCACACCACATTGGACCAAACTTTAAAAAAAAAAAAAGTTTAAGCAAACGTACCTTTTGCACGGAATACATTTGGATTTGTAGCAATCATAGCTTGCAATAATTCTGGGATGTTTTCATGCTCGTCGACCGAAGTTTCAGTGCAAATAAAATTATCCTTCACATCTCTGAAAGCACAAACTTAATAAAGAAACAATACAAGGAGCTTTGGTGAAACTTACATGTGCTCTGCAGAGGTTTGGCTGAGAGAGTGAACTAGTTGTGGTACTAAAGTATCATCTCTAGCTCTAAGTAAGTTTAGGGCTTCCTCTGCTACCCTTGGATGAAATAACAGGGATTTGTTACTCAACGTTTGTGGTAGCGGAGTTGGTAATGGCATTTCAGGTAACACTACAAAATATTTATTTATAAATAATTTTAAATTAAAACTAAATGGAATAATAATTTTGATTAATCTGCTTTTTATTTTAATAACTTATTCTTGAGAAACTGATTCTAGTAATAGTAATGTTTTTTTGACGCGTTTCGAGATTGATCTCTCATCAGCACAGCTTTGCTTCCGATTAATCTGCTGTTTATTTTAATAACTCATTCATGAGAAATTGTAATGTTTTTTTGACGCGTTTCGAGATTTATCTCTCATCAGCACAGCTTTGCTTCCGATTAACCTGCAGTTTATTTTAATAAATTATTCTTGAGAAACTGATTCTAGTAATAGTAATGTTTTCTTGACGCGTTTCGAGATTTATCTCTCATCTCCACAGCTATGCTTCCGATTAATCTGCTGTTTATTTTAATAACTTATTCTTGAGAAATTGTAATGCTTTCTTGACGCGTTTTGAGATTTATCTGTCAACAGCACAGCTTTGCTTCCAATTAATCTTCTGTATAATTTAATAACTTATTCTTGAGAATCTGATTCTAGTAATAGTAACGTTTTCTTGACGCGTTTCGAGATTTATCTCTCATCTGCACAGCTTTGCTTCCGATTAATCTGCTGTTTATTTTAACCCTTAACCACCTGCCATACACCTAACGTGAGAAAATTACTGCTACTTTGGGTCTGAGAGACGTATGTCAGGTGGTTAGGTGTTAATAACGTATTCTTGAGAAACTGATTCTAGTAATAGTAATGTTTTCTTGACGCGTTGCGAGATTTATCTGTCATCAGCACAGCTTTGCTTCCGATTAATCTGCTGTTTATTTTAATAATGTATTCTTGACAAAGTGATTCTAGTAATAATAATGTTTTCTTGAAGCGTTTCGAGATTTATCTCTCATCAGCACAGCTTTGCTTCCGATTAATCTGCTGTTTATTTTAATAATATTTTTTTTTATTTTTTATATATTATTGGGAATGGGATATAAAAAGTTATTTTATAATTTAATAATTTATTTGCCTAAATTTATAGGCAAATAAATTATTAAATTATAAAAGAACTTTTTATATCCGATTCCCAATAATATATAAAAAATGATAAACAATAGGGATGATAATATCCAACATTTATTTTAATAAAGTATTCTTGAGAAATTGATTCTAGTAATAGTAATGTTTTCTTGACGCGTTTCGAGATTTATCTCTCATCAACACAGCTTTGCTTCCGATTAATCTGCTGTTTATTTTAATAACGTATTCTTGAGAAACTGATTCTAGTAATAGTAATGTTTTCTTGCCGCGTTTCGAGATTTATCTCTCATCAACACAGCTTTGCTTCCTATAAATCTGCTGTTTATTTTAATAACGTATTCTTGAGAAACTGGTTCTAGTAATAGTAATGTTTTCTTGACGTGTTTCGAGATTTATCTCTCATCAGCACAGCTTTGCTTCCGATTAATCTGCTGTTTAATTAATAACTTATTCTTGAGAAACTAATTATTTAGTCCATTTTTTTTAAGAATGCAGTAACTAAAAACCTGATTTACAATATGACAAATGTTCAATATAGTTACAAAATTTGGCGCTAAATTCAAATTTATTTACTTGAATATAAAATTGATAATTTATTAATAGTTTGATAAGAGAGAGTTTGATAATGAGAAGTAATTTTCGTCGGTGTGAACTTCTCCTCGATTTAAAACATTAAGTGACTAGTACAGAGAGAACAGCGTACAGAGACATTACGCGACTAGTACAGAGACAACAGCGTACAGAGACATTAAGTGACTAGTACAGAGACAACAGATACTAGTACAGAGACAACAGGGACATTAAGTGACTAGTACAGAGACATTACGTTTCTAGTACAGAGACAACAGAGATATTAAGTGACTAGTACAGAGACAACAGACACTAGTACAGAGACAACAGCGTACAGAGACATTAAGTGACTAGTACAGAGAAATTACGTGACTAGTACAGAGACAACAGCGTACAAAGACATTAAGTGACTAGTACAGAGACAACAGCATACAGAGACATTACGTGACTGGTACAGATACAACAGAGACATTAAGTAACTAGTACAGAGACAAGAGAGACTAGTTCAGAGACAACAGCGTACAGAGACATTAAGTGACTAGTACAGAGACAACAGATACTAGTACACAGACAACAGATACTAGTACACAGACAACAGCGACATTAAGTGACTAGTACGGAGACATTACGTGACTAGTACAGAGACAACAGAGATATTAAGTGACTAGTACAGAGACAACAGACACTAGTACAGAGAGAACAGCGCAGAGACATTCAGTGACTAGTACAGAGAAATTACGTCACTAGTACAGAGACAACAGCGTACAAAAACATTAAGTGACTAGTACAGAGACAACAGCATACAGAGACATTACGTGACTGGTACAGATACAACAGAGACATTAAGTAACTAGTACAGAGACAAGAGAGACTAGTACAGAGACAACAGCGTACAGAGACATTAAGTGACTAGTAGAGAGACAACAGATACTAGTACACAGACAACAGCGACATTAAGTGACTAGTACGGAGAAATTACGTGACTAGTACAGAGACAACAGAGATATTAAGTGACTAGTACAGAGACAACAGACACTAGTACAGAGACAACAGCGACATTAAGTGACTAGTACGGAGACATTACGTGACTAGTACAGAGACAACGGAGACATTAAGTAACTAGTACAGAGACAAGAGAGACTAGTACAGTGACAACAGCGTACAGAGACATTAAGTGACTAGTACAGAGACAACAGCATACAGAGACATTACGTGACTGGTACAGATACAACAGAGACATTAAGTAACTAGTACAGAGACAAGAGAGACTAGTACAGTGACAACAGCGTACAGAGACATTAAGTGACTAGTACAGAGACAACAGCATACAGAGACATTACGTGACTGGTACAGATACAACAGAGACATTAAGTAACTAGTACAGAGACAAGAGAGACTAGTACAGAGACAACAGCGTACAGAGACATTAAGTGACTAGTACAGAGACAACAGATACTAGTACACAGACAACAGCGACATTAAGTGACTAGTACGGAGAAATTACGTGACTAGTACAGAGACAACAGAGATATTAAGTGACTAGTACAGAGACAACAGACACTAGTACAGAGACAACAGCGACATTAAGTGACTAGTACGGAGACATTACGTGACTAGTACAGAGACAACAGAGATATTAAGTAACTATTACAGAGACAACAGACACTAGTACAGAGACAACAGCGTACAGAGACATTAAGTGACTAGTACAGAGAAATTACGTGACTAGTACAGAGACAACAGCGTACAAAGACATTAAGTGACTAGTACAGAGACAACAGCATACAGAGACATTACGTGACTGGTACAGATACAACAGAGACATTAAGTAACTAGTACAGAGACAAGAGAGACTAGTACAGAGACAACAGCGTACAGAGACAATAAGTGACTAGTACAGAGACAACAGATACTAGTACAGAGACAACAGCGACATTAAGTGACTAGTACGGAGACATTACGTGACTAGTACAGAGACAACAGAGATATTAAGTAACTAGTACAGAGACAACAGACACTAGTACAGAGACAACAGCGTACAGAGACATGAAGTGACTAGTACAGAGACAACAGCGTACAAATACATTAAGTGACTAGTACAGAGACAAGAGCATACAGAGACATTACGTGACTGGTACAGATACAACAGAGACATTAAGTGACTAGTGCAGAGACAACAGAGATATTAAGTGATTAGTGCAGAGATAACAGCGTACAGAGACATTAAGTGACAAGTACAAAGATAACGGAGACTAGTATAGAGAGAACAGCGTAATGAGACATTAAGTGACTAGTACAGAGACAACAGAAACTAGTACACAAACAACTGCATACAGAGACATTAAGTGACTAGTACAGACATTAAGTGACTAGTGCAGAGACAACAGAGTCTAGTACAGAGAGATTAAGTGACCAGTACAGACACAACAGAGACTAGTAAAGAGACAACATCGTATAGAGATAGTAAGTGTCTAGTACAGAGACAACAGCCTTCAGAGACATTAAGTGACTAGTACAGAGACAACAGAGACTAGTACAGAGACAACACCATATAGAGACATTAAGTGACTAGTACAGAGACTAGTACAGAGACAACAGCGTACAGAGATATTAAGTGACTAGTACAAAGACAACAGAGACTAGTACAGAGACAACAGCACACATAGACATTAAGTAACTAGTACAGAGAGAACAGCGTACAGAGACATTAAGTGACTAGTACAGAGACAACAGATACTAGTACAGAGACAACAGCGATATTAAGTGACTAGTACAGAGACATTACATGACTAGTACAGAGACAACAGAGACATTAGGTGACTAGTACAGAGACAACAGACACTAGTACAGAGACAACAGCGTACAGAGACATTAAGTGAATAGTACAGAGACAACAGCGTACAAAGATATTAAGTGACTAGTACAGAGACAACAGCATACCGAGATATTACGTGACTGGTACAGATACAACAGAGACATTAAGTGACAAGTGCAGAGACAACAGAGATATTAAGTGATTAGTGCAGAGATAACAGCGTACAGAGATATTAAGTGACTAGTACAGAGACAACAGCGTCTAGTACAGAGAGATTAAGTGACCAGTACAGAGACAACAGAGACTAGTAAAGAGGCAACATCATATAGAGATATTAAGTGACTAGTACAGACACAACAGCCTTCAGAGACATTAAGTGACTAGTACAGAGACAACAGAGACTAGTACAGAGACAACATCGTACAGAGACATTAAGCGACTAGTACAGAGACAACAGAGACTAGTACAGAGACAACAGCATACATAGACATTAAGTGACTAGTACAGAGACAACAGAGACTAGTACAGAGACAACATCGTACAGAGACATTAAGTGACTAGTACAGAGACAACAGAGACTAGTACAGAGACAACATCGTACAGAGACATTAAGCGACTAGTACAGAGACAACAGAGACTAGTACAGAGACAACAGCATACATAGACATTAAGTGACTAGTACAGAGACAACAGAGACTAGTACAGAGACAACATCGTACAGAGACATTAAGTGACTAGTACAGAGACAACAGAGACTAGTACAGAGACAACAGCGTACATAGATATTAAGTGACCAGTACAGAGGCAACAGATAGTAGTACAGAGACAATATTGTATAGAGGCATTTAGTGACTAGTACAGAGACAACAGCGTACAGAGACATTAAGTGACTAGTACAGAGATAACAGAGACTAGTACAGAGCCACCAGCGTACATAGCAAATTTGGCGCTAAATTCAAATATGGTTACTTGAATATAAAATTGGTAATTTATTAATGGTTTGATAAGAGGGATGGAGAAGTAAATTGCGTCGGTGTGAACTTCTACTCGATTTAATCCAATCAGAGAACAAGGTCAAATATGCCCTATTTTCCCTGTACTGCATTCTTTAAAAAATGAACTATAGTAATAGTAATGTTTTCTTGGCGCGTTTCGAGATTTATCTCTCATCAGTACAGCTTTGCTTCCGATTAATCTGCTGTTTATTTTAATAACGCATTCTTGAGAAACTGATTCTAGTAATAGTAATGTTTTCTTGACGCGTTTCGAGATTATCCTCTCATCAGCACAGCTTTGCTTTCGATTAATCTGCTGTTTATTTTAACCCTTAACCACCTGCCATACGTCTCAGGTGAGAAAATTACTGCTACTTTGGGTCTGAGAGACGTATGTCAGGTGGTTAGATGTTAATAATGTATTCTTGAGAAATTGATTCTAGTAATAGTAATGTTTTCTTGACGCGTTTCGAGATTTATCATGTCTCTCTCACAAAATGTCAAAATTATAAACATCTAACACTAAACACCAGATGGGTTTTCAAGTGAGTGGTTTACAAATTATTGTTCATGGAAGCAAAGCTGTGCTGATGAGAGATAAATCTCGAAACGGGTCCACAGATGGCTATCCACTTAAGGTATCGGAAAGACCTGATCTTAAAAACAATCCCGTATTCTTTACCTTAGCCGCGCATTCTAAATATGTGAACCTTTATTTCGCTAAGTATTTACTGCTCTTACGTTTTATATGAGTACAAATAAATACAGAATATAATACTTGATGAATAAAAATAAAATTATTTTCCAAATCAAGAAAAAAATAAAATAAATAAAAACCGACTTTCTGTTTTTCTAAAAAACCCGGTTTTACGGTTCCCTGAATTTTAACTGAAAACCCGGTTAACCGGGTTCGGTTTTAACCGGTTTGGATGCCGTATTTCATATGTCTTGCCTGTGGCATCAACATACTCAAATTATTTCTGGGCACCGGTGTCCCCCGTGGCGCTACAAACAATCCTAGTGCCGGTCATCGGTGACCTCCATGTCATTCAAATTGTTAAAAACTAAATTTAAGTAACTTTGAATTGAGAAAATCACTATGTTTTTACCATACTTATATTACATACTTATATTATAAGTGTGGTAAAAACATAAGTTTGGATGCCCTATTTCACATGTCTTGCCTGTAGCATCAACATACTCAAATTATTTCTGGTCACTGGTGCACCCCGTGGTGCTACAAACAAACTTAGTGCCGGTCATCGGTGACCTCCATGCCATTCAAATTGTTAAAAACTAAATTTAAGTAACATTGAATTGAACAATTCACTATGTTTTTACCACACTTATATTACACACTTATATTATAAGTGTGGTAAAAACATACTGAATTTTTCAATTCAATGTAAGTATGAATTACCATGTGGCAACAGTTGCAACCATCCTATTCATAAATTTAAGAAACAAAATTTAGAATTGGTTCCTACGTTATAGATAATCATACAAACTTAAAACAAACCGAATACAGCCTGAATATATAAATATATTCAGCCTTTCCGTCTTTTTAGGACTACCAAAACAAATCTCACATGAAATTTGTAAGCTTATTTTTCAGCTCCACCTTCGTGGCACTCAACAAACACCATAAAAATAACATTGTTTTTAAGATCATGTCTTTCAGTGCCATCTGTGGACGCGTTTCGAGAATTATCTCTCATCAGCACAGCTTTGCTTCCATGAACAATAATTTGTCACTCACTTGAAAACTTACAAATTTCATGATTTGTTTTGGTAGACCTTAAAAGACTCAATTATTGTTATAGAGCTCCGGAAAGGCTGAATATATTTATATTTTCAGGCTGTATTCCGTATAATCAAAAAAATATATAAATATATTCAGCCTTTCCGTCTTTTTAGGACTACCAAAACAAATCTCACATGAAATTTGGAAGCTTATTTTTCAGCTCCACCTTCGTGGCATTCAACAAACACCATAAAAATAACATTGTTTTTAAGATCATGTCTCTCAGTGTCATCTGTGGACGCATTTCGAGAATTATCTCTCATCAGCACAGCTTTGCTTCGAAGAACAATAATTTGTCGCTCACTTGAAAACTTACAAATTTCATGATTTGTTTTCGTAGGCCTTAAAAGACTCAATTATTGTTATAGAGCTCCGGACAGGCTGAATATATTTATATATTCAGGCTGTATTCCGTTTGTTTTAAGATTGTCTCAACAAACACCATAAAAATAACATGGTTTTTAAGATCATGTCTTTCAGTGTATAGCCATCAGTGGACGCGTGTCGAGATTTATCTCTCATCGGCACAGCTTTGCTTCCATGAACAATAATTTGTCGCTCACTTAAATGCTTGCAAAATTTCATGAATTGTTTTAATAGTCCTAAAAAGACTCAATAATTGTTATAGAGCTCCGGAAAGGCTGAATATAGTCATATATTTCGGCTGTATTCCGTTTGTTTTAAGATTGAATGATTATCTATAACGTAGGATGGTTTCACCAATTCTATCTTATCAGTTCAATCAATGAGTTGCTAAGTTCATGTCTCTCTAACAAAATGTCAAAATTATAAACATCTAACCGTAAACACCACATGGGTTTCCAAGTGAGTGGTTTACAAAAAATGGAAGAAAAGCTGTGCTGATGAGAGATAAATCTCAAAATGCGTCAAGCAAACATAATTATCGTTGTAATTGGATTGAAAAGAATAATAAATGATAAAGTAAGATTAGTTATTGAAATAAGTATTGCAGAGTAAGGTTGAAAGGATAATTTAATTTTGTTTATTAATATAATGAACGGTTTATATAAATAGTTGTTATAAACTTACAGTCTGTGAGACTTGCTGTTATAGAGCTCCGGAAAGGCTGAATATGTTTATATATTCAGGCTGTATTCCGTTTGTTTTAAGATTGTCTCAACAAACACCATAAAAATAACATAGTTTTTAAGATCATGTTTTTCAGTGCCATCTGTGGACGCGTTTCGAGAATTATCTCTCATCAGCACAGCTTTGCTTTGAAGAACAATAATTTGTCGCTCACTTGAAAACTTACAAATTTCATGATTTGTTTTGGTAGGAATTAAAAGACTCAATTATTGTTATAGAGCTCTGGAAAGGCTGAATATATTTATAAATTCAGGCTGTATTCTGTTTGTTTTAAGATTGTCTCAACAAACACCATAAAAATAACATAGTTTTTAAGATCATGTCTTTCAGTGTATAGCCGTCAGTAGATGCGTTTCTAGAATTATCTCTCATCAGCACAGCTTTGCTTCCATGAACAATAATGTCACTCACTTGAAAATTTCATGATTTGTTTTGGTAGTCCTAAAAAGACTCAATAATTGTTATAGAGCTCCGGAAAGGCTGAATATATTTATATATTCAGGCTGTATTCCGTTTTTTTTAAGATCAAGAAGAATGATTATCACAATTCTATCTTATTAGTTCAATCAATAAGTTGCTAAGTTCATGTCTCTCTAACAAAATGTCAAAATTATAAACATCTAACCGTAAACACCACATGGGTTTCCAAGTGAGTGGTTTACAAAAAATGGAAGAAAAGCTGTGCTGATGAGAGATAAATCTCAAAATGCGTCAAGAAAACATAATTATCGTTGTAATTGGATTGAAAAGAATAATAAATGATAAAGTAAGATTAGTTATTGAAATAAGTATTGCAGAGTAAGGTTAAAAGAATAATTTATTTTGTTTATTAATGTAATGAACGGTTTATATAAATAGTTGTTGTAAACTTACAGTCTGTGAGACTTGCTGTTATAGAGCTCCGGAAAGGCTGAATATGTTTATATATTCAGGCTGTATTCCGTTTGTTTTAAGATTGTCTCAACAAACACCATAAAAATAACAGTTTTTAAGATCATGTCTTTCAGTGCCATCTGTGGACGCGTTTCGAGAATTATCTCTCATCAGCACAGCTTTGCTTTGAAGAACAATAATTTGTCGCTCACTTGAAAACTTACAAATTTCATGATTTGTTTTGGTAGGCCTTAAAAGACTCAATTATTGTTATAGAGCTCTGGAAAGGCTGAATATATTTATATATTCAGGCTGTATTCCGTTTGTTTTAAGATTGTCTCAACAAACACCATAAAAATAGCATAGTTTTTAAGATCATGTCTTTCAGTGTATAGCCGTCAGTAGATGCGTTTCTAGAATTATCTCTCATCAGCACAGCTTTGCTTCCATGAACAATAATTTGTCACTCACTTGAAAATTTACAAATTTCATGATTTGTTTTGGTAGTCCTTAAAAGACTCAATTATTGTTATAGAGCTTCGGAAAGGCTGAATATATTTATATATTCAGGCTGTATTCCATTTGTTTTAAGATTGTCTCAACAAACACCATAAAAATAACATGGTTTTTAAGATCATGTCTTTCAGTGTATAGCCATCAGTTGACGCGTTTCGAGATTTATCTCTCATCGGCACAGCTTTGCTTCCATGAACTATAATGTCACTCACTTGAAAATTTCATGATTTGTTTTGGTAGTCCTAAAAAGACTCAATAATTGTTATAGAGCTCCGGAAAGGCTGAATATATTTATGTATTCAGGCTGTATTCCGTTTGTTTTAAGATCAAGAAGAATGATTATCACAATTCTATCTTATTAGTTCAATCAATAAGTTGCTAAGTTCATGTCTCTCTAACAAAATGTCAAAATTATAACATCTAACCGTAAACACCACATGGGTTTCCAAGTGAGTGGTTTACAAAAAATGGAAGAAAAGCTGTGCTGATGAGAGATAAATCTCAAAATGCGTCAAGAAAACATAATTATCGTTGTAATTGGATTGAAAAATAAAGTAAGATTAGTTATTGAAATAAGTATTGCAGAGTAAGGTTGAAAGGATAATTTATTTTGTTTATTAATGTAATGAACGGTTTATATAAATAGTTGTTGTAAACTTACAGTCTGTGAGACTTGCTACCCCAGCCAAAGTGGTGATGGGAACACTGGGAATTTCCCTATCCATCTCCACGTTTATAATGTTTGCTCACCCAAATACCATGTCTGCCTGCTGAGAAAACGGAATTAGTATATTTAATCGTCTGCTATATAAAAGCAGGAGCCTTAGACTTGTGGCAGAACATCGGTGCTGGAGATATAACAGAAGCATCTGCTCACAAGTAACGGTCACTTATATTATCGTTGATAGCACTGAGCACGGGATAGAGTTTAAAACATTAAATGCAAACAACGACTGTTAGAAACTTAACCTTATATTGTTGTTGTCGGAGGGATATTTACTAAACATGTTGTGTTTTGCCGAAGTTCATATTTAGCAGAGGAGGTTTATGGAGGTTTCTGGTTCACATTTTAGTTAAAAATCACTGTAAGCTCTTGGTAAAATGACATAACTGTCAACACAGTTATAGGTGACATTTGACACAACTAACAAAGTTTAAAATCCATTGAAAAGAGGCAATTGGTGTGAAATAATGTTTAAAAAGGTTGTATGTTTACGTTTTGAAACTTTTTGATCGATTTTCCTCCCAAATTTTTATGTACATAGATGATGCATTTTTGAGGTAAATACATTTGTTTTCGTAGTCGTAGGATATCCCAGTCCCGTATTGAATTCCATTAGTGTACAGTATAGTGACTCGTTGCAAGTTTTCGGTCTTTCTAGACCTACCCCATGTACACGATTGCACCAGAACATCGAGTAAACATCACTATTGTTTCACTATTCTTATTTATTATAAAATGCAATCGAATGGCGACGTTCTAAACACAGTTCAGGGGAGGCAAACTCCAGTTAACCAGTTTCTTCTTATTCACTCTAACACATAAAACGTACTTGCCGCCAGAGGGACCCACTCACCAAAAACTAATACAGAAAGCGGGTTTTCTGAACTCGATCAATCTCACAATTTCCAAACAAATTTAACAAACCAAAACAATTTCAACACAAACTCTAATTCCAATTCAAAACGAAATCCCTTCAACTCCCGCACAACAAACACCAGCAATCTACAAAAACTGCAAAAAGTTAAAACCCAAAAAACAATTTAAAACCAAAACAACAACCAAATTTCATGTTTCAAAAACATCAACATCAGCAAAACTCAGAATGTTTATAAATTTTACAAATCTCACCATCTAGCGCCCAAAGCCCCAAGCAATAAAACCTGGGGAAAACTAAATTCTCCAAAACGCGAATTTAAGCCTAAATTTAAACAAAACCCAACAACTCAAAACAACAATCAAAATTGATGTTTTAAAAACATTAACATCACCAAAATTTTTAATGTTTATAAATTTTACAACTCGCACCATCTAGCACCCAAACCCCCAAACAATAAAACCTGCGGAAAACAAAATTCCCCAAAACGCGAATTTAACACTAAATTTAAACAAAGCCCAGCAACCCAAAACAACAACTATTGGAAGTAATTAAATAACAGAATTTTAATTACTAAAACGGTTTTAATACGAAAAAAAAGTACAGTATGAATAATCATGACATGATAAAAAGGGCAGAATGAGTTTACATAGAAAAAGGTTTTTGGTTATAAGAAAAGCAGTTTAGCAAACTTGACAATAAAATATAAATCATCGCTAAAATTTAAAAGTTTTTTATAATAATTTAGTTTCCAACAACAACCAAAATTGATGTTTCAAAAACATCAACATCACCAAAATTCATTATGTTTATAAATTTGTCGCTTACAAGTCACACCATCTGGCACCCAAAGCGCCAAACAATAAAACCTGGGGGAAACAAAATTCCCCAAAACGCGAATTTAACTCTAAATTTAAATAAAACCCCTATTCCCAGCAACCAAAACAACAACCATATTAGAACGGCTATATACAGGGTGGCTCAATTACCGAAGGGGTTTGAGTTCATTATAACTTTTTCTTTAAGACAATTATTAAATATATTTTTTAAATACAGTACCCTATATTAGGAAAGGAAGGAAAAAAATCCATCCAAATTGTAGGCTACGCAGATGACCTCAACATCTCAGGCAGGTCGGAAAGAGCAGCAAAAGAAACTTTGCTGTAAAAGACGGCTTTGGACATTGATCTAAGGATCAACGAAGAGAAAACCAAATTCCTGCTGCAAAGTAAAAGACACAGATTGGGCCATGTTGGCAATGCCAGATTTTCTTATTTTGGTTCCACATTTAGCGACGCCATCGCGGTATACTCTTCAGCCATCGACATTTGGTCCAGATTCTTCCTTGTTTTAATTTGTTGGGCTGCTTTCTGCATTTCTTTCTCGCTCATGATGCGGGTATATATATATATATATATATATATATATATATATATATATATGGGTTCTGGACTCCTAGGTGGAGCATAGAGCCTCCATAAGCACCCTCCAGCGGACCCTATTCTGGGCCATTGCTTTGGCTTCACTCCAAGAGGTTTTCTGGGCTTTTAGTTCATCTAACACTGTTCTCCTCCATGTTTGAGCCGGTCTTCCTCGTCGTCTCGTTCCTTGGGGATTCCAGTCTAGTGCTGCCCTTGCAATGTCGTTTGGTTTTCTTCTTAGAATGTGGCCGATCCATCCCCATTTTCTTTTCTTAATGTCGTGCTCTATTGTTTCTTCTCCGCATCGTTTAAGAAGTTGCTCATTAGTAATTTTCTGTGGCCAGAAGATTCTGAGGATGATTCGTAGACATTTGTTGGCGAAAGTTTATGTTTTGTGGGATTATTGTTTTTCCAGGTCTCACATCCATATAAGAGGATTGCTTTGACGTTTGTTCTATATAAACGCAGCTTGCTCTTTGTTTTTATGATGTTGGACCTCCATATTGTGTTTAGTTGCCTGAATGCCATCTGTGCTTTTTGAATTCTGTTTAGAATGTCTAGGTCTGTTCCGTCCGTCTCGTTGAGAATGCTTCCTAGATACTGAAACTTTTCTACATTCTCAATTGGTTGGTCGTTTATTTGAAACGGTGCGTCGTTATTTGTGTGCATTCGCATCGCTTTTGTTTTTGAGACTGTGCCATGAAATCTTCTGTGCCATGTCTGATAGTAGGGTGAGTTGCCTTTGCATACTTTCATAGGTATGCGAAAAAAGGCAAATGTCGTCTGCGTATTCGAGATCTTTGAGATTAGAGTAAAGAGACCATCGAATACCATCGTTTGGTCTGCAAGACTTTTCCAGGATATAGTCAAGAGCAATGTTAAAAAGCAAGGGAGAGAGCACCCATTGCTTCACTCCTGATCTCACCGGAAAAAGGTTGCTATGTGCTCCGCTATGCAGGATACTACATGATACGTCATGGTACAGTTCTCTAATCGTGTCGATGATTTTTGTTGGCACGCCTCTTGTCCGTAGTATCTTCCATATAGCAGAGTGGGATAGGCTGTCAAAAGCATGTTCAAAGTCGATGAAAACAAGATATAGTGGCGATCGCCATTCAACGGATTGTTCAATAATTATTATTGTTGAATTTATGTGGTCTATGCATGAGCGGTTTGGGCGGAAGCCTGCTTGGTTTGGACGCAGTATGGGTTCGAATGCTTCTGCCAGCCTATGTTGGATTACACTTGCAATAATTTTGTTTATGGTGTTTAACAGCGTTATTCCTCTCCAATTTTTGCATTGCGTTAGGTCTCCTTTCTTTGGCAGTTTGATAATGAGACCATGTTTCATTTCTGCTGGAATTTCTTGGTTTGTCCAGATCCCTTTTATTATTTTTGCAAGTAGAGGTGCAATCCATTTAGGGTCTACCTTGATTAGTTCGGCAGGTATGTTGTCTACCCCTGCCGCTTTGTTGTTTTTCAGCTGCTTGATGGTATTTAGTATTTCTGTTTTTGAAGGCGCGTCTATTTTTATATTCAGCTGTTCATTTGCATTATCTTTTGGAGCTATCTCAAGTTCGTCTTCCGTGGGTGAGCTGAGTATATCAGCAAAGTATTCCTTCCACCTATCGAGCTGAGTTTCTGGGGTGGTCAGTGGGCGGTTGTCTTTGCTTCTAACTATATTTGTGGTCTTTGTGTGCTTTTTGGAGAGCTTGTTTGTCAGTGTGTAAAGAGTCCTCGAGTTGTTATTTTTGGCTGCTTCTTCTGCTTGCTCACATATCAGGTCAATCCATATTCGCTTGTCTTTTTTGGCAGATGCTTTAATTTGTTTGCATAGTTGTGTATATCTCCAGATTGCATCATTTTTTGTCATCGAAGTTTTGCACTGGAGTACCAGTTTCTTCGCATCCTTTCTGTCTTGTATAAGTTGCCATGTTTGGTCTGAGATCCAGTCTTTTCGATTTCTTTCCTTTGTGCCAAGGGTTGCTTTGGCCGATTCGAGTAGTGTCCTGGCTAAGCCATCCCAAGATGTTATGGGATTTTGGTCTGCATTTTCATGCAGGTTTGTTAGGAAAACTTTTTTGCAGTTTGGTTGGCGCAGTTTGTGTAGGTTGAACTTTACTCTCTTTGATTGTTCAGGTTTCTTTGGTACGGCCAGTTTGATTCTGAACGTGCCGAGCAGAAGGTGGTGGTCGCTGGCAATGTCTGCACCCCTTTTGTTTCTGACATCAAGTAGGGATCTCCGCCATGTTTTCGATATGGCAATATGGTCAATTTGGTTTTGGGTTTTCTTGTCGGGGGATATCCATGTGACTTAGTGGATTTGCTTGTGTGGGAACACTGTTCCACCTATGACTAGGTCTGATGTTGAACAGAGTTTCGTGAATAGTTCACCGTTTTCGTTTCTTTCCCCACATCCTTCTTTACCCATGATGTCTTCTAGGTTACTGTTATTTTACCTTTTGACCTTAGCGTTGAGATCACCCATGAGTATGGTGATATCACCTCTGTTTATCTTCCTTAGCGTACTTTCAAGGATATCGTAGAAATTTTCTTTTTCCTCAGCACTCGCACTGTTTGTGGGTGCATAGCATTGTACAAAGGTGATATTTCTGTATTTAGTGTGGAACCTTGCTGTAATTATTCTGTCATCAATGGGGTTCCATGAAATTAGGCTCTTTCTGGCTTTTTTACTAAATATGAAACCAACGCCTCTTTCATGAGACCCAGTTTCTTTGCCACTGTACAGAAAAAGCTCCCCAGATTGTAAGTTGAGCTCCCCCTTGCCAAGCCAGCGAACTTCTGATAAGCCTAAAATTGAGATGTTGTAGTTATTTAATTTTCTCACCGCTTGATGCAGTTTTGATGCTTCGTATAGAGTTTTTACGTTCCAGCATCCAAAACGTAACTTTTCCTTAAGTGTAGCCAGTGTTGTCTTCGTTTTGTCCGTCCGGATTTGTGTTGTAGAGGTTTCATTAATAGCATAGTTTAGGCCAAGCAGGTTATTAGCCCACTATGGCCGTAGTTTGGTGCTGGGGCTGCCAGCTATAGCTTCCAAACCAGCCTCCTGTTTACAGGATTTAAATCAGCCGCCCATTCTGGGTCAGACGCTGTTGCAGCCGCCCAATCTGGAACAGACGCTGCGGATTTGTAGCCGCTCATTCTGAGTGCAGACGCTACATTTGTAGGTTTTGGTCCGCCCCGGGTATTTGATTTCCCCGGTACCACCTATATCTAGGAGGCATCCCCATATCCGAAACATAGATTGGTTTGATATGGAATGTGAAAGGGTTATAACAGAAAAGAATAATGCGCGATAAAAGATGATGCAAAGAAACACTAGAGCTAATAATGCAGTATACCAAGAGAAGCCGAGAGAAGCCAACAGGTGCCAAAAAAAGAGATATGATGCGTAAGAAAATAGAAAGCATAGAAGAGAACTATAATCAACGCAAAGTGAAGGATTTCTACAAAACAATCAGAAATGAAGCGAAAGGGTACCAGCCAAAATTAAACATATGCAAGGATAAGAACGGAAAAATCCTAACGGAAGAGAAAGATGTCATGGATAGATGGCGCCAGTACTTCGCCGAGATATTAAATGTTGATCATATGGAATACCTAGAAGGGTCAGAAACAGTAATATACACAGCTCAAGAAAATACCGAACCACCTACATTGGATGAAGTCAAAACAGCCATGGAAAAGCTTAAAAATGGTAAGGCACCCGGCGAGGACGGCATCACTGCCGAAATCTTAAAACTGGCCGGAATAGATGCACATAAAAGACTGTACCAACTAATATGCAAAATATGGAAAGAAGAACAGATGCCTGAAAGGTGGAAAACTGGGTTAATCTGCCCTATCCACAAAAAAGGAAACAAAACAACCCAGTCAGCGTTGAATGTTGCAGCAATGTTACTTTCACAACGTTAAACATTGCTGCAACATTCCCGCAAAATTCCTACAACATTCCTATGTCCGCCTCTCTGCAACGTTCAGAAATGTTGTGGGAACGTTGCACGGAACATTGCAGGAACGTTGCGGGAATGTTGCGAACATTGCAGGAACGTTGCGGGAACATTACGAACGTTGCAGGAACATTACGAACGTTGCGGGAACATTACGAACATTGCAGGAACGTTGCGAACATTGCAGGAACGTTGCGGGAACATTACGAACATTGCAGGGACGTTGCGGGAACATTGCAGGAACGTTACGGGACATTACGAACATTGCATGAATGTTGCAGGAAGATTGCGAACATTGCATGAATGTTGCAGAAATGTTATAGGAATATATTGAAAAATAGAAAATTATATTTTTAGTTTTATTCTCTTTGTGTTCTTCTCTTTTATTTATAAATTTCACTTTTAATATTTTTTTTAAATTCATGTACTGTTATTGTTATTCTCATTGGAGGAAACTTCTGCATTTGCTTTTTTTGGCTCGACTCACTCTTGTTGGAGTTTGAATAAGTCATTTTGCCAGAGTCTCTTCTATATCTTTTTCCGACCATTTCTCTCGGCCAAGTCTCTGTAAAATTGTAGGACAATATAAAATATAAGTAAAAATATCTGGCAAAAATATAAAAATGTTCACTTTTAAAGAAATAAACTTACTGCAAAGTAATTTCGCCATCATCAATTGGTTAAAACATCGTTTCTTATTCGAACGACCTTGCCAACTAAATTTTAAGGCGTTTGTTGTACAAGTAGGTTATGTAAACGCGTTTAGGAGGGACTCAGCGGTCATACATTTCCTTTTCCTGATATGGGGTTTCAGGAATTGCAATATTTGCAATAAGGGCCATTCTGGACGAGTCGATGCCGCTGCCCCTGACCCATCCCATCAAGCTCAACAATCCACTTCTCTTTACACCTGGAGCTACATCCTTTCACTGTTGCTGAAATAAAGATAGAAAGGATATAGAAAAGTATGAACTGTAAATTTCGAATAAAAAGATGCAACATCACCTACCATTCATTGTTTCGGCCTCATTCTTCCATGCGGAGTCTTTTTGAAACCTGCATGCCCCTTATCATATATTTGGGGATACGCTCGCACACACTTAACTGACGAAACGTCATTAATCAACATTTTTTAACTCTTAATTTATAAACAACTTTTCGAACTGTAAACAAAGCAAATGTAACAACACAATGGAAAATGCCACTCTTGAATTCGAGTGCATGCGCGCAAGAATCGAGAGCGTTGATTGGCTGAAAGATAAGGCGACACGACGTTAAACTTTGGACATTGGTAGATTTCACATTACGTTAAGTTCGGATACTTCACATTACCTCGATCGTAATGGGCCGCATATAAAACAATGCGTTTTAGGTTTTCATCACGTCTCATCTCGTCACGTTAAGTTCATCGTAATCCCGCCTTAATACACTACATAAAAGTGGAAGAGAGGAGTACAGAAAGAAGAGAGAGCGTAGATAAATACAGCAACGTTTCATTGAGTATATACACGCATTGTGTATGCAAATTCCGATAGCGGGAAAATACACGCGCCGATCGGAAAAATAAGTAAAAATATAATACATTTTTGAATATAAGAATAAAAAAAAGTGAGACCAGTAAAAATAAGCACAGTAAAAATAAATGATAATATTAATAATGAAAAAAATAATTGGCGCAGCCTTACTGGAATGTTGTAGGAATGTTGCTACAACATTAACATTGTAATATTGCAACTGGAATGTTGCAGGAATGTTGCTGCAACATTCACATTGCATTGTTGCCACTGGAATGTTCAGGAATGTTGCTGCAACATTCAAATTGTAATGTTGCAACTGGAATGTTGCAGGAATGTTGCTGCAACATTCACATTCCAACGTTGCCACTGGAATGTTCAGGAATGTTGCTGCAACATTCGGAATGTTGTGCAGCCTTCGGAACATTGCTGCAACATTCCTGCAACATTCAACGCTGACTGGGAAAGTACTCCAGGAACTATCACTAGACAACAAAACCGGCAGACTAATCCTAGAAACTTTGACCAACACCCATTCCAAGGTTAAATTTAGAGGCGAAATTTCAGAAAGCTTCGAAATAAAAACTGGAGTGAGACAAGGAGATGGACTTTCCCCACTTCTCTTCAACTGTGTCCTTGCAAAGATTATGAAAAATACACTGTTATAATAAATCCTTTACCGGTGGCTAATGACAATACCCTGGCCCACATATGGAGAAAAGCATACAAAACATGTATCGATGCCGGTATCCAGAACTCTCACTGAAGCTGTAGGGGAATTTGAGGTTTTTGAGAGAACTGTAAAGATGGGACGTGGAAACGAACAGACACAGAAGACCACGAAGTTGGAAAGAAATATGTGGGAGCAACTAACAAACCTAAGGAAGGAAGCCGAAGGTGACAAAATAACAAAGATTGCCCTACACAAAATAAGGTGTATGGATGTGGATAAAATAAAAAAAAAGGCACAAACCATATTTATGGGAAGCCACGTGACCCTGGACTTGTACACCCCTCCCCCGACGGCGAGCTCAAGAAAAGAAGAATCCACACCCGAAGCAAAAAAAAAACAAGAAGGTTAAAGACACATACGCACTGACACTTGCAAGAAAAAATGGAGATTATAATTGGAGAATTTAATTTTAATATTGTGCAGCCTTCGGAACATCGCTGCAACATTCCTGCAATATTCAACGCTGACTGGGGTAATGTAAAATTTTGGAATCAATTTATAAACCCGTAAGGGTAATAAATATACATACTACATAGTTTTTTCTTTATTTAATAATAGATGATGTTTGAATTGCTATCGAACAACTTACGATGTACAAAATTAAGGTAGAGACACACTGTTCCCACGTACGCAACGTATGCGATGCAACGTGAGAGAATTGATGTGCACCAATTTGCCTCCACTTGCTGCGATCCATCATAAGTTCTTCTTGTCGCAGCGGCCGCTTTCCTACCGGGGTCTCTTCCCACACCAGTTTAACGACACGTTGATCTTGTCTCTTCACATGTCCGGCCCATCTAATTCTCTCTGCCTTTATTATTTTTACTATATCTGGTTGGTTATATAGTTCTTGCACTTCCCTGTTAGTTCTAATTCTGTATTGTTGAGTGGCGTTGTCCTTGGTTGGTTCATGTATCCTTCTAAGAATTCTTCGTTCTGTGATTTTTAGTTTGTTTTGTCATCGTCCATGTTTCTTCTTCTTCTTCTTCTTCTTTCGAATACGCCTACTTTGTACCACGCTTGTTCAACTGTTAGGCTTCGACCTTTGCCCAGTATTGTCGCATCTTCTGCCGGTGTAACTCCTTTCTCTCTTCTGTCCAGGGGGTACCTTTCCTTCGAGGTTTTTTCTGAAATCCACGGACTTACTTCAGGGTGCACAAACTGTCTGTTTTTGAGATCCGTTACGAAGGTACGAAGCTTCTTGTTTTGCCAGAAGGTGAACAGACGGTTGGATAGTCGGTTTGGAGGCAATCTTGCAACGTGGCCATATAAAGCTACCCATCTTTTACTTGCACAGTCAGATGCCATCTCAATATGTTCGTAGAGCTCAGAGTTATTCCGTCTACGGAATTCACCATCTTCCTTTACCGGGCCTAGGATCTTCCTGAGGATTCTCCTCTCTCTGATTTCCAATTTCTCTATGAGACCCATTCCGTTCAAGGAAAGACACTTCATGGCATACAGGGCTTCTGGTCTTAAGACTTGTGTGTAGTGCTTAAGTTTCAGGTTGCGTGGCAGGCATTTCTTATTGTAAGTGTTCTTAGTCAGCCGATAGGCTAGTTCTAACTTGCTGACTCTCTTGGATAATGATGCTCTCTCTAATAAGTTGGGTTCAATACTTTCGCCTACTTAGATAATTAAATTTCTCAGTCCTCTTGATGTTTCCCTGTTCTAGTAACATCTCTCTGTTTGCTTCTGTGATGTTAGTGAAGAATTCTGTTTTCTCCAGCGACACTTGAAGAACCACTTTAGCAACCTGTTTTCTGAGGCAGTTTACCTGCATTGTTGCCATCTCACGAGAATCAGCAAACAGTGCCATGTCATCTGCAAAGGCCAGGCAATCTACAACCAGTCCATCGTTCTTACCTCCCAGGTAGATACCACTCTGAGCACCCAAATTGTTCAGTTCCTTGCGCCATTCTCTCATAACCTTTTCAAGGCCACAGTTGAAGAAAAGTGGGGAAAGTCCATCTCATTGTGTGAGACAATCCAGTTTTTATTTCGAAGCTTTCCGAAATCTCCTAAAACCTAAATTTAACCTTGGAATGGGTGTTGGTCAAAGTTTCTAGGATGAGTCTGCGGGTTTTGTTGTCTAGCCCTAGTTCCTGGAGTACTTTGTTAAGCGTTTCTCTATCAATGGACTCATAAGCCTTCCTAAAATCAACAAAGGTGACGACCACCTTGCGGTTTCTCATCTTGGAGTATGCGAGTACAGTTTTAAGATTGAGGATCTGTTCAACACAGGATCGGGTCTTCCTGAAGCCCCCTGGTATTCTCACAGTTGACTATCCAACTGATTTTCTGCCCTTGTTTCTAACGCCTTCGAGAAAATCTTGTATGTTACCGGGACGAGAGAAATTCCACGGTAGTTGTTTAGATCCGTAAAATCTACCTTCTTGTGAAGCGGATGGATCAGAGCAGATTTCCAATCGAGTGGTAATTTCTCTGTTTCCCAGATGTCCTGGATGATTTTGGTTAGCTTGCACACGGCATTGTTTCCAGCATCTTTGCACAGTTCAGCAACGATAGAGTCCTCTCCAGCGGCCTTATTATTCTTAAGAAGTTGAATGATCTGGCCAACTTCTTCCAATGAAGGGGGAAGCGAGTCCGGGTTTGGTGTGGTTTGTTCATAGTCGAAGTCTTCGCTGGGTGGGTCACAGTTGAGTAGATTTTTAAAGTACTGAGCCAAAAGGTGGCAGTTGTCCTGTCGTTATAAGCCAGTTTGCCTTGTGAGTCTCTGAAGTGGAGTTTTGGTGGAGCGTATTTTCTGAGTGCCTGCTTAAAGGTTCCAAAGAAATTTCTGGAATTATTCTTAGCAAACCTCTCTTCGATTTGGGTTAGTTGGTTTTGTTTGAAGGTTCGTTTGGTTCCTCGAATTATCTTGGCTTTGTTCCAAAAATTTATGCCAATTTCCTTCTTTCCGTCTTTTTAGAATTCCACTTCACCCAGGCTATCTGTCTTTGGGATATTGCATTGTCACAGTCTTCAGTCCACCATGTTTCCTTCTTCTAGCGAGAGGGGCGAGTTCATTAGCCGCCTTGACAAGAGCCTCCTTCAGTTGATCCCAGTTGTTTAGGTCTGTGTTGTTCAGTCTCTGACTTAGTTCTTGACTGTTCTTGAGTCGCTCGACGTCAAATCTTACCATCTTGGAGGTTCTGTGTAATCTAGTGTTTCTCTTAGTCTTATTTTGATCTTTGAGAGGTAGTGGTCTGAGTCCAGTTTAGCGTTTCTTTGTACCTTCACGTTTTGTATTTCCTTTTGAGATTTTCGAGAAATGGTCACATGATCTATCTGGAATTCACCCAGGTGGGTATTACATGAAATCTAAGTCTTCTGTTTCCTTGGCAAGTGTTTGAAGGCTGTAGACTTCATGATCAACCCAAAAGTCCTACACAAATCCACCAATCGTTCTCCGTTGCGGTTGGTTCGCTTATGCGCCGGATAATTGCCCACTATGTTTCTGTATTTTTTCTCTCTTCCCAATTGAGCATTGAAGTCACCAAGCAGTATAACGGTGTGCCTCTCTGGAAGTTTAGAGATAATATCTTCTAAGTCTTCCCAGAATTTATCAGTTCTGTCTGGATTGCGTCTGTTGTCCTGGTTGATTGGGGCATGTACATTGACTATACTGTAGCCCTTGTTTGCGCATTTGAGAGAGAGGATGTGTTCACGACTACTCCTACTACTGAATCCAGTATCCTGTGACTGATTATAAATCCTGTACCCAAGTGGGGTACGTTCTTCATTACCCGCTGACCCACTTTTCCTTTGAGGACTCTGTAGCCTTGGGACTCGAAGGCATGTTCGTCCGTAAATCTGGTTTCCTGTACTGCTGTCAGTATTATGTTAATGAATCAGTCAGACGTTTCAGTTTACCCACTTTTAGCAGTGAGTTGGCATTAAATGTTGCGAAGAAGCTTTGCCGTCTTGGTCTGAGTTTACGTCCGGTGATTTCAGGATGCTCCGACTCATCCTTAAAGCATGTTGGTGCGGACTCCCCAGAATCCGAAGGTCCGCTAACGTCACCATAGGTGACAGTGGATTGGTTACCACCTGGTGTAGTGCATTTAGCGAGATTTTCCTTCATGCTCAGTTGAAGAATATTCTCCATGGGACAGTGGCGAGCCACTGTCCAAGATACTACCCAAGTTGTTAGCTTGTGAAGGTTATTATTCGGGGTCATCACCCCTACACAGGTCGCCTTCACTACGGCTCAGGAGTCCTGAACCTCACTCTTCCTAGGTGCTAGGCTCCGTGCCATTGTTCACCAAAGATGTTCAAGGGGTACGTATTATTATATTACTAGGTCCAGATCTGTTTTAGATTTTTCTTATTTAGTTTATTTACAATTTAGTTTATTGTTTACTAATATGTTTTTAGTTGTGTAATTGTTATAAAATGCTGAAGTTATATTGCATTGATTTAGTTCATAACTTATTCTACTACTGCTATTACCAATGTAACTTAATCTGCGATATTTTTCGTCGTGCTCTGAATTTTTATTATATAATTTGTTTAAGATCCGTTTCTTTCTGATATAAGTTCATCTACGATATTAAGATCATAACCATTATTTGCAGCAATTTGTTTAATGGTTTTTAATTCTAAATTATAATTTGCTTTGGCTAGTGGGGTATTTAACAGTCTGTGAAAGGCAGTCATTTGTATGTTTTCAGGGTGGTTGGAGAGTGCAGGAATTACAGCATCTCAATAAGTCAATATTAAGTTTTCGAAATATTTTTTATTCAAAGGACGAAGTAGTTTTGTTAATTATTATTGTTAAGTCAAGTCCCTCACGTGGAAGTCACCATGTCGCGGTGTGAGGGCTTAGTTTCGCAACATACCGTTGGACGTCACGACTGGAACAACTCCGGTCGGGGCGTTCGGCGGAGGGCGAACAACCAAGAACTTCCAATCCCTTAATCCCAAGGTGTCATGCGACCCGTGCCAAAGGGACTGGTTGATGGCCAAGTGCAACCGGTCATCGCTTACGGAGCCCCTCTGATACCTGGCGACCTCAGAGGGTATCCAGCCTTACCACTTTCAAACGGGGCTCTGATGTGGTGGACCTTTAGTTCCCTTGCGACTCGTGGGATTTATATGAATTCCAAAAGTAAAAATAATCCATGTGTACGGGACCTAACCGACACAGAGAAAAAGGAAGTCAGCCCGGATTCCCGGGAAGACGACCTTGACCTCACACTCGTAGACATGAGCAGTCCAGCCATGTCTACAGAGGCAGAGGTAGATGTTCTTGTAGGGACAGAGGAGGACTTGCCGCCTCCTGTCACAAAACAAGAATGACCAGCAGGCGCACCAAAATAGCCCAAGTGAACATCCATCATGCCAAAGCAGCTTCAGCTGTGATGGCTAGGATGTTCACCAAGCAGCACCTAGGGCTAGCGCTGCTTCAAGAACCCTGGACCTACGGAGGTAAGATCAGAGGCCTTAGCAACAGGGAATGTAAGTTGGTATGGGACAGCCGTGAGGTCTCCCCTAGAACTTGCATTATGGTAAGAAATGGCATAAATTACTTATGTCTTTCAGAATTTTTAACGCGGGATTTAGTACCGATTCAGGCCCTCATTAAGATCGAGGGTCTCCACCGCGAAGTAGTGATCGCATCAGCATACTTCCCTAGCGATGGTAACAGCATACCACCCATTGAAGTACAAAAGCTGGTGGAACACTGTATTAGGAGAAGGCTGCCACTCATCCTGGGATGTGACGCGAACGCACACAAAGAGATGTGGGGCAGCACGGACACTAATAAGAGGGGTGAGTACCTTTTAGAATACCTCATTAAAGAGAACTTAATTGTGTACAACGTTGGGAACACACCAACATTTGTCACTAAAGTCAGAAATGAGGTACTGGATATTACGGTAGGTAGCGCTAACGTAAGTAAACTAATTAAAAAGTGGAGGGTTTCAAGTGAACCCTCAATGTCAGATCATAGGATCATAGAGTTTGAGCTGGAAGGAGCGAGTGAGGAAAACACCCCCATTAGAAACCCCAGACAAACTGTGTGGCCTATGTTTAGTTCCCAACTAAAAGAAAACCTAGAGCAGGTGACAGTGTGGGGTAGTATCAAACACTGCTCCGTGCTGGAACAGGCTGTAGGAGAAATAAATGTAGCAATCACCACGGCATTTGAATCCAGCTGCCCGGTAAAAACCGTGAAGGAGCATAAGGACGAAAAATGGTGGAACAAAAATTTGTCTACATTAAGAGCAAAAGTACGTAGGCTTTTCAACAAAGCCAAGCAATACGGAAATTGGCTAGAATACTCTGAGGTACTTACCACCTACAACAAAGAGATCAGAAGGGCAAAAAGGGAAAACTTTAGGACCTTCTGTGAAAACATAGAATCCACGCCCGTGGCAGCTAGACTGCACAAAGCACTAGCGAAGGATAGAGTGGAAATGACAACCACTCTCAAGAAACCGGATGGAACCTTCACGGAGGATGAAGAGCAAAGAGCTCTCCTCCTACTAGAAACCCATTTTCCGGGATGTAGAGGATAAAGGGAGACCGAGGGCTTGATGCAACCACGGAAACCAAGTCGGACCGACTGGAAGAGGGCAACGTCCATCTGTACGGAAAACCGAATCAGATGGGCTATCGGCACTTTCCAGCCTTTTAAGGCCCCAGGTGTGGACGGACTAGTTCCTACCTTCCTACAAAAGGGAGAGAGAGAACTAATGCCGTATCTTCTAAATATCTTTAGAAGTAGCTTAGCGCTCGGATATATACCGGAGCTATGGAGAAGGGTTAAGGTGGTATTTATACCGAAGGTGGGGAAGGAAGACACCACTCAACCGAAGTCATTTAGACCCATTAGTCTAACATCTTTTATGTTAAAGAAAATGGATAAGGTGATTGATAATTACCTTAGGACTATAGTGCTGCTAGGTACACCACTACACAGGAGTCAGCATGCTTACAGAGCAGGGAAATCCACAGAAACCGCCCTGTATCAGCTGAAAAACGAAATAGAAGCAGCACTAGAGACAAAGCAAGTAGCGATATGTGCCTTCTTGGATATAGAGGGAGCTTTTGACAACACCTCACACGAGGCTGTCAGGGCGGCCCTTGAAAGAAGGAATATCGACAGCACTATCTCAAAGTGGATGGGAGAAATGCTGAGAACTAGAACGGCGGAGACACAAGTGGGAAAAGACATCATTAAGATCTCCACAACTCGAGGGTGCCCACAGGGAGGTGTACTATCACCGCTAATGTGGAGCCTGGTAGTTGATGAACTACTCGTTAGGCTAAACGACCTAGACATCAAATGTCAAGGTTACGCCGATGACATAGTCATAATGGCTAGAGGGAAATTTGAGGGAACGCTCTGTGAAATTGTTCAGAGAGGCCTCAATGTAAATAGTAGATGGTGTCAAACAGTGGGACTGAAACTCAACCCGAGCAAAACCACGGTGATACCATTTACTAGAAGGAGAAAACTAAACTGCCTACATCCCATACTCATAGATGGGAAGGCAGTAGAATACCAACAGGAGATAAGGTATCTGGGTATCACACTAGATAGCAAACTCCTATGGAATAGACACGCTGAGGCAGTGGTAGGTAAAGCCAAACGCGCCCTAATGGTGTGCAGAAATCTGGCAGGAAAAACGTGGGGTCTTAACCCCATTATCCTGCGATGGATGTACACCATGATAGTGAGACCTGCAATCACTTATGGGGCAGTTGCGTGGGGAAGTAGAATCAAGCTGGCCTCTATGAGGAAACAGCTTGAGAAAATTCAAAGACTGGCGTGTGTCTGCATCACGGGGGCGATGGGGTCGTGTCCGACAGCAGCATTGGAGCTGCTGCTGGATCTGACTCCGCTGCACCTTGTGGTAGAGAGCGCCGCCAGATCGGCGATCGTAAGATTCAGCAAGGAAGGAATGGGCAGAGGTAAAATAATCGGGAGCAGAGACCGAAACAGCCTCGCTGCCAAGATCCCCTGGCTGGAAGTACCAAAAGACGAAATGGTATGCAAATACCACTTCGAGAAAAACTACACAGCAATGTGCGGTAGTAAAGCCGATTGGAGCGACGAATCCTCAGCATACCACATAGAGCAAAATGCCATCAAGTGGTATACAGATGGTTTGAAGACAAAGGAAGGCACTGGTGCAGGAGTGTTTGGACCTCGTGCCAGATACTCCGAATCCATGGGAACATCCCCAAGTATCTTCCAAGCAGAGGTACACGCAATCGAAAGATGTGCACAGTTTAACCTCGACAGGAATTACCGCAAAAAACGAATTGCTATCCTGTCAGATAGCCAAGCAGCCATCAAGGCCATTAGCTTATACACCATCAGATCCAAACTGGTATGGGACTGTGTGGGGAAGCTGAACAAGCTTGGCAGGGATAATAAAGTAACGCTATACTGGGTACCAGGACACACTGGTATAGACGGAAACGAAGAAGCCGATCACCTAGCAAACAAGGGATCCAGTAGCCCCTTTATAGGTCCGGAACCCTTTTGCGGTATGAGCGTGAACACCATCCGCAAAAGTTTAGATGAAGAAATAAGAGGAAAATGGATGAAAACCTGGAAAGAACTTCCAGGGCTAAGGCAATCCAAAGTGATGCTGGGATCTTTTAACCAGAAGAGAACAAAAGCTTGCCTGAAACTAAGCAGGAACAAGCTCAGAATTCTGACAGGAGCCCTGACGGGACACTGCAGACTTAGGAAACATCTCAAGGCCCTAGTCCTAGAGGAGGATGATGGATGCAGATTCTGTGGCTCAGCAGAGGAAACCCCCATACATCTGTTCAAAGATTGCGGAGCATTACTCCGCAAGAGACAGATGTACCTTGGGGCTCACTGCTTGAACACAGAGGAGCTGCAGGCCTTGAATCCCACCCAGATCCTGAGATTCCTAAAGGAATCAGGATTAGAGGAGGCGCTCTAAATGGGTAAGTACACCAACACTTGGAGGAGGAGGGTGGGGTACAATAGATCTATAAAGGTCGCAGTACAAGTCGTCACCACCATATCTACAATCTACAAGTCAAGACAATTTATTTATTGATTTCCTTTTAAATGAATCTCAAAAAAGGAAACGGAGGTGGTGGCAAAGGGAGTTTCTGAAAAATAGAAAAACACATGGTGCGTATAATATGTTAGCAAGTGATCTAATACTAGAGGATGGGATGGGATTTAAGAATGAATGCAGACTGACCCCTACAGAATTTAAGGATCTTCTGGTTAAGGTTTCCCCATTTATAACGAAACAAGACACCAGATTACGAGATGCTATACCACCACCTGATAAACTTGCAGTTAATTTACAGTTTTTGGCCACTGGCGATTCTTTTACAAGATTGATCTACATGCACAGAATATCAAAAAGTTCAATTTGTCACATTATTGGTGATGTGTGTGATGCTATATTGAAAGTGTGTTACCAGGGGAAATAAAGGTATGTAAAAATTTAAAAAAATGGATATTTTATTATATACAATATTTACTTTATTGTTGTTACTTCATATGGTGCTGAAAAAATGAAGCAGAATAACGGTTCTCATAAGGAGTGCCGTGTGGTGGGTTATCTCTAGCAGCATAGATTAGTGAAGTATGTGATTGTTGTGGGGTTGAATTAGATGAAGAGCTGCAAGGGAAAGGTTGTTGTTGATAAAGTTGATCTTCATTTGTTTCCTTATCAATTTTTTTCTATTTCAACATTAAACAATGCAACATTAATGGCCCGTTTTGCTTCAGCCAATATACGGGCATACTTGTGGCTAGCATATTTCCTTATTTCTAACGTAATTGCCAGATGTAATTGTAAATGTAAAAACTTGGCATTCATCAGTTTCTTTACTGCCTGCTATTTTTTTAACCACTGCCATCATCTGTTTGACCATTGCCTGCATATCAGGATTGGTACCTTTATGCATTTTTCTGGACGCACTATATGGTTCTGCAGACATTTCTTGGTATACAGTGGGTTCATCATCGTTCGACTGTATAATTTTGTATAATCTTGCTACTGTATCCAGGTAGTACCTACAATAAACATTATTCATACATCCATGGATCTGTTTGTATCAATTACATTTTTGCGTTTTTTCTCCATTTATTTGTTTATATTTTATTACTATTGTTGCCATTTGGTGTATTTAATCAAACCATTAATAATTTACCAATTTTTTATTCAAGTAATTATATTTGAATTTAGCGCCAAATTTTGTAACTAGCTTGAACATTTGTCATAGTGTAAATCAGGTTTCTAGTAACTGCATTCTTAAAAAAATGAAATTATACCGTTTTTAATTTTTTTCACATTGTTCCACCACATCAAAAAAATTGAAAAAATTCCAGAGTATAAAGGAGTACAGAAGACATTTTCTGATAAAATTTGGTGGATGACACTTTTCAAAAATACGGTCAAAAAAATTATTTTAGTTTCAATTCTTTTATTGAAAAATCGGCTATCGATCTGAGAATCATAACAAAAGTTTTTTTACATGCATTTTACTCGTAAGTATCGGGAAAAAAAAGGCGCTTATTAAATTTCAATTTTACCATGGAAAAAAAAAATAAAATCGAAAAACTAGTTTTTTTTTAATATCTCGATAACGCTTTGAGATAAAGAGCTCAAATTTTGACTGAATTATTTTTATTTGGTACCAAAACGATCCCCACAGTACAAAGAGAAAACTCTGCGGGGGCAAATTTCCAAATTTTTTACCCTTTGATGTTTCAAAAACCTCAACATCACCAAAACTCATAATATTTAATAATAAATTTCTCGCTTACAACTCACGCCATCTAGCCCTCAACAACAAAAAACAAAATTCCCCAAAACGCGAATTTATCCCGAGATTTAAACAAAACCTCCTTTCCCAGCAACCAAAACAACAATCTTTGATGTTTCAAAAACATCAACATCATCATAATTCATAATATTTATAAATTTTTCGCTTACAACTCGCATCATCTAGCACCCAAAGCCCCAAACAATAAAACCTGGGGAAACAAAATTCCCCAAAACGCGAATTTATCCCGAGATTTAAACAAAACCTCCATTCCCAGCAACCAAAGCAACGATCCTTGATGTTTCAAAAACATCAACATCATCAAAATTCATAATATTTATAAAATTTTTCGCTTACAACTCGCACCATCTAGCACCCACAGCCCCAAACAATAAAACCTGGGGAAAACTAAATTCCCCAAAACGCGAATTTAACCCGAAATTTAAAGAAAATCCCCATTCCCAGCAACCAAAACAACAATCTTTGATGTTTCAAAAACATCAACATCACCAAAATTCATAATATTTATAAATTTCTCGCACCAAACTCACACCATCTAGCACTCAAAGCCCCAAACAATAAAACCTGGAAAAAACAAAATTCCCCAAAACGCGAATTTATCCCGAGATTTAAACAAAACCTCCTTTCCCAGCAACCAAAACAACAATCTTTGATGTTTCAAAAACATCAACATCATCAAAATTCATAATATTTATAAATTTTTCGCTTACAACTCGCATCATCTAGCACCCAAAGCCCCAAACAATAAAATCTGGGGAAAACAAAATTCCCCAAAACGCGAATTTATCCCGAGATTTAAACAAAACCTCCATTCCCAGCAACCAAAGCAACTATCCTTGATTTTTCAAAATATCAACATCATCAAAATTCATAATATTTATAAATTTTTCGGTTACAACTCGCATCATCTAGCACCCAAAGCCCCAAACAATAAAACCTGGGGAAAACAAAATTCCCCAAAACGCAAATTGAACCTTAAATTTAAACAAAACGCCCATTGTCAGCAACCAAAATTCATGTTTCAAAAATATCAACATCACCAAAATTAATAATATTTATAAATTTTTCGCTTACAACTCACACCATCTAGCACCCAAAGCCCCAAACAATAAAACCTGTGGAAAACAAAATTCCCCAAAACGCGAATTTAACCCTAAATTTAAACAAAACCCCATTGAGTATGAATATTATTACTATATCCATTCAAAACCCACATTCTCAACTCCAAAAAAACATAAACACAAACTTTATACCACTCACCCTTAAACTCAACACCCTCTACAACGCAAAACCGCCACTAAAACTTCACCACCGCACCATTAGATTGCGCTATATATCCCCAACACATCCCAATTAAAACCAACCAATAAAAAAATTAAACAAAAAAACCATATAATAATAAACAGTAATACATTTCAAAATGTCTTTTCTTTTATTTATTCATCAATACAACGATGTTTCGTCTCATTTTTGTTTGTTATTCAATCTTTCTATCAGTCTTGAAATCATTTTACTTTAAAATTGGAAATAGTGTATATTTGAGATTAATTATATTATAATAGATTTATTAAATAACAAAGAGAAGGATTCGTTTTTTATTCAATAATATTGCATGTATTATAATATTAATTAATTAATTATAATTTGTATTTTTGTTCTGTGAATGCGTTTTGGTACAATTTTTGAATTTTCCTGCAAAGAAAGGATCATTTTTTTTTTAAAAGTTTTATTAAATAATTTTAAAAATTACCTAATAAAGAGAAATATTTTGTTTTATTGAATGCATTATAATTGTATTAATTAATTAATTATTATAATAGTAAAATGTTAAGAAAGTTTGTTTTTGTTGGTCAAAGCGTCCAGAAAAAATGAGTTTTTGTTGTTGGTCTGGCCGGTTTATTAAATATGAACGAAATCATGAGCGTAGCCAGGGGGAGGTTTTGAGGGTTCAAACCTCCCCCCGAAATATGCAAAATATAACATAAATATTATATTGAAATCAGGAGGGACGAGTAGAGATGATTATCTTCAAGAGAGCATGGAGGCACCCTTGTGTCAGTTTTAGAAAATAAATTGGTGCATTTCTGCAAAACCCCCAAACCCCCCCCCCCCCCCCCCCCCACCTCGTAGAAATATTCTTGACACCCCCTGAAACTAAACCCTGGCTACGCACGTGAACGAAATTATTGTAAAGAGGTCGCAATGAATAAAAATCTTGTGTATAGTTTAAAATTGCTACTGTTTTGGGTGTTGAGAAAATTGTATCGCAATCGGCGAGCCATTAACGAACCCATATGAGTGCTTTAATGACGCAAAATAACTTTAATGACTTTTCAATATAGACGCAAAATAGTATATTGAAGAACGAGTTCAATAAGCGCGATTTTTCAGCACGCGTCCATGATTTTTTAGCACGCGTCCATGATTTTTCAGCACGCGTCCATGTTTAGAAAACGACGAGCGTAGCGAGGAGCCGCGACTATACAGCACGCGTCCATGTTTAGAACATGTTTTAAATCGCGCTTATGAACTTATGAATTCGTTCGTTTATGAACTCGTTCGTGAAACTATTTTTTCTATTTTGCGCCCTTTTATGCGATTCCTAAATAAAAAAATCGCCGATACATATTGAGAAAATTAACGAATTAACGCCATTAACGAACCCATATGAGTGCTTTAATGACTTCATTATAGACGCAAAATAGAATAGTGAATTGAAGAACGAGTTCAATAAGCGCGATTTTTCAGCACGCGTCCATGTTTAGAAAACGACGAGCGTAGCGAGGAGTTCAATAAGCGCGATTTTTCATCACGCGTCCACGTTTATAAAACGACGAGCATAGTGAGGAGTTTTCTAAATATGGACGCGTGCTGAAAAATCGCGCTTCTGAACTCGTTCATTAAACTATTTTTTCTATTTTGCGCCCTTTTATGCGATTCCTAAATAAAAAAATCGCCGATATATATAGAGAAAATTAACGAATTAACGAACCCATATGAGTGCTTTAATGAATTAATTATAGATGCAAAATAGTATATTAAAGAACGAGTTCAATAAGGGAGATTTTTCAGCAGGCGTCCATGTTTAGAAAACGACGAGCGTAGCGAGGAGTTCAATAAGCGCGATTTGTCAGCACGCGTCCATGTTTAGAAAACGACGAGCGTAGCGAGGAGTTCAATAAGCGCGATTTTTCAGCACGCGTCCATGTTTATTAAACGACGAGCATAGTGAGGAGTTTTGAACTTGTTCTTTAAACTATTTTTTCTATTTTGCGCCCTTTATGCCATTTCCAAATAAAAAAAATCGCCGATACATATTGAGAAAATTAACGAACCTATATGAGTGCTTTAATGAGTTCATTATAGATACAAAATAGTATATTAAAGAACGAGTTCAATAAGCGCGATTTTTCAGCACGCGTCCATGTTTAGAAAACATGGACGCGTGCTGAAAAATCGCGCTTATTGTTCTACTAAATATTGTTCTACTTAAACTAAATAGTTTAAAGAACGAGTTCAATAAGGGCGATTTTTCAGCACGCGTCCATGTTTATAAAACATGGACGCGTGCTGAAAAATCGCGCTTATTGTTCTACTAAATATTGTTCTACTTAAACTAAATAGTTTAAAGAACGAGTTCAATAGGCGCGATTTTTCAGCACGCGTCCATGTTTAGAAAACATGGACGCGTGCTGAAAAATCGCGCTTATTGAACTCGTTCTTTAAACTATTTTTTCTATTTTGCGCGCTTTATGCCATTTCTAAATAAAAAAAATCGCCGATACTATTGAGAAAATTAACGAATTAACGAACCCATATGAGTTCTTTAATGAATTCATTATAGATGCAAAATAGAAAATAGTATATTAAAGAACGAGTTCAATAAGCGCGATTTTTCAGCACGCGTCCATGTTTAGAAAACATGGACGCGTGCTGAAAAATCGCGTACGTGTCCATGTTTAGAAAAAATGGACGCGTGCTGAAAAATCGCGCTTATTGTTCTACTAAATATTGTTCTACTTAAACTAAATAGTTTCAAGAACGTGTTCAATAAGCGCAATTTTTCAGCACGCGTCCATGTTTAGAAAACATGGACGCGTGCTGAAAAATCGCGCTTACTGAACTCGCTCTTTAAACTATTTTTTCTAATTGGCGCCCTTTATGTCATTTCTAAATAAAAAAAATCGCCGATACTATTGAGAAAATTAACGAATTAACGAACCCATATGAGTTCTTTAATGAATTCATTATAGATGCAAAATAGAAAATAGTATATTAAAGAACGAGTTCAATAAGCGCGATTTTTCAGCACGCGTCCATGTTTAGAAAACATGGACGCGTGCTGAAAAATCGCGTACGTGTCCATGTTTAGAAAAAATGGACGCGTGCTGAAAAATCGCGCTTATTGTTCTACTAAATATTGTTCTACTTAAACTAAATTGTTTCAAGAACGTGTTCAATAAGCGCAATTTTTCAGCACGCGTCCATGTTTAGAAAACATGGACGCGTGCTGAAAAATCGTGTTTATTGAACACGTTCTTTAAACTATTTTTTCTATTTTGCGCCTTTTATGCCATTTCTAAATAAAAAAAATCGGCGATACATATAGAGACAATTAACGAACCCATATGAGTGCTTTAATGAATTCATTATAGATGCAAAATAAAAAATAGTATATTAAAGAACGAGTTCAATAAGCGCGATTTTTCGGCAAGCGTCCATGTTTTGAAAACGTGGACGCGTGCTGAAAAATCGCTCTTATTGAGCTCGTTCTTTAAAATATTTTTTCTATGTTGCGCGGTTTATGCCATTTCTAAATAAAAAAAATCGCCGATACATATTGAGAAAATTAACGAACCCATATGAGTGCTTTAAAGAATTAATTATAGATGCAAAATAGAAAATAGTATATTAAAGAACGAGTTCAATAAGCGCGATTTTTCAGCACGCGCCCATGTTTTGAAAACGTGGACGCGTGCTGAAAAATCGCTCTTATTGAGCTCGTTCTTTAAAATATTTTTTCTATTTTGCGCGCTTTTATGCCATTTCTAAATAAAAAAATCGCCGATACATACAAAATATGTTTGGATCTGCGAATATACGTACCTTGCCATGTTGTGATTGAAATGGAATTTGAGTTTGTGATTGGAAATTGGGTTGAAATTAATTGTTGAAATTAGTTTTTATAATTTATTGTATTTGAGTTTTGTCAACATGGAAAAGTACAAATATTGCATTACACCGACTTCTAGCCTGGAATACACAATTACATTGTGTGTAACGTAAGCAGTTGTTTGAGTTGGACAACTGTAGTTCATGTGGGCAATGCAATAAACGTATTGCCACGCATGCATAAAATTTATTTAAACACATTGTATTTGCCAGTGTCCAGTGCCAGTGTACGTATTTTAGATCCCCACTAGTCCGACAACCTGGTTCCCAGCTATGACACAGCCATCTGAAGAACGAAACCCAACGAACCAACCGAATCTAATCAAAATCCGATATCGAAACCAACTGCGCGTACTATTAGACAATCGTTTATATAAAATATAGGTCGTAATATATGTTGTGTGAGTGAGTCGTGGTGTCGAAACGAAAAGAGTGTACTGAATGTCGTTTAGCGTTTTGTCCGAATCTCTACAGCGTATACTGAACTAATATTTTTATCTAATATCAATTACTGGTACAATAAATAGGTAATATAGATTACAAATAACCATCAAATGACAATAATATACACACAAATGCAGCAATGTGACACTGGACAATAAGCAAGAAAATGACAATTAACAGTTGAGTAATGATAAATATATAATGATGATAATAACTAAATGGTAGAGTCGGAAACACAGAGAGATCTGATCAGTTCAGTTCCATCAGCTGAGGAGGTGGGAAGGGTGCACCGTGTCGGTCGGCGTCGGTCTGCTGATATGTCACTTCCTTCCTTCCTAGCCCGGCTCGTCAAGCGTCGCGGGACGTCGCGCAGCGGCGCCAAGTGAAAAAAAAAATGCGTCGCGACGCGGCGCGTTTTCACGCGGCTCGAAGAGAAGCGGATGGACGGACGTTGTTAGTTGCGCCGCGTTCGAATCACCCAGCAGTAAATTTATAACTATATATTTATACATATACTATACAATAGAAACATGTCCGTGTAGTACACATCATTGAGGTGGTGAACAGAGGCTCGCTATAAAACTAGCGTTTTATAGAGTACAAGTATCGTCCTACCATCCGCCTTGGGTAGTGTTTATAGAGATCGTACAAACCTCGCCTCTTATCCTAAAGCTAAATATATTGTAATAAGAACTTTCTTATAATAAGTTATTGCATGAATTACAGTTTATGAGGTACTGTACTTCCTAATAATATTAACCTCTGTACATATAACTTTGCACTCGTTTATATAATAATAACCACCATTATCATTTATGAAAAACAGATAGAATATAGGTATGAGTATATAATATAATATTTATATATATATATAATCAGTGGTTTCAATAATGGAATGCATCTCGTCACAACAATATTTGAGCTATAGCCCTGCTTAGCGCCGGGCGGGACGCAGGACCGGGCGAACCCGCGTCCAGGGCGGGCGTCCCGGCGTCCGAATCGCGTTCGCCGATTCAAATCAAAACATCGACGAACACACATCATATATAATAATAATGAGATTTATATATAATTTATAATGAATCAATTGAAATTGGCCGGGACGTCCTCCCGCAACACAACAGCTACACACATAGAGAAAGTAACCAATAGGAATATGACTATATTACACTTATGCTAGAGGTCTACACAACACACAAAGAGAATAACTCTCATGTAGAGATAGTGATACGTAATCATTGAATAATATAATATAAAAGGTAAGCAAAAAGGTATATGTAGCAAATAGAAGCTAAGAACGGTAAACAAGCATTTGCTGACAGACATATAATATCGCTATAATCATTTGCAATAGATCGTTGTTCTGTATGTGGATTAGTCTACACGAGTTTCAATTTAGGCCAGAATATAACCAATACGTATAATCCTAACAACTCTAGTCGCTAGATGTGTTCAAAAAAACACCTATACATGGGCTGACTTTTATTTATTTATTTAATTTTTTTTTATTACAAACCATCAATTTAGACCCGAACCCGGACCCGTTCGGCAAAATTACCAAGTCAACATCTCATTATAAATATTTCAAATTTACAAAGAGTTGTACAATAAATTTCTTTAACAAAATGTAATATATATATAATATATGTATATAATTGTATTTTTTTTTAAGTTTTGACTAATTATTAGTTTATTCTATACAATCCTATAAAAATTGTCGAGGGGTGCGGGTGCGCGTCGGCGTCGTGGCCACAGTTTAGTCGCCTTTAGTTACGTTTTATATTTGGCAAAACACTTTTGCCTAAATCCGAACCGAAGTGGTGGCCTTTGCCGTCAACTGGCCCCCGCGGCCACTATCACAGGCGGAAACCGGAACACGGATCAGTCCGTCACGTCGGTCACTTTGTATCGGCGTCGGCGTCGGTGCGATGCGGTGCAGGGACTGGTGTGAGAACAATTCGTTGCTTGGCACACGTCCTGTCCGAGACCGCTGAGCGTGTAAAGCTTAGTCTTAAATTGTACTTAGTTCGGTCACTTAATGCTATGTACATGTTCGTATCTGCGCTGCCGGGCGGCCGTGTGCGTTTCAAATCTTAGTTAAAATAACTAACCAAACCGACTTAATCGCAAACTAACTGTAATGTAATGTTATCGATTATCCCTCTCAAAGTTTTGCCTCATTTACAAAAATAAACGGATATTCTCTTCTTTCATTTAATTTTAGTGGAAGTGGTTGGTTAGTTTAAAGGTGGTTATATAATTGCGTTGCATCCTACCCATAAATCCCACCCCTAAAAAATTTGACTAGAACATAATTTTTGTGGGGAGTTGTGAATAAGATGCAGCGCTTGTGCTCTGCATATGCATGGACGCCAGCGAACACCATACGAGACAGCACAACTGAATACAGGAAACAAAATATAAATAAAAAACAGAAATCATAAAGTATTAATAATATAATTTGACAAATGTCCAAAAAATTATATAAATGTTAATTCATTGAACCAAACCAAAATCGTGTCGAAAAATGAAATAAAAAGAAACTATAAACAAAAAAAGAACTAAAACTAAAAGAAAGTCAATAGATAGAAAAAAATAATAAATTAATAAATGAAAATAAGTGACATTCTTGGGTCAGAAAGTTGTTGTGGTCTCGCTAAAGCATTGCCGTTGCCGCTTTATTTCTCGTTTTTTTTTGTTGTTGTTGTTGTTGGCATTTTAAGCAAAAACCACTGCAATCAATATTTTTATAATTCACCAGAAGCTTACGGTGTTAGAAATTTAATAATCGTGTAACTAAACAAACACAAACACACAGAAATAAGATAAATAGATCAGCGAGAAAGTACGGCATGACCAGTCGATCCCCGATCTACTAAACACAAAGACATAGCAACGCAAGTCATACAAACATCCACCAAATTCTGGGTGTTAAGCGACGGCGTTGCGTTGAGACTAGGGATATATGTATATATAAATACACAAAACACATACATATAAATACATCATAAATTAACTGAATACTAAAAGTCAAATCATAAGAATACAATACGGAAAAAAATAATAAATACTATGATTAATAATTTACTATGCATCTGTATCTTTGGGTAGCTCCCAACAATCTCAATCGCAGAGAGATGGCACGAATTCTTTACAATACAGATCTTATAATTTGCTATGGGAAATGCGATAAGCATTTCTGACTAGCATCGTATTTTTTTTAAATATAAGTACAGTGAGATTATTGAAAAAATCTCGAGATTCGCGTCCCGCCCCGCGCGCCCGTTCGCATTAAATATCTAACAGATCACATAACTTACGTGAACCAGTAATAAATTAAATTAAATACTAGGGGGTCGACGGGCGTGCGGAGCAGGAAGCGATGGATAAGGGTGGCGACAATGCGCTCTATGTTGTCTTGCTCTTGTTGGTTTTGAAGCTTACTTGCAACACACGATTTCCCAGTGTGTATCCGTTCAAGGACTGTATGGCGACAACAGCCTCGTCGTAGTTTGTCATAGTGACGAAACCGAAGCCTTTGCATTTATTTGTTTGTAGGTCCCTAATCACTTTCACGCTTTGTACAGCTCCGAAGGGGCCGAACAACTGCCATAGCACGTTCTCTTCAGTCTCTGGAGCTAGGTTGTACACAAAAATGCACCATCCAGAACCATTCATTGCATTGCCTGGCAGCATCGAGTTCGCCAGCAGGTCTCCGGCCAGCGGAGAATACCTGCTCATCAGAAAGAAAACAAAAACAAGGAGTACGTGTTAGAGCCGGGATCCAACGGAGTCAAACCAATTTCTCTCCGCTTACCTGAAACGGCCAGTCGGATGATGAATTGGACCGGCGAAACGACGTGTTGCTTGCGGAGCCAAATACGCAGCCAACGGTGGAATCGCTTTGTTGTTGTTACTGGGGTTGTTGGCGAACTTGACGGTAATCGGCTCCGTCGATCCCTTCGGAATTGTCCCGTTCAGTTCCTGTATGGCTCGCTCCGCTTCCATGCGTTGATCGAATCTGATGAATCCTACTCCTTTCGAAAGGCCTACATGAAAAATTTACCACTCTAATTGCTTGTTCGGCAATATATACCGAAACACACCACAACTGTTCATAAATCATATCCAACAAATAAAAAAAAACATCTCATCATTTCAGCCATAAATACCGAACTGAATATTTAGAAAAAAATCATGTATAACAGCATCGTCGATATATTTATAAACAGCTCCAGTGTAAACTACTAATAGCCAAAATGGTTAGGTTTTTTTAATTTTCAATTTTTAAAAGTCTAGGTGTGTGAAAAGTATGTGTGGGAGTGAAACATGTCTTTCGTTTTCTCACAATGATTTGTAGAAACATGTATTTGGTGTGTTGTGTTCAGAGTTGCTCTGCTTATATATTTTATTAAACAATAAACAACGAAAAAATGTTAAATAAATTAAAAAAATACCAGCAAATCATATTTATAATACATGCCCACGATGCACAAAACAATAAAAGGCAAATAACATATAAGCTATAAGTGTATCTTTCTTTTTTTAAATAATAATTTAGATAAAACATGGAATCGTCAATTGAAAGGGGGGTTGGGTGCATCTTGTCAGAACTTTGCGACAATTTTAATTTCTATTATATACCTCTTGAATATTTTAGCCTTTTACTAACATCATTAACAATACAGTTACACGGTTTCTTTGCTCTCTTTTTTTTTTTGTTTATTTATAGAATTTTTGAGATTTTGACCCGCGGCCGAACAGAACAACCAAAAGAGTGGGCTTGGTGACTGTAGGTGGTGTTAGTGGGGTGTATAATAGAGAGAGGAGGTAGTACGTACCAGGCAAATTCTCTCCGGCCCCCGTGACAAATTGACGTACTAGGGAAGAGAAGAAAAAAACGCAAAATATAGGTACAGTAAGACAAATATAATAATAATATTAAAGCTAAAATTTCCACAGTAACTCTGAATTTAATAAAATCAAAAGCTACCACATCCAATAAATAATAAAATAACAAACAAAATCAAATTATATGTCATATCTTTTTAATAATAAAACTGCAATTGTATGTTGATGTATTTTGTATGTATGGTATACTTGTGACTTGTGGCATCAACAAAAATGCAGACAAGGCAGCAACGCAAGAGACAGACTGATATTGCGTGCCTTTGCTTATGAGGTTCGGTTCAAGAGTTGCTTTAACTTTCAACCGAGACCACATGTACCTAGACTGTTAATGATTGTTGTTTGTTAACACTATTATACGTTCAGATTTCCCTCTGACCCATATAAAATGCTGATAATGGCTTACCGGTGATGTTATCGCATAAAATTCTTGATGTGATGATACGGCCGTAAGGGCTGAAGAGAGATTCAAGATCCTGTTGTGTCATGTTTTTAGGTAAACCAGACACATACAAATTGGCACCTTTGATTGCTTCTGAACTTGGCCTTGCATAAGAAACCTAAACAAAAAAACATTGCAATCATAAATATCCCTTAACCGTTTCAATTATTTAAATTTTGTTTGGAATTGTAAATCTCTAGCTAGAATGATATGTGCGCGTGTCAGTCAGCCAAGAATTTTGCAGTCGAGACCGGCATGGCAAATATTTTCAAGGGAGATTTATCTTCAAGAACCAATCGTTTGTTTTTCCTACACCTATTTTTGTTTTTTAAATTCTTTTTTTCTTACTATCCGTACCTTGATTGTTTTGTTTTGTAGTCTGAGACCATTTAGGGTGTTTATAGCCTTTTCAGCATCTTCTGGTCGATGGTAGTTTACAAATCCGTACCCCAAACTTTGCCCTGCAACCAACGGACTACTCAATTCTCCGACCGGAACTGCAGGCAATAAGAATTGCAAAAACGAACTATTAATAAAAAAAAATACCGCCAAACAGAAAACAAACAAAAGAAATATGCAGCGCGATAAAACATCAACAAAACAAAATAATAACAAATCTCTTACACACACACACATGGCAAAATCATTTCATGTGGCGGAAACAAAACTTTTGAAAAAATTAATTAACGCAGATGGTTTCCAAACGAAATGTGCTTTAATCGTATTTTTTTTATTCCGGGTGATGTAACACGCTCATTGAGGAAACAACGTAATATTAAAATTAATTAATCCTAACATCATATCTTTCCCTACATGAAACCTTACACTCGAAACGGACGAGAACAATGCCATTATAACGCATGTACGAAACAAACATAAATATTTAACGTGAAATATCCCGCAAGTAACTCGCCACTATTAAAAAGAGAAGAATATTAAAATTAATTCAATACCTAATATCATATCTTTCCCTACATAAAACCTTACACTTGAAAAGGACCAGAACAATGCCATTATAACGCATGTACGAAACAAAAATAAATATTTAACGTGAAATATCCAGCAAGTAACTCGCCACTATTAAAAAGAGAAAAATATTAAAGTTATTTAATCCTAATATCATATCTTTCCCTACATGAAACCTTACACTCGAAACGGACGAGAACAATGCCATTATAACGCATGTACGAAACAAAAATAAATATTTAACAGGGAACGTAAAATATCCAGCAAGTAACTCGCCACTATTAAAAAGAGAAGAATATTAAAATTGATTAATCCTAATATCATATCTTTCAATTTATCATAACAATGCCATTATATTAAACGGATGTACGAAACAAAAATAAGTATTTAACAGGTAAGGTAAAATATCCAGCAAGTAACTCGCCACTATTAAAAAGAGAAGAATATTAAAATTAATTAATCGTAATATCATATCTTTCCCTACAGAAAACCTTACACTTGAAAAGAACGAGAACAATGCCATTTTAACGCATGTACGAAACAAAAATAAATATTTAACAGGTAAGGTAAAATATCCAGCAAGTAACTCGCCACTATTAAAAAAAGGCAGAGAAGAATATTAAAATTAATTAATCCTAATATCATATCTTTCCCTACATAAAACCTTACACTCGAAAAGGACGAGAACAATGTCATTATATTAAACGGATGCACGAAACAAAAATAAGTATTTAACAGGTAAGGTAAAATATCCAGCAAGTAACTCGCCACTATTAAAAAGAGAAGAATATTAAAATTGATTAATCCTAATATCATATCTTTCAATTTATCATAACAATGCCATTATATTAAACGGATGTACGAAACAAAAATAAGTATTTAACAGGTAACGTGAAATATCCAGCAAGTAACTCGCCACTATTAAAAAGAGAAGAATATTAAAATTAATTAATCGTAATATCATATCTTTCCCTACATAAAACCTTACATTCGAAAAGGACGAGAACAATGCCATTTTAACGCATGTACGAAACAAAAATAAATATTTCACAGGTAACGTAAAATATCCAGCAAGTAACTCGCCACTATTAAAAAGAGAAGAATATTAAAATTGATTAATCCTAATATCATATCTTCCAATTTATCATAACAATGCCATTATATTAAACGAATGTACAAAACAAAAATAAGTATTTAACAGGTAAGGTAAAATATCCAGCAAGTAACTCGCCACTATTAAAAAGAGAAGAATATTGAAATTGATTAATCCTAATATCATATCTTTCAATTTATCATAACAATGCCATTATATTAAACGAATGTACGAAACAAAAATAAATATTTAACAGGTAACTTAAGATATCCAGCAAGTAACTCGCCACTATTAAAAAAAGAAGAATATTAAAATTAATTAATACTAATATCATATCTTTCCCTACATGAAACCTTACACTCGAAAACGACGAGAACAATGCCATAATATTAAACGGATGTACGAAACAAAAATAAGTATTTAACAGGTAACGTGAAATATCCAGCAAGTAACTCGCCACTATTAAAAAGAGAAGAATATTAAAATTAATTAATCGTAATATCATATCTTTCCCTACATAAAACCTTACACTCGAAAAGGACGTGAACAATGCCATTTTAACGCATGTACGAAACAAAAATAAATATTTAACAGGTAACGTAAAATATCCAGCAAGTAACTCGCCACTATTAAAAAGCGAAGAGTATTAAAATTAATTAATCCTAATATCATATCTTTCCCTACATAAAACCTTACACTTGAAAAGGACGAGAACAATGCCATTTTAACGCATGTACGAAACAAAAATAAATATTTAACAGGTAACGTAAGATATCCCGCAAGTAACTCGCCACTATTAAAAAGAGAAGAATATTAAAATTAATTAATCCTAATATCATATCTTTCCCTATATAAAACCTTACACTTGAAAAGGACGAGAACAATGCCATTTTAACGCATGTACGAAACAAAAATAAATATTTAACAGGTAACGTAAAATATCCAGCAAGTAACTCGCCATTAAAATTAAATAATCCTAATATCATATCTTTCCCTAGATAAAACCTTACACTCGAAAAGAACGAGAACAATGCCATTACATTAAACGGATGTACGTAACGAAAATAAGTATTTAACAGGTAACGTAAAATATCCAGCAAGTAACTCGCCACTATTAAAAAGAGAAGAATATTAAAATTGATTAATCCTAATATCATATCTTTCAATTTAGCACAACAATGCCATTATATTAAACGGATGTACGAAACAAAAATAAGTATTTAACAGGTAAGGTAAAATATCCAGCAAGTAACTCGCCACTATTAAAAAGAGAAGAATATTAAAATTAATTTATCCTAATATCATATCTATCCCTACATAAAACCTTACACTCGAAATGGACGTGAACAATGCCATTTTAACGCATGTACGAAACAAAAATAAATATTTAACAGGTAACGTAAGATATCCAGCAAGTAACTCGCCACTATTAAAAAGAGAAGAATATTAAAATTAATTAATCGTAATATCATATCTTTCCCTACATAAAACCTTACACTCGAAAAGGACGAGAACCATTTTAACGCATGTACGAAACAAAAATAAATATTTAACAGGTAACGTAAGATATCCAGCAAGTAACTCGCAACTATTAAAAAAAGAAGAATATTAAAATTAATTAATCCTAATATCATATCTTTCCCTACATAAAACCTTACACTCGAAAAGAACGAGAACAATGCCATTGCATTAAACGGATGTACGTAACGAAAATAAGTATTTAACAGGTAACGTAAAATATCCAGCAAGTAACTCGGCACTATTAAAAAGAGACAGAGAAGAACATACGCGTATGTGTATATGTATCATGTCTGTATAGTTGAACACCCACATGTAGTGAGAGCGGAGCTAAATATTCCGAAACAAATTCTTAATTTAATCGAATTACAGGAAGCATCTCGTTTTAATATACATATCCTGCTTAAACAATTAACAAATACTAACAACAACGAATTCTCTTCTAGGCGGTCCATATTTGTAATTTCCACCAAGACACATCTAACAGGAATTAAAAATAGAATTAACACTGCACGCATATATCAAACAGACATCCGCGCCAAACTTAAACAAACCGAAAGATAGATAAGAAATCCGACGCGCTCAAATCTACTTATCAAAAATTTATCTTACGTAACTAATATACTAACACCGCCGACGGTTTTGTTTGTAACTAACAAATGATCCGTGGGTCAAAAGTCGTTACACTGTATCCTCAGGAATCAATTACTACGATTTTTTGGCATAGCGTCAAAATACTCAAAAGAAAAACTGAATAGTATTTCTCTAAATAACTCGTGTACACAGTCGAATGAATCTCAAATTAAAGCACATTTCAAAACCAAATTAAAATAATGTTTATGTTTTATTACGCAAAACAATAATAATAACAAGAAATAAAGACACGAAACAAACAACAACGTTTTCTTACCTGTAACTTTATCTCTAATTAATTTGCAGCTTTCAACATCGCCAATGCTAGAGAATAACGACCTGATTTCTTCCTGTGTCATTGTCTGGGGTAAGTAATTTACGATGAGATTTGTTTTGGACTCTTCCTGCCCACCACCCTGGCCATTGTTTCCCCCGTTCTGTTGGCCAACAACCCCAGCGTCTAACCCGTTGGACATCATACTTGCTTCAAGCTTCAGTTTGGATTTTTAAAAATAAATACTTGTTTGTTTAATGAGAGGAGCTCAAAATGTTGTTTCCCTTTTTATCAGAATTTCTGTAACAAACGAAACATTTCGATTAGTAAAAACGCCTTTACGCAATCAACTGTTCGTATAAAAAACATTGCAAGTTTCTGGGTCTTTTCCCATCACCAATTTTTGTTGCAAGTCAAAGTTCAATACATAAACATATTTTGAATTAAACAAAGCTCTTACTGTTTCAAAACTTAAGTTTACATTTAATTATTAAGTGTAGTATAGAAGAAATTATAAGGATAATAATAAATAATAGACGCGAAAAGTATAAGTTTCACAAATTGAAATCAAATCAAATTGATCATCAATGATATCAATTTGTGAAACTTATGCCTATAGTCCATTTTTAGGGTTCCGTACCGAAAACGGAACACTTATAGGATCACTTTGTTGTCCGTCTGTCTGTCTGTCTGTCTGTATGTCTGTCTGTCTGTCTGTCAAGATCATTTTTCTCAGGAACGCGTAGTAACAAGTTGAAATTTGTATTAAATACTCGGGTCTGCGGTCTCTTTGAGCTGTGAGAAAATCAAACTTGTAAGTCAACGCGATCAAAAGATATGACCGTTAATGTCGCATATTTTGCGACTTCACAAGGGAATCAAAACCTATAGGGTACTTCCCGTTCAGCTAGAATCATGAAATTTGGCAAGAAGCGGTGTCTTACAGCACATGTAAAGGGAAAAATGAAAACTGTAAATATGTAGTTTAATTACAAGGAAAATGCGAATTTACTATTAGAAACTTATGAAAATACACTAATGTCGTAGTGGTATTGTCAGGCTCCAGAAGCATATGGGTTGCATACAGTTAGGTCCCCCTCGGTTAGGTCCGAAGGTTAAAAAGGTATGTGTCGGCACTAAGCTGTTTATTCTGAATTTTCTTTGTTTATATTCGTTATGCATTTCATCACGTACGCTCTATATACATAACATATACAGGGTATATATTATGTCTAAATTTTGCTTGTTTATAACCGACATGCGACATACTCGTCCCGTAACATCCTGTATATATTATATTCCGTCTAATTTTTCTTTATAATCTACATAATATGTTGATAATCTACATAATAATACTATACTATAATCTACATAATATGTTGTAGATAATATGATTTAAGTATATTATACTTAAATCACGTACGCCCCATATTTTTTGGTAGTCAATTGCCCAAAAGCAGTCAATTGAACAACTGAATGTTAAGAGTATCGAAATAGATCTAGAAATAGTTAATATATTAATTTATATTAGATCTAGAAATAGTTAGATCTTAATATAAGTTAGTGAATAAGTGTAATACTAAAATTAAATTTTACTTTTATAAGTTTAAAAATATTCGCGTTATTTAAAAAAAATACCCTGTATACCTTTGTACAGAGTATATAGGTATACAGGCAAAATTGAGCAGTAAAAACAAATAGTGAAGTTCCAGAACCCCTAAACACTCATAGTGAATGGGGGATGTATGGTAATAAAATATAGGGTAGAATTCCATCATGCGGCAGCGACATCTTGAGGTTATGCTTGCAGCGGTACTAAGATGGTCGTGATTTCAGGAGGTCCACTTGTCAAGTTAACTGAATGTGCTTGCTACGTCCTCCACAAAAAAAAGATACCTTAGTTACAAGTTTGTACGGAACCCTCGGTGCGCGAGTAACAACTCGCACTTGGCCGTTTTTTTTTTAAGAATGCAGTACAGGGAAGATAGGGTTTATTTGACATTGTTCTCTGATTGACTTAAATCGAGGAGAAGTTCACACCGACGATATTTACTTCTCCATCTCAACCTCTTTTCTCTCTTTCTTTTCACATACATTTGCAGCTCTTAGTTGTCATCTGATCTGTTTGTATCATTTACCATTTATTTGTTTGTATTTTGTTACTATTATTGCCATTTGGTGTATTTAATAGATATTCAATGAAACCATTAATAAATTACCAATTTTATATTCAAGTAACTATATTTGAATTTAGCGCCAAATTTTGTAACTAGATTGATCATTTTTCATACTGTAAATCAGGTTTCTAGTTACTGCATTCTTAAAAAATGAACTATAGTGTCTATTATTTATTATTATTATTGGTACTTACGTATTAACGCCACCACCGCTACATTTTTAAATACCGCCAAATTTAGATCTAACATTTTTATGATAAATCATAAAATAAAACATTTTATTTAAAATTAAAACATTTTTAAAACTCAAAATACTTAACTTCTTAACCCCAGTTAGGTTAGGTTGCCCGCCGCGAAGCGGACAGATAGATCAAGTTTTATTTGAAAAAAATTTCAAAATTGCGCTTAGTTTTCGATTTATTTTCGTATTTTTGAAACAAAAGTTGACTTTGTTTTAAGCTTGATTATAACCAATGTTACAGACAAAAGTCACTAAAGACTATACTTTCTAATAAAAAATATAATTCTCAAAAAGTTTTATTTGAAAAAACTTTCAAGATTGCGCTTAGTTTTCGATTTATTAACGTATTTTTGAGACAAAAAAAAATTTGAACAAAAACAAAACTTGACTTTGTTTCAACCTTAATTATTACCAATTTAACAGCCTTAAAAATTACTAAATAAAGTTTTATTTGAAAAAAAAAATTGAAAACTGCGCTTAGGTTAGGTTAGATTAAAAAAAATTTCAGGAGGGCCACAAAACACATTTTTGACAAATTTTTTTTAATTTTAATTTTTTTTGAGACAATAACTAAACTTGACTTGATTTTTATTTTTAATCAAAACGGGGCTTAATTTTGGAATTATTTTCTAAATTGCGCTTTAGGTTTTCGATTTATTTTTTTGTTTTTTGAGACAAGAAATTTTTTTTAAACAAAAACAAAACCTGACTTTGTTTCAACCTTAATTATTACTAATTTGACAGACGGAAAAATCACTAAATACCATATTTTCTTATAAGAAATATAATTTTCAAAAAGTTTTATTTGAAAAAAAAAAAAAAAAATCAAAACAGATTAGTTTTCGAATTATTTTAGACACAAAAATTTTAAATTTAATTTTTTTTGAGACAAAAACCAAACTTTACTTTGTTTATGTATCTAGTTGACAAATTGAAAGATGGAAAAATCACTAAATACCATATTTTCCAATAAAAATTATAATTTTCAAAAAATATAATTTGAAAAAAAATTAAAAACTGCGCTTTGCTTTTGGAATTATTTTCGCAAAAAAATTCAAAATTGCGCTTAGTTTTCGATTTATTTTTTTGTTTTTGAGACAAGAAAAAATTTCTAAATAAAACAAAACTTGAATTTGTTTCAACTTTAATTATTACCAATTTGACAGACGGAAAAACCACCAAAACGGGGCTTAATTTTGGAATTATTTTCTAAATTGCGGTTTAGGTTTTCGATTTATTTTTTTGTGCTTTTTGAGACAAGAAATTTTTTTTAAACAAAAACAAAACTTGACTTTGTTTCAACCTTAATTATTACTAATTTGACAGACGGAAAAATCACCAAATACCATATTTTCTTATAAGAAATATAATTTTCAAAAAGTTTTATTTGAAAAAAAAAAAAATTATAAAAACAGATTAGTTTTCGAATTATTTTAGACACAAAAATTTTAAATTTAATTTTTTTTTAGACAAAAACCAAACTTTACTTTGTTTATGGATCTAGTTGACAAATTGAAAGATGGAAAAATCACTAAATACCATATTTTCCAATAAAAATTATAATTTTCAAAAAGTATAATTTGAAAAAAAATTAAAAACTGCGCTTTGTTTTTGGAATTATTTTCGCAAAAAAATTCAAAATTGCGCTTAGTTTTCGATTTATTTTTCTGTTTTTGAGACAAGAAAAATTTTCTAAATAAAACAAAACTTGAATTTGTTTCAACTTTAATTATTACCAATTTGACAGACGGAAAAACCACCAAAACGGGGCTTAATTTTGGAATTATTTTCTAAATTGCGCTTTAGGTTTTCGATTTATTTTTTTGTGTTTTTTGAGACAAGAAATTTTTTTTAAACAAAAACAAAACTTGACTTTGTTTCAACCTTAATTATTACTAATTTGACAGACGGAAAAATCACTAAATACCATATTTTCTTATAAGAAATATAATTTTCAAAAAGTTTTATTTGAAAAAAAAAAATATCAAAACAGATTAGTTTTCGAATTATTTTAGACACAAAAATTTTAAATTTAATTTTTTTTGAGACAAAAACCAAACTTTACTTTGTTTATGTATCTAGTTGACAAATTGAAAGATGGAAAAATCACTAAATACCATATTTTCCAATAAAAATTATAATTTTCAAAAAGTATAATTTGAAAAAAAATTAAAAACTGCGCTTTGTTTTTGGAATTATTTTCGCAAAAAAATTCAAAATTGCGCTTAGTTTTCGATTTATTTTTCTGTTTTTGAGACAAGAAAAATTTTCTAAATAAAAACAAAACTTGACTTTGTTTCAACTTTAATTATTACCAATTTGACAGACGGAAAAACCACTAAATACCATATTTTCTAATAAAAAATATAATTTTCAAAAAGTTTAATTTAAAAAAAAAATCAAAACGGGGCTTAGTTTTGGAATTATTTTCTAAATTGCGCTTAGTTTTCGATTTATTTTTTTGTGTTTTTTGAGACAACAAATTTTTTTTAAACAAGAACAAAACTTGACTTTGTTTCAACCTTAATTATTACCAATTTGACAGACGGAAAAATCACTAAATACCATATTTTCTTATAAGAAATATAATTTTCAAAAGTTTTGTTTGAAAAAAAAAAAATATACAAAACTGAGATTAGTTTTCGAAATATTTTCAAATATTTTAGACACAAAAATTTTAAATTTAATTTTATTTTAGACAAAAACCAAACTTGACTTTGTTTATGTATCTAGTGACTTTTTGTCGGTCACGTTGGTGAACATCAATGCTGATATTCACCCAACGTGATCGACAAAAAGTCACTAGATACATAATTAATAAATTACTTTAACATTTTCAAATATTAAAATCACTATTGCACTAACTTATTGTTAGTTATAAATTATTACCAATTTGACGGATGGGAAAATCACTAAATACCTAATTTTCTAATAAAAATTATAATTTTCAAAAAGTTTAATTTGAAAAAAAATTTAAAACTGCGCTTTGTTTTTGGAATTATTTTCGCAAAAAAATTCAATTTTGAATTTTTTTGCAATTTTGCGCTTAGTTTTCGATTTATTTTTCTGTTTTTGAGACAAGAAAAATTTTCTAAATAAAAACAAAACTTGACTTTGTTTCAACTTTAATTATTACCAATTTGACAGACGGAAAAACCACTAAATACCATATTTTCTAATAAAAAATATAATTTTCAAAAAGTTTAATTTAAAAAAAAAATCAAAACGGGGCTTAGTTTTGGAATTATTTTCTAAATTGCGCTTAGTTTTCGATTTATTTTTTTGTGTTTTTTGAGACAACAAATTTTTTTTAAACAAGAACAAAACTTGACTTTGTTTCAACCTTAATTATTACCAATTTGACAGACGGAAAAATCACTAAATACCATATTTTCTTATAAGAAATATAATTTTCAAAAGTTTTGTTTGAAAAAAAAAATATATATATACAAAACTGAGATTAGTTTTCGAAATATTTTCAAATATTTTAGACACAAAAATTTTAAATTTAATTTTTTTTTAGACAAAAACCAAACTTGACTTTGTTTATGTATCTAGTGACTTTTTGTCGGTCACGTTGGTGAACATCAATGCTGATATGCACCCAACGTGATCGACAAAAAGTCACTAGATACATAATTAATAAATTATTTTAACATTTTCAAATATTAAAATCACTATTGCACTAACTTATTGTTAGTTATAAATTATTACCAAATTGAAAGATGGAAAAATCACTAAATACCATATTTTCTAATAAAAAATATAATTTGAAAAAAAAAATTCAAAAGTGCGCTTTGTTTTTGGAATTATTTTTGCAAAAAAATTCAAAATTGCGCTTAGTTTTCGATTTATTTTCTTGTTTTTGAGACAACAAAAATTTTTTAAACAAAAACAAAACTTGACTTTGTTTCAACTTTAATTATTACCAATTTGACAGACGGAAAAATCACTAAATACCATTTTTTCTAATAAAAAATAGAATTTCCAAAAAGTTTTATTTGAAAAAAAAATTAAAACTGCGCTTAGTTTTCGATTTATTTTCGCATTTTTTAGACAAAAAAAAATTTTATTTTAATTTTTTTTGAGACAATAACTAAACTTCACTTTCTTTCAACCTTGATATTCACCAACGTGACCGACAAAAAGTCACTAGATACATAATTAATGAATTATTTTAACATTTTCAAATATTAAAATCACTATTTCACTAACTTATTGTTAGTTATAAATTATTACCAATTTGACAGATGGAAAAATCACTAAATACCATATTTTCTAATAAAAAATATAATTTTCAAAAAGTTTCATTTGAACATATATTTCATCACAACATATGTGCGGCAGCGCGAACACTCGATCCAATAAATAGCGGTGGTGGCGTTAATACGTAAGTACCTTATTTTTAAAATGTTTCACCTAGTGCCTACAGCTGAATCTTTAAATTTTGGCTTTTTATTTCACATAAAGAAGTTTTTATTTTAAATAAATAGATAAATATTAGTAGAAAGACCTTTTGGTCGATAACCTTTTGTGGCAATCAAGAACTAAATTCATAATGGAAAGAAAAGCTTCTTTATATACCTCCACAGTTAATAGTTTTTATATAATTCAAGTTTTAAAATAGTAAACCGTTAATTTGAATTATGACAGCTTTTTCAAGCTCCCTTCAATCAGGCGTGTTCTTATGACTGCATCAGCCAGGAATTCGTGGTTTTAGTTGCTAGACTAGCTGCCGGCAATCTGGCTAGTGCTCGGAAGGCCTTAGTTTCTGTTCATCCTCATTAGACTTTATTAGAAATAAGATAGGCCAATAAGCTGCAGTGTTTTAAGGGCTAACCCCCTGGAGCCACATCATTTGATGATAAAGAAAAAAATGCGTTTGTAACAAATACGCGTTGCCATTATGAATTTAGTTCTTGATTGCCACAAAAGGTTATCGATCAAAGGGTCTTTCTACTAATATTTATCTATTTATTACAATGAAAACTTTCTTTATATACCACCACAGTTAATACTTTTTATATAATTCAAATTTTAAAATAGTAAACCGTTAATTTGAATTATGACAGCTTTTTAAAAAATAGTTACGCCTCCCGTGCACTAGGCTGCGGCGGCTGAAATATTTGAGCAGCCAGTTATAGCAGCCAAATGACATATAAAGTTGCATTTACAAAAATCTCTAAAGTTTTGAAACACAAAATACATCTGGCTGCTACAACAAGACTGAACTTGCTCTGGCTGCGCGCAGCCAATAAGCTCCCTTCAATCAGGCGTGTTCTTATGGCTGCCACAGCCAGGAATTCGTGGTTTTAGTTGCTAGACTAGCTGCCGGCAATCTGGCTAGTGCGCGGAAGGCCTTAGTGTCTGTTCATACTCATTAGACTTTATTAGAAATAAGATAGGCCAATAAGCTGCAGTGTTTTAAGGGCTAACCCCCTGGAGCCACATTATTTGATGATAAAGAAAAAAATGCGTTTGTAACAAATACGCGCTGCCATTATGAATTTAGTTCTTGATTGCCACAAAAGGTTATCGATCAAAGGGTCTTTCTACTAATATTTATCTATTTATTTCAATGAAAAGTTTCTTTATATACCACCACAGTTAATAGTTTTTATATAATTCATGTTTTAAAATAGTAAACCGTTAATTTGAATTATGACAGCTTTTTAAAAAATAGTTACGCCTCCCGTGCACTAGGCTGCGGCGGCTGAAATATTTGAGCAGCCAGTTATAGCAGCCAATTGACATATAAAGTTGCATTTAAAAAAATCTTAAAAGTTTTGAAACACAAAATACATCTGGCTGCTACAACAAGACTGAACTTGCTCTGGCTGCGCGCAACTAATAGGCTCCCTTCAATCAGGCGTGTTCTTATGGCTGCCACAGCCAGGAATTCGTGGTTTTAGTTGCTAGACTAGCTGCCGGCTATCTGGCTAGTGCGCGGAAGGCCTTAGTGTCTGTTCATACTCATTAGACTTTATTAGAAATAAGATAGGCCAATAAGCTGCAGTGTTTTAAGGGCTAACCCCCTGGAGCCACATTATTTGATGAGAAAGAAAAAAATGCGTTTGTAACAAGTACGCGTTGCCATTATGAACTTAGTTCTTGATTGTCACAAAAGGTTATCGACCAAAAGGTCATTCTACTAATATTTATCTATTTATTTGAAACAAAAGCTCCGTTATATACCAACACAGGTAATAGTTTTAATATAATTCAAGTTTTCAAATAGTAAACCGTTAATTTAAATTATGACAGCTTTTTAAAAAATAGTTACGCCTCCCGTGCACTAGGCTGCGGCGGCTGAAATATTTGAGCAGCCAGTTATAGCTGCCAATTGACCTATACAGTTGAATGTAAAAAAATCTTTAAAGTTTTGAAACACAAAATACATCTGGGTGCTACAACAAGACTGAACTTGCTCTGGCTGCGCGCAGCCAATGGGCTCCCTTCAATCAGGCGTGTTCTTATGGCTGCCACAGCCAGGAATTCGTGGTTTTAGTTGCTAGACTAGCTGCCGGCTATCTGGCTAGTGCGCGAAAGGCCTTAGTGTCTGTTCATACTCATTAGACTTTATTAGAAATAAGATAGGCCAATAAGCTGCAGTGTTTTAAGGGCTAACCCCCTGGAGCCACATTATTTGATGAGAAAGAAAAAAATGCGTTTGTAACAAGTACGCGTTGCTATTATGAATTTAGTTCTTGAATGGCACAAAAGGTTATCGACCAAAGGGTCTTTATACTAATATTTATCTATTTATTTGAAAGAAAAGCTTCTTTATATACCACCACAGTTAATAGTTTAATATAATTGAATCTTTGATTAAATCGAGCCTTAAATTAAGAAAGCACATTGCAACCAATTTTCAAAAAAAGTTACTTTCTGCAGTTACGTTGGTAACAACTACTCGTTGCCAATTTGAATTTAGTTAGATTTAAAAAGTACTTAACCAACTGATAATAATCGTATTAACCACAAAATGTACCAAAAGGTCATCTTCTACAATGTCTTTCTACTAATATTTATCTATTTGTTTGAAAGAAAAGCTTCTTTATTCGCTTCGAGCGCAACAGCATTAGCGCCAAAGGTGACATTTTTAAGAACTTCATGACCAGTTACGTCATTATTCAGCATTTATTTGTATATAATGACATGTTGTGACAAGTTGTTGTGTAGTGACAATTTAAAGCTTGACAAAGAAAGTCAAAATTTCACAAACAAACAAAGTTTGACAACAAAGGTTTAAATACAAAATTTGATAAGAAATGTCAGTTTTAAGTGTGACAGCAGAATTCTAAACTCGCAATTTCCATTTTGACAACAAAAATCAATCAAAAGTTAGAGAAATAAACTTAAATTGGAGTTTTAACAATAACATTCAATAAAAAGTTTGATAATACCATTTTTTAAACACACATTTTGTTAACAAATGTCAAATTTTAAATGTCAGAATGTCATATTTTGATAACAAATTTCAAATGTCATAGTGTAAAAAATATCAAATATTGATAACATGATTCGAATTTTAAATGACAAAAATGTCAAATTTTGATAAAAAATATCAAATTTTAACTGTCAGAATGTCAAATTTTGATAACAAATGTCAGAAATGTCAGAGTGTCAAATTTTTCTAACAAATATCGTTTTTTTTTTAAATTTTAACAAAGTGACAGTTTCAAATTTTAAAACAAATTTTAAATGACAGAATCTCAAAAATGTCAAACTTTGATAACACATACCAAATTTTAAATGTCAGAATGTCAAATTTTGATAAGAAATATCAAATTTTAATGCCATCAAATGTCGAATTTTAAATGACATAATGTCAAAAATTGTGATAACAATGTCACATTTTAAATGTCGGAATTCGTAATAAAAAGTTGAATCTTTCCAAACAATTTACACATTGATTATTCTCTTCTTGTCGTCTAGTTTCCGTGTGCCGAAAATGATTTCGCTGGGATGTTTTCTTTCCGAGAGGATCGTAGAGAACCGAAAATGCAACATTTTTCCTGATCAAAATGATGGAATTTTTGGGCGATTTTTTCAGAAAATTTCAGGGCCTTTTTCCATTAAAATCATTATTTATAAAGTGAATGTCAAAAATGACAGGCAATATGCAAAATGACAGAAAACGTCAAAAATAACAGGAAAGGTAAAAAATGACAGGAAATATAAAATATAACAAGAAATGTCAGACATGACAGAAAATATAACAAATTTAAAGTGTTTTCCCTGCTGGTTGCAAATATACTAATTGCATTTTCCTAGCCGCTTCCGTTCGCAAGATATGACCTGACAGAATTGGCAAATTTTTTGCTGTTATGCCCGCTCCAAACTCTCGCGAAGTAGCACGGAGTTGAGCGAGGAACGAGAGTGTGGTCAGGTTACTCGCCTCGCCTTGTGCTTCCTTGCCTCGCTTTGGCTAACTTCGCTTCATGAAGCGGTTTTTCGTGCCCGAGTCAAAGAGACACGAGGTGCGAGTACTGAGGTCCTCGCGAAGTAAGGCGAGAGTGTGGATGCCTACCCCGTGTAGTTCCTAGCCTCGAACAACTTCGGCGAGGATCCTCGCCGAAGTTACTCCGCGAGAGTCTGGAGCGGGCATTAAATATTGTATATTTTATTAAATTAATTATTTTTTTGTTTTTGCCTGTTGTTTTTATACAATATTATTGGAGACGAAGTTGTCTTTTTGGCCACGGGTTGCGCTAAGTGCGGTTACGCACGGAGCGAATATACCAAGACCGCAGTTAATAGTTTAATATAATTGAATCCGTAATTAAATCGAGCTTTAAATTGTAAAAGCAACCAATTTTCAAAAATAGTTACTTTCTGCAGTTACGTTGTTAACAACAACTCGTTGCCATTTTGAATTTAGTTAGATTTAAAAAATACTTACCTAGCTAATAAACGTCATAGCCACAAAATGTACCAAAAGGTCATCGACCACAAAGTCTTTCTACTAATATTTATTTGAAATAAAAGCTTCTTTAAATACCACCACAGTTAAAAGTTTAATACAGGGGTTCCTAAACTAGTTTGGTCGTGGACAAAGTTCCCTCTAAGCTGCGCGGGTGCGTGGCTGCGCACTAATTTTTCGAAAGTTGCGCAGCCGTTTTTGTATTCCGCGCACAATGGACTTGTTCATCTTGTCAAAACAAATTTCGAGCGTCAAATTAATTTTTTAAATTGGACATTTATACGTCTAACGAAATATCTTTTGTTTACATCAAATACGTCAAGCGTTTGCTTGGTTTGCTTTATGTTAACACCTAACCACCTGACATACGTCTCTCAGACCCAAAGTAGCAGTAATTTTCTCACCTGAGACATATGGCAGGTGGTTAAGGGTTAACACATTGTGTGCCAGCAACTACTTAAGTCTTCGTATACTTCATTAGAGAACGGTGTCGACAAAACAACGCCTGCATTTCGACGTGGATTGGAGCCAAATTACCGGTATGTAAAGACAGCACACAGAATTAGAGGTACAGTACAATCTTGATAATCCGGCGGTTGGTTAATTCGACAGGTTCAGTAATCCAGCGCTCTGGGGAAACACGTCCCTTTTCTTTACGTTGTCCCGCTCCGGATATAAACCTCAAGAAGCATACAAGAAATAAAGTCAAAAACAACACCTTGCCTTACAAGCAAATGTAATGGAGGCTCTGGCGAGGTCAGGACGCACCACAAGGCATCCAGTGTTCTTGGAAAAAGGACTGGCCAACTTAAAACTCTACTCTCAACTCTTTTAACTCTAAAAACTTGATTTACGATTCTGACAAAGGTAACTCTACAATTGTCTTACTATCTGTTCTAAGTTTGTACATATTTTTGTGTGTGTACACGTTTAACTATATAAATACATATTTTATTCCTTCTGAAATAGAATTGTACATAAAATATTTAAAAATGTTATAAAAAAAAATCTGGATTTTTTTGATAATCCGCCGGTTGTCTGGTCCCATATGTGTCGGATTATCAAGATTTTACTGTATTTTGAAGCTAACACATACAGACAGTGCTTCTATTTCGGAAATAAATCATTATTAGGGTTCCGTACCGAAAACGGAACCCTTATAGGAACACTTTGTTGTCCGTCTGTCTGTCTGTCAAGACCATTTTTCTCAGGAACGCGTAGAGGTAACAAGTTGAAATTTGTATCAAATACTCGGGTCTGCGGTCCCTTTCAGCTGTGAAAAAATCAAACTTATAAGTCAACGCGGTCAAAAGATGTGACCGTTTATGTCGCATATTTTGCGATTTCACAAGAGATTCAAAACCTATAGGGTACTTCCCGTTGACCTAGAATCATGAAATTTGGCAAGAAGCGGTGTCTCAAGCACATGTTAAGGGAAAAATCTAAAAACCGTAAATATGTAGTTTCATTACAAGAAAAATGCGAATTTACTATTAGAAACTTATGAAAATACACTAATGTGTTGCGTGGTATTGTCAGGCACCAGAAACATATGGGTTGCATACAGTTAGGTCCTACTAAAGATACCTTACTTACAAGTTTGTACGGTACCCTCGGTGCGCGAGTCACAACTCACACTTGGCCGGTTTTTTAGTGCGATGTCTATTTAATTATTTACGTGCGACAAGTATACTTGTCGCAAATACTTGTCTTATATAATTAGGCTTGGCGCACGCAAATTTGCAATAAAAATTATTGCTCCTTGTTTTTGTATTGTTTTTTTGCGAAATGAAAAATGAAGTTCAGAATATTCTTCACAAAACAGAACAAACAGTGCCGCAGTATACTGGAGATTATTTATAATTTGCAAACAATATTTACAAATTGGATCACAACATTCGACGAATTTTTCATTACAATATTCTATTATGTTTTCGTAATTTTTATTCCAAGCATTCAAAATATCGAGATAACTAACGCATCTCGTTTAATGGTTTAAATGTTACCGAATTTCAGGCAATTTTTCAAATTTTCCTTTTTTAATTCCCAGTTTACACTATGTACAGTGGACATAGTGTAAACTGTACTAAGGAAGGTTTCAATATCCTAAATAGGAGATACATGTTTCCATGCATCATCCAAACCCAATCTTTTTCAACGCAATATTGTTCAGTAAGATGAGGTAGATATTTCCTTTTTGAGAAGTGCAGCCACTCCATTTTTTCGTCCTAGCATAACACTTGCTCCGTTCGATGCAAACGTAACCATTTTTTGAATGTCTAGATAAAACTTCTTGTAAAAAAAAAAAAAAAAAACGGGCAAGTGCGAGTTGTGACTCGCGCACCGAGAGTTCCGTACAAACTTGGGAGTACGTTATCCCAGGAGGACCTAACTGTATGCAACCCATATACTTCTGGTGCCTGACAATACCACGCAACACATTAGTGTATTTTCATAAGTTTCTAATAGTAAATTCGCATTTTTCTTGTAATTAAACTACATATTTATGGTTTTCAGAATTTTCCCTTTACATGTGCTGTAAGACACCGCTTCTTGCCAAATTTCATGATTCTAGGTCAACGGGAAGTACCCCATAGGTTTTGATTCCCTTGTGAAATCGCAAAATATGCGACATAAACGGTGATATATTTTGATCGCGTTGACTTACAAGTTTGATTTGTTCACAGCTGAAAGAGACCGCAGACCCGAGTATTTGATACAAATTTCAACTTGTTACCTCTACGCGTTCCTGAGAAAAATGGTCTTGACAGACAGACAGACGGACAACAAAGTGATCCTATAAGGGTTCCGTTTTCGGTACGATACCCTAATAATGATTTATTTCCGAAATAGAAGCACTGTCTGTATGTGTTAGCTTCAAAATACTGTATAATCTTGATAATCCGACACATATGGAAGCAGACAACCGACGGATTAACAAAAAAATCCGGATTATCAGGATTCAACGAAATCAATAACATTTTTACATATTTTATGTACAATTCTATTTCAGAAGGAATAAAATGTGTATCTATATAGTTAAACGTGTACATGCACAAAAATATGTACAAACTTAGAACAGATAGTAAGACAATTGTAGAGTTACCTTTGTCAGAATCGTCAATCAAGTTTTTAGAGTTAAAAGAGTTGAGAGTAGAGTTTTAGGTTGGGGGGTCCTTTTTCCAAGAACACTGGAGTGTTGTTTTTGACTGTATTTCTTCTGTGCGCGAGGTTTATATCCGGGGCGGGGCAGCGTAAAGAAAAGCCACGTGTTTCCCCAGAGCGCTGACTACTGAACCTGTCGAATTATCCAACCGCCGGATTATCAAGATAATACTGTACTGTACCTCTAATTATGTATGCTGTCTTTGCATACGGGTAATTTGGCTCCAATCCACGTCGAAATGCAGGCGTTGTTTTGTCGACACCGTTCTCTAATGAAGTATACGAGGACTTAAGTCGTTGCTGGCACACAATGTGTTAACCCTTAACTACCTGCCATATGTCTCAGGTGAGAAAATTACTGCTACTTTGGGTCTGAGAGACGTATGTCAGGTGGTTAGGTGTTAACATAAAGCAAACCAAGCAAACGCTTGACGTATTTGATGTAAACAAAAGATATTTCGTTAGACGTATAAATGTCCAATTAAAAAAATTAATTTGACGCTCGAAATTTGTTTGACAAGATGAACAAGCCCATTGTGCGCGGAATACAAAAACGGCTGCGTAACTTTCGAAAATTTAGTGCGCGGCCACGCACCAGCGCAGCTTAGAGGGAACTTTGTCCACGACCAAACTAGTTTGGGAACCCCTGTATGAAACTATTAACTGTGGTGGTATTTAAAGAAGCTTTTCTTTCAAATAAATATTAGTAGAAAGACCTTGTGGTCGATGACCTTTTGGTACATTTTGTGGCTATGACGATTACTAGCTAGTTAAGTATTTTTTAAATCTAACTAAATTCAAAATGGCACGAGTAGTTGTTACCAACGCAACTGCTGAAAGCAACTATTTTTGAAAATTAGTTGCTTTTACAATTTAAAGCTCGATTTAATTACGGATTCAATTATATTAAACTATTAACTGAGGTTGGTATATTCGCTCCGTGCGTAACCGCACTTAGAGCCACCCGTGGCCAAAAAGACAACTTCGTCTCCAATAATATTGTATAAAAACAACAGCCAAAAACAAAAAAATAATTAATTTAATAAAATATACAATATTTAATGCCCGCTCCAGACTCTCGCGGAATAACTTCGGCGAGAATCCTCGCCGAAGTTGTTCGAGGCTAGGAACTACACGGGGTAGGCATCCACACTCTCGCCTTACTTCGCGAGGACCTCAGTACTCGCACCTCGTGTCTCTTTGACTCGGGCACGAAAAAACGCTTCATGAAGCGAAGTTAGCCAAAGCGAGGCGAGGAAGCACAAGGCGAGGCGAGTAACCTGACCACACTCTCGTTCCTCGCTCAACTCCGTGCTACTTCGCGAGAGTCTGGAGCGGGCATAACAGCAAAAAAAATTGCCAATTCTGTCAGGTCATATCTTGCGAACGGAAGCGGCTAGGAAAATGCAATTAGTATATTTGCAACCAGCAGGGAAAACACTTTAATTTTTTTATATTTTCTGTCATGTCTGACATATTTCTTGTTATATTTTATATTTCCTGTAATTTTTTACCTTTCCTGTTATTTTTGACGTTTTCCGTCATTTTGCATATTGCCTGTCATTTTTGACATTCACTTTATAAATAATGATTTTAATGGAAAAAGGCCCTGAAATTTTCTGAAAAAATCGCCCAAAAATTCCATCATTTTGATCAGGAAACATGTTGCATTTTCGGTTCTCTACGATCCTCTCGGAAAGAAAACATCCCAGTCATTTTCGGCACACGGAAACTAGACGACAAGAAGAGAATAATCAATGTGTAAATTGTTTTGAAAGATTCAACTTTTTATTGCGAATTCTGATATTTAAAATGTGACATTGTTATCAAAATTTGACATTTTTGAAATTATGTCATTTAAAATTCGACATTTGTTAAAATTATAATTTGATATTTGTTATCAAAATTTGATATCCTGACATTTAAAATTTGGTATGTGTTATGAAAATTTGACATTTTTGAGATTCTGTCATTTAAAATTCGACGTTTGTTAAAATGACAAAAAAACGATATTTGTTATAAAAATTTGACATTCTGACATTTAAAATTTAACATTTGTTATTAAAATTTGACATTTTTGAAATTATGTCATTTAAAATTCGACATTTGTTAAAATTAAAAAAAATTAAAATTTGATATTTGTTATCAAATTTGAAATTCTGACATTTAAAATTTGGTATGTGTTATCAAAATTTGACATTTTTTAAATTATGTCATTTAAAATTCGACATTTGATAAAATTAAAATTTGATATTTGTTATTAAAATTTGACATTCTGACATTTAAAGTTTGGTATGTGTTATCAAAATTTGACATTTTTGAGATTCTGTCATTTAAAATTCGACATTTGTTAAAATTAAATTAAAACGATATTGTTATAAAAAATTTGACATTTAAAATTTGACATTTGTTATCAAAATTTGACATTTTTGAAATTATGTCATTTAAAATTCGACATTTGTTAAAATTAAAAAAAATTAAATTTGATATTTGTTATCAAAATTTGACATTCTGACAATTAAAAATTTGGTATGTGTTATCAAAATTTGACATTTATGAGATTCTGTCATTTAAAATTCGTCATTTGTTAAAATTAAAAAAAAACGATATTTGTTATAAAAGTCTGACATTCTGACATTTAAAATTTGACATTTGTTATCAAAATTTGACATTTTTGAAATTATGTCATTTAAAATTCGACATTTGTTAAAATTAAAAAAAATTAAATTTGATATTTGTTATCAAAATTTGACATTCTGACAATTAAAAATTTGGTATGTGTTATCAAAATTTGACATTTATGAGATTCTGTCATTTAAAATTCGTCATTTGTTAAAATTAAAAAAAAACGATATTTGTTATAAAAGTCTGACATTCTGACATTTAAAATTTGACATTTGTTATCAAAATTTGACATTTTTGAAATTATGTCATTTAAAATTCGACATTTGTTAAAATTAAAAAAAAAAAAAAATTTGATATTTGTTATCCAAATTTGACATTCTGACATTTAAAATTTGCTATGTGTTATCAAAATTTGACATTTTTGAGATTCTGTCATTTAAAATTCGAAATTTGTTAAAATTAAAAAAAAACGATATTTGTTATAAAAATTTAACATTCTGACATTTAAAATTTGACATTTGTTACCAAAATTTGACATTCTGACATTTAAAAAACGATATTTTTTATAAAAATTTGGCATTTTTGTCATTTAAAATTCGGCTCATGTTATCAACATTTGATATTTTTGACACTATGACATTTGAAATTCGACATTTGTTATCAAAATTTGACATTCTGACATTTAAAATTTGACATTTGTTAACAAAATGTGTGTTTAAAAAATAAAACTTTTTATAGAATGTTATTGTTAAAACTCCAATTTAAGTTTATTTCTCTTTCAACTTTTGATTGATTTTTGTTGTCAAAATGGAAATTGCGAGTTTAGAATTCTTAAAATTGACATTTCTTATCAAATTTTGTATTTTAACCTTTGTTGTCAAACTTTGTTTGTTTGTGAAATTTTGACTTTCTTTGTCAAGCTATAAATTGTCACTACACAACAACTTGTCACACATGTCATTATATACAAATAAATGCTGAATAATGACGAAACTGGTCATGAAGTTCTTAAAAATGTCACCTTTCGCGCTAATGCTGTTGCGCTTGAAGCGAATAAAGAAGCTTTTCTTTTAAACATATAGATAAATATTAGTAGAAAGACATTGTGGTCGATGACCTTTTGGTACATTTTGTGGCTAAGACGATTATTATCAGCTAATTTTTAAATCTAAATGGCAACATAACTAAACTCAAAATGGCAACGAGTAGTTGTTACCAACGTAAATGCAGAAAGTAACTATTTTTGAAAATTGGTTGCAATGCGCTTTCATAATTTAAAGCTCGATTCGGTAGTTACGTATTAACGCCACCACCGCTATATATTGGATCGAGAGGTCGCACTGCCTAACTAACGCACTGCCTAAACTAAATTCAAAATGGCAACGAGTAGTTGTTACCAACGTAAATGCAGAAAGTAACTATTTTTGAAAATTGGTTGCAATGCGCTTTCATAATTTAAAGCTCGATTCGGTAGTTACGTATTAACGCCACCACCGCTATATATTGGACCGAGAGGTCGCACTGCCGCGCGATTGTTGTCTTGATTTATCTGTCCGCTTCGCGGCGGGCGGCCTAATCTAACCGGACTTAAAAAATAGAGCATTTGGAGTTTTAAAAATGTTTTAAGTTTAGATAAAATGTTTTTATGATTTAACATAAAAATTTTAGGTGTAGATTGGCGGCATTTAAAAATGTAGCGGTGGTGGCGTTAATACGTAAGTACCCTCGATTTAATTACGGATTCAATTATATTAGACTATTAACTGTGGTTGTATATAAAGAAGCTTTTCTTTCAAATAAATAGATAAATATTAGTAGAAAGACCTTTTGGTCGGTAACCTTTTGTGGCAATGAAGAATTAAATTCATAATGGCAACGCGTACTTGTTACAAACGCATTTTTTTCTTTCTCATCAAACAATGTGGGTCCAGGGGGTTAGCCCTTAAAACGCTGCAGCCTATTGGCCTATCTTATTTCTAATAAACTCTAATGAGGATGAACAGAAACTAAGGCCTCCCGCGCACTAGCCAGACAGCCAGTCTAGCACATAGACCACGAAGCCCTGGCTGAGGCAGCCATAAGAACACGCCTAATTGAAGGGAGCCCATTGGCTGCGCGCAGCCAGAGCGAGGGCAGTCTTGTCGTAGAAGCCAGACGTATTTTGTGTTTCGAACTTTTAAAGATTTTTTTACGAGGAACTTTATATGTCGATTGGCTGCTATAACTGGCTGCTCAAATATTTCAGCCACCGCAGCCTAGTGCACGGGAGGCGTAACTATTTTTTAAAAAGCTTTCATAATTTAAATTAATAGTTTACTATTTGAAAACTTGAATTATATTAAAACTATTAACTGTGGTGGTATATAAAGAAGCTTTTCTTTCAAATAAATAGATAAATATTAGTAGAAAGACCCTTTGGTTGATAACCTTTTTTGGCAATCAAGAACTAAATTCATTATGGCAACGCGTACTTGCTACAAACGCATTTTTTCTTTCACATCAAACAATGTGGGTTCGCGGGGTTAGCCCATAAAACACTGCAGTCTATTGGCCTATCTTATTTCTAATAAAGTCTAATAAGGACGAACAGAAGCTAAGGCCTCCCGCGCACTAGCCAGACAGCCAGTCTAGCACATAGACCACGAAGCCCTGGCTGTGGCAGCCATAAGAACACGCCTAATTGAAGGGAGCCCATTGGCTGCGCGCAGCCAGAGCAAGTGCAGTCTTGTTGTAGCAGCCAGATGTATTTTATGTTTCGAAACTTTAAAGATTTTTTTACATGGAACTTTATATGTCGATTGGCTGCTATAAATGGCTGCTCAAATATTTCAGCTGCTGCAGCCTAGTGCAGTGGTACGCAAACTAGTTTCATTCGCGACCCATCATTTTATTCGAATTTTTCAACATTGTAATAACAGTTCTACCAACATCTCCACAAAATTTGAAACAAATCCCCAAATTAGTTTTTGTGAAAATTACGTTTGAAGATTTCAATGTTTACAAATCTGATTTTCGAGGTGGAATTTACAAAAAAACTGCAATATTTTCTGAAATAAATATTAATATATTGGTAAAATTTGCTAAATGTTCCGGAACAGTTCTACTAATATCTTCCCAAAATTTGAAACAAATTCCCAAATTAGTTTTTGAGAAAATTAAGTTTATTATAAAATTATATGTATATTAAAATTATAAAATTAAGTTTGAATGAACACGCCTGATTGAAGGAAGCCCATTGGCTGCGCGCAGCCAGAGCGAGTGCAGTCTTGTCGTAGCAGCCAGAAGTATTTTGTGTTCCGAAATTTTACAGTTTTTTTTACGTGGAACTTTATATGTCAATCTGGCTGCTCAAATATTTCAGCTACTGCAGTCTAGTGCACGGGAGGCGTAACTACCTTTAAAAAGCTGTCATAATTTAAATTAACGGTTTACTATTTGAAAACTTGAATTATATTAAAACTATTAACTGTGGCGGTATATAAAGAAGCTTTTCTTTCAAATAAATAGATAAATATTAGTAGAAAGACCTTTTGGTCGATAACCTTTTGTGGCAATCAAGAACAAAATTCATAATGGCAACGCGTACTTGCTACAAACGCATTTTTTCTTTCACATCAAACAATGTGGGTTCCCGGGGTTAGCCCTTAACACACGGGTGATTGAAGGGAGCCCATTGGCTGCGCGCAGCCAGAGCGAGTGCAGTCTTAATCTGACTGCAGTCGAGAAATTTTACAGTTTTTTACGTGGAACTTTATATGTCAATTGGCTGCTATAACTGGCTGCTCAAATATTTCAGCTGTTGCAGCCTAGTGCACGGGAGGCGTAACTATTTTTTAAAAACCTGTCATAATTTAAATTAACGGTTTACTATTTGAAAACTTGAATTATATTAAAACTATTAACTGTGGTGGTATATAAAGAAGCTTTTCTTTCAAATAAATAGATAAATATTAGTGGAAAAACCTTGTGGTCGATGACCTTTTGGTACATTTAGTGGCTATGACGATTATTAACTAGTTAAGTATTTAAACAAAATTCAAAATGGCAACGAGTAGTTGTTACCAACGTAACTGCATAAAGTAACTATTTTTGAAAATTGGTTGCTTTTATAATTCAAAGCTCGATTTAATTACGGATTCAATTATATTAAACTATTAATGGTGGTTGGTAGCTTTTCTTTCAATAAATAAATATTAGTAGAAAGACCTTTTTGTACATTTTGTGGCTATGATGATAATTATTAGCTAGTTAAGTATTTTTTAAATCTAACTAAATTAAAATGGCAACGAGTAGTTGTTACCAACGTAACTGCATAAAGTAACTATTTTTGAAAATTGGTTGCTTTTATAATTTAAAGCTCGATTTAATTACGGATCCAATTAATTATGCGAACATTGCGTTTCATGTTTGCATATTTAATATTGTTTTTTTTATGGCATTAGTTTTGTTGAATAAAACCGATTAAAAGTTGTATTTTTAGATTTCTGTGTTGTTTTTTGATTGAAATCGCGACGTTTTATTTTTTAATGGTTTTTTTGGAGTATACTGTCGCGGTATATTTAAAACCAAAATGGCTTCCAAATATCAATTGGCAACCTTTATATAAGTTAGTAATTTGTTTAGAAATAAAATTATTAAAACTAATTTTAAATCACAAATAAAGTTTAGTTTGTTGTTTTTAAAGTTTGTGATAAATATTGTTATCAATAAAAAGTGCAATATTTTGGCGCAAAATAATGTTGGCAAGGTTTCAAATAGGAAGTCGAAACGGAAATTAGATTTGGTAAAATTCGAGCTGCGCAAATATGGCTTGTGAGGGTTTTAAAGCGAGGGGTGGTTGTACTTTCCCCTAGGGTAGAAAGGCGAGTTTTTTGTAGGTCTAATATATAATAGTATTAAACTTCATCGTATACCACGACACATCAATATGAAATTCTGTTTATTTTTAGTTGCTCTATCTATTTTGGGACAAAGAATATACAAATCCCTAAAATCTAAGAGGAAACGAAAATTCTAATGCTATTTACTACTCGCGTGCACAATTATTTAAAAAAAAGCTGTGTTTTTATTTGATTTCTTATCGCGTTATCTACGGAATGAATGGCTTGGGGAAAAAAACGTTTTTAGAATTATTTTTCTTGGTTTCGTTTTTGCCTTCTTGCAGTTTTATAGAATTTATTTGAATTAATTCTGCGCGGAATTAGAATTATTTGGATTTTATGGATAGGACATAATTTCTATTTATAAATGTACGCACGTGGTCCAGAGCCTAACATTTAACAAGAATAACAAATGTAGCAAAAACGAAACTTTCTAAAATCCCAGCGTAAAATGATTTCATTCCGTTGTTGTAGTAGCCGTAGTATTGATTAAATGGAGTTTTTATTCTTTGTGGACAATAGGAGGGGTGGCTTTAGCGTCCCTAGATATTGGGGTGCCTAACTAAGGGGATCAAAATCCGAAACAAGAGGGTTGATTTATCCATACAGTATTAAACTATACATTCCATTTAAACGCGTATAGGTTAGAGATTAAAATATTAAAAAACTAAATATGTTCGCTTTAGATGTAGATTTTATTAAGTTTTGTGTAAGATTCGAATCTTGTTAGCTTGATGTGACATGACAACATTTTATAAACAATTGCATACATACCTACAATTAATAATATTTGAATTAATACACGCACTCACGGAGCACAATTGTTTTTTAAATTTTCCGAATTTATAAATAGTATAAATTCGATTTATTTTATTAAATTAATAAAAACGTAGTTTTATTTTCGAAAAATAATAAAAACTAAAAAATAAAAGTGAGGCAGAAGCAGCCTCCACACTCACTAACTAAACTCATACTACCGCAGGAACATGTGTGGGGGTTTAACTTGCGAGATCTACGCGTGCGCAATTACTACTGACGCCACTCGTCTCTGCCATTGATTATCTTTTAGCGTGTATTTTTCACCAACTACAACATGTATAAAACCCTACAATTCTCAGTCTTTCTGCTCTACTTGTTCCTCTATGTTTATTATTAACAATAACACTCCAACAAATACCGGCATCTATGAACCAGAAGTCATATTTAATCCACCGCTTTTTCTATAGTAATACCTTTTTTTTCTCTCTAACTCGCTATTTATAGACGTTTTCATTTTATATTCCTTTAAAACTATTGATTTATAATATATACGGCGCATTATCCTCTCATTTCACATTCAAACAAATTAATAACATAACAAAATACCAAGCGCAATTCCATAAAACTTTCAAACATCACAGCCACATTGTTTTTAACCAACATATTTGCTATTACGTAATTTTTTTACAATTCCAAATCATTCTTACACAATTTTTGCATAATTTTCATATCTAAATCATTTTTAGACTTTGATATTTCGAGCTTTGTTTAAATCGCAACAAATCTACTGAATCAAAAACAACATTCATTCATAAGTTATATAACAGCTAGTGCAGCCAACTGAAATATTTTATAATTTCAGTTGGCAACACTTACTAACAGGTAGTAATAACAGCCTATTACATAATTTTTTTACAATTCCAAATGATTCTTACACAATTTTTGCATAACTTTCATATCTAAATCATTTTTAGACTTTGATATTACGAGCTTTGTTTAAATCGCAACAAATCTACTGATTCAAAAACAACATTCATTCATAAGTTATATAACAGCTAGTGCAGCCAACTGAAATATTTTATAATTTCAGTTGGCAACACTTACTAACAGGTAGTAATGACAGCCTATTACATAATTTTTTTACAATTCCAATTGATTCTTACACAATTTTTGCATAACTTTCATATCTAAATAATTTTTAGACTTTGATATTTCGAGCTTTGTTTAAATCGCAACAAATCTACTGAATCAAAAACAACATTCATTCATAAGTTATATAACAGCTAGTGCAGCCAACTGAAATATTTTATAATTTCAGTTGGCAACACTTACTAACAGGTAGTGATGACAGCTATTACACAATGTCTTTACAATTCCAAATGATTCTTACACAATTTTTGCATAACTTTCATATCTAAATCATTTTTGACACATAAGACTTTGAAGCTCGAAACTTCGCAACAAATCTACTTATCGCTTAAATCGCAACAATTCTACTGAATCAAAAACAACATTCATGCTTAAAGGTGTATTTTCATGCTGACGCCCGACGCACGTTTCTAGCGTCAAATTCGGTCACGTGATGAGAATTTAAAATACGCGCCATCTAGCAAGAATTGTAGCGAAATATTCCAGCGTCTAACGTCAATTTACATAGTATCGAAATAATCATGTCCGGTACATTTTTGTTATAACTTTTATTTATAAACAAACTTCTAACTAATTTATCATCCGGCTAATAAGAGTAATAACTGTATATCCGCCCTAACGTTTATGACCAATTTTTAATTTCTAATTTCGTCTAGTCTAGTCGTCTAGTTTTGTCTAGTTCATACTTATCTAAACCTTTCTTGAAGTCTAATCTTGTTTGATAGATCTAGTCTCGCTTGTCTTGCCCAGTCTTATGTATTGAATAGACTAAACATTGGCTTATCTAATCTTCTCTAGTCCCGTCTGGTTTCGCTTAGTATTGACTAGCCTTGTCTAATATGGTCTAGATTTGCCTAGTGTTTTCTAGTCTTGCCTAGTGTTATCTACCCTTGTCTGGTCTTATCTGATCTTTCTAGTATTGTCTAGTCTTGTCTGGTCTGGGCTGGTTTTTTTTTGGACTTGTCTGTTCTTTTCTGGTTTTTATCTGGTTATCTCTGGTTTTGTCTAGTCTTGTCTGGTCTTGCCTCGTCTTGCTTGGTCTAGTCTGGTTTGGTCTGGTCTTATCTGGTATTGTCTGGTCTTCTCTAATCTTGTCTAGTTTTGTCTGTTCTTTTCTGTTATTATTTCTTCTAGTTTGTTATTGCCTGTTAATTTCTTTTGCCTGGTTTTTCATTTAAATCATTCAATTACAATCTAACTTAATTCTGTACTTCTAGTCTTGTCTAATAACCCTACCGAATCTACCTCAGCGACTTTTAACATTATTTAAGCGTCAATATGAACCTCATTTTTTGTTTAGTTTCGCCTTGAGCAGATGGAAAAATTGATTATTCTATTGGAAAAAAAGGAAAATTAATCGAGAAAATCCTATCTTAAACGAAAGATTATAATGGATGGGATTGGACGCTCAAAACAGCAGAAAAGCTAAACTATATTTAGCTTTTTTTCTAGAAGACGCTAGATTTTTTCTAGATGGCGCGCATTTTAAATTCTCATCACGTGGCCGAATTTGACGGGAGAAATCAGCGTCGAGCGTCGCATGAAACTGCACCTTAAGTTGTATAACAGGTCCTGCAGCCAACTGAAATAGTTTATAATTTCAGTTGGCAACACTTACTAACAGGTAGTCATGACAGCTATTACATACATTTTTTACAATTCCAAATCATTCTTACACAATTTTCATATCGAAATCATTTTTAACACATAAGACTTTGATATTTCAAGCTTTGTTTAAATCGCAACAAATCTTCTGAATCAAAAGCAACATTCATTCAAAAGTTGTATAACAGCTAGTGCAGCCAACTAAAATAGTTTATAATTTTAGTTGGCAACACTTACTAACAGGTGGTGATGCCAACTGAAATACTTCAGTTGGCACCACTACCTGTTACAATAACAAAACTAATTCACTGAAAATCTTAAACTATTCTTATCAATGTTTACTGTCTAGTCCAGCGCAGTCGTTTGGATTTGGAGGCCCCGGGCATATATATTGAGTTGGGGCCCCCAGACGCAGCGCGATGCCGCTTGCAGTAAAAGATGAAACGTTCAATTCCCTGCGCGAATCGCGCGAAACCGTTCCCGCAGAGCTCAAGTTGGTGGTTCCGTGGGAATTTCCCTGGATATCCAGAAAACGTCGTTTTTATGACGTCGCGACGCCATCTTGGGTGCAATCGGGATTAAAATCCCAAACAAACTAAAAGGTTCATTGGCCGATCGAACAGAACCGGTCCGGTTCCGATCCGTCAATTGGTTCCGAAGTTCTATGTACCCCCGCAAAACGCCTCTGGTTTTTCTCACTTTTTGCTCATTTTTCTCCTTAAACTGCCGCAGATTCGCGAAAAGTCGTCGCAGTTTAAAAATTCTTGCCGGAAAGGTTGCGCGCGAGTGTTCTGAAGAGAACGAACCTAACCGGCGACCTGGAGCCCATCAAATAAGTCCTGGGCGTCTAAAAAAAATAATTTAGTTGCTCTTGCACCAGGTGAACGGGACGTCGCAAGACTCTCGAATCTCAATTTTTTTTCCGGGTCCTCTAGCCGCCACCGTCGCCCCCGCCGAGCCCTCGCTCGCCAGGGCTCTAAAAACGTGGCGTGGCGGCGGCTAGAGGACCCGGAAAAAAATTTGAGATCCGACCAAAAATGCGCCTCAAAAGTAAAATATCGTGATTTTGGTTTTCCATCTGGTGCGTCCGAACCTGGGGAGTTGAGTCCCGATAACGGCACCGCTCGACGGGGATCTCGGTTCTACACCGGAAAAATGTACATTCCCGTTTTGCACCGCCGCCGCCGCTTCCGTCGAGCCGTTTCCGCAAAAACCACGATTTTAGAGTGGGTTTTGGATCCCCGGAGAGGCGCGGCGGGACGGAGGACGAAACTTGGGAATGCGAAACGTGCTGACGGACATTCACAGTTAAGTCATCGAAGACGCGCGGTTAAAATACCCAAGATTTGCCGCCACCGGCGGCATAAAAATGTCAAATTTGAGCCTTTTTAAAACCCACGTGGTGCGGTCCCCCATGTGATATTCGCGAAACGCCACACGTCAGTCGTCTCAGAATCGATCTGCAGTAACTGTGGGCCCCCCCTAGTCCGTGGGTCCCGGGCATTCGCCCGATTGACCAACGCTAGCGACGCTACTGGTCTAGTCTGTCTAGTCTGTCCAGTGTTGGCGAACCTATGGCACGCGTGTCACAGCTGACACGTATTAAAATTGTATTAGCACGCGAACTATTTCTCTCGCGTACCTTCTAATCTTCTTAAACTTAAAACTTCTCAGTGGTGATCAGTGCTGGCGAACCTATAGCACGCGTGTCACAGCTGACACGTATTAAAATTGTATTAGCACGCGAACTATTTCTCTCGCGTGCCTTCTAATCTCCCTAAACTTAAAACTTCTAAGTGGTGATCAGTGGTGGCGAACCTATGACCCGCGTGTCACAGCTGACACGTAGGAATATTGTATTGGCACGCGAATTATTTCTCTCGCGTGCCTTCTAATCTTCCTAAACTTAAAACTTCTCAGTGGTGGCGAACCTATGGCACGCGTGTCACAGCTGACACGTAGGAAAATTATATTGGCACGCGAACTATTTCTCTCGCGTGCCTTCTAATCCTCTTAAACTTAAAACTTCTCACTGGTGATCAGTGCTGGCGAACTTATGGCACGCGTGTCACAGCTGACACGTATTAAAATTGTATTAGCACGCAAACTATTTCTCTCGCGTGCCTTCTATCTTCTTAAACTTAACACCTAACCACCTGACATACGTCTCTCAGACCCAAAGTAGCAGTAATTTTCTCACCTGAGACGTATGGCAGGTGGTTAAGGGTTAAAACTTCTCAGTGGTGATCAGTGGTGGCGAACCTATGGCACGCGTGTCATAGCTGACACGTAGGAAAATTATATTGGCACGCGAACTATTTTTCTCGCGTGCTTCCTAATCTTCTTAAACTTAAAACTTCTCAGTGGTAATCAGTAGTGGTGAACCTATGGCACGCGTGTCACAGCTGACTCGTATTAAAATTGTACTGGCACGCGAACTATTTCTCTCGCGTACCTTCTAATCTTCATAAACTTAAAACTTCTCAGTGGTGATCAGTGCTGGCGAACCTATGGCACGCGTGTCACAGCTGACACGTATTAAAATTGCATTAGCACGCGAACTATTTCTCTCGCGTGCCTTCTAATCTTCTTAAACTTAAAACTTCTCAGTGCTGATCAGTGGTGGCGAACCTATGACCCGCGTGTCACAGCTGACACGTAGGAATATTGTATTGGCACGCAAATTATTTCCCTCGCGTGCCTTCTAATCTTCCTAAACTTAAAACTTCTCAGTTGTGGCGAACCTATGGCACGCGTGTCACAGCTGACACGTAGGAAAATTATATTGGCATGCGAACTATTTCTCTCGCGTGCCTTCCAATCTTCTTAAACTTAAAACTTCTCAGTGCTGATCAGTGGTGGCGAACCTATAGCACGCCTGTCAAAGCTGACACGTAGGATAATTATATTTTCACGCGAACTATTTCTCTCGCGTGCCTTCTAATCTTCTTAAACTCAAAACTTCTCAGTGGTGGCGAACCTATGGCACGCGTGTCACAGCTGACACGTAGGAAAATTATATTGGCACGCGAACTATTTCTCTAGCGTGCCTTCTAATCTTCTTAAACTTAAAACTTCTCAGTGGTGATCAGTGCTGGCGAACCTATGGCACGCGTGTCACAGCTGACACGTAGGAAAATTGTATTGCCGCGCAAACTATTTCTCTCGCGTGCCTTCTGAAATCTTCCCCTGAAACTTCTACTTTTCTAAAAGAGATTTTAAAAAAAGTTTTCTCAAGGTATTTTGTGCCACATCAAAGGAGTAAAATATAATACGTGTTATATTCTGGCTAATACGGTAACTGATTTTCACAATCGGAAACATTCATTCATTGTAAAAGTTACCTGGCACGTCAGCATTTCAAAATGTGTAAATTATAAAAAATGGCACGCGGCCAGAAAAAGGTTCGCCACCCCTGATCTAGTCTGTCTAGTCCGTCTAGTCTGTCTAGTCTGTCTAGTCCTTCTAGTCCGTCTAGTCCGTCTAGTCCGTCTAGTCCGTCTAGTCCGTCTAGTCCGTCTAGCCCATCTAGTCTGTCTAGTCCAGCGGTGGCGAACCTATGGCACGCGTGATGAACAACCACCGGCAAGCAGAGGATGTACATTGCACATGGCATCAATACCAAATACCGCATCAATATAAGCTGCTGACCCCAAAATATCAGTCCGTATGACAAGCTAGACTGAACGATGGCGTGGTAAAGTATATGCAGAATTAACTTCAACTAAACACATTCTTTACTGTCTAGTCTGTCTAGTCCAGCGGTGACGAACCTATGGCACGCGTGCCACAGCTGACACGTTGGAAATTTTTATTGGCACGCGTTGGAAAAATATTGTGCTGATGAATAAAGACCGTCAAGAAGAGGATATACATTGAACATGGCATCAATATTAGCTGCTGACCCCAAAATATCAGACCGTATGACAAGCTAGACTGAACGATGGCGTGGTAAAATATATGCAGAATCAACTCTTACACATTCTTTACTGTCTAGTCTGTCTAGTCCAGCGGTGACTAACCTATGGCACGCGTGCCACAGCTGACACGTTGGAATTTTTTATTGGCACGCGTTGGCAAAATATTGTGCTTGATGAACTTGACTTTGGGGAATAGCCAGAAGTCGCAGGGGACCATATCAGGAGAGTAAGGAGCCTGTCGAACCAGAGAAGTCAAAAAATTCCCCAAAAAATTGTGAACCAAGTGCGAAGAATGTGCAGGAGCATTGTCGTGATAGAATCGCCAATTTCCTGATGACCATAACTCCAGTCGCTTGCGCCGCACAGCATCACGTAGGCGACGCAGGACATCCCTATAGTACTCCCTATAGTGACTATAGTCACTCGAACACTGCTCGACAGCAACTGACGCTATCTACAGGCGGGAAAAAATTCACGCATGCGCACGAAGGTTCAAGGTCGGCTCATGCAATCGCGCTTGATTCAAACCCATCAGGTTTTCAAAATAAAAAATAAGGTCGGATACTTTTCAAACAGACCACGTATATTCTTCCACTAGTTGAAGTGTATGGTTATCGACATTGACATTGATGTTGGTGTTGTTTGAGCTGATGATCTTCGTTTTCTGGTGGTTCATTTCTAGTCCTTACTTCTGTGACTCCTTCTTTAGTTCGCATATCATGGTGTTAGTTTATTATTAATAGGTAAGCGTTTATAGATTATATTTTGCGGCCATGGTTTCAATGTTAGAACTGATGTTTGCTTTGTTCATTAGATAACTTTGAAGGGTTTCGCAATTTCGTGTTTCTTACCAGAAGCAAGTGTGACTTTGTTTTGTTTAAGGCTAAGTGCATTAAGGTTGTGAAGGCAGTTGTTTTAGATTTAATTTCATGGCACGCAAAAGCTTCTTTCGATTTTCACGGGCAGAAATCGTGATGGCGTGCATTTCCGCTTGGAATGTCGTGGCGTTTGTTCTCAGGGGCATAGATAAACTATACCCCAGGGATGGTCCGTTAATTCCTGCGCCAGTTCCACTTTCATTTTTGGAGCCGTCCAGCCGACCCTGACATGTGTTTGGTTTTTTGTCTTCGCCCAGGAAATATACCCCAGGGATGGTCCGTTAATTCCTGCGTTAGTTCCACTTTCATTTTTAGAGCCGTCCAGTTTAATGCAAAATATGCGATACCGGGGTGGCGCATACTAAAAGCTAAGGTGGAATAGGGGTTTTAGTGAGAGCTTTAGTATACAACCAGTGTACCATGCTTGGCTTTAGTCCCCATGATTAGCTAAGCATCATGACAGGAGTCCTGACGGGACTCTGCAGACTTAGAAAACACCTCAAGACCCTATGCCAGGAGGAGGATGACGGATGCAGATTCTGTGGTTCAGCAGAGGAAACCCCCATACATCTGCTCAAAGACTGCGGAGCACTGCTCCGCAAGAGACAGATGTACCACTGCCTCACTGCCTGAACCCAGAGGAGTTGCAGTCCTTGAATCCCACCCAGATCCTGAAATTCCTAAAGGAATCAGGATTAGAGGATGCTCACTGCCCCTCGGGGCTCAATGCGTGAACGCAGAGGAGTTCCACTCCTTGAATCCCACCCAGATCCTGAAATTCCTAAAGGAATCAGGATTAGAAGATGCTCACTGCCCCTCGGGGCTCAATGCCTGAACGCAGAGGAGTTGCAGTCCTTGAATCCCACCCAGATCCTGAATTTCCTAAAGGAATCAGGATTAGAGGATGCTCACTGCCCATCGGGGCTCACTGCCTGCCTGAACGCAGAGGAGTTGCAGTCCTTGAATCCCACCCAGATCCTGAAATTCCTGACGGAATCAGGATTAGAAGATGCTCACTGCCCCTCGGGGCTCCCTGCCTGGACACAGAGGAGTTGCAGTCCTTGAATCCCACCCAGATCCTGAAATTCCTAAAGAAATCAGGATTAGAGGATGCTCACTGACCCTCGGGGCTCACTGCCTGAACGCAGAGGAGTTGCAGTCCTTGCATCGCACCCAGATCCTGAAATTCCTACAGGAATCAGGATTAGAGGATGCTTACTGCCCATCGGGGCTCACTGCCTGAACGCAGAGGAGTTGCAGTCCTTGCAGCCCACCCAGATCCTGAAATTCCTGAAGGAATCAGGATTAGAGGAGGCGCTCTAAATGTGTAAGTACACCAAAGCTTAGAGGAAGAGGGTGGGGTACAATAGATCTATAAAGGTCGCAGTACAAGTCGTCACCACCATATCTACAATCTTTAGGTCATCATCAATGCCATTTTTGACTTATACTATACATTTATAATATATGTACAGTCGGGTGACTAAACTGATGTTCCACTATTCAACCATACATTGCGAGGCATATTTGCATGTTATTACTAAACCCCAGTTCACTATCGTGGCACTAAACGAATGCTGTCGGATTATCGAGATTATTCTCGATAATCCGGCACATATGGGACCAAACAACCGCCGGATTATAAGAAATAGTGGAGGGAAGGAAGAGCGCGATCGGTTTCCAGACCGCCGGTTTATTGGACGTGTGGTCCGATTAACCAACGGCCGAATATTACGGGAGCCTTCCTTATAGCTGTAGGTATTTCTTCCTTATTCCTGATCAGGTTCCCATTTTCAATTTCTACTAGGGTTCACAAATGTCCAAGTATTAGAAAAAAAATTTTTTTTTAAATTATTTGAAAATTTCTTTTTCGCTCAAAAATAAAATTTGCGGAACTTCTTAATTGACCTTTTAACAATTAGTCAAGCGCATGCGCGTCCACCTTGTTTAAAAGGTGGGAATATGAAAGTTTCGGGCACGTTTAGTTATTTTCACTGGTTATACGTCAATAAGTGCCCGAAAAACATGGCGGAAATTGACGTATGCTCAAAAATAAAATTTGTGGAACTTCTTAATAAACCTTTTTACAATTAGTTAAGCGCATGCGCGTCCACTTTGTTTGAAAGGCGGGAATATGAAAGTTTCGGGCACGTTTTGTTATTTTCACTGGTTATACGTCAAAAAAGTGCCCGAAAACATGGCGGAAATTGACGTATGCTCAAAAATAAAATTTGTGGAACTTCTTAATAAACCTTTTGACGGTTAGTTAAGCGTATGCGCGTCCACCTTGCTTAAAAGGCGCGAATATAAAAGTTTCGGGCACGTTTTGTTAATTTCACTGGTTATACGTCAAAAAGTGCCCGAAAAACATGGCGGAAATTGACGTGTGCTCACAAAAAAAAATCAACTATGAATAGGTCTATTTCAAATGCAAAGGCAATACTTAAAATCTTTCACAAGTTTGTTAACCTCGTTATAACCACCACATAAATACGTTCGTTTTTGTTTACCGGTTGCTATGTTCATAAACGATAGGCATTCTAGATAAGTTTAAACTCATTTTAAAGCATATTAAATTGTCTTTAAAAATTTTAAATTGTTCTTTCTTCGTTATAACCACCACATAAATACGTTCGTTTTCGTTTACCGGTTGCTACGCCCATAAACGATAAGCATTCTAGATAAGTTTAAACTCATTTTAAAGCATATTAAATTGTCTTTCAAAATTTTAAATTGTTTTTTATTTTCACTGGTTATACGTCAAAAAGTGCCCGAAAAACATGGCAGAAATTGACGTATGCTTAAAAATTAAATTTGTGGAACTTCTTAATAGACATTTTTACGGATAGTTAAGCACATGCGAGTCCACCTTGCTTAAAAGGCGGGAATATGAAAGGCGCATGCGCGTCCACCTTGTTTAAAAGGCGGGAATATGAAAGTTTCGGGCACGTTTTGAAATTGTTTTTTATTTTCACTGGTTATACGTCAAAATTGTCCGAAAATATGGCAAAAATTGACGCATGCTCATAAAAAAAAAATCAACTATGATTAGCAATAATTACAATCTTTCACAAGTTATGTTATACTCGTTATAACCACCGTTATAACCACCAAATAAATACTTTCGTTTTTGTTTACCGGTTGCTGCGCCCATAAACGACAAGCATTCTAGATAAGTTTAAACTCATTTTAAAGAATAATAAATTGTCGTTCAAAATTTTAAATTGTTCTTTATTTTCACTGGTTATACGTCAAAATTATCCGAAAATATGATTAAGCGAAAATTGACGCATGCGCATACAAAAAATTCAACTATGAAAAGGGCAAAAGCAATAATTACAATCTTTCACAAGTTATGTTATACTCGTTATAACCACCAAATAAATACGTTCGTTTTTGTTTACCGGTTGCTACGCCCATACGTCTACGTCCGAAAATATGGCGAAAATTGACGCATGCGCATAAAAAAATGCAACTAAGAAAAGGTCTATTGAGTTATGCCGTTGAAATAAATAAATTAAGAATATTTTGTTTTGGGACGTAATGGAAGTTCTCTTTGTCTTACAAATCCTCGAAAGCTACTGAATTTAGTTGCTATATACCTTTTTACGGTTAGTTAAGCGCATGCGCATCCGCCAAGTTTGAAAGGCGGAAATATGAAAATTTCGGGCACATTTATTTATACGTGAAAAAGTTCGGGCACTTTTTGACGTATAACATGGAGGAAATTGACACAAAAAAATTTCAACTATGAAAACGTATATTGCACGGGCGTAGCCAGGGTTTTGTTTCTGGGGGGCGTTAGGGTTGAAAGTTTTGGGGCGGGGGGCTGGTTGAAGGAAATACAATAACGGAAATGCGCCAATTTTGAAAGTTTGAAGGAGTTTGAAACCCCAACCCTCCCCCCCTGGCTACGCCAGTGGTCTATTGCATAATGTAATAATAAACATTACTAATATTATACAACATTTTTGTTTAAATTTAGATGTAATGTAATGTAATGTAATGTAATGTAATGTAATGTAATGTAATGTAATGTAATGTAATGTAATGTAATGTAATGTAATGTAATGTAATGTAATGTAATGTAATGTAATGTAATGTAATGTAATGTAATGTAATGTAATGTAATGTAATGTAATGTAATGTAGCGAAATAAACGTATGATAATCAGTTTGTTACCAACTAAAATTATCTAATATCTAGAATTATTAGCTGAAAATGAACCGAAAAAAAAATTGCTTATTGCAGGATAATTTAACAAAAAAAAATAAAAAAAAATTTTTAAAAAACAAAAATTTAAATTCGTGAGTTTCGAAAATTTAGAACAAAAATTGTATTTTTCGTTTAAATTTGTTCGAAACGAAACTTGTGAAAAATGTGGGCTATTGCGTAACTCTATCCAGCATTTCGTAACAAATTTTGTTTGCAACATCTTTGCGGCAAAAAGCTTGAAACAAAGAGAATTTTATAATTTAAGTAAATTTGTTAAATTTAAATTTAAACCTATTAAAGGCGAAAAATAGCCTGAATATATTCAACCTGTTCGTAGCTCTATAATATTAAGTCTTTTTAAGACTACAAAACAAATCTCATGTTGAAATAATTACAGTTTATACAATCCAGCGGTCAACAAATATTTGTTGTATGCTGCTTGGTATAAGCAAGGGAAGTACTAATCTCGGTAATTCGGCCGTTGGTTGGAAGACACGTCCAGTAATCCGGCTCGCGATTTTCCCTCCCACTACTCTTTCTTATAACCCGATGGTTGTTTGATCCAATATCTATCGGATTATGGAGATTTTCTCGATAATCCGACATATATGGCACCAGACAACCGCCGAATTATAAGAAAGAGTGGTGGGAGGGAAGAGCGCAAGGCGGTCTACAGACCGCCAGATTACTGGACGTGTCGTCCGATTAACCAACAGCCGAATTATCGAGATTACTGTACTTCTTTGCTAATACCAAGCAGTATACAACAGATATTTGCATGTTACTACTAAACCCCAGTTCATTTTCGTGGCACTACACGAGTACTGTCGGATTATTGAGACTATCCTCGATAATCCGACACATATTGGACCAGAAAACAAAGAGAATTTTAAGTAAATTTGTTAAATTTAAATTTAAACCTATTAAAGGCGAAAAATAGCCTGAATAAATAAATATAATCAAGCTGTTCGTAGCTCTATAATATTAAGTCTTTTTAAGACTACAAAACAAATATCATGTTGAAACAATTACAGTTTATACAATCCAGCGGTCAACAAATATCTGTTATATGCTGCTTGGTATTAGCAAGGGAAGTACATTAATCTCGGTAATTCGGCCATTGGTTGGATGACACGTCCAGTAATTCGGCTCGCGATTTTCCCTCCCACTGCTCTTACTTATAACCCGACGGTTGTCTGATCCCAAATCTGTCGGATTATCGAGATTATTCGCGATAATCCGACACATATGGGACCAGAAAACCGCCGGATTATAAGAAAGAGTGGTGGGAGGGAAGAGCGCAAGGCGGTCTTCAGACCGCCAGATTACTGGACGTGTCGTCCAATTAACGAATAGCCGAATTATCGAGATTACTGTACTTCTTTGCTAATACCAAGCAGCATACAACAGATATTTGCATGTTATTACTAAACCCCAGTTCATTTTTGTGACACTAAACGAGTGCTGTCGGATTATCGAGAACATTCTCGATAATCCGACACATATGGGACCAGAAAACAAAGAGAATTTTAAGTAAATTTGTTAAATTTAAACTTAAACCTATTAAAGGCGAAAAATAGCCTGAATAAATAATTATAATTATCAACCTCTTCGTAGCTCTATAATATTAAGTCTTTTTAAGACTAGAAAACAAATCTTATGTTGAAACAATTACAGTTTATACAATCCGGCCGTTAACAAATATCTGTTGTATGCTGCTTGGTATTAGCAAGGGAAGTAGAGTAATCTCGGTAATTCGGCCGTTGGTTGGATGACACGTCCAGTAATCCGGCTCGCGATTTTCCCTCCCACTACTCTTTCTTATAACCCGACGGTTGCCTGATCCCATATCTGTCGGATTATCGAGATTAATCGCGATAATCCGACACATATGGGTCCAGACAACCACCGGATTATAAGAAAGAGTGGTGGGAGGGAAGAGCACGAGGCGGTCTACAGGCCGCCAGATTACTGGACGTGTCGTCCGATTAACCAACGGCCGGATTATCGAGATTACTGTACTTCCCTTGCTAATACCAAGCAATATACAACAAATATTAGCATGTTATTACTAAACCCCAGTCCCCGGTCCCCCGTCCGTCCGTCTGTCTGTCTGTCAAGACCATTTTTCTCAGGAACGCGTAGAGGTAACAAGTTGAAATTTGTACCAAATACTCGGGTCTGCGGTCTCTTTCAGCTGTGGGAAAATCAAACTTGCAAGTCAACGCGATCAAAAGATATGACCGTTTATGTCGCATATTTTGCGATTTCACAAGGGAATCGAAACCTATAGGGTACTTCCCGTTGACTCAGCATCATGAAATTTGGCAAGAAGCGGTGTCTTATAGCACATGTAAAGGGAAAAATCTGAAAACCGTAAATATGTAGTTTAATTACAAGAAAAATGCGAATTTACTATTAGAAACTTATTACAACATTATTTTTAAGATCATAGCTTTTTATTTAACTTAAGATCAAATTTATTTGATTCAAACTATTCAATATTGTTGATATTTATTATTTGTGATAACAATGGATTCTTTTTAGGGTTCCCTTCCGAAAACGGAACCCTTGAAGGATCACTTTGTTGTCCGTCTGTCTGTCTGTTTGTCTGTCTGTCCGTCTGTCTGTCTGTCTGTCTGTCTGTCTGTCTGTCTGTCTGTCCGTCTGTCCGTCCGTCCGTCTGTCTGTCTGTCAAGACCATTTTTCTAAGGAACGCGTAGAGGTAACAAGTTGAAATTTGTACCAAATACTCGGGTCTGCGGTCTCTTTCAGCTGAAGAAAAATCAAACTTGCAAGTCAACGTGATCAAAAGATATGACCGTTTATGTCGCATATTTTGCGATTTCACAAGGGAATCGAAACCTATAGGGTACTTCCCGTTGACCTATAATCATGAAATTTGGCAAGAAGCGGTGTCTTATAGCACATGTAAAGGGAAAAATCTGAAAACCGTAAATATGTAGTTTAATTACAAGGAAAATGCGATTTTACTATTATAAACTTATGAAAATACACTAATGTGTTGCTTGGTATTGTCAGGCACCAGAAGCATATGGGTTGCATACAGTTAGGTCCTCCTAAAGATACCTTACTTACAAGTTTGTACGTAATTATAAGAAAGAGTGTTGGGAGGGAAGACCCCTAGGCGGTTTACAGACCACCCGATTACTGGACGTGTCGTCCGATTAACCAACAATATCATCGAGATTTCTGTACTTCCCTTGCTAATACCAAGCAGCATACAACAGATATTTGCATGTTATTACTATACCCCAGTTCACTTTCGTGCCACTAAACGAGTACTAGATAAACAACATTATTTTTAAGATCATAGCTTTTTATTTAACTTAAGTTAGATCAAATTTATTTGATTCAAACTATTCATTATTGTTGATATTTATTATTTGTGATAACAATAGATTCTTTTTAGGGTTCCGTACCGAAAACGGAACTCTTATAGGATCATTTTGTTGTCCGTCTGTCTATCTATTCGTTTGTCCGTCCGTCTGTCTGTCTGTCATGACCATTTTTCTCAGGAACGCGTAGAGATAACAAGTTGAAATTTGTATCAAATACTCAGGTCAGCGGTCTCTTTCAGCTGTGAAAAAAATCAAACTTGCAAGTCAACGCGAATAAAAGATATGACCGTTTATGTCGCATATTTTGCGATTTCACAGGGGAATCGAAACCTATAGGGTACTTCCCGTTGACGTACAATCATGAAATTTGGCAAGAAGCGGTGTCTTACAGCACTTGTAAAGGGAAAAATCTGAAAACCGTAAATATGTAGTTTAATTACAAGAAAAATGCGAATTTACTATTAGAAACTTATTACAACATTATTTTTAAGATCATAGCTTTTTATTTAACTTAAGTTAAATCAAATTTATTTGATTCAAACTATTCAATATTGTTGATATTTATTATTTGTGATAACAATGGATTCTTGTGATAACAATAGGGTTCGTTACCGAAAACGGAACCCTTAAAGGATCACTTTGTTGTTTGTCTGTCTGTCTGTCTGTCCGTCTGTCTGTCTGTCTGTCTGTCCATCCGTTCGTCTATCCGTCCGTCCGTCCGTCCGTCCGTCCGTCCGTCCGTCCGTCCGTCCGTCCGTCCGTCCGTCCGTCCGTCCGTCCGTCTGTCTGTCCGTCCGTCAGTCTGTATGTCTGTCAAGACCATTTTTCTCAGGAACGCGTAGAGGTAACAAGTTGAAATTTGTATCAAATGCTCGGGTCTGCGGTCTTTTTCAGCTGTGAGAAAATCAAACTTGTATGTCAATGCGATCAAAAGATATGACCGTTTATGTCGCATATTTTGCGATTTCACTAGGAAATCGAAACCTATAGGGTACTTCCCGATGACCTAGAATCATGAAATTTGTCAAGAAGCGGTGTCTTGCAGCACATGTAAAGGGAAAAATCTGAAAACCGTAAATATGTGGTTTAATTACAAGAAAAATGCGAATTTACTATTAGAAACTTATGAAAATACACTAATGTGTTGCGTGGTATTGTCAGGCACCAGAAGCATATGGGTTGCATACAGTTAGGTCCTTCTAAAGATACCTTACTTACAAGTTTGTACGGAACACAACTCGCACTTGGCCGGTTTTTATTTTAGATTCAATTAAATTATGAAAATCTTGTAAAATCAACGGCCGAATTAGCGAGATTACTGTACTTCCCTTGCTAATACCAAGCAGCATACAACAGATATTTGCATGTTATTACTAAACCCCAGTTCACTTTCGTGGCAATAAACGAGTACTAGATAAATAAAATTTAAAGATCATATCTGTTTATTTAACCTAAGATTAAATTTATTTCATTCAAACTATTCATTATTGTTGATATTTATTGTTTGTCATAACAATGAATTTTTTTTTTGCGATTCAATTCAATTATGAAAATCTTGTAAAACCAACGCCCTAATTACCGAGATTGCTGTACTTCCCTTGCTAATACCAAGCAGCATACAACAGATATTTGCATGTTATTACTAAACCCCAGTTCACTTTCGTGCCAAATTTTTTATTTGAGATTTAATTAAATTATGAAAATCTTGTTTTGTGAATAGAAATTGTCCGTGTTTTTAAAATTGGATTGAAACGAGAATCTTAATAGCGGAGGAAACTTGAGTGGAAAATTAGTATTCTAGTGAATTTAACCGAAAATAGCAACAAAACAAGTTGAAATAAATATTGTGAAAACTTTTGAAAATACCGAGGGGATTTAAAACGTAAATGAATAATTTTGTTTTGTTGCAAGTAGAACTGGTTTTTAAAATTGGAAATAATGCGTGTAGTAAGAGAGCACGTGCCCAGGCTTGGCATATGGTCATTTTTGGTAGAGCACATTGCTAGGAAACATACGTCACCCCAAACCAAAGGACATTATTAACATTTTAGTTACGATAGAGATAGACGCTATATATTATACGTGCGTTTTGGGGCTGTTTTTTTTTTCAAATCGTGTTGCAGAAGGGTGGATGTGCATTACGCAGCGAACAGCTGATATCTCACAAAAGCTCTTTTCACCCCTCTAGTTTCGTCTAGGCTGATGCCAGACTAGTTAAGTACCCCAGAGGACATTAACCCATAACACAATTCCTCACTTCTATATATCATAAATTCATTCAGTATTTTAAACAGACGGCTACATATTTAATAATTCTACCAAACTTTATCCACAAAGAATCTTTATTTAAGTTACAGTTGCGATTTATAAATTGCGTTGTTGCTGCGATTAGATTTCGGTTAGGATTACATAAAATATTCTTAAATGAATATTCAGATTATTTATATTGCACGCGAACTAAATATATTTTTCTAAAACACATGCCTTTTCAAACACCGCTTCCAATCGATCCCTTCCTTACAAATTCTATTATTTTAAACAAAAAAAAATTATTATTCAAAAATCACTAGTTTAGTGCGGAAAGACCTAGTGGTCGATAGCCTTTTGTAAAAATCACTATTTTATGGCGGAAAGACCTAGTGGTCGATAGCCTTTTGTAAAAATCACTATTTTATGGTGGAAAGACCTAGTGGTCGATAGCCTTTTGTAAAAATCATCTTTTTTTGGCGGAAAGACCTAGTGGTCGATGGCTTTTTGTAAACTTTTTGTTTTCAATTTCTACTTCACTATTTCAAAATATAAAACGAAATCAAAGTATAAATCTTTTTAATAATAGATTTTACTGAGGCGCTTTTGTTGCAATGCCCCATGCAGCAAGAGATTCGTTCATTGCAATCTCATAAATTATTCATCCATCTATTATTCACGAACATTTCCAATTAATTTTCACCAAACAAGATTTCCAACTAGAAAAAAAACAGTTGTAACCCACGCCCCATTCCAAATTGTTTTCTTGAAAAATTAAAGTAAGAAATAAAGCAATGATCCACGGCCCTTTTTTAGAATTCAAATTACTTGAATTAATCGATTTGTTTAAGTAAAATCTTATTTGAGAAACGAATGTATTTTCGTGAAATTTCTCCGTTTGAAATATCGCATGCCATGCTGTGTGCAGTACAAAATGGCCTCCGAAAATATACTACCAACCTTTAAAACCCCCCAGAATTCATTTGCCCCAAAGCTGCGATAAAAAAAGACCTGGAAATAATTAGAAAACAAAACTTGATTGCAAAAGTAGGTTGAGTAGGTTTAAATTAGGTTGAGGTTCTAAAATGTTAATGACCTAAAAATATTTGTAATGCAGATTATGTTTAAAACAAAAACGAATAAGGGATGAAGTTTGAGTTTGATTTATATTTTGGCCAGCGGGGTAAAGGCTGTTGACCTCTGCATCTGAGGATGTGTTTAAACAAAAAAATCTTTCAACCTAAAATGTTCTCTAGCGAATTGATACATGCACGTTTTAATTTTTCAAGTTGTTTTAGTTTTGTAACGAAATGTATATTATTAGTTTTTTTAACTTAAAAACCTGTTTTAATTCATAACTAGGTGTTTTGGAAATATCCAATATACATTTCGTTACAATTTAATAAAGTTTATAACTAAAAACGTGCATGTAACAATTCGCAAGATTTTTTTTTTTTTAAATACAATAGGTTTTTTTTTTTTGTTGGATGCGTTTGTAAATTATGAATGAAAAAGTAAAATGCGTTTGATAGTTTTGTAGTGTAAAATCCGCGCCCAAGCCCTGACGAAAAGCTCTAAATGGACTACGGGAATAATCGAGGCGGGAAGCTTTGGCCTGGCTGACTCTAGTATTGATCGGAACGCCAACTCCCTTCTCTCAACCCCCGCATTTCAGCTACCGGCAATATACTAATCATTAAACACTTTGTGTGCACAAATTATTTATTGCAAACTCTTTTTTACCTTAACCCAAACAATATTAGCTTGTAACGTAAACACGAAGGAAGCCTTTACGAGGGTGTGTACAAATTGCACCCCTACGCCATACATTTTTTGCGATTTAGTTAGTTTGGTGGAAGCACCGGGTTTACAAAAACCGTGTGTCTTATAGGCTTTTTTGGGTTAAATTTCTAATATACACACAGAATAAAATGTAGTTTGAAAGCGAATTTAAGGATTTTGATACTCACCCTTATGAAATCTGTCGGCTCCTGAGTTTCTCGCACACGATTCTTTTTAAGTATGAATTATATTCGAACTGAATTGTTTTTTATTAATGTATTACGTATCAATAAGAGTGCGATTGATGATATTTTTCTTGTTCTGAGTTCGAAGGTTTTTTTGAGATTTTAGTTTTTTTTTTTAAGTGAAAAAATGTGGATGAATTTAAAACAGATCACGATAAATGGATTGCACGTATTTTTTATATATAAAGATATACAGTTTAATAAACAATATCTAACGATAAGCAACCTAGAGTACAATAATTATTAACTTATTTAAAAAACCGTTTTTTTAATAAATATTTAAATAATTTATATATTTATACTATAGATTAAATAGACAATAGTAGTAGGAATTATTAGTAATAAGTAATTATGCAAGGAATGATATTATTACATAACGTACACTACCAAACGTAACACAAGTGTTATTCAGAGAGTGCAATAACTAAATGGTGTTGCATGGCGCGGAGGGTGTCGGCTAGGGGTTGTTCGTGCGGTCGATAGCCTGCGCACGCGTTTCGAATCTTACCCCTGGCCCGGGGCACGAGCAATGCCGCCCCCATTCATGCTCAGGCCTCTTGCTCTGCCTTCACACAGATCCCAATTCACCTGTTTCAACTTGCAAAGCATCCGGGAATTCCGCAATTCCAGGATACTACACACACAAAATATTTCACACGCCTACCCAAAACTAACAAATCAAAAATTTTATTACTAACAATAATAAAAGAATAGCTATATTTTATCCCATTTGATATAATATTACGTTTGACGTTTCAAACTAATTTTTATCCATTAACACCTATACCTATTTAAACATTTAAACTTAATATTCAACCTTTTCGGAGCTCTATAATACTAATCAGTCTTTTTAAACTAATTGGCATCCATTAATACCTATTTAAACATTTAAACTTAATATTCAACCTTTTCGGAGCTCTATAACACTAATCAGTCTTTTCAAACTAATTTGCATCCATTAATATCTATTTAAACATTTAAACTTAATATTCAACCTTTTCGGAGCTCTATAATACTAATCAGTCTTTTCAAACTAATTTGCATCCATTAATACCTATTTAAACATTTAAACTTAATAAAGTCGGAATACAGCCTGAATATCTAAATATATTCAACCTTTCCGCAGCTCTATAAGATTATTGAGTCTTTTTACAAATTCCAAAATTTCGTTAATTTTATCAAAAATAGAAAATTGGTAAAACCATACCATACATTATAGATAATCATATTAACTTAATAAAGTCGGAATATTGCCTGAATATATAAATATACAAACCTTTCCGGAGCTCTATAATACTAATGAGGTTATTGATGTATATCAGTGGTCAAAAACCTAACCTTTTTCTGGCCGCGTGCCATTTTTTTTTTAATTTTCACATTTTGAAATGCTGACGTGCCAGGTCTACTTTTACAATGTGATAGAGAAAATCAGTTACCGTATTAGTGTGGATATTTGGCGTGTTTTGTGCGCCTCTTGCAATTACGGGCAAACCAATCGACGGATTTTGATAAAACGTTGTATCATTTGATATTCTTACGAGATCTCATAAATTCCCAAATTTGAAAATTGTAGCTTTGTAAATACGGCTTATGTGAATTTTTTAAATTTTTGTGCCCTTTTTGCAAATACAGGCAAACCAATTCACGGATTTTGATGAAACGTGACATGATTTGATATTCTTACGAGGTCCCACAAATTGCCAAATTTCAAAATTGTAGCTTTGTAAATACGGGTTTTGTGATTTTTTTTATGTTTGTGCGCCTTTTGCAAATACAGGCAAACCAATTCACGGATTTTGATAAAACGTGATACAATTTGATATTCTTACCTGGTCCCACAAATTGCCAAATTTCAAAATTGTAGCTTTGTAAATACGGGTTTTGTGAATTTTTCAATTTTTGTGCGCCTTTTAAAATTACTGGCAAACCAATCGACGGATTTTTATAAAACGTGGTATGATTTTTCCCAAAATCCCCAAATTTCAAAATTCTAGCATTGTAAATACGGCTTTCGTGAATTTTTAAAATTTGTAAATTTTGTGGCGTCTTTTGCAATTACGGACAAACCAATCGACAGATTTTGATAAAACGTGGTATCATTTGATATTCTTACGAGATCTCACAAATTTGAAAATTTGAAAATTGTAGCTTTGTAAATACGGCTATAGTGAATTTTTTAAAATTTTGTGCACCTTTTGCAAATACAGGCAAACCAATTCACGGATTTTGATGAACCGTGATATGATTTGATATTCTTACGAGATCCCACAAATTGTCAAATTTCAAAATTGTAGCTTTGTAAATACGGGTTTTGTGAATTTTTAAATTTTTGTGCTCCTTTTAAAATTACTGGCAAACCAATCGACGGATTTTTATAAAACGTGGTATGATTTTATATTCTTACGAGATCTTACAAATTCCCAAATTTCAAAATTGTTGCTTTGTAAATACGGCTTTCGTGAATTTTTAAAATCTGTAAATTTTGTGTCGTCTTTTGCAATTACGGACAAACCAATCGACGGATTTTGGTGAAATTTAGTATGCACTGATATTATTAAAAGATATCACAAATTCCCAAATTTCAAAATTGTAAGTTTGTAAATACGGATTTTGTGAATTTTTTAAATTTTTGTGCGTCTTTTGCAATTACGGACAAACCTTTTGACGGATTTTGAAGAAACTTAGTATGATTTGATATTCTTTGAAATCTCACAAATTGCCAAATTTAAAAATTGTAGCTTTGCAAATACGGCTTTTGGTAAATTTTGGAAATTTTTATGCGCCTTTTGAAATTACGGGAAAACAAATCGACGGATTTTGATAAAACGTGGTATTATATGATATTAAAGTTACAGATAAACAAATTGTATATATTTTTTCGCTGTACACCATCTCGCATTTCCGACTGATTTGACGCTGTCATAACTTTTGAACGCCTCACCACAGAGACTTCTAGTCTTCACCAATCGATTCAGCGTCACTTTCAAAATATTTCACATGCCTACCCAAAACTAACAAATCAAAAATTTTATTACTAACAATAATAAATGAATAGCTATATTTTATCCCATTTGATATAATATTACGTTTGACGTTTCAAACTATTTTTTATCCATTAATACCTATTTAAACATTTAAACTTAATATTCAACCTTTTCGGAGCTCTATAATACTAATCAGTCTTTTCAAACTAATTTGCATCCATTAATACCTATTTAAACATTTAAACATAATATTCAACCTTTTCGGAGCTCTATAATACTAATGAGTCTTTTCAAACTAATTTGCATCTATTAATACCTATTTAAACATTTAAACTTAATATTCAACCTATTCGGAGCTCTATAATACTAATCAGTCTTTTCAAACTAATTTGCATCCATTAATACCTATTTAAACATTTAAACTTAATATTCAACCTTTTCGGAGCTCTATAATACTAATCAGTCTTTTCAAACTAATTTGCATCCATTAATACCTATTTAAACATTTAAACTTAATATTCAACCTTTTCGGAGTTCTATAATACTAATATTTTTTTTCAAACTAATTTGCATCCATTAATACCTATTTAAACATTTAAACTTAATAAAGTCGGAATACAGCCTGAATATCTAAATATATTCAACTTTTTCGCAGCTCTATAAGATTATTGAGTCCTTTAATTCCAAAATTTCGTTAAATTTATCAAAAATAGAGAATTGGTCAAACCATACCATACAACACAGCTTCAATATATAAATATACTCAACCTTTCCGGAGCTCTATAACATTATTGAGTCTTTTTACAAATTCCAAAATTTCGTTAATTTTATCAAAAATAGAGAATTGGTAAAACCATACCATACATTATAGATAATCATATTAACTTAATAAAGTCGGAATATTGTCTGAATAAGTAAATATACAAACCTTTCCGGAGCTCTATAATACTAATGAGGTTATTGATGTATATCAGTGGTCAAAAACCTAACCTTTTTCTGGCCGCGTGCCATTTTTTTTTAATTTTCACATTTTGAAATGCTGACGTGCCAGGTCTACTTTTACAATGTGATAGAGAAAATCAGTTACCGTATTAGTGTGGATATTTGGAGTGTTTTGTGCGCCTTTTGCAATTACGGGCAAACCAATCGACGGATTTTGATAAAACGTGGTATCGTTTGATATTCTTACGAGATCTCACAAATTCACAAATTTAAAAATTGTAGCTTTGTAAATACGGCTTTAGTGAAATTTTTAAATTTTTGCGCAACTTTTGCAAATACAGGCAAACCAATTCACGGATTTTGATAAAACGTGATACAATTTAGTATTCTTACCAGGTCCTACAAATTGCCAAATTTCAAAATTGTAGCTTTGTAAATACGAGTTTTGTGATTTTTTTTATTTTTGTGCGCCTTTTAAAATTACTGGCAAACCAATCGACGGATTTTTATAAAACGTGGTATGATTTTTCCCAAAATCCCCAAATTTCAAAATTGAAGCATTGTAAATACGGCTTTCGTGAATTTTTAAAATTTGTAAATTTTGTGGCGTCTTTTGCAATTACGGACAAACCAATCGACGGATTTTGATAAAACGTGGTATCATTTGATATTCTTAGGAGATCTCACAAATTTGAAAATTTGAAAATTGTAAATACGGCTATAGTGAATTTTTTAAAATTTTGTGCACCTTTTGCAAATACAAGCAAACCAATTCACGGATTTTTATGAACCGCGATATGATTTGATATTCTTACGAGATCCCACAAATTGTCAAATTTCAAAATTGTAGCTTTGTAAATACGGGTTTTGTGAATTTTTAAATTTTTGTGCTCCTTTTAAAATTACTGGCAAACCAATCGACGGATTTTTATAAAACGTGGTATGATTTTATATTCTTACGAGATCTTACAAATTCCCAAATTTCAAAATTGTAGCTTTGTAAATACGGCTTTCGTGAATTTTTAAAATCTGTAAATTTTGTGGCGTCTTTTGCAATTACGAAAAAAAACCAATCGACGGATTTTGATGAAATTTAATATGCATTGATATTCTTACAAGATATCACAAATTCCCAAATTTGAAAATTGTAGCTTTGTAAATACGGCTTATGTGAATTTTTTAAATTTTTGTGCATCTTTTGCAATAACAGGCAAACCAATACACGGATTTTGATGAAACGTGATATGATTTGATATTCTTACGAGGTCCAACAAATTGCCAAATTTCAAAATTGTAACTTTGTAAATACGGCTTTCGTGAATTTTTGAAATTTGTAAATTTTGTGGCGTCTTTTGCAATTACGGACAAACCAATCGACGGATTTTGATGAAATTTAGTATGCAATGATATTATTAAAAGATGTCACAAATTCCCAAATTTCAAAAATGTAGGTTTGTAAATACGGATTTTATGAATTTTTGTGCGTCTTTTGCAATTACGGACAAACCTTTTGACGGATTTTGAAGAAACTTAGTATGATTTGATATTCTTGCGAAATCTCACAAATTGCCAAATTTAAAAATTGTAGCTTTGCAAATACGGCTTTTGGTAAATTTTGGAAATTTTTATGCGCCTTTTGAAATTACGGGAAAACCAATCGACGGATTTTGATAAAACGTGGTATCATTTGATATTAAAGTTACAAATAAACAAATTGTATATATTTTTTCGCTGTACACCATCTCGCATTTCCGACTGATTTGACGCTGTCATAACTTTTGAACACCTCACCACAGAGACTTCTAGTCTTCACCAATCGATTCAATGTCGCAAAATTAGTCGGAATACGTATATAATATTCCCTAGGAAACTTTCAGTTAAGAAATACCGTCGACACGGGGAGTCTCGACCGCGAAGCGACGAAATGCGAGAAAATCGATTTTGTCAAAATCGTTATTTTTTTAGTTACAGCAAAATTTAAAAACGCTTATGAAAGCCTTTTTGCTGCTGATTACAGATATGCTAATTATATTTTGCTAACTTTTTCCGTTCACTATCGCCTGCAAGAATTGAAGAAATTTTTAAGAAATTTTGGCGCTCGAGTAGAGATCTCGGAAAGTTGTGAATATCTCGCGGACAATCTTAGTGTATTAAGAGAAGAATTACCTTGTGAAAAGGATGCCGCAATCCGTTTTTGATTATCTGCAACCGTTTCCGAGAAATCTACTTAGCAAATCGAGAATCGGGTGAATTTCAGTTTGAAATTTTTTGACAAATTATTGAATCTTTACGGACAATTTACACATCGCCTTGTTCGTTTCGTCGTGTAGTTTCTGTGTGCCGAAAATGATTTCCTTCCTTATTCCCGTTCTCGAAAAAATCGAACAACCGAAAAAGTATTTTTCGAACGAAATGATTTGTCGAAAATTTTGTCGAAAATGTTTTTGCAAATTTTTTTCGTGATTTTTTTTTTGGTTACACGAAGGAAATCGAAGTGCTGAAAACGTTTTTCCAGTTTATTTCGCTCTAAAGTTACAAATAAACAAATTTTATATGATTATTCGCTGTACACAATCACACATTTCCTACCGATTTGACGCTGTCATAACTTTTGAACCGCTCACCACATAGACTTCCAGTCTTCACCAATCGATTCAGCGTCCCAACATTAGTCGGAACCCGTATATAATATGCCCTGCGAAAATTGCAGTTAAGAAATACCAGCGACTAGGGAAGTCTAGACCTCGGAAACGACGAAATTCGAGAAAATAATTTTTTTCAAAATCGTTATTTTTTGAGTCACAGCAAAATTTAAAAACGTTTCTGAAAACATTTTTGCTGCTGATTACAGATATACAAATTATATTTGGCTAGCTCTTTCGGTTCACTTTCGCATGCAAAAATTGAAGAAATTTTTATGAAATTTCGGCGCTCTAGTGGAGATCTCGGAAATTCGTGAATTTCCCACGGACAATCTTAGTGTATCCATAGGAAAACGACCTTCTGAAAACGATGCCGTAATCTGTTTTTAATTATCTGAAAGCGTTTCCGAGCTATTTACTTTGCAAATCGAGAATCGGGTAAATTTCAGTTTGAAATTTATTGACGAATTATCTTAGCGGACAATTTGCACATCGACTTATTCGTCTTGTCGTGTTGTTTCTGTGTGCCCAAAATGATTTCGCTGCTCTTTACCGTTTTCGAAAAAATCGAAAAAAAAGAAAAAGCATGTATTTATCCAACGAATTGATGGAAAATTTTTGTCGAAAATTTTTTTGCAAAATTTTTTCGTGATTTTTGTTTGGTTACATGAAGGAAATCGAAGTGTTGAAAACGGTTTTCCAGTTTATTTCGCTCTAAAGTTAGAAATAAACAAGTTTTATTTTTTCGCTGTGATTTTCAACTGATTTTACGCTGTCATAACTTTTGAACGGCTCACCACAGAGACTTCTAGTCTTCACCAATCGATTCAGCGTCCTAAAATTGAAATTTTCTAACCTAAAATTTTCCGAAAAAATAGCGAAAAAAATCCATCGTTTTGATCTGGAGAAATCTGTGAGGATCTGTGCATTTTCGGTTTTTTGACAATTTCTCTAAAACTAGAAATCCCAGCGAAATCATTTTCGGCACATATAAACTAGACGACAAGACGAGTAAATTTAAATTAAAATTTAAATTTTCATGGCGAAATTTTAAATTCAAATTTTCCTGAATTTCGACTTCATATGTCTATGTCTCGATAACTCTTCTTCTTCTTCTTATTAGCCTTCATACTTCCATTGTTGTATATAGGCTTTTTTGATTTTTTCCATGCTTCTGTGTCATTTGCTGTTCTCAACCATCCACTCTTTTCCTGCTATCGTCTTTATGACATCGGTCCATCTCGGTTCGTTCAGGTGGTTTCCCGTTCTCATAGTACGTATGTTGTATGTTGCTATATAAATTTTGTGTGTGTATTTTGGTTTATTTTGCGTAAAAATGGTCAATTTATTGCTTCCCCCAGAATCCTGAGGCTGTCCGATTTTCTGTCGGAGTGGGATTCCGAATTTTGTGTTCTACCCTCCTGGGGTTTTTTGTTTTGTATTTCGACATTTCATATGGTACTTGAAAGGTTTCGGCTGTTGCACTACGTGTTGACGAGTTTTGGATTGCGGACGATCCTCAAGGATGCAGACCCCGTTTGCAGCCGCTCTTCTGGGTTCAGACGCTGCGTGTTCGCTATATCTGGCTACAGCGCCGTCGTTTGGATTTGGAGGCCCCGGGCATATATATTGAGGTGGGGCCCCCAGTAAATAAAATTCGGCGAGTTTGGGTTGCAAACGACGTAGCGCGATGCCGTTTGCAGTAGAAGATGAAACGTTCAATTCCCTGCGGGAATCGCGCGAAACCGTTCCCGCAGACCTCAAGTTGGCGGTTCCGTGGGTGTTTCCAAAAAACGTCGTTTTTATGGCGTCGCGGCGCCATCCTCGGCGCAATCGGTATTAAACTCCCAAACAAACTAAAAGGTTCTATGGCCGATCGAACTGCACCGGTCCGGTTCCGATCCGTCAATTGGTTCCGAAGTTCTATGTATTCCCGTAAAACGCCTCTGGTTTTTCTCACTTTTTGCGCATTTTTCTCTTCAAACTGCCGCAGATTCGCAAAAAGTTGTCGCAGTTTAAAAATTCTTGCCGGAATGTTTGCGCGCGAGTGTTCTGAAGAGAACGAACCCAACCGGCGACCTGGAGCCCATCAAATAAGTCCTGGGCGTCCGTGGAAGTGATTGCAAAATCGGCAAAAAAAAAAATTTGCTCTTGCACCAGGTGAGCGGGACGTCGCAGGACGGCGAGCGAGGGCTCTAAAAACGTGTCGCGGCGGCGGCTAAAGGATCCGGAAAAAAATTGAGATCCGACCTAAAATGCGCCTCAAAAGTAAAATTTCGTGATTTTAGTTTTCGGTCTGCTGCGTCCGAACCTGGGGGAGTTGAGTCGCGAAAACGGCACCGCTCGACGGGATCTCGGTTCTATATCGGAAAAATGTACATTCCCGTTTTGCATCGCCGCCGCCGCTTCCGTCGGGCCATTTCCGCAAAAACCACGATTTTAGGGTGACTTTTGGTTCCCCGGACGGACACTCACAGTTAAGTCATCGAAGACGCGCGGTTAAAATACCCAAGATCTGCCGCCTCCGGCGGCATAAAAATGTCACATTTGAGCCTTTTTAAAACTCACGTTGTGCGGTCCCCCATGTGAAATTAGCGAAACGCCACAAGTCAGTCGTCTCAGAATCGATCTGCAGCCACTGTGGGGGCCCCCTAGTCCGTGGGCCCCGGGCATACGCCCGATTGACCTACGCTAGCGACGCTACTGTCTGGCTACCCTCACTTAGTTTGGCCTGTAGGTCAATACAGTTTACCGGGGTATGGCAGCTTGGAGCCATAAGAGAGAGCTGGGTACCCTGTGAGGACCAGTTATCGTTAGCCATCTCCTGTCTTTAACATTTGATGTGACCGCTATTGATAAAGGGTGCTACCTATACAGCGTGACCCCATACACCCCCCCCATTTTTGTAATAGTGCCCATACTTTATATGCAAACTCTTTTGTTGCTTTTGTTATTGGGTGAATAAATTAAAATAATAATAATAATACATTGGCTGTCTCGATAAAGGTTGCAGATAATTAAAAACTGATTGCGGCATCAGTAGGGAAAGATGTAATGTTCTGGCGCCTCATCACTCCTCGCCCCCAACCCCCAGACCACGCCACCAACCTCCACTTCCACCCCCAAACTATACCCTCCAACCCCCAGACCCCGCCCCTTAGCCCCCACTTCCCCACTTATTTAAGTTTGGGTGGTGGAAGTGGGGGTTGGGGGTAGTGGTGGGGGGCGAGGAGTGAGGAGGCGCCAGAACATGACATCTTTCCCTACTGGCATCGTTTTCAGGAGGTTATTTTCCTACGGACGTACGGACACACATAGATTTCCTTAAAAATATTAATTTGTTTCCGAGGTCTGTGCTCAACGGGCCAAATTTTTCGACATTTTGCTGGATTTTAGTAAATTTATTAAGCCATATCTCGTGATGGGAAGCAGATAGCAAAATGCAATTTACATATTTGTACTCTGTAGAAAAAACACGTTTTTTCAGTAGGAAAAACACGATTTTAGCAAAATAATCTTTTTCGCTTTTTCCGTTGCTATAACGATATCACGTTGCTATAACTTTTGAACAGTTTATCACGGGTACTTCTAGTTTTGACCATTGGTTTCAGAATCCCAAACTTAGTTGGAAACTAAATTAATGCAGAAAATGCGCCTCGAAGGCAAAAAAATAGTAATTTCTGGTGCGCCCGAACCTGGAGGAGTCGGGCCGCGAAAACGACACAGCTCGACGGGGCTATCATTTCTACACCGGAAAAATGTACAATCCCGTTTTGAGTCGGGTCGTTTCCGTAAAAAGCTTGATTTTCGGGTGGGTTTTGGACCTCCCGGAGGGGCGCGGCAGAACAGAGGACGAAACTCGGGGATGCGCAACGTGCGGACGGACATTCACAGTTAGGCTTGCCGCACACTGGATCCGCTCCGCTCAGCTCACATCAGATCCGATCGGGTCGGCTCCTCTCAGCTCCGTCATTTTTCCACATATTGCATCCGCTCAGCTACGTCACTTTTTCACACACTCAATCCCCTGCCACCTCTCCACCGGGAGAGTTTAATATGTGCTGCTATCCTGGTTGCATAAATGCCTTAGCGCATATATGAAAACGTTAGTGTTGCGCCTGCGTGGACTATCGGCCAGCATCCGACCTCCGGCCTAGTATTCTTCACAAACAGAGGTATGGCTTGTCGCACACTGGATCCGCTCCGCTCAGCTCACATCAGATCCGATCGGGTCCGCTCCTCTTAGCTCCGTGATTTATTCACATATTGCATCCGTTCAGCTACGTTACTTTTCTACACACTCAATCCCCTCCCACCTCTCCTGCGGGAGAGTTAAATATGTGCTGCTATCCTGGTTGCATAATTGCCTTAGCGCATATATGAAAACGTTAGTGTTGCGCCTGCGTGGACTATCGGCCAGCATCCGACCTCCGGCCTAGTATTCTTTACAAACAGAGGTAAAGCATGTCGCACACTGGATCCGCCCCGCTCAGCTAACATCAGATCCGATCGGGTCCGCTCCTCTCAGCTCCGTCACTTTTCCACATATTGCATCCGCACAGCTACGTCACTTTTCCACACACTCAATCCCCTCCCACCTCTCCTGCGGGAGAATTTAATATGTGCTGCTATCCTGGTTGCATAAATGCCTTAGCGCATAAGTAGGGAAAGATGATTCGTTCTGGCGCCACTTCCACCTCAAATTACAGATTCCTGTAATTCAATTTCCCCCTACTATATCACAGATGGCGCTTTACAGATTCCTGTAAAATTAAAAAAATTACAGATTCCTGTAATTCAATTTTCTCTACTATATCACAGATGGCGCCTAACAGATTCCTGTAAAAATTCAAAAAATTATAGATCCCTGACAGATCCCTGTAATTTAATTTTCCCTACTACATCACAGATGACGCTTTACAGATTCCTACAATTAAATTACAAGTTTTCTTATGCATTTGGTTGCCTAAGACTATTTAGTGGATTATAGGATTAAATACTGAATTACTAGGTTGAGTTCTGTATCCCCCTTTTATATAGATTAGTTAATACCACCACCAGTCATACTAAATTTTCCATCCTGGAACGGTACTGGATCAGATAACATCAGACTGGATTAGTTAATACCACCAGACTAGACAAGGTTAGACTAGATTATCAAATCCACATTATTAAAACTGAATAGTGTTTACTATCGCAATTATAATGCAAATCACTTCCGCATTCTTGAATAGTATTTATTGTCGCAAATAAAATGTAAAATAATATATAAAATTAATTATTCACATTACAAATGTATACACAAAACAATACAATATGAAAACGTTAGTGTTGCGCCTGCGTGAACCATCCGCCAGCATCCGACCTCCGGCCTAGTATTCTTCACAAACAGAGGTATGGCTTGTCGCACACTGGATCCTCTCCGCTCAGCTCACACCAAATCCGATCGGGTCCGCTCCTCTTAGCTCCGTGATTTATCCACATATTACATCCGCTCAGCTACGTCACTTTTCCACACACTCAATCGCCTCCCACCTCTCCTGCGGGAGAGTTAAATATGTGCTGCTATCCTGGTTGCATAAATGCCTTAGCGCATATATGAAAACGTTAGTGTTGCGCCTGCGTGGACTATCCGCCAGCATCCGACCTCCAGCCTAGTATTCTTTACAAACAGAGGATAAGGAGCGGAGAGGAGCGTAGCGGAGCCAAGCTGAGCGCAGTATGACGCAGTATGTGCGTTGCTATTTAAATACACGAGTTTTATATTTTTCTGGGCTGAAAGGCTGAGCTGAGTGGAGACGAGCGGACCCAGTGTGCGACAAGCCTAAGGAGCGGAGAGGAGCGGAACGGAGCCAAGCTTAGCTGAGCGGACGCAGTATGTGCGTTTCTATATACGGGATCCTTTGTTTTTGGCGGTCGTGGGCGTGAACCGGTTGTTGTTTTGATTTTCGGTTGTTGTTTTTTTTTGTCTATTGTTGTTTGCCTTTCATTTTTTTTCTCCTTGGTTTTCTCCAGTGGCTTTACTTGACTACAGCTGGGTCCTGTTGTCTTGGTGGGGTTGTCGGCTTCCTTGGTTGATTCTTCTGTGTTTGTTCTTCTGCGGCTGTTCTCCAGTGGCCTGCGGTACTGATATGCTTGGTTTTCTCCAGTTTGGCTTTTTTCTTTTTTCTTGAGTTGATGGTTTCCTCTTCCTCCTGGTCGGGTGTACGCTTGGGGGCGGCTTCGGTGGGGCTGTACGTGTCCATCGGTGTGACTCTTCTCCATGGGGAGGCTTCAGTAGCTCTCTTGGGGGCGGCTTCAGTTGCTCTTTTGGGGTCTGCTTCATTTGTTCTCTCGGGGGCTTCAGTTGTTCTCTTGGGGGCGACTTCAGTTGTTCTCTTTTGGGCGGCTTCCGTTGTACTTTTGGTGGCGGCATCGGTAGTTTTCCTTGGGGCAGCTTCGGTTGTCTTCTCGGCGGCGGTTTCGGTTGTCTTCTAGGCGGCGGCTTCGGTTGTCTTCTCGGGGGCGGCTTCGGTTGTCTTCTCGGCGGCGGTTTCCCTGGGTTGTCAACTTGGGTCTTTCTCCTTTTCATTATGTAATTTAGCATTTGGTCGATTTGGCTGTGGTCCAGGATGTCCAGCTAGGCGGGGTCGAGATTCATAGCTGCGGCGGCTTCGTTGAGGGTTGGCGGAATGAACGTGTTCATGTTTCGACTGCGAAGGTCGGTGAGACCACCCTCCTCCTCCAAGTGTTGGTGTACTTACCCATTTAGAGCGCCTCCTCTAATCCTGATTCCTTTAGGAATCTCAGGATCTGGGTGGGATTCAAGGCCTGCAGCTCCTCTGTGTTCAAGCAGTGAGCCCCAAGGTACATCTGTCTCTTGCGGAGTAATGCTCCGCAGTCTTTGAACAGATGTATGGGGGTTTCCTCTGCTGAGCCACAGAATCTGCATCCATCATCCTCCTCTAGGCCTAGGGCCTTGAAATGTTTCCTAAGTCTGCAGTGTCCCGTTAGGGCTCCTGTCAGAATTCTGAGCTTGTTCCTGCTTAGTTTCAGGCAAGCTTTAGTTCTTTTCTGGTTAAAGGATCCCAGCATCACTTTGGATTGCCTTAGCCCTGGAAGTTCTTCCCAGGTTTTCATCCATTTTCCTCTTATTTCTTCATCTAAACTTTTGCGGATGGTGTTCACGCTCATACGTGCGTTTCTATTTAAATACACGGGTTTTATATTATTCTGGGCTGAAAAGCTGAGCTGAACGGGGACGAACGGACCCAGTGTGCGACAAGCCTAAAGTCTCTAAAATTGTTAAAGCTGTTCTGGCAGTAAATCCGTATCCCTGACTGATACGGCCCCCTGCATATCGTGAGGATGACTTCATTTGACACTCATTATTATTATGGTTTCGAGTGATACTGTTAGTGATGTTTTCACAATCTTGGTATCAAATATCAGTCGTTGCCGTTTTTGCAATTGCAGCATTTATACGACCCCTCGGCCAGGATCAATTCTCCAATATGACTGTATAAGTCGTTTGTCAGTTTGAACAAGAAAATGTTAATAATCTAAGTTACTTGAAATTCCAGATCAGAACGGGTAAAATAGCTCATACGGAACAGTGCCGAATAAGAGAATTTAAGAAAGAGAAAATAAGAAAAGTGCCGATAAGAGAATTTAAAAATATTGCAAAAATAATTTTCGAAATGTTTGTGGAGATATAAATGTACTAATGTAGATAATATATTAATTAATTGAAGGAATGATAAATTTCATAGATAGAAAAACCAACGGTCCTAGCCACATTGTCCTAAATTGGATCGAGAATTCGCGCTGCAGCGCGTATATAAAGAGAAATAATTTTGATTTAAACACGTAACTATCGCGAGTCTATTTTGTATACACCGCTGTTCCACTTACTATATTTACTACCTAAAGTATTCAACGCGATAAAACAATTATATTTGCCGCATAAATATTAAATATCTAAACAGTCCGCTGTTTGTTAGGGCAAGCAACATTTGGTTAATGGGGGGAGAAAAATAATAATTTCCGAAAAGTTTTCGCCGTTGGATATTGATCAAACATTGTTTAAAAAATGTCATCAGAAATGACAATATGGAATAGTCGCGGTGTGATAGCCGTACGTAAAACTACAATTTTGTTTTGTGGAGAAGTTCGCGTGTATGGGTGTCTGATTTGACGGAAACTGAATTATGGCCGATTTCGGTGAAGGTTTGTTTAATTAAACTCGCTATGCGCACTCTTTTTTATTGCCCTCCTATTGATTAAGACAACTCGGCATTCATTTTTATCTCGAATCTTAATGTACATACTATAAAATGCAGAGCAAATGAAATATTACAAACACAAACAGTACGTGCCATTACGCTACCCAAACACAAAAAAATCCATTTTATTGCACCAAACAAAACATTGATAATCACAACAAGTAAAAACATCAAAATTTATTTAAATCTCTGCAATATTTATTTTAAAATCGCATATATTTAGGTGTAGAAAGATTACATTCAAAAATTATTCAGATAGGAACTTAAAGTTATCTATGTTACGAGGTTTTATTTATTGTAAGTTTAATTAAAGGTTTCTAGTTGCAAATTTATATTGCGTTTGATTTAATATAAAATTGGAAATAACTAGAAACTGATCACGGCATCGTTTTCAGGAGGTTATTAGGTTTAGGTTTTCAGTCGGCGTTAATAAGTAGGTACCAAAAAAGCAACCAACCTTGAAATATCCCGACACAGTTTCAAGAGGCCGTTTTTGCAATTGTAGCATTTATACGACCCCTCGGCCGGGATCAATTCTCCTATGTGTAGATTGTAGTAGGGAAAGGTAGTATGTTCTGGAACCGCCTCCGCCTCCCGACAAGTGCGCATGCCCGAACAGAGGATTTAACCCTGATCAAACCTGTTTATTAGCTGATTAAACCTGTATATTAGCTGATTAAACCTGATTATTAGATGATTAAATCCTCTGTTCGCGCATGCGCACTGGTCGGGAGGCGGAGGCGGTTCCAGAACATACTACCTTTCCCTACTGATTGTAGATATGGTGGTGTCGACTTGTACTGCGACCTTTATAGATCTATTGTACCCCACCCTCCTCCTCCAAGTGTTGGTGTACTTACCCATTTAGAGCGCCTCCTCTAATCCTGATTCCTTTAGGAATCTCAGGATCTGGGTGGGATTCAAGGCCTGCAGCTCCTCTGTGTTCAAGCAGTGAGCCCCAAGGTACATCTGTCTCTTGCGGAGTAATGCTCCGCAGTCTTTGAACAGATGTATGGGGGTTTCCTCTGCTGAGCCACAGAATCTGCATCCATCAACCTCCCCTAGGCCCAGGGCCTTGAGATGTTTCCTAAGTCTGCAGTGTCCCGTCAGGGCTTCTGTCAGAATTCTGAGCTTGTTCCTGCTTAGTTTCAGGCAAGCTTTAGTTCTCTTCTGGTTAAAAGATTCCAGCATCACTTTGGATTGCCTTAGCCCTGGAAGTTCTTCCCAGGTTTTCATCCATTTTCCTCTTATTTCTTCATCTAAACTTTTGCGGATGGTGTTCACGCTCATACCGCAAGGGGTTCCGGACCTATAAAGGGGCTACTGGATCCCTTGTTTGCTAGGTGATCGGCTTCTTCGTTTCCGTCTATACCAGTGTGTCCTGGTACCCAGTATACCGTTACTTTATTATCCCTGCCAAGCTTGTTCAGCTTTCCCACACAGTCCCATACCAGTTTGGATCTGATGGTGTATGAGCTAATGGCCTTGATGGCTGCTTGGCTATCTGACAGGATAGCAATTCGTTTTTTGCGGTAATTCCTGTCGAGGTTAAACAGTGCACATCTTTCGATTGCGTGTACCTCCGCCTGGAAGATACTTGGGGATATTCCCATCGATTCGGAGGATCTGGTACGAGGTCCAAACACTCCTGCACCAGTGCCTTCCTTTGTCTTCGAACCATCTGTATACCACTTGATGGCATTTTGCTCTATGTGGTATGCTGAGGATTCGTCGCTCCAATCGACTTTACTACTACACATTGCTGTGTAGTTTTTCTCGAAGTGGTATTTGCATACCATTTCGTCTTTTGATACTTCCAGCCAGGGGATCTTGGCAGCGAGGCTGTTTCGGTTTCTGCTCCCGATTATTTTGCCTCTGCCCATTCCTTCCTTGCTGAACCTTACGATCGCCGATCTGGCGGCGCTCTCCACCACAAGGTGCAGCGGAGTCAGATCCAGCAGCAGCTCCAATGCTGCTGTCGGACACGACCCCATCGCCCTCGTGATGCAGACACACGCCAGTCTTTGAATCTTCTCAAGCTGTTTCCTCATAGAGGCCAGCTTGATTCTACTTCCCCACGCAACCGCCCCATAAGTGATTGCAGGTCTCACTATCAAGGTGTACATCCATCGCAGGATAGTGGGGTTACAACCCCACGTTTTTTACAACCCTCACTGCCTCAGCGTGTCTATTCCATAGGAGTTTGCTATCTAGTGTGATACCCAGATACCTTATCTCCTGTTGGTATTCTACTGCCTTCCCATCTATGAGTATGGGATGTAGGCAGTTTAGTTTTCTCCATCTAGTAAATGGTATCACCGTGGTTTTGCTCGGGTTGAGTCTCAATCCCACTGTTTGACACCATCTACTAGTTACTTTGAGGCCTCTCTGAACAATTTCACAGAGCGTTCCCTCAAAGTTTCCTCTGGCCATTATGACTATGTCATCGGCGTAACCTTGACATTTGATGTCTAGGTCGTTTAGCCTAACCAGTAGTTCATAAACTACCAGGCTCCACATTAGCGGTGATAGTACACCTCCCTGTGGGCACCCTCGAGTTTGGAGATCTTAATGGTGTCTTTTCCCACTTGTGTCTCCGCCGTTCTAGTTCTCAGCATTTCACCCATCCACTTTAAGATAGTGCTGTCGATATTCCTTCTTTCGAGGGCCGCCCTGACAGCCTCGTGTGAGGTGTTGTCAAAAGCTCCCTCTATATCCAAGAAGGCACATATCGCTACTTCCTTTGTCTCTAGTGCTGCTTCTATTTCGTTTGTCAGCTGATACAGGGCGGTTTCTGTGAATTTATCTGCTCTGTAAGCATGCTGACTCCTGTGTAGTGGTGTATCTACCAGCAATATAGTCCTAAGGTAATTATCAATCACCTTCTCCATTGTCTTTAACATAAAAGATGTTAGACTAATGGGTCTAAATGACTTCGGTTGAGTGGTGTCTTTCTTCCCCACCTTCGGTATAAATACCACCTTAGCCCTTCTCCATAGCTCCGGTATATATCCGAGCGCTAAGCTACTTCTAAAGATATTTAGAAGATACGGCATTAGTTCTCTCTCTCCCTTTTGTAGGAAGGCAGGAACTAGTCCGTCCACACTTGGGGCCTTAAAAGGCTGGAAAGTGCTGATAGCCCATCTGATTCGGTTTTCCGTACAGAGGGACGCTGCCCTCTTCCAGTTGGCCCGACTTGGTTTCCGTGGTTGCATCAAGCCCTCGGTCTCCCACCTCTACATCCCGGAAAATGGGTTTCTAGTAGGAGGAGAGCTCTTTGCTCTTCATCCTCCGTGAAGGTCCCATCCGGTTTCTTGAGAGTGGTTGTCATTTCCACTCTATCCTTCGCTAGTGCTTTGTGCAGTCTAGCTGCCACCGGCGTGGATTCTATGTTTTCACAGAAGGTCCTAAAGTTTTCCCTTTTTGCCCTTCTGATCTCTTTGTTGTAGGTGGTAAGCACCTCAGAGTATTCTAGCCAATTTCCGTATTGCTTGGCCTTGTTGAAAAGCCTACGTACTTTTGCTCTTAATGTAGATAAATTTTTGTTCCACCATTTTTCGTCCTTATTCTCCTTCACGGTTTTTAACGGGCAGCTGGATTCAAATGCCGTGGTGATTGCTACATTTATTTCTCCTACAGCCTGTTCCAGCACGGAGCAGTGTTTGATACTACCACGCACTGTCACCTGGTCTAGGTTTTCTTTTATTTGGGAACTAAACATAAGCCACACAGTTTGTCTGGGGTTTCGAATGGGGGTGTTTTCCTCACTCTCTCCTTCCAGCTTAAACTCTATGATCCTATGATCTGACATTGAGGGCTCACTTGAAACCCTCCACTTTTTAATTAGTTTACTTACGTTAGCGCTACCTACCGTAATATCCAGTACCTCATTTCTGACTTTAGTGACAAATGTTGGTGTGTTCCCAACGTTGTACACAATTAAGTTCTCTTTAATGAGGTATTCTAAAAGGTACTCACCCCTCTTATTAGTGTCCGTGCTGCCCCACATTGTGTGCGTTCGCGTCACATCCCAGGATGAGTGGCAGCCTTCTCCTAATGCAGTGTTCCACCAGCTTTTGTACTTCAATGGGTGGTACGCTGTTACCATCGCCAGGGAAGTATGCTCATGCGATCACTACTTCGCGGTGGAGACCCTCGATCTTGATGAGGGCCTGAATCGGTACTAAATCCCGCGTTAAAAATTCTGAAAGACATAAGTAATTTATGCCATTTCTTACCATAATGCAAGTTCTTGGGGAGACCTCACGGCTGTCCCATACCAACTTACATTCCCTGTTGCTAAGGCCTCTGATATTACCTCCGTAGGTCCTGGGTTCTTGAAGCAGCGCTAGCCCTAGGTGCTGCTTGGTAAACATCCTAGCCATCACAGCTGAAGCTGCTTTGGCATGATGGATGTTCACTTGGGCTATTTTGGTGCGCCTGCTGGTCATTCTTGTTTTGTGACAGGAGGCGGCAAGTCCTCCTCTGTCCCTACAAGAACATCCACCTCTGCCTCTGTAGACATGGCTGGACTGCTCATGTCTACGAGTGTGAGGTCAAGGTCGTCTTCCCGGGAATCCGGGCTGACTTCCTTGTTCTCTGTGTCGGTTAGGTCCCGTACATTTTGGAATTCATATAAATCCCACGAGTCGCAAGGGAACTAAAGGTCCACCACATCAGAGCCCCGCTTGATAGTGGTAAGGCTCGATACCCTCTGAGGTCGCCAGGTATCAGAGGGGCTCCGTAAGCGATGGCCGGTTGCCCTTGGCCATCAACCAGTCCCTTTGGCACGGGTCGCATGACACCTTGGGATTAAGGGTTTGGAAGTTCTTGGTTGTTCGCCCTCCGCTGAACGCCCCGACCGGAGTTGTTCCAGTCGTGACGTCCAACGGTATGTTGCGAAACTAAGCCCTCACACCGCGACAAGGTGACTTCCACGTGAGGGATTCTCCTATGTGACTGTATAAGTCGTTTGTCAATTTGAACATAACTAGAAAATGTCCAATTAATATTTCTGTAGACAACCAGTCTTGTTTGTCTATCCTTTAGTTTATCTAGTTTTGTTTGTGCTCGCGTGCAAACATGGAAATACCATGGAGGGAGAACTGGTGCAGTGGTGTAATGTTCCTACTGTTTGGAACATTCTATATGGAGTTGATGCTACATTTATATATTACGAACAATCTAGCAAACAAAAAAGTTAATAACGAAAACTAGATCGTTTTTGGAATATTTTGAAAATACTTTGACAAAATTTATCAAAATTTTGGCAATAGTTTTACAAATTTTGATTTTTGCCTGAAAATAAATACAGTATAATCTTGATATTCCGTCGGTTGGTTAATCCGGCGCTCTGGGGAAACACGTGTCTTTCCTTTCCGCTGTCCCGCGCCGGATATAAACCTCCCGCACAGTTGAAATAAAGTCAAAAAGGGACACCCTTAACCCCTTGACAAACGAATAAAATGCGCGTTGACGTGTCCGTAGAATGCCATTTAATTTGGCTCAATAGTGAACGCTCGTTACAAGCTCAGAACAGATTTTTGAAACGAAGTTCCTTTATAGAGGTCTCGGTAGGAGTGAGTGATTCGGCAGAAAACATTACATAACGTTATATGCCTATCTCTTTCTCTCAGTGTATATTTCTATTCCGCTCGCTCTTTCTTTCTCCTTTTCTCAGTGTATATGTCTATAATGCGTGCTCTCTCTCTTTCTTTCGCTGAGTGACAGACGAGCGTGGTCGGTTTATAACCTTAAAACTAAACGAGAAAAAAAAATTGTTCAAACGTATTTTTTAATTAGATTAAAAAATAGATTAGTAATTGATTAAAGGTCGATTCCCATATGCGCGACACTCAGCTAGGCGACGACGTGCGACATCGCCTATCAAATAATGATTACATGGTTTTAAATGGGCACGTCACTTAGCTGTCACGTAGCCATAGTGAGAACGTGCCTATTTAAAACAATGTAATCATTATTTGACCAACGATGTCGGGTGATATAAGTCGACGATGTCGCTTATATGAGAATCGGCCTTTAATTCATACGAGAGTTATATTTGATACGAGAGTTATATGAGAGTTTATTTTATACTCATTACTTGAATTAGGTTTTGAGAAAGCGAAACTCAAGAAAACATACAAAATACTGAAAAAACTAAGTTAAGTTAATTAGTAAGTTAATAAACTGTTTACACATGTTTATCGTATATGTTATTCGAGTGATTGATATTTAATATATTTATATATGTCGTAGTCATATGGTAAAATCATTAAAAAAATGAGCCATTGCATGACCTGTTTACGGTTATTTAAGTGCATGCGCGTCCGCCATGTTTTAACGGCGGGAATATGAAATTTTCGGGCACATTTTGTTATTTTCACTGGTTATTCGTGAAAAAGTGCCCGAAAAATATGGCGAAATTGTCACATGCGCAGAACAAAATGAAGGTCAATTTTGATTTTTGAAAATCATCACAAAATACTTCTTTGAAAACACACACTGTTGTTGAATTTATACTCAATCTTCGTAAAACTAAACAACTGATACCGGCAGTTGCAGTAAATTGTTTTATATTTTCTTTTTCTATACATAGTACAATATTTTCCTTTTCTATCCATTCATCCTCTAAAAATTCTTTACTGCTCGAAATTTTGCTCCCTTTTGGGGGTTAAGTGGAAGAACGGTGACTACTGAACTTCGCCTCCCTCCAATGATTGGGAAAGGAATTGTTTGTGAATTATTAGGAGTGTTATGACCTCATAGGTGTATATTGTAAATCATTGGTAAATAAAAGTCCATTGTTATTATTATTATTATTAAATAGGTGTTGCATGTTTACGCACATTTTTTTGAATAGAGCTAGGATTTCACTTTGAATTTTCAATTCGATGCTTCAATTTGAAGCATCACTTGAATACTCAACAGCATCACTTCATCAGATTTCATTATCACCACTACGGACTTGGTAAAGAATACGGGATTTTTTGAAACTTAGTGTTGCGGACTTTTTACCTGGTGTAACTATTGGTAATCGTCTTTGGCACTCTTTAACTAAGATCTGGAAGCAGAAATTTAGCTTTTACATTGTCTACGTTGGTTCAATAAATATATTTGTGTGTTTGTTGAAAATAATTGTTGACATTTTCAAGATGACAGATAGTAGATGCAAACGCAACTACTCGTTTATTATTTTTTTTAAGAAAAATAGTATCCCATAGTCCCATAGTATCCCAATAGTATCCTATAGTATCCATACATAACAAAATATCAATACTTTTTTTAGGATACCTGGTCTATCCGGGATTAAACCAACGGTCCTTGCCACATTGTCCTATATTGGATCAGGAGTTCGCGCTGCCACGCGTATGTTGTCTTGATTTATCTGTCCGCTGCGCGGCGGGCAGCCTAAACTAACCGGGGTTAAACCAACGGTCCTTGCCACATTGTCCTATATTGGATCGAGAGTTCGCGCTGCCACGCATATGTTGTCTTGATTTATCTGCCCGCTTCGCGGCGGGCAGCCTAATCTAAGCGGGGTTAAACCAACGGTCCTAGCCACATTGTCCTATATTGTATCAAGAGTTCGCGCTGCCGTGCGTATGTTGTTTTGATTTATCTGCTCGATTCGCGGCGGGCAACCTAATCTAACCGGGGTTAAATCAACCGTCCTTGCCACATTGTCCTATATTGGATCAAGTTCTCGATCATGTAGGACTTATCTGTCCGCTTCGCGGCGGGCGGCCCAATCTAACCGGGGTTAAAGCAACGGTCCTAGCCACATTGTCCTATATTGGATCGAGAGTTCGCGCTGCCACACGTATGTTGTCTTGATTTATCTGTCCGCTTCGCGGCGGGCAGCCTAAACTAACCGCGGTTAAACCAACGGTCCTAGCCACATTGTCCTATATTGGATCGAGTGAAATATGGCTATTATCCAATATAGGACGAGTGAATCTATTTATAGTTTCATAAAAATCAAAATTTATTATTTGCAACATTAAGCCATAACTTCTATTTGTTTATCTATTTTTGAAAATTTCCCATAAATTTTCCTTAAATCTAATTAGAATCTCATTGTGTTATCAAACAACAATATATTATTTTGCGCTTACACATTCCTCCCTACTGTTCCATATTAAAGCGAGCCTTTCAGATTCCACCTATTTTTCCACGTTCCACATATCCTTCCACATTCAACCTATATTTTATAATAACCTTTAAACCTAAGCTTTAATCTACTTTGCCAAATTGTCCTATATTGGATCGAGAGTTCGCGCTGCCGCGCGTATGTTGTCTTGATTTATCTGCTCGATTCGCGGCGGGCAACCTAATCTAACCGGGGTTAAATCAACGGTCCTTGCCACATTGTCCTATAGAGGATCATGTTCTCGATCATGTAGGACAATTTTGGTAGAAATTATGGTTTTTGAATACAGTATAACATTAATAATTCGATACATATGGGACCAGACAACCGCCGGATTATCAAACAATTCCGGATTATCGGGATTTAAACAAAACAATAACAAAAAATTTTACATATTTTATGTAAAAATGCATTTCAGAAAGAATAAAATATATATTTGCTTTTTGTTTCTTTGTACGTTAAACGCGTCACCCTTTGCTAGAGTTCAAACATTCAAGTCACAGTTAGCTTCATCGTCATCCGTGGAACAAATTAGGCTGATGATTTCTTCGTCAGAAAAGAAATGAAAATTTTCCTCGCTTGTGCCATGAAACCAAGCTTTGTCAGCGTAACCACTTCACATTTGTTGGAAATCTTATGTAAAAATTCCATAGACAATTGTAATCCATAGACAAGTTTTCAGAGTTTAACCCCTTGACATACAATGACGTCTATAAGACGACATGTATTTGATGTGCCATGGTAGACTTGACGTCAAGAAATTTCTTCGGCAAATGACGTGCAGTATAATATTATTAGATCCAATATAGGACAATGTGGCTAGGACCGTTGGTTTAACCCCGGTTAGATTACGCTGCCCGCCGCGATTATCTGTATCGGTAGTGCATCAATGATATTTTTTTAGAAATCCCTATCTCAATAATATCGCAAAACCGTATCGGCAAACAGATAAACAGAAAGAAGCCCAATGGAAGCAGTAGTTAGTATAACAGTGATCTTGCACGCTGAATGCCGTAGCATATATTTGAATTTTGTAAAATTGCAAAAATTCATTCGCGCGTATGTTGTCTTGATTTATTTTAGGCAGCCTAATCTAAACGGGGTTAAACCAACGGTCCTAGCCACATTGTCCTATATTGGATCGAGAGTTCGCGCTGCCACGCGTGTGTTGTCTTGATTTATCTGTCCACTTCGCGGCGGGCAGCCTAAACTAACCGGGGTTAAACCAACGGTACTAGCCACATTGTCCTATATTGGATCGAGAGTTCGTATGTTGTCTTGATTTATCTGCTCGATTCGCGGCGGGCAGCCTAATCTAACCGGGGTTAAAACACCGGTCCTAGGTACATTGTCCTATATTGTATCGAGAGTTCGCGCTGCCGTGCGTATGTTGTCTTGATTTATCTGCTCGATTCGTGGGGGGCAACCTAATCTAACCGGAGTTAAATCAACGGTCCTTGCCACATTGTCTTATATTGGATCATGTTCTCGATCATGTAGGACAATGTAGCAAGGAACCTTTAAGGAATGTAGAATCTTACCAACGTTGGTTTGGTGTTGGACAGGACAATGTGGCTAGGACCGTTTCTTTAACCCCGGTTAGATTAGGCTGCCCGCCGCGAAGCGGGCAGATAAATCAAGACAACATACGCGCGGCAGCGCAAACTCTCGCACCAATATAGGACAATGTGGCTAGGACCGTTGGTTTAACCCTGTTTAGATTAGGCTGCCCGCCGCGAAGCGGACAAAATCAAGACAACATACGCGCGGAAGCGCGAACTCTCGATCCAAAATAGGACAATGTGGCAAAGTAGATTAAAGATTAGGTTTAAAGGTTATTATAAAATATAGGCTGAATGTGGAAGGATATGTGGAACGTGGAAGGATATGTGGAAAAATATGTGGAATCTGAAAGGCTCGCTTTAATATGGAATATTGTATGCGCAAAATAATTTATTGTTGTTTGATAACACAATGAGATTCCTATTAGATTTAAAGAAAATTTATGGCAAATTTTCAAAAATAGATAAACAAAAGGCTTGTATGAGAAACATTAAACGTTAGGTTTGTTTAGGTTAGGTTTGTTTAGGTTATTGCCCATTTAAGACAATGTAATCATTTTTTGACAGGCGATGTGTCGCGTGAGTGTCGCGTATATGAGAATCGGCCTTAAGGGGTACATTCTCTAATTGCTTGTTTAATTAGTCACAAGGGCCTGTATGAGAAACATTAAACATTAGGTTTGTTTAGCTTAGGTTAGTTTAGGTTATTGCCCATTTAAGACAATGTAATAATTTTTTGACAGGCGATGTGTCGCGTATATGAGAATCGGCCTTAAGGGGTACATTCTCTAATTGCTTGTTTAATTAGTCACAAGGGCCTGTATGAGAAACATTAAACGTTAGGTTTGTTTAGGTTAGGTTTGTTTAGGTTATTGCCCATTTAAGACAATGTAATCATTTTTTGACAGGCGATGTGTCGCGTATATGAGAATCGGCCTTAAGGGGTACATTCTCTAATTGCTTGTTTAATTAGTCACAAGGGCCTGTATGAGAAACATTAAACGTTAGGTTTGTTTAGGTTAGGTTTGTTTAGGTTATTGTCCATTTAAGACAATGTAATAATTTTTTGACAGGCGATGTGTCGCGTGAGTGTCGCGTATATGAGAATCGGCCTTAAGGGGTACATTCTCTAATTGCTTGTTTAATTAGTCACAAGAGCCTGTATGAGAAACATTAAACGTTAGGTTTGTTTAGGTTAGGTTTGTTTAGGTTATTGCCCATTTAAGACAATGTAATAATTTTTTGACTGGCGATGTGTCGCGTGAGTGTCGCGTATATGAGAATCGGCCTTAAGGGGTACATTCTCTACTTGCTTGTTTAATTTGTCACAAGGGCCTGTATGAGAAACATTAAACGTTAGGTTTGTTTAGGTTAGGCTTGTTTAGGTTATTGCCCATTTAAGACAATGTAATAATTTTTTGACAGGCGATGTGTCGCGTGAGTGTCGCGTATATGAGAATCGGCCTTAAGGGGTACATTCTCTAATTGCTTGTTTAATTAGTCACAAGGGCCTGTATGAGAAACATTAAACGTTAGGTTTGTTTAGGTTAGGTTTGTTTAGGTTATTGCCCATTTAAGACAATGTAATAATTTTTTGACAGGCGATGTGTCGCGTATATGAGAATCGGCCTTAAGGGGTACATTCTCTAATTGCTTGTTTAATTAGTCACAAGGGCCTGTATGAGAAACATTAAACGTTAGGTTTGTTTAGGTTAGGTTTGTTTAGGTTATTGCCCATTTAAGACAATGTAATAATTTTTTGACAGGCGATGTGTCGCGTGAGTGTCGCGTATATGAGAATCGGCCTTAAGGGGTACATTCTCTAATTGCTTGTTTAATTAGTCACAAGGGCCTGTATAAGAAACATTTAACGTTAGGTTTGTTTAGGTTAGGTTTGTTTAGGTTAGGTTTGTTCACTAACCTATCTACTCGCACACCAAAATGAATCCATTAAGAAGCAAATTATTGTATGTGAGGGATGCCATTATTATATTCATTTGTAAAAGTATCGAAATCGTGCGTAAAAGTCCAATGTAAATCAAATGGAGTTTCAATATTAAACGATTTCTGTTTGTTGTTACTATGGCAACAACTAAAATTGGACTAATATTGTATCTCTAAATAGATGCGGTGGTTGCCTAGTTACAAATAACGGGAAACTGTCTTTACATCGAAATAATCTTTATATTGCAATATCTTTCTTAATGGACTTTTACCTATTCGCACACCAAAATGAACAGATAATTTAGCAAATTATTGTAATGGAAGAATGTCATTATTATAATCATGTGTAAAAGTATACAAATCGTGCGTAAAAGTCCAATATAAATCAAATGGAGTTTCATTATTAAACGATTTTTGTTTGTTGTAACTATGGCAACAACTAAAATTGGACTAATATTGTATCTCTAATTGATGCGGTGGTCGACTAGTTACAAATAACGGGATTAAATGTCTACAAGATTGCAATAATCTTTACATTGCAATATCTTCCTTAATGGACTTTCATCTACTCGCACACCGAAATGAACACATTTTTTAGTAAATTATTGTAATGGAAGGATGCCTTTATTATAATCATGTGTAAAAGTATTCAAATCGTGCACAAAAGACCAATGTAAATCAAATGGAGTTTCATTATTAAACGATTTCTATTCGTTGTTACTATGGCAACAACTAAAATTGGACTAATATTGTATCTCTAAATAGATGCAGTAGTCGCGTAATATTTACAAATTACGGGAGACTATCTTTACATTGCAATAATCTTTACATTGCAGTATCTTTCTTAATGGACTTTTACTTGCTCGCACACCAAAATGAACACATTATTTAGTTAATTATTGCAAGGCAAGCATGTCATTTTTATAATGTTTTTTATATGCATTCATTTTTATAATGTTTATAATGTCATTTTTATAATCATGTGTAAAAGTATCCAAATCGTGCGTAAAAGTTCAATGTAAATCAAATGGAGTTTCATTATTAAACGATTTCTGTTTGTTGTTACTATGGTAACAACTAAAATTGGACTAATATTGTATCTCTAAATGGATACGGTGGCCGCCTAATTACAAATAACGGGAGACTGTCTTTACATTGCAATAATCTTTTGTTGCAAATAATAAATTTTGATTTTTATGAAACTTTAAATATATTCACTTAAGTACTTGTGTGTTAAAGGTCACTGAACTATTAAAAAAGGTATCGAATGTATTCATTTCCTGAACACGATATTTTGTTGTTTAACGTCGAAATCTCATGTTGGACGAATTCCCAAACAGCATTAAATTCCGTTTGAAAAGGGAGTATATTAAAGTTGCGGTTTCCGTGAACTTATCAGATTCTATTTCTGATAACATTTCACGCGGAGTGCTTTAACAGAGCTTATACACTACACAAAAGCTCATTGGGTCATTTGCGTTAGTTGCAAACTGACTCTCCACCCGCTTGCATTATATCCGCAAACGAAAAAAAATTCGCTATTAATAATATGGACATGGGATGCGATCCATTGCAACACACTAGCATTTATCAACGAATAATAGAGGGTAATATTAATTAATGTACATTGCAAAAGCAGCTGTAAATAATTTAACCCGTGAATTTTTCCGTTGAATTTTGTTTTAACTTTGCAGGAATTTTTATTGGATTTGTATTTTTTTTTTTAGATAGTGACGATAGCGATGGAGAGGGTGGTTTGGGAAACGTAAACAGAGTAATTATGAGGCCACCTGGACACAGTGGCAAAGCAAAACGTGGCCATTTGTGCTTCGATGCGTCGTTCGAAACAGGAAATTTGGGGCGAGTTGATCTAATTAACGAGTTCGAGTATGATTTATTCATTAGGCCGGATACTTGCAGTCCGAAACTTAGATTCTGGTTTAATTTCACCGTTGATAATGTTCGACTAGATCAGGTACAAACAATTCGTACAAAAAACATATTTTACATAAAATCACATATAATATTCCAGAGAGTTATTTTCAACATTGTTAACATCAGCAAAGGTAGAAATTTATTTAATGCTAACATGACTCCAATTGTTAAATCTTCAACACGACAGAAATGGTTAAACAAATGAATCTAAATAATTCCATAAATAAACTGTTTTTTTTTAAGGCAAAGAATACCAAAACGCAATGTGTTCTATCAAAGGTCGCCAACGCACAGGAGCAACTACATTCTAAGTTTTGCCTTCAATTTCGATAAAGAAGACGAAGTTTTCCAGTTCGCCCTTACTTTCCCTTATAGCTACACTCGCTTTCAAGCTTTTTTATCGGCGTTAGAAACAAAGGCTTCCCATTTAAACGACCGATTTAAGCGAGACCTACTCGGTACAAGCATTGTAAGTTATATTTCACACATCCCCTACTAAACAATCAAATCTAAACTAACCCCTATTTTGTTTTATTGTGTCAACTATACACACTTGAACAAAAAAAAAACAGGAGGAATCGATTGGATTTTATATAATTGGGAAGTTTTTTTTAATTTGTAGAAATTACAAATTGTGGGAAAATTCATTTCACTGATAAACAATGTTGGTACATGCGTATTAACGCCACCACCACTAGATATTCGATCGAGAGTTCGCGCTGCCGCGCGAAAGTTTTCTAGATTTATTTTTAGGGTTCCGTAAGTTCCTAGATTTATTTTAGGTCCGTCTGTCTGTCTGTCTGTCAAGACCATTTTTCTCAGGAACGCGTAAAGGTAACAAGTTGAAATTTGTATCAAATACTCGGGTCTGCGGTCTCTTTCAGCTGTGAAAAAATCGAACTTGTAAGTCAACGCGATCTAAAGATATGACCGTTTATGTCGCATATTTTGCGATTTCACAAGGGAATCAAAACCTATAGGGTACTTCCCGTTGACCTAGAATCATGAAATTTGGCAAGAAGCGCTGTCTTACAGCACATGTAAAGGGACAAATCTGAAAACGTAAATATGTAGTTTAATTACAAGACAAATGCGAATTTAGGCAAGAAGCGGTGTCTAACAGCACATGTGAAATCTGAAAACCGTAAATATGTAGTTTAATTACAAGAAAAATGCGAATTTACTATTAGAAACTTATGAAAATACACTAATGTTGTCGTAGTGGTATTGTCAGGCTCCAGAAGCACATAGGTTGCATACAGTTAGGTCCTCCTCGGTTAGGTCCGAAGGTTAAAAAGTGTGTGTTGGCACCAAGCTGTTTATTCTGAATTTTCTTTGTTTATATTCGTTATGCATTTCATCATGTACGCTCTATATACATAATATATACAGGGTATATTCTTCTGAATTTTCTTTGTTTATATTCGTTATGCATTTTATCACGTACGCTCTATATACATAATATATACAGGGCATATATTATGTCTAAATTTTGCTTGTTTATAACCGACATGCGACATACTCAAGTACCGTAACATCCTGTATATATTATATTTCGTCTAATTTTTCTTTATAATCTACATATACTTAAATCACGTACGCCGTATGTTTTTTGGTAGTCAATTGCCCAAAAGCTGTCAATTGAACAACTGAATGTTAAGAGTATCGAAATAGATCTAGAAATAGTTAATATATTAGTTTATATTAGATCTAGAAATAGTTAAATCTTAATATAAGTTAGTGAATAAGTGTAATACTAAAATAAAGTTTTCTTTTTATAAGTTTAAAAATATTCGCGTTATTTAAAAAGAATACCCTGTATACCTTTATACAGGGTATATAGGTATACAGGCAAAATTGAGCAGTAAAAACAAATAGTGTTCCAGAACCCTCATAGTGAATGGGGGATGTATGGTAATAAAATATAGGGTAGAATTCCATCGTACGACAGCGACATCTTGAGGTTATGCTTGCAGCGGTACTAAGATGGTCGTGATTTCAGGAGGGCCACTTGCCAAGTTAACTGAATGTGCTTGCTACGTCCTCCACAAAAAAAAGATACCTCACTTACAAGTTTGTACGGAACCCTCGGTGTGCGAGTCACAACTCGCACTTGGCCGGTTTTTTGTTTTGTTTGATTTCTTGTTTCAAAACTTGTTGTCCGCTTCGCGGCGGGCAACCTAATCTAACCGGGGTTTTTGAGTATTTTGAATTTGGTATTTTGAGTTTTAAAAATGTTTTAATTTTATATAAAATGTTTTATTGTATGATTTATCATTAAAATTTTAGGTGTAGATTGACGGCATTTAGAAATGTAGCGGTGGTGGCGTTAATACGTAAGTACCATAACGATTTTAAGGAAATATAGTTTCTGCAGATTTCACGTCATAACTTTTAAATGGCTTAACACAGAGACTTCCAGTTTGCGCTACTCAATTCAGAGTCCCTGGAAAACATATCGCACATCCACCAATCGATTCAGCGTCCCAAAATTAGTCAGAAAACGTATATATTATTCCCTACGAAACTTTCAGTTAAAAAATAGCATCGACACGGGAGTCTAGTCAGCGGAAACCACGAAATGCGTGGAAATCGATTTTGTCAAAATCGTAATTTTTTGAGTTAAAGCAAAATTTAAAAACGTTCTGAAAGCATTTTTGCTGCTGATTACAGATATGCAAATAATATTGCGCTAAAATTTTAAGAAATTTTTAAGAAATTTCGGCGTTCGACTACAGATCTCGGAAACTTGTGAATTTTCCATTGACAATCTTAGCGTATCAATAGGAAAAGGAGCTTCTGAAAACGATGCCGCAATCCGTTTTTGATTATCTGCAACCGTTTCCGAAACGTTTACTTAGCAAATCGAGAATCGGGTAAATATCAGTTTGAAATGTCTCGACGAATTATTGAATCTTTCTGGACAATTTACACATCGACTTGTTCGTCTTGTCGTGTAGTTTGTGTGTGCCAAAAATGATTTCGCTGCTTGTTACCGTTCTCGAAAAAATCGAAAAAAAACGAAAAAGCACATATTTTTCGAACGAAATGAAGAAAAATTTTTGTTGAAAATTTTTTTGGAAAAATTTTTCATAATTTTTTTTTTGGTTACCCAAAGGAAATGGGTGTGCTGAAAACGGTTTTCCAGTTTATTTCGTTCTAAAGTTACAAATAAACAAGTTCTATATATTTTTTCGCTGTACACCATAACTGTCATAATGTCATAACTTTTGAACGGCTGAATCTTACGATCGCCGATCTGGCGGCGCTCTCCACCACAAGGTGCAGCGGAGTTAGATCCAGCAGCAGCTCCAATGCTGCTGTCGGACACGACCCCATCGCCCCCGTGATGCAGACACACGCCAGTCTTTGAATCTTCTCAAGCTGTTTCCTCATAGAGGCCAGCTTGATTCTACTTCCCCACGCAACTGCCCCATAAGTGATTGCAGGTCTCACTATCATGGTGTACATCCATCGCACTATCCTGCGTTACAACCCCACGTTTTTCCTGCCAGATTTCTGCACACCATTAGGGCGCGTTTGGCTTTACCTACCACTGCCTCAGCGTGTCTATTCCATAGGAGTTTGCTATCTAGTGTGATACCCAGATACCTTATCTCCTGTTGGTATTCTACTGTCTTCCCATCTATGAGTATGGGATGTAGGCAGTTTAGTTTTCTCCTTCCAGTAAATGGTATCACCGTGGTTTTGCTCGGGTTGAGTTTCAGTCCCACTGTTTGACACCATCTACTAGTTACATTGAGGCCTCTCTGAACAATTTCACAGAGCGTTCCCTCAAATTCCCCTCTAGTCATTATGACTATGTCATCGGCGTAACCTTGACATTTGATGTCTAGGTCGTTTAGCCTAACCAGTAGTTCATCAACTACCAGGCTCCACATTAGCGGTGATAGTACACCTCCCTGTGGGCACCCTCGAGTTGTGGAGATCTTAATGGTGTCTTTTCCCACTTGTGTCTCCGCCGTTCTAGTTCTCAGCATTTCTCCCATCCACTTTGAGATAGTGCTGTCGATATTCCTTCTTTCAAGGGCCGCCCTGACAGCCTCGTGTGAGGTGTTGTCAAAAGCTCCCTCTATATCCAAGAAGGCACATATCGCTACTTCCTTTGTCTCTAGTGCTGCTTCTATTTCGTTTGTCAGCTGATACAGGGCGGTTTCTGTGGATTTCCCTGCTCTGTAAGCATGCTGACTCCTGTGTAGTGGTGTACCTACCAGCACTATAGTCCTAAGGTAATTATCAATCACCTTCTCCATTGTCTTTAACATAAAAGATGTTAGACTAATGGGTCTAAATGACTTCGGTTGAGTGGTGTCTTTCTTCCCCACCTTCGGTATAAATACCACCTTAGCCCTTCTCCATAGCTCCGGTATATATCCGAGCGCTAAGCTACTTCTAAAGATATTTAGAATATACGGCATTAGTTCTCTCTCTCCCTTTTGTAGGAAGGCAGGAACTAGTCCGTCCACACCTGGGGCCTTAAAAGGCTGGAAAGTGCCGATAGCCCATCTGATTCGGTTTTCCGTACAGATGGAAGTTGCCCTCTTCCAGTCGGCCCGACTTGGATTCCGTGGTTGCATCAAGCCCTCGGTCTCCCTGTATCCTCTACATCCCGGAAAATGGGTTTCTAGTAGGAGGAGAGCTCTTTGCTCCTCATCTTCCGTGAAGGTCCCATCCGGTTTCTTGAGAGTGGTTGTCATTTCCACTCTATCCTTCTCTAGTGCTTTGTGCAGTCTAGCTGCCACCGGCGTGGATTCTATGTTTTCACAGAAGGTCCTAAAGTTTTCCCTTTTTGCCCTTCTGATCTCTTTGTTGTAGGTGGTAAGCACCTCAGAGTATTCTAGCCAATTTCCGTATTGCTTGGCTTTGTTGAAAAGCCTACGTACTTTTGCTCTTAATGTAGACAAATTTTTGTTCCACCATTTTTCGTCCTTATGCTCCTTCACGGTTTTTACCGGGCAGCTGGATTCAAATGCCGTGGTGATTGCTACATTTATTTCTCCTACAGCCTGCTCCAGCACGGTGTAGTGTTTGATACTACCCCGCACTGTCACCTGCTCTAGGTTTTCTTTTAGTTGGGAACTAAACATAGGCCACCCAGTTTGTCTGGGGTTTCGAATGAGGGTGTTTTCCTCACTCGCTCCTTCCAGCTCAAACTCTATGATCCTATGATCTGACATTGAGGGCTCACTTGAAACCCTCCACTTTTTAATTAGTTTACTTACGTTAGCGCTACCTACCGTAATATCCAGTACCTCATTTCTGACTTTAGTGACAAATGTTGGTGTGTTCCCAACGTTGTACACAATTAAGTTCTCTTTAATGAGGTATTCTAAAAGGTACTCACCCCTCTTATTAGTGTCCGTGCTGCCCCACATCTCATTGTGTGCGTTCGCGTCACATCCCAGGATGAGTGGCAGCCTTCTCCTAATACAGTGTTCCACCAGCTTTTGTACTTCAATGGGTGGTATGCTGTTACCATCGCCAGGGAAGTATGCTGATGCGATCACTACTTCGCGGTGGAGACCCTCGATCTTGATGAGGGCCTGAATCGGTACTAAATCCCGCGTTAAAAATTCTGAAAGACATAAGTAATTTAAGCCATTTCTTACCATAATGCAAGTTCTAGAGGAGACCTCACAGCTGTCCCATACCAACTTACATTCCCTGTTGCTAAGGCCTCTGATCTTACCTCCGTAGGTCCAGGGTTCTTGAAGCAGCGCTAGCCCTAAGTGCTGCTTGGTGAACATCCTAGCCATCACAGCTGAAGCTGCTTTGGCATGATGGATGTTCACTTGGGCTATTTTGGTGCGCCTGCTGGTCATTCTTGTTTTGTGACAGGAGGCGGCAAGTCCTCCTCTGTCCCTACAAGAACATCTACCTCTGCCTCTGTAGACATGGCTGGACTGCTCATGTCTACGAGTGTGAGGTCAAGGTCGTCTTCCCGGGAATCCGGGCTGACTTCCTTGTTCTCTGTGTCGGTTAGGTCCCGTACATTTTGGAATTCATATAAATCCCACGAGTCGCAAGGGAACTAAAGGTCCACCACATCAGAGCCCCGCTTGATAGTGGTAAGGCTCGATACCCTCTGAGGTCGCCAGGTATCAGAGGGGCTCCGTAAGCGATGGCCGGTTGCCCTTGGCCATCAACCAGTCCCTTTGGCACGGGTCACATGACACCTTGGGATTAAGGGTTTGGAAGTTCTTGGTTGTTCGCCCTCCGCCGAACGCCCCGACCGGAGTTGTTCCAGTCGTGACGTCCAACGGTATGTTGCGAAACTAAGCCCTCACACCGCGACAAGGTGACTTCCACGTGAGGGATTCGCACGATACTTAAAACACAACTAAATGCCAAAAATAAAATTACGGCTATCAATATGTGGGCAATCCCTTCTATAGCCTACACATTTGGAATAGTATCATGGTCACAAACGGATCTGGAAGCGTTAGACATTAGGAGTACAGTAGCTTTCATAAACAACCGGATGCTCCACCCCAATTCAGCAGTGGAGAGACTGTACATTCCTCACACGGAAGGCGGAAGAGACCTGAACTGCCTCCGCATAATACATCAAAGGGAAGTCAAAAATCTGAGACAGTACTTCCAAAGTAAAAACCTAGATTTATATAAACAGCTTGTTGCCCTTGACGAAACATACACTCCACTAAAAATGGCCACTCTAGAGGAAGCGGAAACAGAAAACAACATCAATGAATTGGAAAGTACCTGGCGATGAAAAGCCTTACATGGACGTAATTATGCCAGCTTGCATCATCCGGACGTAGACATCAAAGGTTCTAACACCTACCTTACAGAGGGATATTTATTCCCAGAAACCGAGGGGTCACTCCTTGCAATACAGGATCAAGTTGTCCCTACAAGAACTTATACACGAGTGATCCTGAAACAAAATACTCCCTCAATTAAATTGCCGATGGTACAATAAGGAAGACGAGTCTATTCAGCATATTATCTCAGGATGTACGCACTTAGCAAAACATCACTATCTTACTAGGCATGATAATATGGGTAAAGTTATTCATCAACTAGTAGCACTCCGGCAAAACTTAATCAGTAACTTTACCCCATACCATCAGTACATCCCAAAATCTGTAATTCAGGAAGACAGTGTAAAATTACACTGGGATCTGGCGGTCATTAGAGACAAAATAATACGTGCAAATAGACCAGATATGATAATATGGGACAAAAAGAAGAACATGGCAACAATAATAAATTTTTCGGTGCCCCTAGACGACAATCTAAACCGCGCATATAAAGAAAAAGTAGACAAATACTAAGATCTGGCATACGAAATAAAAAGTATAGGGCGACTGGACAAAGTACATATACTACCCATAGTTGTGAGCGCAAATGGTTTAGTCCACAAGACCGTCGTTAAACATCTAAAAACTCTTAATATCACGCGTAACGCAATAATATGGATGCAAAAAGCTGTCATCCTAGGAACGGAGGGCCTAGTCAGACGGACGCTCAACCTGCAGTGACAATAAGATGATCTTGACAAACGTCCGGACTATCTAGAAGTACCACCGATGTGTGAAAAAAAATTAATAATAATATATAATAATAAATAAAAATTATATAATAATAAATAATAATAATAAAAAAAATTTAATAAATGAAAATAGTTGTCTCCTGCGTGGAATAAAGTTATTGTACTGTAACATGTCCGTAGCGATTTTTCTAAATAAGGGTATTGTATATTAAGTAGATAAAAGATTCTATTTTTAAGCAAAAACGCCGCTTGGACTTGTTAACAATAGGAAATGTGCCAAAACCTAATGAAAAGCAAAGAGTGGTCGTGATAATGGCAAGAGTTCATCCCGGTGAAGTCCCTTCGAGCTTTGTATGCCAAGGTCCATATATTTCCTTTTTGCCCACAAATACCTCAAACAGTTTTTTTGTAGGTCTAATTGAATTATTGGTGAGTTCCCACGGGATAGGCAACATTCTGCGAGAGAACGTGCTGTTTAAAATTATTCCGATGTTAAATCCCGACGGTGTGTTCCTGGGTAATTACAGGAGCACGTTAATGGGGTTCGATTTAAACCGATCTTGGCATCACGCTTCGCCCTTCGCACACCCAACATTAACAGCCGTGATTGATTTACTCACATCAATCGATAAAAATAAGGTAGGACAATATTTATCTAATACGAAATAATATTTTATCGCGTTCTAGGGATACCAGTTGGATTTTATCATAGATTTACATGCACATTCCAGTTTGTTGGGTTGCTTTATTTATGGAAACAGTTACGAAGATGTTTACAGGTAATAACAGATTTGTATTGTCGTTCCATCAATTTAACCCTTAACCACCTGCCACACGTCTCAGTTGAGAAAATTACTGCTACTTTGGGTCTGAGAGACGTATGTCAGGTGATTAAGTGTTAAAAGTGTTTTCAGGCTCTCCGGAGCTCTATAACAATTGTTGAGTCTTTTTAAAAAAATAAATTTGTAAGTTATTTTACAGCATTCAGTCCACCTTCGTGTCACTCAACAAAAACCATAAAAATAACATTGTTTTTAAGATCATGTCTTCCCGATAGCTTAAGTGGATAGCCATCTGTGGACGCGTTTCGAGATTTATCTCTCATCAGCACAGCTTTGCTTCTTTCAACAAAAACCATAAAAATAACAATGTTTTTAAGATCATTTCTTTCCGATAGCTTAAGTGGATAGCCATCTGTGGACGCGTTTCGAGATTTATCTCTCATCAGCACAGCTTTGCCTCTTTCAACAAAAACCATAAAAATAATATTGTTTTTAAGATCATGTCTTTCCGATACCTTAAGTGGATAACCATCTGTGGACACGTTTCGAGATTTATCTCTCATCAGCACAGCTTTGCCTCTTTCAACAAAAACCATAAAAATAATATTGTTTTTAAGATCATGTCTTTCCGATACATTAAGTGGATAAGCATCTGTGGACGCGTTTCGAGATTTATCTCTCATCAGCACAGCTTTGCTTCTTTCAACAAAAACCATTAAAATAACATTGTTTTTAAGATCGTGTCTTCCCTATACCTTAAGTGGATAGCCATCTGTGAACGCGTTTCGAGATTTATCTCTCATCAGCACAGCTTTGCTTCTTTCAACAAAAACCATAAAAATAATATTGTTTTTAAGATCATGTCTTTCCGATACCTTAAGTGGATAGCCATCTGTGGACGCGTTTCGAGATTTATCAGCACAGCTTCGCTTCCATGAACAATAATTTGTAAAGCACTCACTTGAAAACCCATGTGGTGTTTAGGGTCAGATGTTTATAATTTTGACATTTTGCGACAGAGACATGAACTTAGCAGGTTATTTATTGAACTGATAAGATAGAATTGTTGCAAACCATCCTACGTTATAGATAATCATACAAAGTTAAAACAAACTTGAATAAATATATTCAGCCTTTCCAGAGCTTCTAACCCTAAACACCACATGGGTTTTCAAGTGAGTGGTTTACAAATTATTGTTCATGGAAGCAAAGCTGTGCTGATGAGAGATAAATCTCAAAATGCGTCCACAGATGGCTATCCACTGAAAGACATGATCTTAAAAACAATGTTATTTTTATGGTTTTTGTTGATTCCCACGTAGACTGAAAGCTGAAAATAACTTACAAATGTAGTTGTAGTCCTAAAAAGACTCAATAATTGTTATAGAGCTCCGGAAAGGCTGAATATGTTTATATATTCAGGCTGCGTTCCGTTTCTTTAAGTTTGTATGATTATCTATAACAGTGGTGGCGAACCTATGGCACGCGTTCCACAGCCGACACGTAGGAAAATTTTATTGGCACGCGAACTACTACTCACGCATTCTTCTAAAATTGTTAAATATTCTTTTCTAAAATAAATTAACAAGTTTCTCAATCTACTTTTGTAAAATAATTAGTAATTGCAAAAAACGCACCAAAATTTTCAAATTTAAAAAATTCACCAAAGCCGTATTTACAAAGCTACAATTTTGAAATTTTCGAATTTGTGAGATTTAGTAAGAATATCAAATCATACCACGTTTTATCAAAATCCGTCGATAGGTTTTCCCGTAATTTCAAAAGGCGCATACAAATTTCCAAAATTCACAAAACCCGTATTTACAAAGCTACAATTTCAAAATTTGGTAATTTGTGGGACCTCGTAAGAATATCAAATCCTACCACGTTTTGTCAAAATCTGTCGATTGGTTTGCCCGTAATTGCAAACGGCGCACAAAACTTTTCAAATTTAAAAAAATCACCAAAGCCGTATTTACAAAGCTACAATATTGAAGTTTGCGAATTTGTGAGATCTCGTAAGAATATAAAATCATACCACGTTTCATCAGAATCCGTCGATTGGTTTTCCCGTAATTGCAAAAGGCGCACATAACTTTACAAACTTCAAAAATTCACAAAAGCCGTGTTTACAAAGCTACAATTTTGAAATTTCGGAATTTGTAAGAATATCAATTCATACCAAGTTTTATCAAAATCCGTCGATTGGTTTGTCCGTAATTGTACGCCACAAAATTTACAAATTTCAAAAATTCACGAAAACCGTATTTACAATTTTGAAGTTTGGGAATTTGTGAGATCTCGTAAGAATATCAAATCATACCACGTTTTATCAAAATCCGTCGATTCGTTTGCCCGTAATTTCAAAAGGCGCACAAAAATGTCTAAAATTCACAAAACCCGTATTTACAAAGCTACAATTTTGACATTTGGTAATTTGTGGGAATTCGTCTGGGAAATTGTTGTCGGGAATTCCTCGTAAGAATATCAAATCATATCACGTTTCATTAATAGCCGTGGATTGGTTTGCCTGTAATTGCAAAATGTGCACAAAAATTTAAAAAATTCACAAAAGCAGTATTTACAAAGCTACAATTTTGAAATTTGGGAATTTGTGATATCTTGTTAGAATATCAGCTCATACTAAGTTTTATCAAAATCCGTCGATTGGTTTGTCCGTAATTGCAAAAAACGCCACAAAATTTATAAATCTCAAAAATTCACGAAAGCCGTATCTACAATTTAGAAATTTTGGAATTTGTGAGATCTCGTAGGAATATCAAATCATACCACGTTTTATCAAAATCCGTCGATTGGTTTGCCCGTAATTTCAAAAGGCGCACAAAAATTTCAAAAATTCACAAAACCCGTATTTTCAAAGCCACAATTTTGAAATTTTGTAATTTGTGGGACCTCGTAAGAACATCAAATCATATCACGTTTCATCAAAATCCGTGGATTGGTTTGCCTGAAATTGCAAAATGTGCACAAATATTTAAAAAATTTACAAAAGCCGTATTTACAAACCTACAATTTTGAAATTTGTGATATCTTGTAAGAATATCAATTAAAACTAAGTTTTATTAAAATCCGTCGATTGGTTTGTCCGTAATTGCAAAATACGCAACAAAATTTACAAATTCACGAAAGCCGTATTTACAATTTTGAAATTTGGGAATTTGTGAGATCTCGTAAGAATATCAAATCATACCAGGTTTTATCAAAATCCGTCGATTGGCTTGCCCGTAATTTCAAAAGGCGCACAAAAATTTCAAAAATTCACAAAACCCATATTTACATAGCTACAATTTTGAATTTTGGTAATCTGTGGAACCTCGCAAGAATATCAAATCATATCACGTTCCATCAAAATCCGTGGATTGGTTTGCCTGTAATTGCAAAATGTGCACAAAAATTAAAAAAATTCACAAAAGCCGTATTTACAAACCTACGTTTTTGAAATTTGGGAATTTGTGATATCTTGTAATAATATCAATTCATACTAAGTTTTATCAAAATCCGTCGGTTGGTTTGCCCGTAATTTCAAAAAGCGTACAAAAATTTCAAAAATTCACAAAACCCGTATTTACAAAGCTACAATTTTGAAATTTGGTAATTTGTCGGACCTCGTATAAATATCAAATCATATCACGTTTCATTAAAATCCGTGGATTGGTTTGCCTGTAATTGCAAAATGTGCACAAAAATTTAAAAAATTCACAAAAGCCGTATTTACAAACCTATAATTTTGAAATTTGAGAATTTGTGATATCTTGTAAGAATATCAATTCATACTAAGTTTTATCAAAATCCGTCGATTGGTTTGTCCGTAATTGCAAAAGACGCCACAAAATTTACAAATCTCAAAAATTCACGAAAGCCGTATATACAATTTTGGAATTTGTGAGATCTCGTAAGAATATCAAATCATACCACGTTTTATCAAAATCCGTCGATTGGTTTGCTCGTAATTTCAAAAGTAGCACAAAAATTTCAAAAATTCACAAAACCCGTATTTACAAAGCTACAATTTTGAAATTTGGTAATTTGTGGGACATCGTAGGAATATTAAATCATATCACGTTTCATCAAAATCCGTGGATTGGTTTGCCTGTAATTGCAAAATGTGCACAAAAATTTTAAAAATCCACAAAAGCCGTATTTACAAACCCACAATCTTAAAATTTGGGAATTTGTGATATCTATACTAAGTTTTATCAAAATCCGTCGATTGGTTTGTCCGTAATTGTAAAAGACGCCACAAAATTTACAAATTTCAAAAATTCACGAAAGCCGTGTTTACAATTTTGAAATTTGGGAATTTGTGAGATCTCGTAAGAATATCAAATCATACCACGTTTTATCAAAATCCGTCGATTGGTTTGCCCGTAATTTCAAAAGGCGCACAAAAATTTCAAAAATTCACAAAACCCGTATTTACAAAGCTACAATTTTGAAATTTGGTAATTTGTGGGACCTCATAAGAATATCAAATCATATCACGTTTCATCAAAATCCGTGGATTGGTTTGCCTGTAATTGCAAAATGTGCACAAAAATTTGAATAATTCACAAAAGCCGTATTTACAATCTACAATTTGGGAATTTGTGATATCTTGTAAGAATATCAGTTCATACCAAGTTTTATCAAAATCCGTCGATTGGTTTGTCATAATTGCAAAAAACGCCACAAAATTTACAAATCTCAAAAATTCACGAAAGCCGTATTCACAATTTTGGAATTTGTGAGATCTCGTAAGAATATCAAATCATACCACGTTTTATCAAAATCCGTCGATTGGTTTGCCCGTAATTCCAAAAGAGGCACAAAAATTTCAAAAATTCAAAAAACCCGTATTTACAAAGCCACAATTTTGAAATTTGGGAATTTGTGAGATCTCGTAAGAATATCAAAGCATATCACGTTTGATCAAAATCCGTGGATTGGTTTGCCTGTAATTGCAAAATGTGCACAAAAATTTACATTTTTGAAATTTGGGAATTTGTGATATCTTGTAAGAATATCAATGCATACTAAGTTTTATCAAAATCCGTCGGTTGGTTTGTCCGTAATTGTAAAAGACGACACAAAATTTACAAATTCAAAAATTCACAAAAGCCGTATTTACAATTTGGGAATTTGTGAGATCTCGTAAGAATATCAAATCATACCACGTTTTATCAAAATCCGTCGATTGGTTTGCCCGTAATTTCAAAAAGCGCACAAAAATTCACAAAACCCGTATTTACAAAGCTACAATTTTGAAATTTGGTAATTTGTGGGACCTCGTAAGAAGATCAAATCATATCACGTTTCATCAAAATCCGTAGATTGGTTTGACTGTAATTTCAAAAGGCGCACAAAAATTTCAAAAATTCACAAAACCCGTATTTACAAAGCTACAATTTTGAAATTTGGTAATTTGTGGGACCTCGTAAGAATATCAAGTCATATCACGTTTCATCAAAAGCCGTGGTTTGGTTTGCCTGTAATTGCAAAATGTGCACAAAAATTTGAAAAATTCACAAAAGCCGTATTCACAAAGCTACAATTTGGGAACTTGTGATATCTTGTAAGAATATCAGTAAATACCAAGTTTTATCAAAATCCGTCGATTGGTTTGTCCGTAATTGTAAAAGACGCCACAAAATTTACAAATTCAAAAATTAACAAAAGCCGTATTTACAATTTTGGAATTTGTGAAATCTCGTGAGAATAAAATCATATCACGTTTTATCAAAATCCGTCTATTGGTTAGCCCGTAATTTCAAAAGGCGCACAAAAATTAAAAAAAAAACAAAACCCGTTTTTACAAATCCACAATTTTGAAATTTTGTAATTTGTGGGACCTCGTAAGAATATCAAATCATATCACATTTCATCAAAAGCCGTGGATTGGTTTGCCGGTAATTGTAAAATGTGTACAAAAATTTCAAACATTTACAAAAGCCGTATCTACAAAGCTACAATTTTGAAATTTGGGAATTTGTGATATCTTGTAAGAATATCGGTTCATACTAAGTTTTATCAAAAGCCGTTGATTGGTTTGTCCGTAATTGCAAAAAACGCCACAAAATTTACAAATCTCAAAAATTCACGAAAGCCGTATTTACAATTTTGGAATTTGTGAGATCTCGTAAGAATATCAAATCATACCACGTTTTATCAAAATCCGTCGATTGGTTTCCCCGTAATTTCAAAAGTAGCACAAAAATTTAAAAAATTCACAAAACCCATATTTACAAAGCCACAATTTTGAAATTTTGTAATTTGTGGTACCTCGTAAGAATATCAAATCATATCACGTTGCATCAAGATCCGTGGATTGGTTTGCCTGTAATTGCAAAATGTGCACAAAAATGTAAAAAATTCACAAAAGCCGTATTTACAAACCTACAATTTTGAAATTTAGGAATTTGTGATATCTTGTAAGAATATCAATTCATACTAAGTTTTATTAAAATCCGTCGATTGGTTTGTCCGTAATTGTAAAAGACGCCACAAAATTTACAAATTCAAAAATTCAAGAAAGCCCTATTTACAATTTGGGAATTTGTAAGATTTCGTAAGAATATCAAATCATACCACGTTTTATCAAAATCCGTCGATTGTTTTGCCCGTAATTTCAAAAGGCACACAAAAATTCACAAAACCCGTATTTACAAAGCTACAATTTTGAAATTTGTCAATTTGTGGGACCTCGTAAGAATATAAAATCATATCACGTTTCATGAAAATCCGTGGATTGGTTTGCCTGTAATTGCAAAAGGTGCTCAAAAATTAAAAAAATTCACTAAAGCCGTATTTACAAAGCTACAATTTTGAAATTTGGGAATTTGTGAGATCTCGTAAGAATATCAAACGATACCACGTTTTATCAAAATACATCAATTGGTTTGCCCGTAATTTCAAAAACACGCCAAATATTTCCGCTAATAGGTAACTTATTTTCACTATCACATTGTAAAAGTAGACCTGGCACGTCAACATTTCAAAACGTGAAAATTAAAAAAAAATTAAAAAGGTTCGCCACAACTGATATATAACGTAGGAAGGTTTCACCAATTCCGTTTTAAAAAGTGTTTTGTTTTTAAGATATGAAAGACATATAGTGTATCCAAAATTGTTAGCGAATCTAGCCGATGATTACCAAGTGAATAACTGTATGTATAATTCTGATGGGGCTAAAATTGGAACGGCAAGGAGGTACTTCTGCAATAAATTGAACGATAAAGTCAATACTTATACGTTTGAAGTCTCATTATTTGGGTATAAACTTAAAGGATCTGAGCATATAATTCCCTACACAGAAGACAGTTGTATCCTTTTTTTATAATAACTACGCATTTTTAAAATTGAGCTAATGTAAGCTCCATTTTGTGGTGGTGATTTGTTTAAAGATTTTCACGTGGGTTGTAAGCTCTACGCCACCTATTACAACACCCTTAAACCACAGAAACTTATAATTGATTAGTAGCATTTGTATATTTTCTTCAAAGATTATAATTTCTAGGAAATTATTGTATACATATCGTCAACAAAGTTAACATCATTTGTATAACTAATCTTTCTTAAAAACAACTACTTCACTGGCAAACACCACGACTGACATTGTCACAATGTGACAATTGTGACAATGTCAGTCGTGGTGTTTGCCAGTGAAGTAGTTGTTTTTAAGAAAGTTTGTTAAAGAAAGATTAGGTTAGGATAGGTTTTTGTCAACAAAGTTAACCTCATTTGTATAACTAATCTTTCACAATGTGACAATGTCAGTCGTGGTGTTTGCCAGTGAAGTAGTTTTTTTTAAGAAAGTTTGTTAAAGAAAGATTAGGTTAGGTTTTTGTCAACAAAGTTAACATCATTTGTATAACAATCTTTCTTAAAAACAACTATTTCACTGGCAAACACCACGACTGACATTGTCACAATGTCAGTCGTGGTGTTTGCCAGTGAAGTAGTTGTTTTTAAGAAAGATTGTTAAAGAAAGATTAGGTTATAATTAGATTATTATTTCCTAGAAATTATAATCTTTGAAAAAAAGATACAAATGCTACTATTTAATATTAACAAAATCTTGAAACTCAACAAGATATAAATACTTATAATTGAGATTTATTTTCTTTATGGCGATGTGTAGATAAGCGGTGCGGTAGAAATTTACTGCGAACTGTTTTGGAATATTACCACGTAACAGGAGTAATACCGATGACTTTGACGAAGGAATTGAAAGATAAAAGGCCTAAGACTCACAGATCAAGATCTCACACGAGGAATTCTAGTAGGACTAGACCTAGTACAACCAGAGTTACAGCTCCTATACATTATAAAGATATTAATATATGTTATGACAGTGAGACGTCGGTTGAAGAAGCTGCGACTTTTAGGAATAGATTTAGTCCGAGGAAGTTTTTCGAGGCGGAGAAAATGTTTAAGGGGGTAGGGAGCTCGCCGCCTCCGCATACCGTCGTGGTAATTCCAGAGCCGAGTCTTTCAATAATCGACTTTAACATCATCACTAGGGAAGATTTTGAGAAGGTTAAAAGAAATAAAGAGAAGGAGAAATAGTGCCAAACAAGCGTTATAATTAATTTTGTAAAAAAATTATTTTAAAGAAAAATTATATATTTTGGTGTTTTAATCAATATTATTTTCTTCATACAAAAAGAAGATTTTTAATTATCATGTTGCAATAGTGTTGATTCAATTTATACAAAGCCAACTAAATAAGTAATACTAAAATAAGACAATAATAAAATTCTGGTTAAAGAAATTAATAAAAAATTAAAATTCGAAATTAATAAATTTTGGCACAGTATATAAAAATATGCATACACCAAACATAGTTCTCAAATTGTAATTAATAAATTGCTCATGATAATTTGTAGCACTTTTCTAAATTTAAAAATTAATTATCTCCTTCTGAGAGTTCCTGATACCTCGCATACATCATCTTCTTGACGCAATCTTTATAAGAATACCCAGCTAAGGCTTGGTAAGTACCCGATTTATTGCCTAAACCAACGCTGTTCACCCTTTGTTCAGCTTGAATAATAGTAGTCCGTCCTTGGTTAGATTTCCCTAATCCTTGCCCTTCAGTCCAACCCATTTTCTGTAGTAACCTATTTCCAACGTTTTCAGCTCCAATTGGTTCCGAGACAGATGCAGCAGCAACTTCTATTTCTCTACTCTTGAGATACTTTTCCTTCAATTTGCTTGGTTGTGGCTCATCTGGATCTCCGTATTTCTGCCTCCTTTCCTTAGCGCGGTCTCTGTAAACTATTTTTTCAGCAGCGATGGAATTATTAGCGTCTTTGCGCTTCTTTGATTTTAGTTGCTCTAAATTCTGTTTATGGATTGCAGAAAATTGGGCGTGCTTTGTTAAAGCTTCTGAATTATTCAACATCCTTTTACAAAGGTTGCAAATTAACGTGTTGAAATCTAAAAAGTCGATGTCGTTTATCTTCTGCTCTTCATCGTCAGAAGTATCGCTTTCACCACCGTACGCTGCTACCAACGGTGTTTGAGGAGGATTCGACATATCGGATTCAACATATCCATTGATTATAGGCACAGCTTTCTTCTCCAATACGGAAAAGCCGATATCGGCCGAAGCTGAACCTACCCCGCCACAACCAGCTTCGTTGAATTTAGATGGTTGGACTTCCTTTTTCTGATTGAGAGTCTTTGCCCACCTTTCCATATCCTTGGCTATTTTTTTGGCAACCTTAACTTTATCTTGCTTTTCAGATTTGACTTTCTTAGTCGGACCTTGATTCGCCTCTTCGACTGCAGTCTGAGCTCCTCCGTAATGATCGTAATTTGTTGGAGCTAAAACGTAGGTTAATTTCTCGCGGTCCCAATACAAATATTTCTGAATTACGCTGTTCCAATAATATTGAGAATTTTGATCGTAGTATAAACCAGTCTGGGGATCATAATAGTAACCACTATTTTTGTCGTAAGTGTATTTACTAACATCAGGAATAGCTGCAAAAAAATTTAATTAATAAGCAAAAATATATATAGATATAAAAATACAGTCGAACTTCCATAACTCCAATTTTTCTATAACTCGAATAGTTTTAGAAATTCATACGTTTAAATAGCATTTTACATATAAATTAACTTCCATAACTCAAATTTTCCATAACTTGAATTTTCCCATAACTCGTATTAAAAATGTGTACAATGGTAAAATTTTACATATCTCTATAACTCCAATTTTTTAACCAACGCGTATTTTCCAAAATGTATGATGCCGGATATTGCCTTCCATAAACCGTCCATAGTGTCGATTGTGTAATCCTCGAACAGATTACCAAACATTTTATTTTTTATATTTTTTAGGGTCCCGTACCGAAAGCGGAACCCTTATAGGATCACTTTGTTGTCCGTCTGTCTGTCTGTCTGTCTGTCCGTCTGTCTGTCTGTCCGTCTGTCTGTCTGTCAAGACCATTTTTCTCAGGAACGCGTAGAGGTAACAAGTTGAAATTTGTATCAAATACTCGGGTCTGCGGGCCCTTTCAGCTGTGACAAAATCAAACTTGTAAGTCAACGCGATCAAAAGATATGACCGTTTATGTCGCATATTTTGCGATTTCATAAGGGAATCAAAACCTATAGGGTACTTCCCGTTGACCTAGAATCATGAAATTTGGCAAGAAGCGGTGTCTTACAGCACATGTAAAGGGAAAAATCTGAAAACCGTAAATATGTAGTTTAATTACAAGAAAAATGCGAATTTACTATTAGAAACTTATGAAAATACACTAATGTTGTCGTAGTGGAATTGTGAGGCTCCAGAAGCATATGGGTTACATACAGTTAGGTCCTAAGGTTAAAAAGTATGTGTTGGCACCAAGCTGTTTATACTGAATGTTCTTTGTTTATATTCGTTATGCATTTCGAAAATCAGGGATGTTATGGAGATCCGTAACCGTAACCGAAACTATCGGATATCCGAAATAAAAATATATCCGTAACTGTAACCGAAACTGATATAAAAGTTTCGAATAATTTCGGATAATTTTTATTGATATGTTGTAATAATTTCTATAAAAATATTTCAATATCTAATAGAAAATATATAATAGACAAAAAGGAATAATGTTGTTTTTGTTTATTATAATTATGATTTTGCATTTTTACGTAGATAAAACTTATAAATATTAAAAACTTATATATCTTATATGACATATAATTGTAGTACCTACTTATATTGTAGTACTTCGTTGTATGACATATGATTGTAGGTAGTACAAATAATAACATAGAAATAAAATCTTTTTTTTACAAATTGGCATTCTACTTTTACAATTCCTTAGAAATCTGATATCCGTAACCGAAACTATCCGAAACTAACGGATTATCCGAAAAAAAAATTCATATTCGTAACCGTAATATACCGTAACCATAATGTACCGTAACCGTAATATCCGTAAAATTATTCCTATAACCGTATCCGCATCCAGATCCGAAATTTCATATCCATAACATCTCTGCTCTATATACATAATATATACAGGGTATATATTATGTCTAAATTTTGCTTGTTTATAACCGACATTGCGACATACTCAAGTCCCGTAACATCCTGTATATATTATATTTCGCTTAATTTTACTTTATAATCTACATAATATGTTGATAATCTACATAATAATACTATACTATAATCATATAACATAATATGTTGTAGATAATTATGATTTGCCCTATATTTTTTGGTAGTCAATTGCCCAAAAAGCAGTCAATTGAACAACTGAATGTTAAGAATATCGAAATAGATCTAGAAATAGTTTATATATTAGTTTATATTAGATCTAGAAATGGTTAGATCTTAATATAAGTCTAGTGTATAAATTATATCTTAGTGTATAAGTCTAATACTAAAATAAAGTTTTCTTTTTATAAGTTAATATTCGCGTTATTTAAAAAAAAACCCTGTATACCTTTATACAGGGTATACAGGCAAAATTGAGCAGAAAAAACAAATAGTAAAGTTCCAGAAACCCTAAACACTCATAGTGAATGGGGGATGTATGGTAATAAAATATAGGGTAGAATTCCATCGTACGACAGCGACATCTTGAGGTTATGCTTGCAGCGGTACTATGATGGTTGTGATTTCATGAGGACCACTTGTCAAGTTAACTGAACGTGCTTGCTACGTCCTCCACAAAAAAAGATACCTTACTTACAAGTTTGTACGGAACCCTCGGTGCGCAAGTCACAACTCGCACTTGGCCGGTTTTTTTTTTATATTTATTTATATCACCAAAAACTCGAATAGAGCGAAACTAAGAATTTACCAGCGGGTGTGCTTTAGGAAGATTACAACAGGATATTATTCTACCGAAAATCGGTAATCCAAAAAGAGACGATATATTCAAGATCACCCACAAGATGCTATATATCAGGGCTGTCCAACCAGTCGATCGCGGTGTGATTTTGCGTCGATCTTTAGTTTCCTCGCGCTTCTATGTTATTATTATACAGTATCCTGCCTAGTGGCCTTGGGAACATTGGAGACAGAAATTCTCCATACAAAGACAAGGACCTTTGTCTTTGTACGGAGAATTTCTGTCTCCAATATTCCCTGTCCTCAGCTTCTTCCTTTAGCCTGCTGTATCTCCTCCTTTCATTCATGTCATCCATATGTTGTATTCTTCTTCTTCCTCGACCTGCAGTTCCTTTAATCTTCCCTTCAATGACGTCATGTATGAGCCCCTCATGTCTAATTATATATTCGATCCAATTGGCCTTCCTCCGGAGAATTGTATTTAGAATAATTCTCTTTTCTCCTACCCTTCTTAGTACCTCCTCGTTTGTCACGCTTGATCCTTTCTATTCTCCTCCAACACCACATTTCAAAACTTTCGAGGTATTTTTTCTCCCTTTTCCTCATGATCCACGTCTCTGCTCCTTACAGTGCAATGCTCCAGATGTAGCACTTCACCAGTTTCTTCCTTAGTTCCAAGCTCAACTTTCTGGTCAGTAGAGTCCTCTTCTTGTTGAATGCAGTTTTGGCCATGGCGATTCTTGTTCGAATTTCATTTGTGCATCCTTTGTCAGCAGGCTTCCCAAGTACTTGCACTTTTTTACATTCTCCAGTTCTTGATTGTCGACTGTTATCTTCAAAGGTTTTTCCCTTTTTGATATCCATCACTTTACATTTTTCCTTGTTAATTTCCATGCCATATTTCCTTAAAGTTTCCACCAGCCGGTTCATCATTTGTTGTAGTTGTCTTTGATTTTTGGCGAGTACTACCAGGTCATCTGCATATTTGATGGTGCTAATGAGGCGTCCCCCTATCTTGAAATTTCCACATCCTTTCAAAGCTTCTCTCGCCAGCCATTCACCATACAAATTGAAGAGACTCGGCGATAGACAACATCCTTGTCTGACTCCTCTTCTTATTTCTACGCTGTTTGTTTCTCCGTAGTTCAATTGTACTTTTACTCTTTGTCTCATGTACAGATTGCAAATTAGTCTCTGGTCTCTCCAGTTGACACCAATCTCTTTAAGAATATTCATCAATTTTGTCCAGTTAACTCTATCGAACACCTTCTGCCAATCTACAAAACACACGCAGACTTCTTCGTTAACAGTCAAAACTCTCTACGACAATATCCTCATCATGCCTATGGCGTCCCTGGTTCCTTTTCGTTTCCTAAATCCAAACTGATCATCTTCCATTACTTCTTCGATTTTATTTTCTATCCGTCCATTGAGTATTTTTGCAATGATCTTCGCCACGTGTGAGATCAAACTAATTGTTCTGTAATCACTACATTTCTTGGCGTGCTGTTTCTTTTCTGAGCAACGATTGTGACATCTAAAAAGTCTTTAGGCCATTCCCCAGTTTCGTAGATTTTGTTGATGAGTTGTGTCATCGCTTTCAAAGCTACATCTCCGATTTCCTTCAGCAAATCCACTGGTATGTCGTCTTCTCCTGTAGCTTTCTTCCTCTTCATGTCCTTAATTGCCTTCTCTACTTCTGTTTTCAATATGCTGGTCCCTTTTTCGTCTTCATCAAACGCCTCCTCTGTCTCTATTTTAATTACTTGCGGGCGGTGTTTCTTATCGTAGAGTTCTTTTACGTATTCCTCCCATATTTTCAGCATCTCCCCTTGTTCTGTCTCCATTTGTCCTTTAGAGTTTTCTATTCCGAAGTTCCTTACTCCTTTATTCTCACTCCCTCCCAACTCCTTCTCTAGTTCTGATTTTCTGATACATCAGGTCGTACCTTCCTCTCCTTTGTAGTTCCTCTATTTCTTCACACATTTCTTCTAGGTATTTTTCCTTCGCTTTGTCTGTTTCTCTCCTGAGTGCATTGTTAAGTCTTCTGTTCACATTTTTACATTTCCTCCTTTCCTCCATCTTCTCCAGGATCTCATTGGTGATCCAGAGTTTCCTCGCTCTTTTTGCTTCCCTCCCGACTTTACTCTCTAAAGTATTCAACAAGGCCAGTTTAATATTTCTCCACTGTTCTTCTGCACTTGCACTTACTCTCCCAATTCACTAAAGACATTCTCTAAGGATTCTCTTACTGCCTCATTCTTCTCTCTTAGCTTTTCCAAGTTCCATCTCTGCTTTCTCTTCCCACACTGTCTGATCCTCTTCAACCTTGTACTGATGTCTGCAACCAGAAGGTTGTGATCCGAATCTATATCGGCAGCTGGCATAGTCTTGGTGTCTTTCACACTGCCCCTAAACCTCTGCTTTACAAGTATGAAATCTACCTGATATCTACTAATGTCACCTGGGCTCTTCCATGTGTATAATTTATTCTTCCTTTTCTTAAACCAAGTGTTCATCACTACCAAATTGTTACGCTGACAGAATTCCACTAGCATCCCTCCTCTATCATTTCTTCTGCCTAACCCATATTGTCCCACGATGTTTGCTTCACTACCTTGTCCTACCACACTATTCCAGTCACCCATTATTATGGTGTTTATTTTTCCTCTGCCATCAGAGTGGATGATGTCCTCAATTTCATCGTATATTTTCTCCACTTCTTCGTCATCATGATCTGATGTTGGCATGTACACTTGAATTATTAGAATGACCACTGGTTCTGCACTTATTTTCACTTATTTATGAAACACCATTTTAGTCACACTTTGCACTAATTGATTTCCCATCACTATTGCAACTCCACGTTCATGATTTTTTCCACCTGAGTAAAACATTGTGTAATTACCTAACACTATTTCATCACTACCTGTCCACCTCACTTCACATAAACCCATTATGTTCACTTTACATTTATCCATTTCTCTTTTCAGATTTTCCAGTTTCCCTGCTCATCTAAGTGTTCTTACGTTCCATGTCCCGATCCTGAAATTAAAATGTCCACCTCTTTTGATGACTCTCCCCGAAGTACTACCCACCCGGAGATCCGAAAGGGGGAGTATTTTACCTCCGAAATTCATTACTCCAGGAACTGCCATCATCATTCTCCGTCTTCCTACATTACGCTCTATGTACTTATTTAAAAGTACATTTCGATAAAAATAAGGCCGAAACCGCACTACGGTTTTTCCCCGCAAGCGGTAACCGTTATAACCGTGACGCCGCTCGTGAAACCCACAGTATGCTATGGGCACAGTAAAATTCAGTCGCGGGAAAAAGCCACAAGTGAGGCCGCTTGCATTAGCTTACATGAGTCACAAAATCACGCGATTAAAGTAAAAATTAAAACACATTTCTCGCTAGTCTACGTTCAAATATTGCTTCCTGGACCTCAAGCCGGCCACAACCAGTACGAAAATACGCAGCTATTATGAGCCTTACCACGGCTTGCATATAATATGTTCGCTAGCTTCCACGATAGCAGGCTTAGAATGAATTATTGACGTATAACTGAATATGTGCCCGAAACTTACATATTCTCGCCTATCAAACTTGGCGGATGTGCATAAGCTTAAATATTCCTAAAAAGGTCTATTAGTGATATTTATCCGGAAGATATTTGACATGGGCGTAGCCAGTGGGGGGTTTTGGGGGTTCAACCCCCCCAACCCCGCCCCGAAATATGCAAAATATATACATAAATGTTATATTGAAATAAACAGACGAGTAGAGACGACTCTCTTCAAGAGAGCATGGTAGATGTGAAGTTTAGGAACCCTTGTGTGTCAGTTTAGAAAGTAAATTGGTGCATTTCTCTGTTATTGTATTTTCAAGTTTTAACAACTTGTTTTACAAGTAGAAAACTTGAAAAGCAAGATTAGATATTCATCTCAAGATTTCACATGCAGATTTGAGATGAAATTTTATGAAAATCAATGAAGATTAATGAAGATGGGTGAAGATTTATGAAGATTGATAAATATTGAGGAATATTGATGAAGATTGATGAATATTGATACAAATTGATTAATATTGATACAAATTGACAAAGTTTGAAGACCTAAAGGACTAAAGAAACAATAAGATTAGTGAGGATTAATGAAGATTTATGAAAATTGATAAATATTGATGAATATTGATACAAATTGACTAATATTGATACAAATTGACGAAGATTGAAGACCTAAAGGACTGGATAAACAATAAGATTGGTAAGGATTGATGAAGATCTATGAACATTGACAAATATTGATGAATATTGATAATGATTGATGAATATTGATACAAATTGACTAATATTGATACAAATTGACGAAGATTGAAGACCTAAAGTACTAAAGAAACAATAAGATTAGCGAGGATTAATGAAGATTTATGAAAATTGATAAATATTGATGAATATTGATACAAATTGACTAATATTGATACAAATTGACGAAGATTGAAGACCTAAAGGACTGAATAAACAATAAGATTGGTGAGGATTGATGAAGATTTATGAAAATTGATAAATATTGATGAAGATTGATGAATATTGATACAAATTGACTAATATTGATACAAATTGACGAAGATTGAAGACCTAAAGGACTGAATAAACAATAAGATTGGTTAGGATTGATGAAGATTTATGAAAATTGATAAATATTGATGAATTTTGATGAAGATTGATGAATATTGATACAAAATTGACAAATATTGATACAAATTAACGAAGATTGAAGACTTAAAAAGCTGAATAAACAATAAGATTGGCGAGGATTGATGAAGATTTATGAAAATTGATAAATATTGATGAAGATTGATGAATATGGATACAAATTGATGAAGATTGAAGACCTAAAGGACTGAATATTGATGCAAATTGATTGATGAACTAAAGGAACGTTCATAAACTGGATTAAACAGACAAGACTGAACGGACAAGAGTAGAAAGAAAAATAAAACGGACTAATAAAATAGACTATAGTCCATTTTTTTTAAGAATGCAGTAACTAGAAACCTGATTTACACCACGACAAATCTTCAATCTAGTTACAAAATTTGGCGGTAAATTCAAATATAGTAATTTGAATATTACATTGGTAATTTATTAATGGTTTCATTTAATATCTTATTATTATTGATTAAATACACCAAATGGCAACAGTAGTAAAAAATACAAATAAATAAATGGAGAAAAACGCAAAATATCTAAATGATACGAAGAGATTAGATGATAATTGTGAATTGACACGGCAGCCATTGACAACTAACAGCTGAAAAGAAAGAGAGAAAAGAGGTTGAGATGGAGAAGTAAATATCGTCGGTGTGAACTACTCCTCGATTTAAGCCAATCAGAGAACAAGATCAAATAAGCCCTATCTTCCCTGCACTGCATTCTTAAAAAAAATAGACTATAGTTTTATGCTCAAAGCTACTTAATACACACAATGTTATGGAAGCTTCTTTAAAATAGTGAATTCTATATGTGGCAGTGCAATTCAAAGACGTTTGTTTAGATTAGAAAATGAGAATAATGATAACGAACTTTTGTTGCATACTAATGTCTGTTGGCTCAGTAGAAGTCGATTTCTCGTGCAGTTTCTAGAGTTATTAGCAGTCGTAAAAAGTTTTTTCTCTAACAAGGGGACCCCCCGGACGCGTCATCACCGATTTGGCCCAAATTTACAGTATATGTATATTAGCCGCGGCCCGTGGTCGCTACACTAAACCCCATTGTAAAAGACCCTAATAAAATGTTTGAAAATTAAATAGAATATCAAAAATAATAGTGGGTCAATTTTACGGGGAACGACTATATTGCAGCTTTATAGAGCAATTTTCAGGGGTTTTTTCGTCTGACATTTTTTATCTATGCTTTAAAAGGCCTCTTAGAGAATATACTAAATCGTCAGACAGAGGTACGAAATTTTTCTTTCCAAAAACATAATCGTTCGTTGCAGCCGGGCCGGAGGTTCGCGAATTCAAAGGGCAACTTTGCAGCGGGTTTTTCGTCTGACAATTATTGAATGTGCTCAGGAGGGCATATATGTCACAACGTCAGACGGAGGTAATAAAAAGAAAATCGGAAAAAAAATACAGGTTTGGGGGCGTCTGACACCCCTTTATCAGGGACCTAGCCGTCTGACGATTTATATATAACCTCCGCAGAACTAGCCTACAAATTTTCAGTCGGAGGTAATAACATTTTTTTAGCATGTTTTTTTTTTCATTTTTGACACGTCTGACGTGTCCTTTGCAGGGGTTTTCAGCAAAATCCTGGCGGATGACACTTTTTAATGGTTCCCCCAACCATCTTACAAAATTCCAGCCTGAGGTAATATCATAGTACCTCCGCGGCTAGGGAATGCAATCTCGTTCTCGCGAGATCTCGGCCTTTTTTAGCGAGATTGATCTCGGACGAAAAAAGGGCGAGATCTCGCGAGTTTAACGCGATTGCACTCGAGCATAAAAACGTCTTATTCGAAGCGCGGACTGACACGGACGTAGTTGCGATCTGTCGGTTTCGTTCGGTGCGCGGGAGGCGGCGGCCTGCCTGAGGTAGCGGTCGCGGGACGAGGTGTCTCTCAGATTCGTTCGTGCGTGTGATTGGTCGAAAATTGAGCCGGCGTGCAGCGCTAGCATTTGTTTTGTTTACTAATAGTTGTTGCTAGCTAACGTGATTGAGTTTGATTGCATTCGAGTATTGTTTTGGTTATTTATGCAAAAAAAGTTTTTTATGTGATTTACGAGTGGAATAACGAACGATGTCGGCGAATATAGTTTATAAAGACTATGAGAGTGTGTCGAAAGTATGGAAATACTTTTTGAGAGCGGAAAATGGATTGAGTGCAAACTTTGTAAGAAGATTCTTAAAACCAAAGATCGATCTCCGCGTGGCTTACATGTGCATTTAAAATCGATTCATAAAATTGACACGAAAACGAAGAATGTCATATCACCCCCGTCGTTGCCGTTGCCGCCACCATCATCAAATACGGGGGCTACTAATCAAAACATGGAATTAGTAACAGCATCCGCATCTACGTCGAATGTTAGTCCAGAATCACCAGGATCGTCGGCACCATTGCCACCAGCAAGAAAGAAGAAGCAAAAAATTACTGATCATTTCCTCCCGGTTGAAGATACTTCTCCATACTTCTATGGAGAAAAAAGTATCAAGAATGGTAGCCAAAGATGGACTACCTTGTTTTCTGTATTTCCAAAGATTTGAGAGATCTCTTCAATTCTTCGGGACACAAACTGCCTATGTCCCCAAACACAATTAAACTTATAGTTATGAATTATGGCATGACATTGAAAATGAAAATAATGCGTGAATTGGCACAACTGAAGGAGAATGATCACAGATCTACGCTTACATTTGATGAGTGGACTTCTTCTATGAACAAGCGATACATGAATGTAAACGTACACACATTTTTGAACGGCAATGCTCTGTTTTGGAACTTGGGGCTGATTCGCGTCTTTGGAAGTATGCCTGCTGAAAATGGTGTCAGTATTTTGAAAACAAAGTTAATCGAATTTGGCCTTATTTTGGAAAAAGATATAATCAATATTACTACAGATGGGGCAAGTATGATAAGTTGGGTCGATTGATATCACCTTCACACCAGCTCTGCTATGCCCATGGAGTTCAACTTGGCATAATAGATACTATTTATAAAAAAACAAACTGATGTTGAGGAACCTGTGATAGAATCTGAAAATGAGGAAAACGACGATGAGATTCCTTTGGAAATGGACGAAATTTCTAGCACAGGCTCAGACTCAGAAGATGATGTTTTTCATTGCTCTACGCCCAGAATAGAAGTAGACCTAAATGCAGAATATGCGGGTATTATTGAGAAAGTTAGGAAATTGGTGAAACTCTTTAAAAGATCACCTACTAAAAATGATACTCTACAAATATACGTAAAGCAAGAATTTGGAAAAGAAATTAAGTTACAACTTGATTGTAAAACTCGATGGTCGAGCCTAGCAGACATGATTTCTATATTTATTAGAATCAAGCTGTGTGTCAGCAAAGCTTTGATCGACCTCAGCCTGGAAGCTGATCCGAATTACTCTTTGAATGCGGAAGAACATGCGGTTTTAGCGAACTAAGGCAAGGCATTTCAACCTGTAAAACTGGCTGTGGAGGTGTTATGTCGTCAAGATACAGACTTGGATATCGCAGAAACAACACTAAGGTTTATCATTCGCAAACTGGAAGAGCTAAAAACTCCATTGGCAGAAAAGCTAGCTGGCTCCTTGAGAAAGCGCATTGTTGAGCGTCGGACGAATTTGACAGCATGCTTGTTGTATATTAGAGATTTCGATTTAAAATAAAAGAGAAATTGTAATAAAATTTGGGTCTTATCTTTTGATCGCATTGACTTACAAGTTTGATTTTTTCACAACTGAAAGAGACCGCAGACCCGAGTATTTGAAACAAATTTCAACTTGTTACCTCTACGCGTTCCTGAGAAAAATGGTCTTGACAGACAGACAGACGGACGGATAGACAGACGGACGGACAGCAAAGTGATCCTATATGGGTTCCGTTTTCGGTACGGAACCCTAAAAATAATGAAAAACAATGTAAAATCTAAACCTGTCGGTTCGCATAAGACTGCGGGGCCCTCAAAGCGCGGGGCCCCGCGTTTCTTAAAGTCCACAACTTTTATTACCATTTGCTAAAACGAAACCAACTAAAACCTTTTAAATTGGTAAAACCATACAACATTATAGATAATCAGATAAACTTAATAAAGACGGTACAAAGCTTGAATATATAAATATATTCAACCTTTCCGGAACTCTATAATACTAATGAGTCTTTTTAGGACTACCAAATACAAATCTCGTATGAAATTTGTCAGTTATTCTATAGCTTTCAGTCCACATTCGTGGCACTCAACAAAAACCATAAAAATAACATTGATTTTTAAGATCATGTCTTTCCGATACCTTGAGTGGATAGCCATCTGTGGACGCGTTTCGAGATTTATCTCTCATCAGCACAGCTTTGCTTCCATGAACAATATTTTGTAAATCACTCACTTAAAATCCCACGTGTTGATTAGGGTTAGATGTTTTTAATTTTGACATTTTGTGAGAGAGACATGAACTTAGCAGGTTATTGATATAAATGATAAATTTTGAATTGGTAAAACCATACAACATTATAGATAATCAGATAAACTTAATAAAGACGGAACAAAGCTTGAATATATAAATAAATATAGTATTATAGAGTTCCGGAAAGGTTGAATATATTTATATATTCAAGCTTTGTTCCGTCTTTATTAAGTTTATCTGATTATCTATAATGTTGTATGGTTTTACCAATTCAAAATTTATCATTTATATCAATAACCTGCTAAGTTCATGTCTCTCTCACAAAATCTCAAAATTAAAAACATCTAACAATAATCAACACGTGGGATTTTAAGTGAGTGATTTACAAAATATTGTTCATGGAAGCAAAGCTGTGCTGATGAGAGATAAATCTCGAAACGCGTCCACAGATGGCTATCCACTCAAGGTATCGGAAAGACATGATCTTAAAAATCAATGTTATTTTTATGGTTTTTGTTGAGTGCCACGAATGTGGACTGAAAGCTATAGAATAACTGACAAATTTCATACGAGATTTGTATTTGGTAGTCCTAAAAAGACTCATTAGTATTATAGAGTTCCGGAAAGGTTGAATATATTTATATATTCAAGCTTTGTTCCGTCTTTATTAAGTTTATATAAAACCTTTTAAGTTTTGTATTTGCTCCAAACTCAACAATAGTATATTAAAGGACGAGTTCAGTAAGCGTGATTTTACAGCACGCGTCCAAGTTAACTCGTCTAACACATATTTTCTCAATATGTACCGGCGATTTTTTTGTTTAGAAATGACATAAATGGACGCATAAGACATAAGAATATCCTAGATACCAAGCAGATAAAGAAAAGTTTGCGAAAGACGAAACATTTAAATTGACTCCGGAAAACGTGATTCGAACTGAAATTAAATCACTTATAGAGCGTTTGCATCCGCAACACAGTCTGACTAATTCACAGACACAGACAAATTCAGATCCATCTTGGTCGATCGCATCAACATCAGCTGCCACGCCTGCCACTGATAATGACATAGCTGAATTTGTTGATGGCGATAATAAACCGCTTTCATCTCTTTCTGAGACACGCAAGAGCATTTCATTGCAAGAAGAACTTCACGGAGGATGAAGAGCAAAGAGCTCTCCTCCTACTAGAAACCCATTTTCCGGGATGTAGAGGATACAGGGAGACCGAGGGCTTGATGCAACCACGGAAACCAAGTCGGGCCGACTGGAAGAGGGCAGCGTCCATCTGTACGGAAAACTGAATCAGATGGGCTATCGGCACTTTTCAGCCTTTTAAGGCCCCAGGTGTGGACGGACTAGTTCCTGCCTTCCTACAAAAGGGAGAAAGAGAACTAATGCCGTATCTTCTAAATATCTTTAGAAGTAGCTTAGCGCTCGGATATATACCGGAGCTATGGAGAAGGGCTAAGGTGATATTTATACCGAAGGTGGGGAAGAAAGACACTACTCAACCGAAGTCATTTAGACCCATTAGCCTAACATCTTTTATGTTAAAGACAATGGAGAAGGTGATTGATAATTACCTTAGGACTATAGTGCTGGTAGGTACACCACTACACAGGAGTCAGCATGCTTACAGAGAAGGGAAATCCACAGAAACCGCCCTGTATCAGCTGACAAACGAAATAGAAGCAGCACTAGAGACAAAGGAAGTAGCGATATGTGCTTTCTTGGATATAGAGGGAGCTTTTGACAACACCTCACACGAGGCTGTCAGGGCGGCCCTCCAAAGAAGGAATATCGACAGCACTATCTCAAAGTGGATGGGAGAAACGCTGAGAACTAGAACGGCGGAGACACAAGTGGGAAAAGACACCATTAAGATCTCCACAACTCGAGGGTGCCCACAGGGAGGTGTACTATCACCGCTAATGTGGAGCCTGGTAGTTGATGAACTACTGGCTAGGCTAAACGACCTAGACATGAAATGTCAAGGTTACGCCGATGACATAGTCATAATGGCTAGAGGGAAATTTGAGGGAACGCTCTGTGAAATTGTTCAGAGAGGCCTCAACGTAACTAGTAGATGGTGTCAAAGAGTGGGACTGAAACTCAACCCGAGCAAAACTACGGTGATACCATTTACAAGAAGGAGAAAACTAAACTGCCTACATCCCATACTCATAGATGGGAAGGCAGTAGAATACCAACAGGAGATAAGGTATCTGAGTATCACACTAGATAGCAAACTCCTATGGAATAGACACGCTGAGGCAGTGGTAGGTAAAGCCAAACGCGCCCTAATGTTGTGCAGAAATCTGGCAGGAAAAACGTGGGGTTGTAACCCCACTATCCAGCAATGGATGTACACCATGATAGTGAGACCTGCAATCACTTATGGGACAGTTGCGTGGGGAAGTAGAATCAAGCTTTCCTCTATGAAGAAACAGCTTGAGAAGGTTCAAAGACTGGCGTGTGTCTGCATCACGGGTGCGATGGGGTCGTGTCCGACAGCAGCATTGGAGCTGCTGCTGGATCTGACTCCGCTGCACCTTGTGGTGGAGAGGGCCGCCAGATCGGCGATCGTAAGATTCAGCAAGGAAGGAATGGGCAGAGGTAAAATAATCGGGAGCAGAGACCGATACAGCCTCGCTGCCAAGATCCCCTGGCTGGAAGTACCAAAAGGCGAAATGGTAGGCAAATACCACTTCGAGAAAAACTACACAGCATTGTGTAGTAGTAAAGCCGATTGGAGCGACGAATCCTCAGCATACCACATTGAGCAAAATGCCATCAAGTGGTATATAGATGGTTCGAAGACAAAGGAAGGCACTGGTGCAGGAGTGTTTGGACCTCGTACCAGATACTTCGAATCCATGGGAACATCCCCAAGTATCTTCCAAGCAGAGGTACACGCAATCGAAAGATGTGCACAGTTTAACCTCGACAGGAATTACCGCAAAAAACGAATTGCTATCTTGTCAGATAGCCAAGCAGCCATCAAGGCCATTAGCTCATACACCATCAGATCCAAACTGGTATGGGACTGTGTGGGGAAGCTGAACAAGCTTGCCAGGGATAACAAAGCAACGCTATACTGGGTACCAGGACACACTGGTATAGACGGAAACGAAGAAGCCGATCACCTAGCAAACAAGGGATCCAGTAGCCCCTTTATAGGTCCGGAACCCTTTTGCGGTATGAGCGTGAAAACCATCCGCAAAAGTTTAGATAAAGAAATAAGAGGAATATGGATGAAAACTTGGAAAGAACTTCCAGGGCTAAGGCAATCCAAAGTGATGCTGGGATCTTTTAAGCAGAAGAGAACAAAAGCTTGCCTGAAACTAAGCAGGAACATGCTCAGAATTCTGACAGGAGCCCTGACGGGACACTGCAGACTTAGGAAACATCTCAAGGCCCTAGGCCTAGAGGAGGATGATGTATGCAGATTCTGTGGCTCAGCAGAAGAAACCCCCATACATCTGTTCAAAGACTGCGGAGCATTACTCCGCAAGAGACAGATGTACCTTGGGGCTCACTGCTTGAACACAGAGGAGCTGCAGGCCTTGAATCCCACCCAAATTCTGAGGTTCCTAAAGGAATCAGGATAAGAGGAGGCGATCTAAATGGGTAAGTACACCAACACTTGGAGGAGGAGTGTGGGGTACAATAGATCTATAAAGGTAGCAGTACAAGTCGCCACCACCATATCTACAATCTACAAGAAGAACTTCAGGAAACATTGACTGCTGCGTTCAAAGGACCTAGAGACAGAAAACTAACTACGAATTCTCTGGAGGCATTAATCAAAAAGGAAATGAATTTATACGAGTCCGGGGGGTCTAAAGGCGAACTTTTACAGCTCGTGGATAACTGCCTGAGATCTGTGGTTCCAACTAGCGTTGAATCCGAAAGGGCCTTCTCAGCGGCTGGTTATCTGGCCAACAAAATAAGAAGCCGTTTAGCAGACGATTCTTTGGACATTTTGTGCTTCTTAAGGAGCTACTTTCAAAATAATTCGTAATAATGACTTGTGATTTGAACTGAAGAAAAGAAATCTTTCATTTGATTGGTATATTTTGTTAATTAATCTGTAATTTCTAATAGTCTGACTAATTGGTAAATTTTTTGTTAATTAATCTGTAATATCTAATGGATATACTGAGTAGATATAGTTTTATTTAATTGATAATAATATCTCAGTTTAATCGTCAACTCAACTTAGATAATAAGTTTAATTTTTTTTGACTTCTCGTTTTGTTTGTTATAAAAGAACTGTTTTATTACTAAAAGATTTTTGTTTGATATTAGAAGAGAAGACTGGTTGTTTCTTTCATTTGTTATTTGATAGACACGTATGTCAAAGTTTACTACTTAGAAGTTTATTCAAAAATTGTAGACAGATACGTCAAAAAATGTTTGATGCATAAAAGTCTATTGAAAAAATTCGTGAAAATAAATGTTTATCTTATAATACTTATAATTTTTATTATTTTTTTCCTAATTTATTCAAATATTGTGATTATTTACAAAAAAAAAACACACAAAACTGCCAATCTCGCGAGATCTCGAAATTGGCGAGATCTCGCAGTATTGTTATTCATAAACTCGCGGGATCTCGCTTGAGCCCCAATCTCGCGAGAATTGCATTCCCTATCCGCGGCCGCTGGCTCTCCGTCTATCAAGAATGCTTATCGTTTGTAGGCGTACCAACCGGTAAACAAAAACGAACGTATTTATGTGGTGGTTATAACGAGAATAACAATCTTGTGAAAAATTGTAATTATTGCCTTTGCAATTTACACATTATTCGTTTTTCATAAATTGATTAGTTTAAGAGTGTTAGTTTAATACATACTAACAAGGGGACCACATGGTCATCGGATTTTTGTTATTTTTCTCACTTATGGTACGTGAAGTGGAGACCCCAAATATGAATTTTCCCAAGCGGGACGACGCCATATTCAGAAATTCTCGAGAAAATTTACTTTGAAGTTTTCCGAGCGACTTAAATTCAGGAATGGAAAGATCGTTTTCAACGGAGCGTGTAGCTCAGTGAGTAACGCGCAAGCCTTGCAATGGCTGTGTCGTGGGATCGAGTCTCGCTGTGGTATTTTTTTTATACAATTTGAATACCTACGTATTTCAAATGTAAAATTCATCAAATATATGCTAATTAACATATTATTATTAACAAATTAAATTTTTTTTTATGAAAATTGCACGTGTTAATCAAATTATTTGAAATTAATTAAAATAAAATTATAAATAAAGTTTTGGGAACGAAAATGAAAAAACCTCGGGTAGAAAATAAAATGCTTTTTATTTAAAGTCGCATTGTGTCGATGTTTGAAACATCAGGTGTACTATCGCACGAGCCACGAGCCAGCCAGTGATAAGCGTCGTAAAAACAAGGGAAACAGTAATTTACACGGCATCTAGCACACCGAACGAAAGCTGCGTTTTTACAGACGCAATGTTTTTTTGAAACATCAATTGGAAAGCAACTTCATTTACATTTTCAAAGATTTCTCTCGTATCAGAAAGTTTCGAAGCAAACCACGCATTCCTGATCATTTTACCGAAGATCTGAGAGGATAACTGGTGATGCACGATTGAATGGATTTTTATACAATCCTCTCGATCGTTGATTTCGCGGCCTATTTCAATCAGGTAGGCGCAGTTTTGCAGACGCTTAATGACATTTTTTACTTGACGGTAAAATATACATCACATGGCTGCACTAGCGGTAGTAGGGTAAGATAATATGTTCTAAATCCACCTCCACCTCTGACATGCGCATGCGCGATGACCTTTGACCCCTAATCCTAACCTTGACCTTGGTCCTTGGCCTAAACTTCCGGTTTCGACTTCCTGTTTCCGGTTGCGACTTCCGGCCGCCATTTTCGGAACTTCCAGATGCGCGGGAAAATTCAAAAAATAGACGCGAGGCGGGAAAATTCAAAATTAGGTGCTGGCGGAGGCAAATGAGATGTGTAGTTGGTTGCATATATCAACGGGGTTAAATACATGAAACTAGATAGACGGGCTAGATACATAAGACTAGACAGACAAAGCAAAATACATGAAACTAGATAGACGAGGCTAGATACATGAGACTCGATACATGAAACTAGATACATGGAGCCAGACAGACGAAGCTAAATACATGAGACTAGACAGACGGGGCTAGATACATGAGACTAGATAGACGGGGCTAGATACATCAACGGGACTAAATACATGAGACTAGACAGACTAGACTAAACCATATTAATCCATTTGATGAGAAAAATCAAATCTGGTGTCAGAACGGCTCTAGCATGTGCCTTAAGCGAGATACCGCCCGACAGCCTACCCCACAGTTGATGACGTCATCCGCCGCGGCAGATATTGCTAAACTAATTACCTCGATGCTGATTGGCTGATTAACGAATAAATAATTACAGTTGACCTTTTCCCTCAATTTATATGTAATGGACAAGACTGGACAGACAAGACTGGACAGACAAGACTAGACAGACAAGACTAGACGAGACTAGTTAGATGAAGCTAGACAGATGGGGGCTAAATACATGAGATTAGACAGACCAAGCTAAATACATGAAACTAGATTAGACTGAACTAAAATATATAAGGGATTGTTTAATTTAAATAAAATATATTTTCGATTGTTTTTCTTATAATTGTTAATAATGTTTATATTATTACTTTCATTTTGTTATCTACGTTTTATTTTGATTTACGGCTTGTTGATTAGACGCAACCGGATGTTTGTCAGTCATAACACCAGGCAAGAATAGAGGGACTAGACTAGACAGACTAGATTAGACAGACAGACAAGCGGAGAAAATTCAAAATGAGTTGCGGATAGGTAGCGGACAATCCAGTATGCATACATAATTGATTGCAAACATATTACGGATTGATTCAAATGAGATTATTGGTTTTAGGCCGGACAAGATCGGACAATACCGAACAAGGTCGAACAAGAACGGACAAGACTATACAGACCTTATATTTATCCGAATAATTTCCTATGAGTAAGCGAAATTTCTTATACTTGTCTGTGAACCAGATCGTATTAATGTTTTTCATTTATATAAATACCAAAGAGTTCAATTTTCTGGCATCCACTTTTCATCTACTTGCATCCACTTTTCATTTACTTGCATCCACTTTTCATCTACTTGTATCCACTTTTCATCACGCCAAGCAGGGTGTGTGGTCTATGTGACCCCACGCCAAACAGGGTGTGAGGTCTATGTGAGCCCACGCTAAACAGGGTGTGATGTGTATGTGACCCCACGCTAAACAGGGTGTGAGGTCTATGTAATACTTGTATCCACTTTTCATCACGCCAAGCAGGGTGTGTGGTCTATGTGACCCCACGCCAAACAGGGTGTGAGGTCTATGTGACCCCACCCTAAACAGGGTGTGAGGTCTATGTGACCCCACGCTAAACAGGGTGTGAGGTCTATGTAACCCCACGCTAAACAGGGTGTGAGGTTGTCGTAGGTTGTCCTGAGGTTGTCGTAGCTATGTAACCCCACGCTAAACAGGGTGTGAGGTCTATGTAACCCCACGCTAAACAGGGTGTGAGGTCTATGTAACCCCACGCTAAACAGGGTGTGAGGTCTATGTAACCCCACGCTAAACTCCGTCCACTTTCCGTCCACCCCATCCACTTTCCGTCCACTTTTCATTTTTTCAGCTTTAATCTTATTGGGTTAGTGGGAAAGAATGAAAAGGTTAGGTTACGGCATGTTAGGAATGAAGCGCACTTCATTGCCAACCTCCCGTAACCTAACCTAATGCTAACCAAACCCAATGCTAACCCAATGAGATTAAAGCTGAAAGAATGAAAAGTGGACGGAAAGTGGATGGGGTGGACGGAAAGTGGACGGAGTTTAGCGTGGGGTTACATAGACCTCACACCCTGTTTAGCGTGGGGTCACATAGACCTCACACCCTGTTTAGCGTGGGGTCACATAGACCTCACACCCTGTTTGGCGTGGGGTCACATAGACCTCACACCCTGCTTGGCGTGATGAAAAGTGGATACAAGTAGATGAAAAGTGAATGCAAGTAAATGAAAAGTGGATGCAAGTAGATGAAAAGTGGATGCCAGAAAATTGAACTCTTTGGTATTTATATAAATGAAAAACATTAATACGATCTGGTTCACAGACAAGTATAAGAAATTTCACTTACTCATAGGAAATTATTCGGATAAATATAAGGTCTGTATAGTCTTGTCCGTTCTTGTTCGACCTTGTTCGGTATTGTCCGATCTTGTCCGGCCTAAAACCAATAATCTCATTTGAATCAATCCGTAATATGTTTGCAATCAATTATGTATGCAAACAGGATTGTCCGCTACCCATCCGCAACTCATTTTGAATTTTCTCCGCTTGTCTGTCTGTCTAATCTAGTCTGTCTAGTCTAGTCCCTCTATTCTTGCCTGGTGTTATGACTGACAAACATCCGGTTGCGTCTAATCAACAAGCCGTAAATCAAAATAAAACGTAGATAACAAAATGAAAGTAATAATATAAACATTATTAACAATTATAAGAAAAACAATCGAAAATATATTTTATTTAAATTAAACAATCCCTTATATATTTTAGTTCAGTCTAATCTAGTTTCATGTATTTAGCTTGGTCTGTCTAATCTCATGTATTTAGCCCCCATCTGTCTAGCTTCATATAACTAGTCTCGTCTAGTCTTGTCTGTCTAGTCTTGTCTGTCTATTCTTGTCTGTCTAGTCTTGTCTGTCTAGTCTTGTCTGTCTAGTCTTGTCTGTCCAGTCATGTCCATTACATATAAATTGAGGGATAAGGTCAACTGTAATTATTTATTCGTTAATCAGCCAATCAGCATCGAGGTAATTAGTTTAGCAATATCTGCCGCGGCGGATGACGTCATCAACTGTGGGGTAGGCGGTCGGGCGGTATCTCGCTTAAGGCACATGCTAGAGCCGTTCTGACACCAGATTTGATTTTTCTCATCAAATGGATTAAAATGGTTTGGTCTAGTCTGTCTAGTCTCATGTATTTAGTCCCGTTGATGTATCTAGCCCCGTCTATCTAGTCTCATGTATCTAGCCCCGTCTGTCTAGTCTCATGTATTTAGCTTCGTCTGTCTGGCTCCATGTATCTAGTCTCATGTATCTAGCCTCGTCTATCTAGTTTCATGTAATTGCTTTGTCTGTCTAGTCTTATGTATCTAGCCCGTCTATCTAGTTTCATGTATTTAACCCCGTTGATATATGCAACCAACTACACATCTCATTTGCCTCCGCCAGCACCTAATTTTGAATTTTCCCGCCTCGCGTCTATTTTTTGAATTTTCCCGCGCATCTGGAAGTTCCCAAAATGGCGGCCGGAAGTCGAAACCGGAAACATGTAGGAAAAACCGGAAGTCGAAACCGGAAGTTCCAAGGTCAATGTCAAGGTTAGGTTAGGGGTCAAAGGTCATCGCGCATGCGCATGTCAGAGGTGGAGGTGGATTTAGAACATACTATCTTTCCCTACTAGCGGTGTACATTTCGGCGGGATAACTTGCACGGTGCAAGTTGGCAAACGCTTATCATCTCGAAAAAATTCGTTGTATATCACGGGATTGGTTTGTCCACCCCAAGAATCGATGAGTAATAGAAACTTTTCATTAATTATATGTTAATTAGAATATATTTGATGAATTTTACATTTGAAATATGTAAGTATTCAGATTGTAAAAAAGGGACCACAGCGAGACTCGATCCAACAACCCAGCGATTACGAGGCTTGAGCGTTTCTCACTGAGCTACGCGCTCCGTTGAAAACGATCTTTCCATTCTGCAATTTAAGGCGCTTGGAAAACTTCAAAGTCGATTTTCTCGAGAATTTCTGAATATGGCGTCGTCCCGCTTGGGGAAATTCATATTTGGGATCTCCACTTTACGTACCATAAGTGGAAAAATCGTTGATTTCGCGGCCTATTTCAATCAGGTAGGCGCAGTTTTGCAGACGCTTAATGAAATTTTTTACTTGACGGTAAAAATATACATCACATGGCTGCACTAGCGGTGTACATTTCGGCGGAATAACTTGCACGGTGCAAGTTGGCAAACGCTTATCATCTCGAAAAATTTCGTTGTATATCACGGTATTGGTTTGTCCACCCCAAGAATCAATGAGTAATAGAAAATAAACTTAAAAAAATTAAAAAAACCCGATGACCATGTGGTCCCCTTGTAAGTAGATAAGCTATGAGAGTTATAGCGAAAAATCCCATAAGGATTTACATAGGGGTCTGAATTTACATTTCTTCCGGTCACGTGTCTGGTTCTAGCGCATGCGCAAACCGACAATACCTGTTGATGCACTATTTTCTATAACAGGTTTAAACAGGTAGTAATCAGCCAATAAACAGATTTAATCAGGTTATAAATAGGTGTTAATAAGGTATAATCAGTTAATAAACGGGTATTGGCGGTTTGCGCATGCGCTAGAACCAGACACGTGACCGTAAGAAATGTAAATTCAGACCCATGTGTTATTTTAAAAAATTAGATTGCCACTACAAAAAGGTTTCTGTAGTGGTTACAGCCCTGCTATATATTATGGAAAATAATTAAAAATTACTGACTTTTTCAAAAAATAATATATCAATTAAAATTATTTATAATTAATTAATTATAAATAAGTATACATATTTCTTTCTTGTTTTTGGTATATAAATATATACCTATGTATTTACTTTGAATTAATTGTGTATGGACTATTTTACTCATTTTATAGTTATGTATAACTTACTATAACTCCAATTTTTTTTCATGAACTATGGTAATTCGACTTAGGGAAGTTCGACTGTATAATAATAAATGAAGAAAATATATTTACGGTATCGTTTTCCATCTGTGCCGTTTGGTACAGACATGTGAGTTGTGTCGAAAAATGTTTTGTTGGCTTGCATTTGCTGGATGGCTGATTGGGCAACGGCAGCAGCAGCGTTCGCCGCGTCCATTTGGTTTTCCTGGTGGAGAGTGATTGAATTGCCGGCGTTTATTTGCTGGGTGAAGTAATTTTTGTAATAAACAAAGTAATGCTGATACTCCATCGAATTTTTCGCATACTTATTTGCAGAATATTCGGCTAAACTATCGACGTCACTCAGGTTGTAAGTGGTAGGAACTGAAGGCGTTGCGAATGTTGACTCTGGTTCAGCATATACGTGCTTTGTGTCTCCCATATTATATTTACAATAAGATAAAATAACTGTGGAAAAAAATTGATTTTATTGTTTTAATAAACGTTGTTTTGTGTTTTAAGTACTAGTTTTTCCATCAATGCTGAGTGGTGTTGTCAAATTGTTTAGTGCGCCATAAAGTCCTAAGGCATCTATGGTGGTTTCCGTCCCCAAGTAACATATACCTCGGGATGTCGAAGTTAAAGGATCTCTGCCAATGGCAACAGCTGAAATCTTCTTAACCAAATCGGAAATAACAACATTTAATACATTCATAACAGTATCTTCAGTCGTTAACGCGTCCAAATTCCTCAACATTATTGCTGAAATATTTACAAATTACTAATCCTTAAAAAAATCCACAGAATAAATTGTTTAAAACTATGGCAGGAGATAAGATTTTACTTTTCGTAGTGTATGAGCAGATTTCGTCACTACCACTTCCACCTTCCTCGCTCTCCATGCGGGAGGCGTGACATTTAAAACACAATTCTCTCCGCTTGAAATTTTGTGCTCCACACTAAAACCAAACGTTACTATTAATTCACAACATTTAACCAAATTCCCTTAGTTGGAAATATGTGCTAATACAATGCTTCAACAAACGAAAATCGTAAGTAACACAAAAACTTCCATTACTATTATTTTTTAAATGTAATATAAGTTCAAAGTCTTTTAAACAAACGGTAATTTGAAAAAGAAAATGGTAATTTGAGGTAATGGTAATTTGATCTTATCGCGCCTAGGTGTAATATGAAGAGGTATCAAATTACCACCTGCTGTTATCTACTACGAAATTTATAAACAAGATATTAGTTGCTCAGTTCGCGGCTAGGAGTCGTATCAAAACGTGTGTTTCTCGGCATCGCCCAACTGCCTTAAGTCTTAACAACTCATACGTTACATACCCGGATCTTCACGCTCAAAGTACCAGATTTTTTCAAATTTTGTTTTAAAAATAAAGGTAAGCAATTTTATCGTACCTAGCTGTAATATCCACATGGATCATATTACCATTTTTCATGTTATAAATAAATATTCTATGTATATGTATTTATAAATTATATTATATTATATGTATAATATAAATATTCATGTTATAAATGTTTTCATGTTATAATGTAATAAATGAATGAATTGAGTGATTTTTTAATATTAGTGATATGAGTTTGATTAATTATTTATTAAATGTATAATAGTTTTTAATTTACCTTTATACAAAACCAATCTGCAGAAGCTTTATGTGTGGGTGCCTTTTCTGACTGTGGACAAAATTCCTTTGGGATGCTATACTGCATGATTGCTCGGTATTGGTCTTGAAGCATTAAAATGCCCTGTAAAACGAAAAGGCTTCTATTAGTTCCAACTGCACAACGAAGATATCACCCACCCCTCTTTCTAAAGAGACCTGCTGCCAGGCAGCAATTTGCAACGAAGTTTTAACTTTTTTTTATATTTAATCAAAATTCTCGGATGAGTTACTTTGAATCTGATAAAGAAAAATTCGTGCACACAGTATATACCAAATGTTACAACAAACGTGTATAACAAACAATTCGAAACAAACAAATCTTCACGAAATTTTGTGTAAATTTCAAGGAAGGTGAATTTGTTTGAGGTTTGTTAATTTATTTATTGGGACACACGGTATATAAATATGACTAAAAAATGAACTTGTAATAAATAGAAAATTGTTACTTGTAATTTTTTTTCACTGTATTCTCATTTTTAAACTGGAAAATCGTTGTTGTATAAAAACCCTTCGTAAACTAAGATACCTGCTTCATTTCCATCCAGCGCGTCGCTTCTCCTAGTGTAGAAAACTCGACAAAGGCAAAACCGCGTGATGCACCTAAACAGCACAATACACACCATGGCAATATTACCTCAGCCAATCATACAAAAATATTCACGGTCAACTAGTCAAAGAGAAATATGCTCTAGAACGCACTTATCATTACCTGTATCTTTTTTTCTTATCAGGCGAATATCTTTTGGCATTAATCCACACTGTATTATATCTTGACGAATCTAAACAAACCACAAATCAAACTAACATTAACACAACATATCCCAAACCTACGTCGTTTTCTGTAATGTGCTGCGCCAATCCCCTAATCATAATCGTATTATTTGGTGGCTGGCTCTTGTACCCAATGATTTCTGACCCACTTGCTCCCAACACTCCTCCATTTGAACTTCTCTCACTGCAACAGAACATTCAGTTAGTGGAAAACTTCTTGAATCCTTTATTGATTCAAACCCACAAACCCCCACGCAAAATCTTCCTGCGATACAAAAGCAAATTTAAAACAAAATAGCAATTTTAAAGAATCGTTCTTTATCTCATTTAGAGTTTTTCGGGTCCAACTACCCAGACTCGGACTCGGCAAATCCAAGCGAAAAACCCGATCTAAGGCTCGACGAGTTTTAAAAATCCTGTGTTCTGGAGCAGCCTCCTTATGGAAAATTTACATGGGACCAGCCACCTTATGGGAATTTACATGGGTAGCCTCCTTATGGACATTTTACATGTACCAGCCTCCCGACTTCCGGTTTCAACTTCCGGTTTCGTCTTACGGCTTCCGGTTTCGACTTCTGGCTTTGACTTCCGGGTCCCATTCCCGGCCGGGCGCGCAAAAAAATTCAAAAACGCGGTAGTAGGGAAAGATCCCATGTTCTGGCCCCACCTCCCCGACTCCCGCCAAACAATTGAAAGCTGTTTAAAGCTGATTGAAAGCTGTTTGGAAGCTGATTGAAAGCTGTTTAAAGCTGAATGAAAGCTATTTAAAGATGTTTGGAAGCTGATTGAAAGCTGTTTAAAGCTGATTGAAAGCTGTTTTGAAGCTGATTGAAAGCTGTTTAAAGCTGATTGAAAGCTGTTTAAAGCTGATTGAAAGCTGTTTAAAGCTGATTGAAAGCTGTTTAAAGCTGATTGAAAGCTGTTTAAAGCTGATTGAAAGCTATTTAAAGCTGTTTGGAAGCTGATTGAAAGCTGTTTAAAGCTTATTGAAGGCTATTTAAAGCTGTTTGAAAGCTGTTTAAAGCTGTTTGAAAGCTGATTGAAAGCTGTTTAAAGCTGATTGAAAGCTGTTTAAAGCTGTTTTGAAGCTGATTGAAAGCTGTTTAAAGCTGATTGAAAGCTGTTTAAAGCTGTTTAAAGCTGATTGCTTACTACCGCGTTTTTGAATTTTCCCGCGAGCCCAGCCCGAAATAAGACAGGAAGTCAAAGCCGGAAGTCGAAACCGGAAGCCGGAAGACGAAACCGGAAGTTGAAACCGGAAGTCGAAACCGGGAGTCGGGAAGCTGATTGAATGCTGTTTAAAGCTGTTTGAAAGCTGATTGAAAGCTGTTTAAAGCTGATTGAAAGCAGATTGCTTACTACCGCGTTTTTGAATTTTCCCGCACGCCCGGCCGGAAATTAGACCCGGAAGTCAAAGCCGGAAGTCAAAACCGGAAGCCGGAAGACGAAACCGGAAGTTGAAACCGGAAGTCGAAACCGGAAGTCGGGAGGCTGGTACATGCAAAACGTCCATAAGGAGGCTGCCCATGTAAATTCCCATAAGGAGGCTGGTCCCATGTAAATTTTCCATAAGGAGGCTTCTCCAAAACATAGGATCTTTCCCTACTTTCTGCCTTGCCTGAATGTTTTCATACATCATCGTCCTACTCCTGAAGTCTTGGGGTGTATTTGGGGGATAGGAGAGAGAAAATGGAGTCTCTCTCCTATCCTCAAAATACACCCCATTACCTCATTTGCTTTCCTGACTAACTCTCTCATATGGGCTCGTCCATTAAGCACGTGATGTGTTTAGCAACTTTTTAAGCCCCCCCTCCCCACCGGTGATACCTGGTGAGGTTTTAGGTTAAGCCCCCCCCCCTACCCAAAATCAGGGGTAATGGGGTCGTCCATTAATCTCGTGATGTTTTTTAGCAACTTTTGAAATAGAGGGGTCGTCTATTTAACACGTGATTAACTTTTTAAGCACCCCTCCCCAACCGGTGATATGTGGTGACGTTTTAGGTTAAGCCCCCCCTACCCAAAATCACGTGTATTTTTTTGGTACAGTCGTGCACCGCTTTTTTTAACGAAAATATAAATACATGTGATATCTCACAACAACAATAGATTTTTGACGTATAACTAAATATGTGCCCAAAACTTTCATATTTTCCACCCCTTTCAAACTTGGCGGATGCGCTTAACTAACCCTAAAAAGGTCTATTCTTTGTCGTCGCAAGCGGATCGTAAGACTTTTCATGAATTACATCGTTATAATTATGGACGAACTAGATTTACTAGATTATCAAAACTGGTCCTACTCCGTCCCACAAAATTGTCGTCCCATCCCATCCCACGCGACATTCATACCACTCATCCAATCCCATGGGAAGATGGGATCCCATGCTCATCTCTAGTTGTGCCCTCATTTTCTCTCATTTCCGCCATGTTATATGTCAAAAACTGCCCGAAATTTTTGACGTATAACTATATATGTGCTTTCATATTTTCCACATTTTTTAACTTTCATATTTTCCACGCCTTTCAAATTTGGCGGATGCGCTTAACTAACCCTAAAAAGGTCTATTATTTTTCATCGCAAGCGAATCGTAAGACTTTTCGTTAGAATTATGCACGAAGGAGATTTACTAGATTATCAAAACTCGTCCAACTCCGTCCCATACAAAATTGTCCTCCCATCCTATTCCACGCGACAGTCATACCACTCATCCCATCCCATGGGAAGATGGGATGGGTCGATGGGATCCCATGCTCATCTCTAGTTGTGACCTCATTTTCTTCAAAAAACCAGAGACCAACAATCCCAGCTGAGGAAATTGTACACCACACTGTGACTTTAGGTGAATGTAAATGCCTTTGATGCAAATCTAGGGGATTGGTGTCAGCCCAGTACCACATGTTGTGCTTGATAACGTATCCACTTAAGTGAAAATAGGATTCATCACTGAAAGAAACAATAGCATCCTTAGGAACGTTTTCGAGAAATGTTGAGACTCTACGGTTGCCTAAGCCGGATTGGGGAATTGGGTGTGATGGGTTGCAGCCATTAGTTTTTAATTGCTGCTTTTAGTTCTGTGTGGGATTCGAAACCAAGCTGTCTCACTCAAGAGCCAAGTGCTTTGTCTAAAGGGATCGTTCATTAATCACGTGAAGCTCGGAGGGGGGGGGGATCTCAAGGGGGGAGGGGGGTATAGAAGATTTCACGTGTATTTATTCGTGAAAAGTGAAAACGTGAAAAGCGGCACGCGACTTGTACCAAAAGAATAGACGTGATCTTATGTATGAGGGGGGGGGCTTACTCTAAAACCTCACCCCGTTTCACTGGGAGGGGGCGGCGGGTGTGGGGGCTTAAAAAGTTGGTAAAAAACATCACGAGATTAATGAACGACCCCAAAGTTGTTGGGGAAAGATCAAAATTGCAGGATTTGTACTTTTGAGGGTGGGGTTTGTGAATATTAACGAAATATCACTAGGGGGAGGGGGGTGTAGAGAGATTTACGTGTATTTATTTTTTCGTAAAAAGTGAAAACGTGAAAAGCGGCACGCGACTTGTACCAAAAAAATACACGTGATCTTATGTATGCGGGGGGGGGGACATACCCTAAAACCACCACGTATCACCAGGCGGGGGAGTGGGGGCTTAAAAAGTTGCTAAAAAACATTACGAGATTAATGGACGACCCCAAAGTTGTTAGGGAAAGATCAAAATTACAGGATTTGTACTTAGAAAACCTTTGGCATTTACGAACGCGTCGAATGCATTTATATAAACATCATAAATGATTTTTGGTTGCAACTGTTGCGTTACTACCCTTCAGAAACTTAAAAAGCATACAATGCTTGTACCTCTTCTGGTATTTGGTCTGCCATTTCACCATGAATGGCAAAAAAAAGAAAACGTTATTTTTGTTCACAAGTAAACAATTCGCACATTTGGCACGACGTTGAAGTACACAGTGAGCTGAGAAATGACAAACGAATATCAGCATTGCTTTCCGGTCCCCCTATTATTTCAGATGATTTAATATCTCTATCGCTGGTATTAGAAGTAATTTGAGAGGAATTAATCTCAACGCTATCGTTTGTATTACAAGACAATAGAACTTTTAATAGTTGAATTTTTTTGGTGCGCATGTGTTAATTTGAACCATGTCATACGTCAAAAAGTGCCCGAACTTTTTGACGTATAACTAAATATGAGCCCGAAACTTTCATATTCCCGCCTTTCAAACTTGGCGGATGCGCATACGCTTAACTAACCGTAAAAAGAAATCTATTCTCCACAACGTAAACTTCTCCCAAAAATGTATTGTTCCCTTTACCAATCATCACTATGTTATCGCTTGTATTAAATGTAAATTCTAAAAAATGTTAACTTCTCCTAAAAATTTGTTGCTCCCTTTTGTTTTTGTGATAACATAAAATACTTATCATCACTTTGCCTTGTATTACAAATAAATTCACCAATACATTAACTTTCAGCGTTCAAATTTGTTTTTTTCTTGCAAAAAATTACCTATCATCACTATCCCTTTCATTCTCCCTATCCCGGTATCTATCCCTATCCCTCGTCCGCTCTTCCTTATAGTCCCAGCGTGATCCGCTCCCCGAACTCCTGCTCCTCCGGTAATCCCTATGAGGCTCCTTCTCCCTTTCTCTGTAATATCTATCCCTTTCGCGATCCCTGTCCCTATATTCCCTATCTCTACTAATGCTTCTACTCCTTCTTTCCTCATCATATGAAGGCTCTCTTCTAATGTATTCCTTCTCGCATTCTTCTGCCAATTGTGGAGACCTGTCGTCATGTTTATAATCTAAAACAAAAACAACATTTAGATACAAATTAGTTTAAATAACTTGTGGAATAAATAATTTTACGACCACTATTGTAAATGCCCATTATTGTACAGTTCATGGACTATGTAAATGCATTATAACACACTCGCTCCATACGTTCAGCGCCCTACGTGGCACAATTCAAACTAAAGGAAATTGACGTTGCGTACATTGGGTTGCCTAGGCTGTTTGACAAAATAATTTTATCTACGACCACTATTGTAAATGCTCATTATTGTACAGTTCGTGGACTATGTAAATCCATCATAACACACACGTATGTAACAGTCCGCGATTAAGGATAAGTTACGATTGATAACACACACGTGCGTTTGGTTTACAATTCATTGATTGGTTGAGAGCTGCTACTACGTGCTTCATACGTTCAGCGCCCCCCGTGCCACAATTCAAACTAAACGAAATTGACATTGCGTACATTGGGTTGCCCTATATCTGTTAGCACTCTTATTCCAAAATCAATAAAAATCTATGTTAAAGCAATTTCTAAGTTATGATTGATAACACACACGTGGGTTTGGTTTACGATTCATTGATTGGTTGAGAGCTGCTACTACGTGCTGCATACGTTCAGCGCCCTACGTGCCACAATTCAAACTAAAGGAAATTGACGTTGCGTACATTGGGTTGCCTAGGGTGTTTGACTAAATAATTTTATCTACGACCACTATTGTAAATGCTCATTATTGTACAGTTCGTGGACTATGTAAATACATCATAACACACACGTATGTAACAGTCCGCGATTAATGATAAGTTATGATTGATAACACACACGTGCGTTTGGTTTACGATTCATTGATTGTTTGAGAGCTGCTACTAGGTGCTTCATACGTTCAGCGCCCCACGTGTCACAATTCAAACTAACGGAAATTGGCATTGCGTACATTGGGTTGCCTATATCTGTTAGCACTCTTATTCCAAAATCAATAAAAATCTATGTTAAAGTAATTTCTAAGTTATGATTGATAACACACACGTGCGTTTGGTTTACGATTCATTGATTGGTTGAGAGCTGCTACTACGTGCTTCATACGTTCAGCGCCCTACGTGCCACAATTCAAACTAAGGGAAATTGACGTTGCGTACATTGGGTTGCCTAGGCTGTTTGACTAAATAATTGTATCTACGAGCACTATTGTAAATGTCCGTTATTGTACAGTTCGTAGACTACGTAAATACATCATAACACACACGTATGTAACAGTCCGCGATTATTGATAAGTTATGATTGATAACACACACGTGCGTTTGGTTTACGATTCATTGATTGCTTGAGAGCTGCTACTAGGTGCTTCATACGTTCAGCGCCCCCTGTGCCACAATTCAAACTAAACGAAATTGACATTGTGTACATTGGGTTGCCCTATATCTGTTAGCACTCTTATTCCAAAATCAATAAAAATCTATGTTAAAGTAATTTCTAAGTTATGATTGATAACACACACGTGCGTTTGGTTTACGATTCATTGATTGGTTGAGAGCTGCTACTAGGTGCTTCATACGTTCAGCGCCCCCTGTGCCACAATTCAAACTAAAGGCAATCGACGTTGCGTACATTGGGTTGCCTAGGCTGTTTGAGTAAATAATTTTAACTACGACCACTATTGTAAATGTCCATTATTGTACAGTTCGTAGACTATGTAAATACATCATAACACACACGTATGTAACAGTCCGCGATTAATGATAAGTTATGATTGATAACACACACGTGCGTTTGGTTTACGATTCATTGATTACTTGAGAGCTGCTACTAGATGCTTCATACGTTCAGCGCCCCCTGTGCCACAATTCAAACTAAAGGAAATCGACGTTGCGTACATTGTGTTGCCTAGGCTGTTTGACTAAATAATTTTGTCCTCGACCACTATTGTAAATGCCCATTGTTGTACAGTTCGTGGACTATGTAAATACATCATAACACACACGTATGTAACAGTCCGCGATTAATGATAAGTTATTGATAACACACACGTGCGTTTGGTTTACAATTCATTGATTGGTTGAGAGCTGCTGCTACGTGCTTCATACGTTCAGCGCCCCACGTGCCACAATTCAAACTAACGGAAATTGGCCTTGCGTACATTGGGTTGCCTATATCTGTTAGCACTCTTATTCCAAAATCAATAAAAATCAATGTTAAAGTAATTTCCAAAATTGCGGCATACACGCTGTTTGACATCACAAACTAATTGATCAGAATCGTTAATGAGTTAAAGCAGTGTTTGTTGGCCAGACCTTATACCAAGAACACTGGGTTTTGAGTTTAATTTTTCTGTGCTCGAGAAAACAAAAACAAAAGCCACCAGTTTCTCCAGAGCGCCGGATTACTGAACGTGTCCGATGAACCAAGCGCCGGATTATCGAGCTTTTACTGCATAGCACTATATCCAATAAAATGAGTCTTTTCTTTTCAGTTACACTAAACTAGTTAATATATTGTTTACAAAGCTAAGTTTTTATTGAGATTTTATTGTCTTATACTTAATTTATTTTTTGGCCTCCTGAATTGTAAAGCTAGCTTTGACATTGTGTATACGTCCAGCGAAACTAAATTTTTACATACAATGTTGCAAAGTACGGCTACGATGCGGTAAAGTGACCAGTAAATTTTAACCTTTCAGGGACACTTACAAGATAAACTAAGTATAAGACTATAAAATCCAATTTAGAAAACGCTACTATACACCATATTTGTCACGATAGTGTCGAAAATATGAGTGATTTTTTAAATTTTACTGTGCGTCTGACGTCGAAAAATGACATATTATGCACCTAATAAATTTGAATTAGTAAAAATGTCAAAGTTTGTTTAAGTAGCAACTCAAAAGTTTGAGTGCCAACATTAAAAAAACGCATGCGGTCAGGGGACCCCCATCAGGAACGAAGTTCCTCGCACACTTTTAACTCCGAATGTAATTCGAAATAAAATCTGCATATAATTGATTGATTATGGAGTTAGGTATTTGTTTAGGTATTTTTTAACCTTTAGGTATTTTTAACTTAATTTCAATAGCAGAGATAAAAAAAGCTAAATTATTTTTAAGCTTCAAATTTATGTTTTTGCTGTTTTTTTCTTGTTTAGTTGTAAGGTTATAAACCACGCTCGTCTGTCATTCTGCGAAAGAAAGAGAGAGGACTATTATAGTAATATACACTGACAAGGGGACCGTATGATAAGGAAATCACCGATTCGATTCATTTTTAGTACACGCGTAGGTGATGACCAGGAGTATAACCGGTGCAAGTAGTAAGATGCCATTTTCTTCCGTTTCCGAGAAATTAATTAATTGAGAAATTAATTATTTTTATTGCATTCGTCTGCATTATACGTTAACAAAAATTCAGCAAGCAAGTAGCGCAACGGTGACAGTCGCGCTTCGAAAGCGCGAGGTCGCCGGTTCGAACCCGCCAGCGGGCTTGCGTTTTTTCTTCAAATATTACACATTTTTTACAAATACATGTGTCTTGAATAATGTTTAGTTTCTAATCAATTGTAAATACTTTTTTAACGGGACGTAGCAAGCACCATTAAGTTAACTTGTCAAGTGGCCCCCTAAAAACTTCCGCCTGAGAGCATCTTGGAATCGCTCCGCGTATTACCTGATGATGTCGAATTTGTTACAATTTATATTCCCTTCCCAGGTACGATCTACGAATTCATTTTTAATACTGAGTGAAAGCGATTAGGATTGTAAAATATCCATTACGGTATGTTGATATCACTGCAGATAACGTAGAAATTAAGAGATTAAAAAAAAGAAATTGAAAATTTGCTGCACGATTTTTTCAAAATTCCTTTTCCCGCTAATAAAAACAGTATTACAATTAATTCCAAAATAAACAATATTCAAGACACATGGATTTGTAAAAAATGTGAAATATTTGAAGAAAAAACGCAAGCCCGTTGGCGGGTTGGAACCGGCGACCTAGCGCTCTCGAAGCGCGACAGTTACCGTTGCGCCACTCGCTTGTTGAATTTTTGTTAACGTATAAGTGATAGAAAGAAACCATCGCGCCGTACAATGAAAGAAAGTAACGCGGCGTATAAGGAAAAAAGAGCGCGCGGTATAGAGAATATAAACTGAGAGAAAGAGAAAGAAACTTACGCGGCTTATACGTTTTCTGCCGAATCACTCATACCGAGACCTCCCTAAAGGAACTACGTTCCAAAAATTAAATAATTTCCAATATTGTAATTAATCTAAATCTATTTGTTTCTTAAATAATAATTGTAGGCTAAAAAATCTTATACAAATTTCGTGCGGAAATAATTTTACAATGCTCCAGCAAATGGGGAACTCGCCCTTCGGGCTCGTTCCCCAAACGAGCTGTTGCACTGTAAAATCAATGTTTCCGCACTCTAATGTAAATGGGGGAACCCGGGGCAGAACGGGGTACCAAATTGAAAATACGTTTTTAAAATACGAAAGGGTTAATTAAGAGAGAATAAAATTTTTCTATGAACAGATTATAATGTAATAATCTCAAAAATATAATGATATTGAAAGAAAAGAAAAAAACAATATATTTTTTTTCAAAAATAGAAAAATATGTCATTTGCCCCCTTCTGCCCCGGTAGTGGGGCAGAACTTAGAAGACTTATTTGACCAAGTAAGTTGTATTGATTCCTATGGCTCCAAGGAGGAGCAAAGGGCCTCCACGAAACATCTCCATCTTGTCCTGTTCGACGCCAAGCACTTGACCTCATTCCAGGACTTTCCAATTCTCCCGGCTTCGCTATCCACTGTGCGTTTCCAGGTAGAGCGAGGTCTACCTACCCTGCGTTGGCCTTGAGGGTTCCACTCTAATGCTTGCCTGGAGATATCTGAGCTGGGTTTCCTTAGCGTGTGGCCTATCCAACTCAATTTGCGCCTCTTGATCTCCTTGGCAATTGATTGTTGACCTGTTAACCTCCATAGAGTAACATTTGAGACAACCTCCGGCCAGCGTATGCCAAGAATGCGCCGCAGGCACTTGTTGACAAAGGTCTGAATCTTGGGAGTGACCGCTAGAGTGTCTTTCCAGGTTTCGCAGGCATACAAAAGAACTGATTTGACGTTGCTGTTAAAGACCTTGATTTTGGTACTTCTTTTGATGCATGGGTTATTCCAGAAATTATTCAATAGAGCAAATGCGTATCCTGCTTTACGAATTCGTATTTTGACATCCTCTGAAGCTCCTCCGTCTGGAGTAATCTGGCTGCCCAGGTAGCAAAAGTTGACAGTATTATTGATTGAGATGTTATTTAAAGAGAGCGGGGTGTTATTACGAGCATTAATGCGCATTTCCTTGGTCTTAGAGATGTTTATTTTGAGGCCAGTGAACGCCGCGTTATAGTCCAGTAGGTTTAGTTTTTCCTGCATATCTTGGTAGGTGTGCGTGAGGAGACACAAATCATCAGCGTAATCCAGGTCTTCCAACCGGGAGTTCAGACGCCATCTGATGCCGCGGGGACGCTCGTTAACTGCAGTCGTTATGTGGTCCATGACGATTATTAATAGGAGAGGCGATAATGCACAACCTTGTTTGACCCCCGAGGAGACAGCAAATTCCTCACTTAGTTTGCCTTTGTGTTTGATACGGCTAGAGCTGTTCGCGTACAATGCCCGGATGATGCTAACAATCTTTTGAGGGACGCCGTTTTGTGATAGGACTTTCCAGATGACGTTGCGCCTAACAGAGTCGAAAGCTTTCTCGAAATCCACAAAAAGCATGTAAAGTGGAGAGCGCCATTCCACGGACTGCTCAATAATAATTCGGAGCGAGTTGATCTGGTCGATACATGATTTTCTAGGCCTAAAACCGGCTTGTTCGCTCCTAATTGTGGGTTCGAGTGATTCTGTCAGTCGATGGAGGATTGTTAATGTGAGCACCTTACTGGCTGTGTTGAGAAGAGTAAGAACCCTATAGTTGTTGCAGATCTTTTTGTCTCCCTTTTTATGGAGTTTGACAATTACCCCTTCCCTCCACTCTTTCGGAACGTATTCCGTTTCCCATATTTGCTTAATAATTGGGTATAATAATTTTTCTGATGTTTCAGCACCGGCTTTTAATATTTCTGCGGGTAGACCATCTGAACCCGTTGCCTTTCCGTCCTTTAGCTTCAAAATTGCATTTATAATATCCTTGATGTTTGGAGGATTGGTTTTCATTCTTAGAATGGGAGGGACGGAGTTTTCATCAGTGATGGAGTTTTCAGGCGATGGGTTATTTAGGACTTCTTGGAAGTGCTCCTTCCACCGTATTAGTTGTGCTTCGTCCGTAACTAGTAATTCTCCGCTTTTGCTTTTGATGGGCGTGTCACCTAAAATTGATTTATTGGCTAGGCGCCTGGTGATCTGGTATAGAGCACGCATATTGTGACATTCACTGGCTGTTTGGGCTTGTTCGGCAAGGCCTTGAGCCCATGCCCTCTTGTCTTTTCTGGCACTGTTCTTTACCATCCTGTCGTGTGTGTACATTAGCTGACCTAATTGTGGTTTTTCCTCGGTTGTTTTTGCTTTATTTAACCTGGCTTTGGTTTCTTTCCTAGCTTTAATGGCGTCCCATGTAGCTGCAGATAGCCAGGACTTTCGTTGGTTTTTGGACATATATCCCAGGGAGTCTTCACCAGCCTTTATATATAGTTCTTTGAATCTGTTCCATTTCATATCTAAGTTGTCTTCCTCGTGAAGCAACGAGTTTAGGTAGCCACTTCTCAGGGACTCTATAAAACGTGATTTAGCAGAAAGATTGGCCAGATTGCCTAAATTGAACTTTTTGGGGGCATTTTGGAGATTGCTATGAGTTGAGGCAACTTTCATGCGCACTTTCGCAATTACCAGGTGGTGGTCACTATAAATGTCTGCTCCTCGTCGGGTTCTAACATCCAGCAGGGATGCTCGCCAGGTTTTACTAAAGGCAATGTGATCAATTTGATTTTGAGTGAGCCCATCGGGGGAAACCCAGGTTGCTTTATGGCAGTCCTTATGAGGGAACAGTGACCCGCCCACAATCAGATTGAAGGATCTGCGTCCATAAATCGTTCACCATTGTCATTAATCACTCCCAGGGCATGCTTACCCTTGATGTTTTCGTATCCCGTGTTGTCAGATCCGATCTTGGCATTGAGATCGCCAGTGATTATAGTCACATCACCTTTTGGAATGCGCCGTATGGTCGTATGTAGTTGTCCATAGAATGCGTCTTTATCTGCCTCATCCGCTGCTTCAGTTGGAGCGTAGCATTGTATCAGGGATACGTTTCTGACCTGGGTTTTCAGACGAATAGAGATTAACCTATCTGAGATAGGGTTCCAGGTGAGTAAGCTTCTTCTTGTTTGTTTATCTAGTAGTATTCCAACCCCACTAGAGCGAGCCTCACCCGCCGGCTTGCCAGAGTATATAAAAGTACAGCCGTCCGGTAAAGTATGCTCCCCACTGTCCGACCAGCGTACCTCGCTTAAACCCAGAATGCTAATGTTATAAGTGTGCATCTCCTTGTGTGCCTGCGCTAGTTTTGAGGGTTCCAGTAGCGTCCTAACATTCCAGTATCCAATTCTAGTCCTTGATTTCATGCCAAATATCGTCATCGTATATTTCCGTCCGGTATGTTTCGTGTAAGTTTCATTAATCAGTTAAGTCAGATATGCAGGTGATTAGCCCACAGTATCCTATCCTAGTGGCGGGGCTGCCATTTATGCCTCCAGGCCGGCAGGTTTTCTGTCAGTGTGTCCGTCCCTATTCTCATTTTTTTTCTCAGAGAGAGAAGTAGGTTGCCATAAATTTTATTAAAATTAGACCGACGAAGAACCGAATTTTCAAACAACTTCGTTCATCGATGGAAGCGGATTATGAGTGTTTACTTCTTCATACCGAAGTGAGGTAGTTGTCACGAGGAAAGGTTTTAAATCGTGTGTTGATATTAAAAAAAAACCGGCCAGTGCGAGTTGTGACTCGCGCACCGAGGGTTCCGTACAAACTTGTAAGTAAGGTATCTTTTTTTGTGGAGGACGTAGCAAGCATATTCAGTTAACTTGACAAGTGGCCCTCATGAAATCACGACCATCTTAGTACCGCTGCAAGCATAACCTCAAGATGTCGCTGTCGTACGATGGAATTCTACCTTATATTTTATTACCATACATCCCCCATTCACTATGAGTGTTTAGGGGTTCTAGAACTTCAATATTTGTTTTTACTGCTCAATTTTGCCTGTATACCTATACACCCTGTATAACGGTATACAGGGTATTTTTTTAAATAACGCGAATATTTTTAAACTTATAAAAAGAAAACTTTATTTTAGTATTACACTTATTCACTAACTTATATTAAGATCTAACTATATCTAGATCTAATATAAAGTAATATATTAACTATTTCTAGATCTATTTCGATACTCTTAACATTCAGTTGTTCAATTGACTGCCTTTTGGGCAATTGACTACAAAAAATATAGGGCGAACGTGATTTAAGTATAAAATACTTAAATCATATTATCTACAACATATTATGTAGATTATAAAGAAAAATTAGACGAAATATAATATATACAGGATGTTACGGGACTTGAGTATGTCGCTTGTCGGTTATAAACAAGCAAAATTTAGACATAATATATTATGTATATAGAGCATACGTGATGAAATGCATAACGAATATAAACAAAGAAAATTCAGAATAAACAGCTTGGTGCCAACACATACTTTTTAACCTTAGGATCTAACTGTATGCAACCCATATGCTTCTGGAGCCTGACAATACCACTACGGCAACATTAGTGTATTTTCATAAGTTTCTAATAGTAAATTCGCATTTTTCTTGTAATTAAACTACATATTTACGGTTTTCAGATTTTTCCCTTTACATGTGCTGTAAGACACCGCTTCTTGCCAAATTTCATGATTCTAGGTCAACGGGAAGTACCCTATAGGTTTTGATTCCCTTGTGAAATCGCAAAATATGCGACATAAACGGTCATATCTTTTGATCGCGTTGACTTACAAGTTTGATTTTTCAAAGAGCTGAAAGAGCCCGCAGACCCGAGTATTTGATACTAATATCAACTTGTTACCTCTACGCGTTCCTGAGAAAAATGGTCTTGACAGACAGACAGACAGACAGACGGACAACAAAGTGATCCTATAAGGGTTCCGTTTTCGGTACGGAACCCTAAAAATGAATTATTTGAAACAAAAAATCGAAAAACTTTTGTAAATTATCTAAAAAATGTTGTTTGGTGCAATAATTTGGCGTATTTGGCTGGTATTTTTGTTTACTTTAATACTGTCAGTATGGAAGGAAAAGATAAAAACATTCTTAGATCGACCGACAAATTATATTCAATGAAAAAATACTTTTACCATGGAAAAACCATTGGTGTAAGAGAGGGAAACATAGAAATGTTCCCCTGTGTGCAAATTACCAACGAGGCAATCGTTTCTTCGATAATTGAACATTTATTAACAATAGAAGAAAAACTTGAAAAATATTTTCCATTGCAAAATCCAGAACAATATGATTGGATAAGAAATCCGTTTGTTTCTTCCGAATTTTCTAGTGTTAATTTAAAAGAAGAAGAAGAACAGACGTCGTTTTCTTCAGATCGTGGATTAAAATGACAGTTCCATGAAAACACTCCAGAAAATTTTTTGATCTCTGTTAAAAATGAATACCCGAGTATAAGCAAAAAAGCCCTGAATATATTATTGTTATGTTCCACGATATATCTTTGCGAAGCTGGATTTTCAACTATGGTTAATATAAAGACAAAAAAACGCGATAGATTAGTCAATTTAGACAAAGAAATATGTGTGGCTTTATCACTTATTCGTCCCAATATCGCTGAGATATGTCAAGATCGTCAAGCTCATGTATCGCATTAAATTTGAGATTTTCTTAAAATAGTATAATTTTAATTGTGTTTTAAATAAATATATTTGAGTCAATCAATATCGGTACATATTTTATATACACACATATTATTTTCATGACAATGAAGAAAAACTACAATACAACATCAACCTGTGGAATGAAGAACTAAATAATCATAATATGACTATAAACGAAGCCAAGACAAAAATAATGGTGCTAGTGAAGGAAGAAGTAGTAATGAAGATAAAAATAAATGGCAGGGAAGAAACATTCACATATATAGGACACACATTAAATAACAAAGGAAACTTAGAACACGAAATTAACAACAGAATAACGGCAGCAACCAAAAGCTACTATGCTATGAATAAAATAATACTAAACAATAAACAAACGCCTCCCCAGGTGGAGGATAGGGGGATGCCTCCTAGATATAGGTGGTACCGGGGAAATCAAATACCCGGGGCGGACCAAAACCTACAAATGTAGCGTCTGCACTCAGAATGAGCAGCTACAAATCCGCAGCGTCTGTTCCAGATTGGGCGGCTGCAACAGCGTCTGACCCAGAATGGGCGGCTGATTTAAATCCTGTAAACAGGAGGCTGGCTTGGAAGCTATAGTTGGCAGCCCCAGCACCAAACTACGGCCACAGTGGGCTAATGACCTGCTTGGCCTAAACTATGCTATTAATGAAACCTCTACAACACAAATCCGGACGGACAAAACGAAGACAACACTGGCTACACTTAAGGAAAGGTTACGTTTTGGATGCTGGAACGTAAAAACTCTATACGAAGCAATCAAAACTGCATCAAGCGGTGAGAGAATTAAATAACTACAACATCTCAATTTTAGGCTTATCAGAAGTTCGCTGGCTTGGCAAGGGGGAGCTCAACAATCTGGGGAGCTTTTCCTGTACAGTGGCAAAGAAAACTGGGTCTCATGAAAGAGGCGTTGGTTTCATAATTAGTAAAAAAGCCAGAAAGAGCCTAATTTCATGGAACCCCATTGATGACAGAATAATTACAGCAAGGTTCCACACTAAATACAGAAATATCACCTTTGTACAATGCTATGCACCCACAAACAGTGCGAGTGCTGAGGAAAAAGAAAATTTCTACGATATCCTTGAAAGTACTTTAAGGAAGATAAACAGAGGTGATATCACCATACTCATGGGTGATCTCAACGCTAAGGTCGGGACAAATAACAGTAACCTAGAAGACATCATGGGTAAAGAAGGATGTGGGGAAAGAAACGAAAACGGTGAACTATTCACGAAACTCTGTTCAACATCAGACCTAGTTATAGGTGGAACAGTGTTCCCACACAAGCAAATCCACAAAATCACATGGATATCCCCTGACAAGAAAACCCAAAACCAAATTGACTATATTGCCATACCGAAAACATGGCGGAGATCCCTACTTGATGTCAGAAACAAAAGGGGTGCAGACATTGCCAGCGACCACCACCTTCTGCTCGGCACGTTCAGAATCAAACTGGCCGTACCAAAGAAACCTGAACAATCAAAGAGAGTAAAGTTCAACCTACACAAACTGCGCCAACCAAACTGCAAAAAAGTTTTACTAACAAACCTGCATGAAAATGCAGAACAAAATCCCATAACATCTTGGGATGGCTTAGCCAAGGCACTACTCGAATCGGCCAAAACAACCCTTGGCACAAAGGAAAGAAATCGAAAAGACTGGATCTCAGACCAAACATGGCAACTTATACAAGACAGAAAGGATGCGAAGAAACTGGTACTCCAGTGCAAAACTTCGATGACAAAAAATGATGCAATCTGGAGATATACACAACTATGCAAACAAATTAAAGCATCTGCCAAAAAAGACAAGCGAATATGGATTGACCTGATATGTGAGCAAGCAGAAGAAGCAGCCAAAAATAACAACTCGAGGACTCTTTACACACTGACAAACAAGCTCTCCAAAAAGCACACAAAGACCACAAATATAGTTAGAAGCAAAGACAACCGCCCACTGACCACCCCAGAAACTCAGCTCGATAGGTGGAAGGAATACTTTGCTGATATGCTCAGCTCACCCACGGAAGACGAACTTGAGATAGCTCCAGAAGCCAATGCAAATGAACAGCTGAATATAAAAATAGACGCGCCTTCAAAAACAGAAATACTAAATACCATCAAGCAGCTGAAAAACAACAAAGCGGCAGGGGTAGACAACATACCTGCCGAACTAATCAAGGTAGACCCTAAATGGATTGCACCTCTACTTGCAAAAATAATAAAAGGGATCTGGACAAACCAAGAAATTCCAGCAGAAATGAAACATGGTCTCATTATCAAACTGCCAAAGAAAGGAGACCTAACGCAATGCAAAAATTGGAGAGGAATAACGCTGTTAAACACCATAAACAAAATTATTGCAAGTGTAATCCAACATAGGCTGGCAGAAGCATTCGAACCCATACTGCGTCCAAACCAAGCGGGCTTCCGCCCAAACCGCTCATGCATAGACCACATAAATTCAACAAGAATAATTATAGAACAATCCGTTGAATGGCGATCGCCACTATATCTTGTTTTCATCGACTTTGAACGTGCTTTTGACAGCCTATCCCACTCTGCTATATGGAAGATACTACGGACAAGAGGCGTGCCAACAAAAATCATCGACACGATTAGAGAACTGTACCATGACGTATCATGTAGTATCCTGCATAGCGGAGCACATAGCAACCTTTTTCCGGTGAGATCAGGAGTGAAGCAAGGATGTGTGTTCTCTCCCTTGCTTTTTAACATTGCTCTTGACTATATCCTGGAAAAGTCTTGCAGACCAAACGATGGTATTCGATGGTCTCTTTACTCTAATCTCAAAGATCTCGAATACGCAGACGACATTTGCCTTTTTTCGCATACCTGTATGAAAGTATGCAAAGGCAACTCACCCTACTATCAGACATGGCACAGAAGATAGGGTTGAAAATAAATGTCTCAAAAACAAAAGCGATGCGAATGCACACAAATAACGACGCACCGTTTCAGATAAACGACCAACCAATTGAGAATGTAGAAAAGTTTCAGTATCTAGGAAGCATTCTCAACGAGACGGGCGGAACAGACCTAGACATTCTAAACAGAATTCAAAAAGCACAGATGGCATTCAGGCAACTAAACACAATATGGAGGTACAACATCATAAAAACAAAGAGCAAGCTGCGTTTATATAGAACAAACGTCAAAGCAATCCTCTTATATGGATGTGAGACCTGGAAAAACACTAATGCCACAAAACATAAACTTCAGGTTTTCGCCAACAAATGCCTACGAATCATCCTCAGAATCTTCTGGCCACAGAAAATTACTAATGAGCAACTTCTTAAACGATGCGGAGAAGAAACAATAGAGCACGACATTAAGAAAAGAAAATGGGGATGGATCGGCCACATTCTAAGAAGAAAACCAGACGACATTGCAAGGGCAGCACTAGACTGGAATCCCCAAGGAACGAGACGACGAGGAAGACCGGCTCAAACATGGAGGAGAACAGTGTTAGATGAACTAAAAGCCCAGAAAACCTCTTGGAGTGAAGCCAAAGCAATGGCCCAGAATAGGCTCCGCTGGAGGGTGCTTATGGAGGCTCTATGCTCCACCTAGGAGTCCAGAACCCATATATATATATATATATATATATATATATATATATATATATATATATATATATATATATATATATATATATATATATATATATATATATATATTTATATATATATATATATATTTATATATATTTATATATATATATATATATATATATATATATATATATATATATAAACAATAAACAAATAAGGAAAGAAATGAAAATGACACTGTACAAAACAATATAGAGACCAATACTACTATATGGGAGTGAAACATGGACTACGAACCAAAGAATAATAAGCAGAATACAAGCAGCGGAAATGAGATACTTGAGAAGAGTAGAAGGGTTTACAAGAGTAGATAGAATAAGAAATGAACATATTAGAACAAGATTGCAAATACAAAGCATACAAACTACTATAGAGAGAAAACAGTTGGCTTGGTTCGGACAGCTCACAAGAATGCCAGATGACAGCCAAACAAAAAGAATTTGGAAGGCAAGAACAACAAAAAAGAAGACAAGAGGAAGACCACAAAAAACATGGGCGAACAACGTATCAGAAATATTAAGTAACAACATCAGCTGGCAGGAAGCAGAAAGAACAGTGAAAAGCAGAAAAGAATGGAAAAATATGATAAACAATATTTAAATGCAAATATTGGAAAGTTGCAAATATTAGTTGAGAGTCTCAAAACTAAACCGAGTATAATTGTATGTTCCGAAACATGGATTTTGGAACATTACCAATATTACAAACTAAAAGGCTACAAAATGTATTATAACAATAGCAAAATAAACAGAGCAGATGGTGTGGTCATGTACATTGACGAAAAAATAGATGAAACTACTAACATAGAAATGTATGGTAAGTTAAATATAATTAATGCTAAATTTAAAACACAAGATAAAAAGAATGTTGAAATATCTTGTCTTTACAGATCTCACGATCTACATAAGTCTGAATTTATACTAAGCTTGGATAGTTTCCTAAAAGCAAAGAGAAAAGTAAAAAATCATTATGTTATTGGGGATTTCAATATTGATTTTTTGGAGCAGGATTGTCTCAGCCTTGAGTTCTTGAATAATTTTCTAGAAAAAGAGTATATACCATATTTTGCTGGAATTACTAGACCATCCGAGAATAGTTCGGAAGGTTCATGTATAGATAATATCTTAATAAGAACGGACAACAAAAATATTAAATCATATAAATTAATACAAGATTTCACAGATCATTTTCCGCTAATAGTCACTACTGATAAACTAATTTCACATGATAACAATAAAGAAAACTATATTAAATTAAGTTATTACAAATTAAATAATATTGTAAAATCGAAAAATTGGGAATTACTCATGGCTGAGAAAAACCCTGAAATAGCTATTGAAGGTATGATAAGCGAAATTCAAAATTGTATGAACATGGCTAGAAAACACGATACATGGAAAGACAACAATAAGCCAAGAAAATCATGGATTACTAAGGGAATCTTAAATTCTTGTAATTCTAAGGATAATTTATACAAATTGTGGAAGAGAAACCCAAATAACGAAAAACTAAAGCATGATTTCAAATATTATTCAAAAATATTAAACAAAATAATACAGGAAGCTAAACTAATGCATGAAAGAAAAGTTGTTGAAAAGAACAAAAATGATCCTAAAAATTTATGGAACTATGTAAATAATACATTAGGCAAAGAAAAAAAGAAAAACAGGAGTATTGAATACTTATACAATGAAGATAATAAGATCATAAAAGATAACAAAGAAATGGCAGATTATATAAACAAATATTTTAGTGAGGTAGGAGAAAAATTAAGCCAAAAAATAGAAAAGCAAAAAGAAAAAATAATACTGCCACCCATGATCTCAAGTACAATTTATTTACGGCCTACTAATTATTTTGAAATACGTGAGATAATAAGTAATTTAAAAGATAAATCAGGAGGAGTAGATAATATCAGTACAAAAGTAATAAAAACGATATCTGAAACTATCTCATATCTTTTGACTCATATATTCAACCTATGTATAGAACAATCGATTTGGCCTGAAATACTTAAAAAAGCAGAAATAATACCAATTCACAAAGCGAATGATAAACACACTGTGTCAAATTATAGACCAATATCATTGATTTCAAATGTAGCCAAAATATTTGAGAAAATAATTTACAGCAGAATATATAGTTTCTCACAAGATCAATGCTTAATAAACACACAACAATTTGGATTTATAAAAAACAAGGGAACAAAAGACGCGTTAAAATATATTACGAATATGATTTACAATAATTTAGATAGAAGTAAGCCTATAATCGTCACCTTTTTAGACCTGGCTAAAGCATTTGACACGGTTAATCAAGAAATACTTTTAGATAAATTATACAACTACGGTATTAGAGGGAATGCAAATCAATTATTGAGGAGTTACTTAACTGACAGACAACAGTTAGTAAAAATACAAGAAACCAAAAGTGAAAACTGTAAAATCACTACTGGGGTACCCCAAGGTACCGTGTTAGGACCTCTGCTTTTTGTATTATATATTAACGACCTTCTGTGTAACCTGCCCAATGATACAATAGTATCCTATGCAGATGACACAGCAATAATATCCAGAGAAAATACTTGGCAAGCCACACAAGATAAAATGAATAATTATTTGTTACAAGTTAATAAATGGTTAGCATGGAACAAATTAACTTTAAATGTAGAAAAAACAGTATTTATGCCTTTCGGAAACTACAAAGATAGCATACCAAATTCATTAGAAATTAAGATATATAATAATAGAATAAAAAGAGTTGAAAATTATAAATATTTAGGGATTATCTTTGATTCAAATGTAAAGTGGGATAAACACATAGAAAGTGTATTGAAAAAAACCAAGTATCTTGTAGATTGTAGATATGGTGGTGACGACTTGTACTGCGACCTTTATAGATCTATTGTACCCCACCCTCCTCCTCCAAGTGTTGGTGTACTTACCCATTTAGAGCGCCTTCTCTAATCCTGATTCCTTTAGGAATCTCAGGATCTGGGTGGGATTCAAGGCCTGCAGCTCCTCTGTGTTCAAGCAGTGAGCCGCAAGGTACATCTGTCTCTTGTGGAGTAATGCTCCGCAGTCTTTGAACAGATGTATGGGGGTTTCCTCTGCTGAGCCACAGAATCTGCATCCATCATCCTCCTCTAGGCCTAGGGCCTTGAGATGTTTCCTAAGTCTGCAGTGTCCCGTCAGGGCTCCTGTCAGAATTCTGAGCTTGTTCCTGCTTAGTTTCAGGCAAGCTTTAGTTCTCTTCTGGTTAAAAGATCCCAGAATCACTTTGGATTGCCTTAGCCCTGGAAGTTCTTCCCAGGTTTTCATCCATTTTCTTCTTATTTCTTCATCTAAACTTTTGCGGATGGTGTTCACGCTCATACAGCAAAAGGGTTCCGGACCTATAAAGGGGCTACTGGATCCCTTGTTTGCTAGGTGATCGGCTTCTTCGTTTCCGTCTATACCAGTGTGTCCTGGTACCCAGTATAGCGTTACTTTATTATCCCTGCCAAGCTTGTTCAGCTTCCCCACACAGTCCCATACCAGTTTGGATCTGATGGTGTATGAGCTAATGGCCTTGATGGCTGCTTGGCTATCTGACAGGATAGCAATTCGTTTTTTGCGGTACTTCCTGTCGAGGTTAAACTGTGCACATCTTTCGATTGCGTGTACCTCTGCTTGGAAGATACTTGGGGATGTTCCCATGGATTTGGAGTATCTGGTACGAGGTCCAAACACTCCTGCACCAGTGCCTTCCTTTGTCTTCGAACCATCTGTATACCACTTGATGGCATTTTGCTCTATGTGGTATGCTGAGGATTCGTCGCTCCAATCGGCTTTGCTACTACACATTGCTGTGTAGTTTTTCTCGAAGTGGTATTTCCATACCATTTCGTCTTTTGGTACTTCCAGCCAGGGGATCTTGGCAGCGAGGCTGTTTCGGTCTCTGCTCGCGATTATTTTGCCTCTGCCCATTCCTTCCTTGCTGAACCTTATGATCGCCGATCTGGCGGCGCTCTCCACCACAAGGTGCAGCGGAGTCAGATCCAGCAGCAGCTCCAATGCTGCTGTCGGACACGACCCCATCGCCCCCGTGATGCAGACACACGCCAGTCTTTGAATCTTCTCAAGCTGTTTCCTCATAGAGGCCAGCTTGATTCTACTTCCCCACGCAACCGCCTCATAAGTGATTGCAGGTCTCACTATCATGGTGTACATCCATCGCAGGATAGTGGGGTTACAACCCCACGTTTTTCCTGCCAGATTTCTGCACACCATTAGGGCGCGTTTGGCTTTACCTACCACTGCCTCAGCGTGTCTATTCCATAGGAGTTTGCTATCTAGTGTGATACCCAGATACCTTATCTCCTGTTGGTATTCTACTGCCTTCCCATCTATGAGTATGGGATGTAGGCAGTTTAGTTTTCTCCTTCTAGTAAATGGTATCACCGTGGTTTTGCTCGGGTTGAGTCTCAATCCCACTGTTTGACACCATCTACTAGTTACTTTGAGGCCTCTCTGAACAATTTCACAGAGCGTTCCCTCAAATTTTCCTCTGGCCATTATGACTATGTCATCGGCGTAACCTTGACATTTGATGTCTAGGTCGTTTAGCCTAACCAGTAGTTCATCAACTACCAGGCTCCACATTAGCGGTGATAGTACACCTCCCTGTGGGCACCCTCGAGTTGTGGAGATCTTAATGGTGTCTTTTCCCACTTGTGTCTCCGCCGTTCTAGTTCTCAGCATTTCTCCCATCCACTTTGAGATAGTGCTGTCGATATTCCTTTTTTCGAGGGCCGCCCTGACAGCCTCGTGTGAGGTGTTGTCAAAAGCTCCCTCTATATCCAAGAAGGCACATATCGCTACTTCCTTTATCTCTAGTGCTGCTTCTATTTCGTTTGTCAGCTGATACAGGGCGGTTTCTGTGGATTTCCCTGCTCTGTAAGCATGCTGACTCCTGTGTAGTGGTGTACCTACCAGCACTATAGTCCTAAGGTAATTATCAATCACCTTCTCCATTGTCTTTAACATAAAAGATGTTAGACTAATGGGTCTAAATGACTTCGGTTGACTGGTGTCTTTCTTCCCCACCTTCGGTATAAATACCACCTTAGCCCTTCTCCATAGCTCCGGTATATATCCGAGCGCTAAGCTACTTCTAAAGATATTTAGAAGATACGGCATAAGTTCTCTCTCTCCCTTTTGTAGGAAGGCAGGAACTAGTCCGTCCACACCTGGGGCCTTAAAAGGCTGGAAAGTGCCGATAGCCCATCTGATTCGGTTTTCCGTACAGATGGACGCTGTCCTCTCCCAGTCGGCCCGACTTGGTTTCCGTGGTTGCATCAAGCCCTCGGTCTCCCTGTATCCTCTACATCCCGGAAAATGGGTTTCTAGTAGGAGGAGAGCTCTTTGCTCTTCATCCTCCGTGAAGGTCCCATCCGGTTTCTTGAGAGTGGTTGTCATTTCCACTCTATCCTTCGCTAGTGCTTTGTGCAGTCTAGCTGCCACCGGCGTGGATTCTATGTTTTCACAGAAGGTCCTAAAGTTTTCCCTTTTTGCCCTTCTGATCTCTTTGTTGTAGGTGGTAAGCACCTCAGAGTATTCTAGTCAATTTCCGTATTGCTTGGCTTTGTTGAAAAGCCTACGTACTTTTGCCCTTAATGTAGACAAATTTTTGTTCCACCATTTTTCGTCCTTATGCTCCTTCACGGTTTTTACCGGGCAGCTGGATTCAAATGCCGTGGTGATTGCTACATTTATTTCTCCTACAGCCTGCTCCAGCACGGTGTAGTGTTTGATACTACCCCGCACTGTCACCTGCTCCAGGTTTTCTTTTAGTTGGGAACTAAACATAGGCCACACAGTTTGTCTGGGGTTTCAAATGGGGGTGTTTTCCTCACTCGCTCCTTCCAGCTCAAACTCTATGATCCTATGATCTGACATTGAGGGCTCACTTGAAACCCTCCACTTTTTAATTAGTTTACTTATGTTAGCTCTACCTACCGTAATATCCAGTACCTCATTTCTGACTTTAGTGACAAATGTTGGTGTGTTCCCAACGTTGTACACAATTAAGTTCTCTTTAATGAGGTATTCTAAAAGGTACTCACCCCTCTTATTAGTGTCCGTGCTGCCCCACATCTCATTGTGTGCGTTCGCGTCACATCCCAGGATGAGTGGCAGCCTTCTCCTAATACAGTGTTCCACCAGCTTTTGTACTTCAATGGGTGGTATGCTGTTACCATCGCCAGGGAAGTATGCTGATGCGATCACTACTTCGCGATGGAGACCCTCGATCTTGATGAGGGCCTGAATCGGTACTAAATCCCGCGTTAAAAATTCTGAAAGACATAAGTAATTTATGCCATTTCTTACCATAATGCAGGTTCTAGGGGAGACCTCACGGCTGTCCCATACCAACTTACATTCCCTGTTGCTAAGGCCTCTGATCTTACCTCCGTAGGTCCAGGGTTCTTGAAGCAGCGCTAGCCCTAGGTGCTGCTTGGTGAACATCCTAGCCATCACAGCTGAAGCTGCTTTGGCATGATGGATGTTCACTTGGGCTATTTTGGTGCGCCTGCTGGTCATTCTTGTTTTGTGACAGGAGGCGGCAAGTCCTCCTCTGTCCCTACAAGAACATCTACCTCTGCCTCTGTAGACATGGCTGGACTGCTCATGTCTACGAGTGTGAGGTCAAGGTCGTCTTCCCGGGAATCCGGGCTGACTTCCTTGTTCTCTGTGTCGGTTAACCAAGTATCTTACTTTTATATTCTCTAAAGTGGCAAATATAATGCAAACCAAAACTTTGTTAACAATATACTATGCATTATTCAATAGTCTAATAAGTTATGGGATCATTGCCTGGGGAGGAGCATATAGAAATAACCTAAGAGCTCTACAAAGCTTGCAAAATAGAATACTTAAAATAATTTATAAAAACACCTTTGCCGCAAATAACCGTCCATTAAATAAAGAACAGTTATTCGCCTTCGAATCATTATTATATCATTACAAAGACTTGAAAAATGACTATAAAGAACAAAATATCAATATTTAGATGGATTAAGCGATGTGATAAATTTGTGACACTAGAATAGCAAAGACATACTACTAATATTTTATGTTTAATTATTTTGTAAGATTTTAGGTTAGATAGATTTAAGATTTTGTAACCGGACCTGCGCTCAGGCATTAAATTGCCTATGTAGGATTACTCTGTAATTAACTGGTTGAATAAATTAAATTAAATTAAATATCGTATAAATAAGAAGGATATAATCTCGACACCCGAAAGGGTATTCATGAGATTTAAAAGATTATATATATATATATATATATATATATATATGTATATATATATATATATATATATATATATATATATATATATATATATATATATATAATAATAAGTTTATTTTTCCAGCAGACAATATTTGTCTATAATGGACAAATCATAATAAAAATACATAAAATACATATAGGTAACAAGATAAAGGACAGATCATAATAAAAATACATAAAATACATTACGAAATTAACTAAGATATCAAGGTGTAGGTCGAGTAGCAAAATGGGCAGTTAATTGCTTCTTAACTGCACGTTTATTGAACTGGAAGTGGAATAAATCAAACTCCGAGTTTTGTGAATATAAATTATTGTAGAGTCTGAGGCACCTAATCAATGGGGAATTGAAGTGGTGAAATGTGCTAGGTATGTTAAAATAAAAGGTTAAGTGACTCCTACTTTCTGTTCTCGGTACGGCAATGTAAATCTCGCTTAGGATTGACGGGCAATGTATTGCTCCTGTTAATATTTTTTGTAAAAAGATCAAAGCGATAATATCTCTCCTGCATAATAAGGAGTCGAGCCCAGACAAGTCTAGGAGCCAAGCCTCATCGACATGCGTCACAGGATAATAGCCACGCATTTTAAAGAAAACATATTTGGCAAACTTCCGCTGCACTCTTTCCAAAAAACGGATGTGTAATTGACTACATGGCATCCAAACAACAGCGCAGTATTCCAATTTGGAGCGCACAAAAGCATAATATAGCGCTTTTATGGAGGTGATGCTAGTGAAGTCTCTAGTGTTTCTAAAAATGAAACCTAACACTTTGAATGCATTATTAACAGTCTTTGTAATGTGAGGTACAAAGGTGAGCCTAGTATCCATAGTTACACCGAGATCTAAAATTTATCGCATGACCTAGCGGGTAACCATTGATATTGTAATAAAATCTGACAGTTTGAGTTTTCCTTGTAAAGCATTTTTTTGCATTTACTAATGTTAAGTTCCAAACTATTTTTCGTACACCATGCGTTCAACTGGTCTATGCTATTTTGCAGAAGTAAACAATAAGATTTGGCACCAATGATCTTGGCTATCTTGAGATCATCAGCATAAATAAACACTCTACAGTCAACACTACTAACAACATCATTGTAAAAAATTATAAAAAGTAGAGGCCCCAAATTGGAACCTTGAATAACTCCACTGGAGGTGCAGTAAACGTCCGATTTGAAACCGCCGTATTCAACAAATTGTGCCCTATCAGCCAGAAGAGACTTAATTAGCTTTAAGAAACCATTACACTGTCCAAACCCACCCAGTTTGTTTAACAAAATGCAATGGTTTACACGGTCAAAAGCTTTAGATAAGTCGGTATATATGACATCCACTTGGAAACGATCGTCTAGAGCTTTTGATACAAATTGTGTAAACTCAACCAGGTTGGTGGCAGTGGACTTGCCTTTTATAAAGCCATGCTGTTCTGGAGCTAATCTGGTGATCACATGGGAGTAAAGAATGTCAGATACAATACAATCAAATAGTTTAGCAAAGTTGCACAAGAGAGCAATCGGACGGTAATTTCGTATCTGGGTTTTGTCACCGGACTTGAACACAGGAATAACACGACTCATTTTGAACATTAACGGGTAGACTGATGTGTTTAACATTAGGTTAAATAAGTGGCATAACGGAACCAGCAAACAGTGAATAGAGTCAACAATAATAAAGGAGGGTATGTTGTCAGGCCCGCATACATTGTTCGATCTGATTTTACCAACAGACTTGAGGATGTCACATTCACTGATGGTGAACGAGTTGAGAGAGAGTTGATTAACACTTATATTGCTATCATGTACAGAAGCACAGCATTTTTCTCCACAGTTGTCACAGGGCGAGTGACTATCACAATTAAATACACTTGCGAAGTGGTCGGCAAACGCATCGACAATATCTTGCTGGTTCTCCAAGAGCTTATCACCATATATCATGGAGCCCGGCACACTCGTTGACCTTTTCTTTTGATTGATGAATTTCCAGAACTTATTAGGATCAGTTCGCAGGGAGTCCTCAGCAGACGCAATAAAACGCTTATAATCACGACGAGTTGCTTGTTTTATATCATGACGTAAACTCTTCACAGTCTCAAGGTGACATGTAAGTTTGGTTTTCTTATAACGATTCCAGGACCTGTTTTTTTCTTTGATTAAGGCAATTGTGGCGTTGGTAAACCACATTGGATAGTGGGCAGTCTTGGGAGATAGGCTTGGTTTAGGAACGAATTTATCCATCAACTCGTAGAGGACACCATAAAAATAAGAACAAACAGATTCCACGTCGTTTATCAATAATATAGCAGACCAGTCTACACAGGCGAGGGCAGCGTATAATTCGATGAAATTCGCTTTGCGGAAATTGTACTTGGTTGGATCTTCTTTTCTTGGAAACTGGGTCATTAGTCGTAGATCACAACTTAGGCTGATGTCAAGGCAGGGGTGGTGCAGGTCCTCAGGTACTAAAGGATCTTGTTGCTTATGTACTACAGTGGACAGGTGCTCTGTTGTCAATAACAAGTCTAAAATTCTGTTATTCGAGTTGACAATTGTATTTTGTTGTTTTAAATTGTGAAGTGATATAAACTGTGTAAGCCTCTCATACAACTTAGATGTTCTTGCTCCGGACATGCACTCAGTTAGTTCTGGTATATTGAAGTCACCAACTAACAAAGCAGGGCGAGAAAAGTCAATAGATGATTCAAGATATTCAAAAAGTTGGGCATAATCATCTAATTGAGTGCCTGGAGGAATGTATAACACAATAATAGTGAGACAGGCAATTTTTATAGCTAGCAGTTCGGTATTGACAATAGGAGATACTAAATTAAGATTATAAGAGCTGAAGTTGTTCCTAAAAGCAGCCAGTACACCTCCACCTCTGCCATAAGATCTATCACACCTAAAGACATTGAAATCCTTGGTAAATAATTCACATGAGTTGACATGAGACTGTAGCCAAGTTTCCGTTAATAGTATTACGTCCGCGTCACTCGTGCTACAGTTATTGTTGAACTCGACAGTTTTGGTGTTGAGCCCTCTTACATTCTGGTATAAAATTTCATAATTATACGTCTGCTGGAATTTTACATGTTTTTTGTTTGGGCAATGGTGGGCGTACCTCTAACGTACTTTAGCCGTAAATTGGTCTCACCATTTGCGGTACGTGCACGAAGTTCTTTGCGAATGTTGTATGCATGTAACTGCTGGGTAGGGGTTAAATCCCCGTTAATAAAGATCCCGTCTTTTTTGGGGTTGTTTTGCAGCACGGCTCGGACAGCGTATGCATTATTAAACACTACTTTAATGGGACGCACTCTCGCCGAGTTCGGTTTACCAATACGCGTGGTGGCTAGTATAACAGAAGCATCATTATTTAATAATAAAGGGGACAGCATATTTTTAACAACTTGACAGTCAGACGCCTTCTGTTGGGTAACGTTACCATCGGGTTCCTGGAGTCCTCTAATTATGATGTTCTTCTCCCGCCTAATCCGTTCGGCCGCTTCATTTATTATTATTTCATCTGTACTTGAGCTAGCAACATCTGTTTCGGCTTTTCCTAATTTCAACTTGTTTTGGTTCTGGATAAGTTTGTTCAAACTTTCCCTCAGTTCAGCTACTTCTTTAACAAGTGTAGGTACTTTGTAAAAACCTTCTTCACATGTTTCACAAAAAACTTCAATTTTCGCTTTGTTCTTAACTGCAGGCATTTCACTTCAGACGCTGTTAGATTTCCACATTCCGTACATAAAAATCTTTTGCAACTGTCACATGGGAACATTTGTGCAACATCAAATTGTTTTTTGCAATTTGTACATTTATCCATTATTAATTTGAATTTTATTTTCTACGCCACTGGAGACAAAAGACAAGTTTCTGATAACGCGGATAAGGAGACGCGCAGAATTGCTTTTTTGTCGAACAACTTTATTTTTGTTATCTTTTTATGAATTGTCACTCAGATCGAGATTTATTTGCTATGTTTTTAGAGATATTATTAATTAATATTCACTTGAATTGTTTTACTTATTTGTAGCACAGTTACATGGAGCATTTCACAAACTATACTTTAATGTTATTCACAACTTTAATAGGTTCATAAGAACCAGATAAAAGTCATATTATTGTGGAGCTATTTGGCATGCGTTCGACACGTTCGAATACTCGACTCGACATGAGTCGATATATATATACTGGGTGTCCCATTTTAATCGGCCAGTAGCGATAATTCTGAAACATTGCATTGAATCAAAAAGTGTTCCAAATGAAAAGTTAATGGTTCTGAGGGGGACATCTGATGCCGTAGAATTTGCCCTCCCAGCCCCCCAAGGGGGGCGGGAACAGGGGGCAACTTTAAAATCTTAAATGGAAACCCCTATTTTTTATTGCAGATTCTGATAGAGGGTTAAAAAGTATGTAAGTTTTATCCGAAACATTTTTTTTATTGGTCGAGAGATGGCGCTGCAAATGTAAAAAATTAGGTTTTTTGTCAATTAAATTGCGAAAATCGTCACGTAATTAACTGTTATTATTACTTAAGACTTACTCACAACCTTACAAGGTTGTTTTTTTCTCAGCCTGCTCAAATACTACCGCCCCCCCCCCCCCCCCCCTACAAAGACGTAAAGTACTCAAGAATAGCGATTGAGTACTTATTTTTCAAATTAAATAATAGTAAAATAATTCAAAAAAGAATGTCATTTTTTTCTCAAACAGTGACCGGGCCCCCCACATAAAACCCACCCTCCACCCCCTTCCCGCCCGGGGGGGGGGGTCTGGTGTCAACTTTAGAATCTTAAATGGAAACCCCTATTTTGTTCCTCAGACTCGGATAGAGTTTCAAAATGTAGGTCAATTTTAGTCGGGGTATTTTTTAAAGTTGTTGATAGATGGCGCTGCAAACTTGAGAAAAAATTAAAAGAATTTTTCTATCACACAGTAAACGAATTTCTTATTTAGAAGATTACTATTTTTGAAAAAGGCAACAGTATATTTCATGGCATAATTAAATTGAAATAACTCAATTAAAACCGCCGGCATTAGCGTTCCGCAATTAAACTTACACTCGGTAAAATCAAATAGGCGCCCTCGGAAAATCCACAAAAATACACTCTTTTTAATTGGTTGGTAACTCGGATGAATCTTTGACTCTTGACAATTTACACAATTTTCCGGTAACGAGTGCACGTTAACGCGATACCAAATTCACAAAAAACACGAGATTAAGATTTCTTGGATTTTTTTTATTTTCGTTCCTTTTTTAAATTTAGTTTTTAAAAATGAGTTCAGTACGCAAAGCCAAGTCGTTGAGTATTCATGGACTACTCACCGACCGAAATTGTGGACATCCTAAAAGTCATTGGAGAGTCGCTGAGCAATTACACCAATGCAGTAGAACTGTATCGCCAAAGATTCCCGGATCGTCGGTGTCCGTCTCGCAGTACAATGCGACGGCTGGAACAACGTTTGCGCCAAGGTCACCTACAACGACACCGACCTCGAGCGAATCTTGTGGATAACGACCCCCGCACCATCGCCATACTTGGAGCTGTACACCTCAATCCCCATATCAGTCTCCGAGAAATCCAGGCAGAAATCGGCATACCGAAATCGACGGCTCAACAGTTACTCCGCGCGGCAAAGTTCCATCCGTATCACATCATGCGCGTTCAAGAACTTCATGGAAATGATTTCGCCAAACGTGTGGGTTTCTGCAACTGGGCTGTGCAGCAGATCGACCGCGACCTTTTATTCTTCCACAGAGTCCTGTTCTCCGACGAGTGCACTTTCCAAAATACCGGATTCGTCAACATCCACAATGCCCATTATTGGAGTGCTGAAAACCCCCACTGGGTTCGACAAGTGAACGCACAGCAGCGATGGAGTGTCAACGTGTGGTGTGGACTTCTCGGCTCGCAGATAATCGGACCATTCTTCTTCGACAGGACGTTAAATGGCGCGAGGTACCTGGAATTTCTCCAGAACGATCTTCCTGTGCTGCTAGAAGAAGTCGATTTGCGTACCCGGAGGACGATGTGGTTCCAGCAGGACGGTGCCCCCACCACACTATGCTCGTGCGGTTCGACAACATTTGGATGAGCTGTTTCCAGCGCAATGGATTGGTCGCGGAGGACCTATTGTTTGGCCACCCCGATCTCCGGACTTGACATCGCCTGATTTCTTCCTTTGGGGTTACCTGAAAGACGTCGTCTTCCGCGATCCTCCAACCACGCGCGAGAACATGATGGTGCGGATAACTAATGCCTGTCGTGAAATATCTCCAAATACGTTGCGGGCGTGCGTGGAGAATTTCTCCAAACGAATACGAATGTGTCGAGACCATCAGGGACACAATTTCGAGCAGTTCTTGTGAATTGCAACGGCGACGAACTCACACACACGCACACGCATGAACACGCACACTCAAATGCCCATGTAACATACGACAACCAAACAGACAAACACACAGACAAACACACAAACAAACACACAGCCAAACACACAGCCAAACACACAGTCAAACACACAGCCATACACAGAGTCACACACACAAACAAACACGGACAGGAATACTGACGCACACACACACGAGACGTAAATCCGACCGAGCAACCTCCTCGTGGTACGTCTTGGGTAACGCTAATGCCGGCGGTTTTAATTGAGTTATTTCAATTTAATTATGCCATGAAAAATACTGTTGCCGTTTTCAAAAATAGTAATCTTCTAAATAAGAAATTCGTTTACTGTGTGATAGAGAAATTCTTTTAATTTTTTCTCAAGTTTGCAGCGCCATCTATCAACAACTTTAAAAATGTGGGGGGCCCGGTCAAACACTGTTTGAAAAAAAATGACATTCTTTTTTGAATTATTTTACCATTATTTAATTTGAAAAATAAGTACTCAATCGCTATTTTTGAGTACTTTACGTCTTTGTAGGGGGGGGGGGGGGGGGGGGGGGGCGGGCGGTTGGTAGTATTTGAGCAGGCTGAGAAAAAAACAACCTTGTAAGGTTTTGAGTAAGTCTTAAGTAATAATAACAGTTAATTACGTGACGATTTTCGCAATTTAATTGACAAAAAACCTAATTTTTACATTTGCAGCGCCATCTCTCGACCAATAAAAAAAATGTTTCGGATAAAACTTACATACTTTTTAACCCTCTATCAGAATCTGCAATAAAAAATAGGGGTTTCCATTTAAGATTTTAAAGTTGCCCCCTGTTCCCGCCCCCCTTGGGGGGCTGGGGGGGCAAAGTCTACGGCATCAGATGTCCCCCTCAGAACCATTAACTTTTCATTTGGAACACTTTTTGATTCAATGCAATGTTTCAGAATTATCGCTACTGGCCGATTAAAATGGGACACCCAGTATATATATATATATACATATTATTTTCTAAAAGTAGCACTTTGAAGTAGAGGGTTGTCAATCACATGCTGTGATATGATTCCATTTTTTATTGCTACTATAAAAACTACTATACAGAAAAATATATAAACTACTATAGAGAAAAAACAGTTGGCTTGGTTCGGACACCTCACAAGAATGCCAGATGACAGCCAAACAAAAAGAATTTGGAAGGCAAGAACAACAAAAAAGAAGACAAGAGGAAGACCACAAAAAAACATGGGCGAACAACGTATCAGAAATATTAAGGAACAACAACATCAGCTGGCAGGAAGCAGAAAGTACAGTGAAAAGCAGAAAAGAATGGAAAAATATGATAAACAATATCGTATAAATAAGAAGGATATAATCTCGACACCCGAAAGGGTATTCATAAGATTTAAAAGATTATATATATATATATATATATACATATATATATATATATATATACATATATATATATATATATATATATATATATATATATATATATATATATATATATATATATATATATTATTTTATAAAAGTAGCACTTTGAAGTAGAGGGTTGTCAATCAAATGCTGTGATACGATTCCATTTTTTATTGCTATATAATAAGAAAGTGTTTTTGCGAAAATTATTCTGTTTGCTATTACTCTTTTGGTTTCAAAAAGGCTATCTACCCGCAGCCCCTGTCTTAATGTTATATTGTAGATGTTCCGCATAAAAATATATCAGAATATAGTGTTCCCCGACTTCGAAAAGATTGAGAATCTCTGAGTTATAGTATGTATCTTGATATCTAAAAATTCAAACTTACTGCTTTATCTACAACGAAGTTACAGGGGGGTCAAAAGTGCCGTTGGTCGCTTCGAAAAAAGATAAGGTAGGGCTCGAATTGACAGGGGTGCTGCCGTGCCCCCAGATGTATGTATACAATAAAATATATATTTTTGAATTATAGGTCTGCTTTCATAACTAAATTATAATTCTAATTTCATCCCATTTGTTCCGCTTTGTCTCAGTGAAAATGTGGTTAGTTTACTGTAGGCCCCTTTATGACCCATACACCCCTGGTAGTATACATTCAATGTTGTCAAATAGCCTATTGTGGGAGTAACGTTGGTTGCAGATTAATCGTGGGTGCAAGTTGGGTTGCAATTGGACTTTGTTTAAAATTAATCAGTAGTTTATAGTATCATGTTTCTTTAAAACAATAAATTAGATGCTATATAATGGTTAAGGATTAGTAACGATTTTGGTTTTGCTGCGTGTCGCTGGTTTAGATAAAATCGTGTCTTTTATTTAATAATTTTTTGCTTTTTATTGGAAATAACTTACATTTGTGATTCCTTCTGTGTCTCCTGTATTGAGGGGAATGTGATCTGGATTTGGATCTAGAAAAAAGGCGTCTGGATCGCGAATTCGAGCGACTTCTGCGATGCGGAGAAATGGACATTCTATACGGCGAATGGTCCTTGTTCCTCATATTGCTCATAATTTCCGGGAAGAAATTCGAATTTGAAATGCCTCCCTTACATTCGCTTCCAGAAAAAAATGCGACTTTTCCATAAAGATGGCGTCCGGACGGACATACGCTCTATTTTGAAAAAAAAAATACAAACTTTTAAAACATCTACAATTAATTTTAATTTCTGTTGTGTTTCTTGGTTTATAATATCAGCATCTTGATTATTAACTGCACTTGGATGGTTTCTTAAATGCGTTAGCTCACATCACAACATTTTGGCAACAAGAGACTATATAAATTAATGCTTTACTCAATAAACTCCCTTCACCGTTTCAACGTTGCCAAACGGTTCAAATTTCGTAAACAGACATCCGACACCGTTCACTCTTAAAAATACTCTCTTTAGTCTAAACACGAAACTAATTTTAAAACTACGCTTTTCTTCTCTATTTATCGACTTTACGCTCAAATTCTTAACAATCTTAATCACTTTGTTATTCAGTTATTTAACAACAAAGATTAATTCAAATTAAACAAATTACCAGATTTATAAATAAAAAACAATTGCTCAAGAAATTACATTTCTAAAATATATTTTCGATCTGTTTACAACCTTCAAATTACAAATGTCACTAGCACGATATGAAATTAAATTCATTTTATTTATCTTCACAAAACGAAGTTAAGTTTAAGCACCAAAGTTGAATTATTTTATGGAACTTTTTCGTTATTTGATTTATAACATTAAAGGTTTTAATAAATAGAAGGAACTTATTAAAACCTTTAATGTTATAAATCAAATAACGAAAAAGTTCCATAAAATAATTCAACTTTGGTGCTTTATTAACTTTGTTATGTGAAGTTAAAAAAAAATCAACTTTGGTGCTTTGTTGTTAAACAAACTTAACGTTCTTTTTACTGACTTAATTTAATAAAAACTGCAAATTACAAAATAAATGACTAATAACAATAAACAAAGCTTAAGATTTATTAATAAGAGAAACATTGCATTTAACAACTCAGTTATTGCAACTAAATTATTAAAAACTTCATATGTAAGTGACAAAATAATAATAAACTTTGGTGAGTCAAATCAATACAAATGTGTCATTACTTAATGAAAGTTTCAAGTTACAAAATAAATGACAAATTATTTTTTTAATAAAAACTGCAAATTACAAAATAAATGACTAATAACAATGAACAAACTTTAAGATCTATTAATAAGAAAAACAATGCCTAGTTATTACAACTAAATTTTTAAAAACTTCATATATATGTGAAAAACAAGCGACTGTCTTAAGTAAGTTTAATTTAGAAAATTTAATTTCAAACATATTATCGCTTCTAATGTCAAAATTGTGTCGTTGGATTGAAATCTGTAACGTTTTGTACCAAAATTATCATTTGTTATTAATATTATTCAAAGTTATCATTTGTTATTAATATTATTAGAAACAAGATAGTTTGTTTATTGTTATTATAAGGAAAATGAAATAAAAGTGACAACGTAGCTAGGAATGCGCCGCCTGGTGTGAGAAAGTAGCACGAAATTCTAGAATCGACGCGCGCATGCGCACTCAAGACAAGGTTTTATTTAAATATGTAAATCATTTATAAACGATAAACACGTTTTGAGAGATTCGTTGTAACACAGCGTTTGTAATTTGCTTGATTTTTAATCTTGGAATTCTCTGATAAGATTCGTCGCGAAATAGATTCGTAATTTTTTTGTTTTGAGAGTCGTCTCTTTTTTGTAAGTGTGTTACGACTTGGTAATAAAATTTAAATTGGAAAAGAAAGTTGTTTTGGCGTTTGGTTCCGTAGAAATTTATTGGATTGAAATTTTGGGAAACGGTGTAGTTTTATTATCAAATTGGATAGGTGACACATAAAAGAAATGTGTTTTTAAGAAGATTTTGAAATAACTTAGAAATTCGTATTGGAGAATGGATTTCAAATCTTATTTACTTCTCTCAAAAGTTTTTTAAACGGAACAATATATTCAAACGAATTTGTTTTGCTAGTAAAATCTGGTTGCGAGAGATGCGAAAATTTAGCTCACTCGAAAACCAGACGCATCGGTTTTCGAGAGAGCTAAATTTTTCTAACTAATAATGTGTACAGCGAAAAAAAATATAAAATTTGTTTATTTGTAACTTTAGAGCGAAATAAACTGGCAAACTGTTTTCAGCACTTCGATTTCCTTCGTGTAACTAAAACAAAAACACGAAAAAAATTTGCAAAAAAATTTTCGACAAAAATTTTCCATCATTTCGTTCTGAAAATACACGCTTTTTGGGATTTTTCGATTTTTTCGAAGACGGTAAAGAGCAGCGAAATCATTTTGGGCACACAGAAACTACACGATAAGACGAACAAGTCGATGTCTTAATTATCCGGAAATGTTCAATAATTCGTTGATAAATTTCAAACAGAAATTTATCCGATTCTCGATTTGCTAAGTAGATATCTCGGTAACGGTTGCAGATAATTAAAAACGGATTGCGGTATCGTTTTCAGAAGGTCATTTTCCTATGGGTACACTAAGACTATACGTGATAAATTCACGACTTTCCGAGATCTCCACTGGAGCGCCCACAATTTCATAAAAATTTCTTCATTTTTGCAGGCGAAAGTGAACCGAAAGAGCTAGCGAAATATAATTTGCATATCTTTAATCAGCAGCAAAAATGCTTTTAGGAACGTTTTTAAATTTTGCTGTGACGCAAAAACTAACGATTTTGAAAATATCGATTTTCTCGCATTTCGTCGTTTCCGCGGTCTAGACTTCCCGAGTCGATGGTATTTCTGAACTGAAAGCTTTCCAGTGAATATTATATATGTTCTTGGACTAATTTTGGGACGCTGAATCGATTGGTGAAGACTAGAAGTCTCTGTGGTGAGCGGTTCAAAAGTTATGACTACGTCAAATCAGTAGGAAATGTGTGATTGTGTACACCGAAAAAAAAAATTTGTTTATTTGTAACTTTAGAGCGAAATAAACTGGCAAACTGTTTTCAGCACTTCGATTTCCTTCGTGTAACTAAAACAAAAACACGAAAAAAATTTGCAAAAAAATTTTCGACAAAAATTTTCCATCATTTCGTTCTGAAAATACACGCTTTTTGGGTTTTTTCGATTTTTTCGAAGACGGTAAAGAGCAGCGAAATCATTTTGGGCACACAGAAACTACACGATAAGTCGATGTCTTAATTATCCGGAAATGTTCAATAATTCGTTGATAAATTTCAAACAGAAATTTATCCGATTCTCGATTTGCTAAGTAGATATCTAGGTAACGGTTGCAGATAATTAAAAACGGATTGCGGTATCGTTTTCAGAAGGTCATTTTCCTATGGATACACTAAGATTATCCGTGATAAATTCACGACTTTCCGAGATCTCCACTGGAGCGCCCACAATTTCATAAAAATTTCTTCATTTTTGCAGGCGAAAGTGAACCGAAAGAGCTAGCGAAATATAATTTGCATATCTTTAATCAGCAGCAAAAATGTTTTTAGGAACGTTTTTAAATTTTGCTGTGACGCAAAAAATAACGATTTTGAAAATATCGATTTTCTCGCATTTCGTCGTTTCCGCTGTCTAGACTTCCCGAGTCGATGGTATTTCTGAACTGAAAGCTTTCCAGTGAATATTATATACGTTCTTGGACTAATTTTGGGACGCTGAATCGATTGGTGAAGACTAGAAGTCTCTGTGGTGAGCGGTTCGAAAGTTATGACTACGTCAAATCAGTAGGAAATGTGTGATTGTGTACACCGAAAAAAAAAATTTGTTTATTTGTAACTTTAGAGCGAAATAAACTGGCAAAGTGTTTTCAGCACTTCGATTTCCTTCGTGTAACTAAAAAAAAATCACGAAAAAAATTTGCAAAAAAATTTTCGACAAAAATTTTCCATCATTTCGTTCGGAAAATACACGATTTTTAGGTTTTTTCGATTTTTTCCAAGACGGTAAAGAGCAGCGAAATCATTTTGGGCACACAGAAACTACACGATAAGACGAACAGGTCGATGTGTTAATTATCCGGAAATGTTCAATAATTCGTTGATAAATTTCAAACAGAAATTTATCCGATTCTCGATTTGCTAAGTAGATATCTCGGTAACGGTTGCCGATAATTAAAAACGGATTGCGGTATCGTTTTCAGAAGGTCATTTTCCTATGGATACATCAAGATTATCCGTGATAAATTCACGACTTTCCGAGATCTCCACTGGAGCGCCCACAATTTCATAAAAATTTCTTCATTTTTGCAGGCGAAAGTGAACCGAAAGAGCTAGCGAAATATAATTTGCATATTTGCATCTCTTGCAAAAATGCTTTTAGGAACGTTTTTAAATTTTGCTGTGACGCAAAAAATAACGATTTTGAAAATATCGATTTTCTCGCATTTCGTCGTTTCCGCGGTCTAGACTTCCGCTCCTCTTAGTATTTCTGAACTGAAAGCTTTCCAGTGAATATTATATACGTTTTTGGACTAATTTTGGGACGCTGAATCGATTGGTGAAGACTAGAAGTCTCTGTGGTGAGCGGTTCAAAAGTTATGACTACGTCAAATCAGTAGGAAATGTGTGATTGTGTACACCGAAAAAAATATATAAAATTTGTTTATTTGTAACTTTAGAGCGAAATAAACTGGCAAGCCGTTTTCAGCACTTCGATTTCCTTCGTGCAACTAAAAAAATCACGAAAAGAATTTGAAAAAAAAATTTCGACAAAAATTTTCCATCATTTCGTTCGAAAATTACATGCTTTTTCGGTTTTTATCGATTTTTTCGAAAATGGTAAAGAGCAGCGAAATCATTTTGGGCACACAGAAACTACACTACAAGACGAACAAGTCGATGTCTAAACTGTCCGGAAATATTCAATAATTCGTCGATAAATTTCAAATTGAAATTTGCTCGATTCTCGATTTGCTAAGTAGATATCTCGGAAACGGTTGCAGATAATTAAATACGCATTTCGGCATCGTTTTCAGAAGGCAATTTTCCTATGGGTACACTAAGATTATCCGCGGTAAATTCACGATTTCCCGAGATCTCCAGTAGAGCGCCGAGATTTCATAAAAATTTCTTCAATTTTTGCAGGCGAAAGTGATCCGAAAGAGCTAGAGAAATATAATTTGCATATCTGAAATCAGCAGCACAAATGATTTTAGAAACGTTTTTAAATTTTGCTGTAACTCAAAAAATAACGATTTTGACAAAATCGATTTTCTCGCATTTCGTCGTTTCCGCGGTCTCGACTCTCCGAGTCGATGGTATTCCTTAACTGAGAGCTCCCTAGGGAATATTATATTCGTTTTCTGACTAATTGTTGGACGTTGAATCGATTGGTGAAAACTAGAAACCTCTGTGGTGAGCCGTTCAAAAGTTATGACAGCGTCAAATCAGTAGGAAATGTGTGATTATGTACAGCGAAAAAATATATAAGATTTGTTTATTTGTAACTTTAGAGCGCAATAAACTGGCAAACCGTTTTCAGCACTTCGATTTCCTTCGTGTAACTAAAACAAATCACGAAAAGAATTTGAAAAAAAAATTCGGCAAAAATTTTCCATCATTTCGTTCGAAAAATACATGCTTTTACGGTTTTTTTCGATTTTTTCGAAAACGGTAAAGAGCATCATTTTGAGCATACAGAAACTACACGACAAGACGAACAAGTCGATGTGAAAATTGTCCGGAAATATTCAATAATTCGTCGATAAATTTGAAACTAAAATTTATCCGATTCTCGAAATCCGATTCGGAAACGGTTGCAGATAACTAAAAACGGATTGCGGCATCGTTTTTAGAAGGTCATTTTCGTATGTATACACTAAGAATGTCCGCGGTGGTTTCACCACTTTCCAATATCTCCACTAGAGCGCCGAAATTTCATAAAAATTGCTTCAATTTTTGCAGGCGAGAGTGAACGGAAAGAGCTAGCAAAATATAATTTGCACATCTGTAATCAGCAGCAAAAATGCTTTCAGAAACGTTTTTAAATTTTGCTGTGACTCAAAAAATAACGATTTTAAAAAAATTGATTTTCTCGCATTTCGTCGTTTCCGCGGTCTAGACTCTCCGAGTCGATGGTATTTCTTAACTGAAAGCTTCCTAAGGAATATTATATACGTTTTACGACTAATTTTGTGACGCTGAATCGATTGGTGAAGACTAGACGTTTCTGTGGTGGGCCGTTCAAAAGTTATGACAACGTGAAATCAGTCGGAAATGCGAGACGTTGTTTAGCGAAAAAATATATAAAACTTGTCTATTTGTAACTTTAGAACGAAATAAATTTAAAAAACGTTTTCAGCACTTCGATTTCCTTTGGGTAACAAAAAAAAAATCTCGAGAAAATTTTCCGAGTCGATAGTATTTCTTAACTGAAAGCTTCCTAGTGAATATTATATACGTTTCCTGACTAATTTTGGGACGCTGAATCGATTGGTGAAGACTAGAAGTTTCTGCGGTGGGCCGTTCATAAGTTATGACAACGTGAAATCAGTCGGAAATCCGAGACGGTGTATAGCGAAAAAATATATAAAACTTGTTTATTTGTAACTTTAGAACGAAATAAACTGGAAAAACGTTTTCAGCACTTCGATTTCCTTCGGGTAACCAAAAAAAAATCTCGAGAAAATTTTCCGAGTCGATGGTATTTCTTAATTGAAAGCTTCCTAGGGAATAGTATATATGTTTTCTGACTAATTTTAGGACGCTGAATCGATTGGCGAAAACTAGAAGTCTATGTGGTGAGCCGTTCAAAAGTTATGACATCGTCGGAAAATGCGCGAAAATTTATTTGCATAATATTTTATTTTTTAAATCAATGGAAAATTTCAAGGTGTATCTGATAGCGTTTTCCCTGTTGGTTGTAAATATACAAATTGCATTTTGCTAGTTTCTTTGTTTCACGAGATAATATTTGAAAACAATTCGTTGGAAATGTTTTTCCTTCAGAAAAATTTCCACTTCCATCCGTGGCCTTACAGCCCTCTGTGGGCCGTAGCCTCTTCCTTTTTAGCCTCGTTTCGCATTCTTTTCCATCCTTTTCTGTCCGCTGCTGCTCTTTTCCAGTTCCTTATGCCTATTAGTTAGAAAAATTTAGCTCTCTCGAAAACCGATGTGTCTGGTTTTTTTTTCAAATTTTTCTCGTGATTTTTTTTTAGTTACACAAAGGAAATCGAAGTGCAGAAAACGGTTTTCCAGTTTATTTCGCTCTAAAGTTACAAATAAACAAATTTTACATTTTTTTTCGCTGTACACAATCACACATTTCCTACTGATTGGACACTGCCATAACTTTTGAACGGCTCATCACAGAGGTTTCTAGTCTTCACCAATCGATTCAGCGTCCAAAAATTAGTCAGAAAACGTATATAATATTCCCTAGGCAGCTTTCAGTTAAGAAATACCGTCGACTCGGAGAGTCTAGACCGCGGAAAGGACGAAATGCGAGAAAATCGATTTTTTCAAAATAGTTATTTTTTGAGTCACAGCAAAATTTAAAAGCGTTCCTAAAAGCATTTTTGCTGCTGATCAAAGATATGCAAATTATATTTTGCTAGCTCTTTCGGTTCACTTTCGCCTGCAAAAATGAAGAAATTTTTATATAATTGTGGGCGCTCTAGTGAAGATCTCGGAAAGTCGTGAATTTATCGCGGATAATCTTAGTGTATCCATAGGAAAATGACCTTCTGAAAACGATGCCGCAGTCCGTTTTTGATTATCTGCAACCGTTTCCGAGATATCTACTTAGCAAATCGAGAATCGGATAAATTTCAGTTTGAAATTTATCGACGAATTATTGAATATTTCCGGACAATTTACACATCGACTTGTTCGTCTTGTTTCTGTGTGCCCAAAATGATTTCGCTGCTCTTTACCGTTTTCGAAAAAAATCGATAAAAACCGAAAAAGCATGTATTTTTCGAAAGAAATGGAAAATTTTTGCCGAAATTTTTTTTTTCAAATTCTTTTCGTGATTTTTTTTTAGTTGCACGAAGGAAATCGAAGTGCTGAAAACGGCTTGCCAGTTTATTTCGCTCTAAAGTTCCAAATAAACAAATTTTATATTTTTTTTCGCTGTACACAATCACACATTTCCTAATGGTTTGACGTAGTCATAACTTTTGAACCGCTCACCACAGAGACTTCTAGTCTTCACCAATCGATTCAGCGCACAGTGGGGTATTTCAGCGATTTAGCCGGCCAAAATTATTTCTTAGTTTATATACATTTTAAATCAGTTTTTATGTATATTTATAGTTGTTTTAAGTACATCGGAGTATAAATAAATTGGAAAAAATAGTATATTGAGACAAAAAAAAAACTTTATATTAAGGGAAATGAAGCAAAAACTACATTTTTCATAAAAACAAGAAAACTGATTAGTTAACCTGAAGAGTCCCACATCTCGTCGTCAGTTCGACATTCCCCAGTTTCCTCCGCAGATTCTTCTGAAGAATTTTCGTCGTTTTTATTATTGGGCTCGGTGGAAACAAGCATTTGCATTGCTTCTTTGCTGTGAAATACTGATCCTTTTCTTGGTTTTTATAGTATTTCATAGTTGAGGTAGTTGACGTGGCAGCATTGCATACTTTGGCATCCATCATAGTTAGCCTCAATAAATGCTTAATCGAAATAGAGCTCTTTCCTTGTAGGAATTCGCTATTTTGTAAAGCGTTTATGGCTTCTTCTACATAGGCGATTTCGGATTTTGTGATATCCACTGTTTCTTTGACAAACCATATCCTCATTGGTTTCAAGAGGGAGTTGGATTTTGCCAAACAACTTTTTTGCTTATGCTACAAACCAATTGCAGTGGAACAAAGCAACTTTGAAAAATATTGCTGTCTGTGGAATCTTCTTCTGCATCTTCTGTTTATATTGTGTTTGTTGCGATCCGTACAACCCCATTTCGAAATTACCCCCATTCTTGTATATTCAATGTCATCAATACATCCTCCAAATATGTAGCCAAACGTTTTGCTGTGTGGTCCAATAAATGCTGCAAGTTAATTTCAGCACAACTTTCAGTTACCCGATAGGCTGCTTTTTCCTGATGAGCAAGTATTTTTTGCTTGCTGTTTGGTAATCTTGAGCTTTCTGCGGAGGATTTGTTATATCTTTCAGAATTTTCGATGCAATTCTTTCTCCAGAACTTTGAAGAGATGATTGTGCAGCTCGCATTAACACATCTTTCTCGACAATACTGCGCACTTCAATTGTTTTTCTGCGTTTGCTCCTTTCACTTGATGCTTTAAACGATTTTGTTGGTCGGCCACTAGAACGTCGTTTAACCCTCGGTTCGAAATACCGAGGGAAATACCATCCGCGGAAGAAGACCGCGGAAACGACGAAATGCGAGAAAATCGTTTTTTTCAAAATCGTTATTTTTTGAGTCACAGCAAAATTTAAAAACATTTCTGAAAGGATTTTTGCTGCCGATTACAGATATGCAAATTATATTTCGCTAGCTCTTTCGGTTCACTTTCGCCTGCAAAAATTGAAGAAATTTTTATGAAATCTCGGCGCTCTAGTGGAGATCTCGGGAAGTCGTGAATTTACCGCGGATAATCTTAGTGTACCCATAGAAAAATTGCCTTCTGAAAACGATGCCGAAATCCGTATTTACTTATCTGCAACCGTTTCCGAGATATCTACTTAGCAAATCGAGAATCGAGCAAATTTCAATTTGAAATTTATCGACGAATTATTGAATATTTCCGGACAGTTTAGACATCGACTTGTTCGTCTTGTAGTGTAGTTTCTGTGTGCCCAAAATGATTTCGCTGCTCTTTACCATTTTCGAAAAAATCGATAAAAACCGTAAAAGCATGTATTTTTCGAACGATATGATGGAAAATTTTTGCCGATTTTTTTTTTAATTCTTTTCGTGATTTTTTTAGTTGCACGAAGGAAATCGAAGTGCTGAAAACGGCTTGCCAGTTTATTTCGCTCTAAAGTTACAAATAAACAAATTTTATATTTTTTTTCGGTGTACACAATCACACATTTCCTACTGATTTGACGTAGTCATAACTTTTGAACCGCTCACCACAGAGACTTATAGTCTTCACCAATCGATTCAGCGTCCCAAAATTAGTCCAAGAACGTATATAATATTCACTGGAAAGCTTTCAGTTCAGAAATACTATCGACTCGGGAAGTCTAGACCGCGGAAACGACGAAATGCGAGAAAATCGATTTTTTCAAAATCGTTATTTTTTGAGTCACAG